>CM036753.1:9637500-10332500 GCA_020796225.1 Arion vulgaris
TTTTTATTTATTTTCTGCAGTTTTCTACACGCCTTTCCTCTTCACATAATTTTCTCCTTTTCCTGTGAATCTGTTCATATTTATTACGGTTATTTTCGCTATTTCTTCTTTTATCCATAAGTATTATGATGATTACAGTCACCCACTTCCTTCAACTAATTAAATCTAGAAGGTACACCTACACCGCTAGCGAGTTTATCTCTAAAACTTCCCAAGATTCAGCTGTTCTTTGAATTAAAACTAACGGTAACTAGGAATGTACAGGGACTGCAGCTATTCAGTGTTTCTATAAACAGAATAAAAGAGACACACTAGGTAGACGAAATATATTTCAGCTTTCGCCTTTTACAGAATAAGATCAGATTTATAGTATCCACAACCCACATGCTACTACTATACATTTTACACGCAACGAACTGTGACAAATCTCTGTGTATAAGAATGTAATCCAGACCACGTTTTCTGTATTAAAGACATGTCAATAAATTCTTGTGAAGTTCATATAACGTTATTCCTCATGTTACAACATGATATATTTCTGATGATTCACCAGGTGTAATAATTTAACGTCTTATACATTTGTTAAATAAGCCAAGTTTTATACTGCTTGCACCTATCGGCAGCGGGTGTTTAATCCGGTCTATTTGATTTTAATAACTTAACGGTTTATTAAAGAACGAAGGTTGAGAAGTGGTGCGACGTATAAATATGGTTATACAGTACAAGATAGATATGGTTATACAGTACAAGATAGATATGGTTATTAAATAAGGTACAGTACAAGATAGGATAGTGTGATTTATACAGTACAAGATAGATATGGTTATACAATCTTTCTTTCTTTCTTTCTCGAATCCTGTATGCCTCACAGCGTCAGGTCAGGAAGAGATTTCTAAAACGGGCCCTAGTATGCGCTTCGTAGATAGTCTCTTTCGTCGCCTCTGTTATCTCTGAGGTCCATCTTTTGCGTGGCCGGCCTTTTGCTTTGTACCCATTGTATCGGAGCAGCATTGCTCTTTGAGGTGCACTGTCTGATGGTAATCTGCTTACGTGACCGAACCATTTAATTTGTTGTTTCTTGATGAAGTCTAGTACTGATGTTGTACCCACTTTTTCCTGATGTCTTCATTTCTCAACCGGTCTCTTCTTGTTACACCCAGCATTCTGCGTAGACACTTCATCTCTGTTGTGACTAGTTTTCTTCTATCGTTTGTTGTCAGCGTCCAGGTTTGGCACTGGTAACATAATGTGGGAGAAAGATTGTGTTGAACATTGCTCTTTTTGTGTTCATGGTGACGTGTTTGCATCTTAAAATTGGCGCCATTTGCCCTATCATTTGATTTGCTTTGTTGCATCTGTGTTGAATTTCATTAGTTATTCTTCCATTTGCTGAAAAATGCTCCCCAGGTATGTGAAATCTTTTATATTATTATGGGTTCCATATATATAGTGGGTTATACAATAATTACTATATATCTATGTGGATGATGATGATGAGCCTTTATATATACTGATAACAGCCACGGTAGCACAGTAATTAAATCACTTGCTTCCTAGTCTTGATTCGAAATCGCCAGTTGTGGTAGAAATTGTACCGATAATTTAAATTTTTTATTTTATTAGGGAGGAGGGGAGTTGGAATCTTAACAATTATTCTCTTCTTAAATTGCACTGAGACTTTCTTTTTCCAATATTTTATTAAATAGATCTGGCACCAGTGCCGCTAATTGATGTGTGTTTTGCCGCGTTGAGCGTTTCTGCAGAAATTATGTTTGTCTTCTTCTGCCGCCTTATTGTCTATTAGGAAAGGATTTTGTTTAGTATTATGAATTTTCATTTTACCTACACAAACGTTTTGATCGCTTTCTACAAATGTATCTCCGTATTTATGGACATCTAGCGGTTATGTTCTAAATTTTGAATTATATCAAAACTGGTCTATCTGATTCCAGGTCACCCGGTCAGGTAAGTGCCAAGTAAGTTTGTGAATCTCCTTGTGGGAAAACTTCAATTATCAAGTTAGACAGCATACATCTCGCCCGTGTAGGGCCGGAACCTGCAAGGGAAGTAAAGAACAGTACCACTGTGACCTACAAGGCATCTCGTAAGAGGCGACGGATGTAGAGGCCTTGGGAAGCTACCCTAGTAAATAAAAAACATCGCAGAAATCGGATGTGCTGGCCTATTGTAGGCGCTTAACTGGCACAACGTACAATCGATCTTAGACTCAGATCACAAACAAATCACACAGAGTTGTTAATAAGTGATCAATATGGAGCGTTCGAAGAAGATGGAGAGAAAAAAGAAGAAGAAGAAGAAAGCATACATAACTGAGACAGTATTTCTTCGTTCTCATTCATTGAGTTTATTTCTTCTTTTCCTAGAACTTTCTCTCTATATATCTACATTGTCGCCACCAACCTCTATATTAAAGTCTCCCATTGCTATTAAAAGGTCATGTTTTAGATTGTTTGTAATTTCATCCTTTAGTTGTTAAGAAAACATTTCTTTCTTATCATAAATTAGCACCATATATTCGACATCAATTATTGTCACTGTTATACTATTTCTTTACTTACTAGTCTGTCCTCTATTGGCTCTGTGGGACTCCGTTTACTGAGGTCATAGTTGTGTCTGACTCTCTGTCAATGCCACAGAAGGTTCAAAACGGTAGGTTGCGGTATGACTGGAAGTCCTCTATTGAAGTTTCTAGCCTCCAGAGTCTTACGAAGATCCACTGTCCTGTGCCTGCAAGTGTTTGCGAAAATGAGAGTGCAGACAGGATTTCATCAACGGCATTGATTGTCGGGGAGTTGAAGATGGATAAGGGGGATGTTCTTCGGTGTCTTCTCCACTTCCTGTTATATGAAGACACGAAAATAGATGTTGAATCTATCCAGCGATTTAAGTAGTCTGAGGTTGCCCGTTGTACAGCTAGAACCGGATACCCGAGGGGCAGAGTGAGGCATGTATTTAACCAGAGGAACCACAGGAACAATCAGTATGCATATTCTTCGACATCTGTTGATCGGAACTGAGCGCCTATGGGTCTACTAAGAGCGTAATGACGTCGATTCAGTAGCCAATGACCAATAATCAATACCTCTTGTTGTAGTAACTGCACCAACAAATATTTCTAATAATAAAAATACAAGCAGTGCATGTCAGCATGTTTTTTTTTCTTGTTCTTCTTCTTCTTCTTCTTTCAACGCTGCATATCGACAACTAGTTAACCACTCTGTGTGATTTCTACGTGATCAAAGCCTAAGAGCGATTGTACGCTCTGCTACTTATGCACCTACAAGTAGGCCAACACATCCGATTTCTGCGACGCTTGTTATTCCTAGACCCCTACCTCAGTCGCCTATTACGACATGCCTTGTAGGTCGCAGCGTTACTATTCTTTGCTCCTCCTGTGAGCCCCGGCAACTCACGCGGGCATCTCAACATTGTTATACAGGGTGTTCAAGATAATTGCAGCCCGTGAATGGAGCTAATCTGGCATATATGTATGGAAATGGGAAGGTTCAGTTATGACGTAGTATAGGGCAAGGTTGTGTGACGGTGTGTAATTGTAGTGTGGGAAGGGGCGATGAACAAATGTGACGTAGGACGAGCTAGTCAGAACCGGTTTAAATAGTAAATAAACACAACTCAATTTGTACCTGGCAACTTTCGAATTGTCAATGGGGCTCCAATTATCTTGAACACCCTGTAGATTGTAGCCGAAAAGAGAACTCTGCCATATTGATTTCATAATCTAATTACTTTCTCTAGTAATTCGATTACCTAACAGGTATCAATATGTATCCTTCTCGCACGTATTTAATTACCAATATATTTCTCACAGTTTCTTGCTAGTATATATTTTTGTACTCTATCTCATATCTTTGCTGTCCGAATGAAGTCTTGTGAACTTCGATAATTATCTAATAACAGATTTTTATATAACTTATTAGTTCGAATTCTAAAGTAGAAATCTTGGTCTGTTTGGTTCGTGAATATATAATTTTAGATGTGTGTGATTTTCTATCACTAATCTCACAATAATTCATAGTAATATTACGGTCATCAAACTAGTTATACGGTCTTTGATCATAGCAAATTGATATGCAAACAAACACACAGACATATACAATAAATATACTATTTCTCTCTCTCTCTATTTCTCTATCTATCTCTTATACCTTTCTGACCAGAGTAATCGACAAATATATATGCTCATATATAATATATATATATATATATATGGGAGCTATCGTCTCCATTTTATATTCCTTAACCACTACTTGCGTGCTACCACTCTTTGTGCGTTCCCACTCTTTAGGAGTTGCCACTCTTTGCTTGCAGTGGGAAGAGGCGTGGGGAAGGGGGATCACTGTGATATGCAGGCAAATATTAAGGTAATGGATTGATAATCATTAAAATTTACATTATGCCTCCAAAATTATTACACATCTGTAAAATTTAATTCATCTTTTTTTTCCATTTCAGATTAATGCTAACTTAACATTGAGAATATCATCTGCTTGCTGTCTTTTGCTGAATCTGCAATTAAAGATCATTGACAGATCATAATTTGTTCTAACGAAGACATTGTCCATCCGAAGAAAAGTCTGGATAATTCAAGACAATTTCTTCACTAAAACGTTATCCAGACATTGAGACTTTTGTTTAGTAACTCAATACTGCAGAAGTAATTCAAGAATGTTGCTGCTGGATGTTAACCTTATTGACTTCCATCAAATTGTCCATCAAGTCTTCCTACCATAATCATTATCTAGATGTCCATGACTTCAAACAGTTTATCCATCTGCAGTTATCCCTCAGCTGGACACATTTGTGACTTCCTAAACGTGACAATCAACTGAACAATATTGTGATCAGTCGAATACTAATCAATCAAAGTTGGCAGCCAAGTGTTCACCCAGGCACACGTATGTTATAAAATTGCCTCCATCATATGAACTAACTTGTGATTCACCAAAAATTTTATAACTAAAACCGTAGACAGCCTGTCCTGCTTCAGCAGCTTCAAACCATATTTAAACATTTACGTACTTTACTTTCTCAAAAAGGGATGTTAAGTTTAAAGTCGAAGCCCTAGGTGAGACGTTAATTCTTTACAGAAATCGTTGCACAACAGGATTTTCAACAAACGATTGATAACTAACTACTAAGATACCACACATATATCTGATACAAGGATCGCGCGAGACATTTAATAGGTGTATTATTTCTACTTAAGGATGCAGTCAATGTATGCTAACAGTTGGAAGTCATTCTTTATAAACGATGCGTATCGTGAATTAGTTGTCCAACTATTCAGAGGACGATTAGGTAATGACAATTAAGTTGAAAGATCAGGAGACATATTTACCCCGTCTTGCTACAGTGAAAGAAACATTAAATGACTGCTGGTGAATGTCTGCACTGCACCTAATTTTCTGTCTGTATATTGAAGTCACGCCGCTGTTTGTGCTGAAATTTGATATTTATGACTGCTGCATCAAGCGAGCAATAGCCGGGAACATAAGTGTAGATGATACTCTTCAATAGGAAGGGTAATTAAAGATGGTCTCCGCTGTTAATGTACACTCCCTCGATGGTTGTTTACATAAAAAATAATTATCATTCAATCTATCCCTCCGGCGCAGCTGGAGAATGTGAACTCTTGAATGTGTATTGTTCATTTTCTAGTATTTTTCTTGGAAACTCGCCTGTTAACGAAAACAGGTCAAAGTTATGTGTAACGGACTAGATTTTATTCCAATATAGATATTAAACTGAGATACTCAATTGAATCAAACTTCAGGAAAGATATAAATTGTTGTATTCCGTGAGTGTCCTTTCACATACAGGATTATAATTTGATGTGTTACGTGAAAAAAAGTTCCGGATTACAACAACGGAATGTTGGATTAACAACAACATTATAACTAAACAAAGAATAAGTTGTGTATAGTTATAGTATGGCTTTGATTTTTGTCCCCATCTAGTTGTCAACTGTAACATATGGTAGATCTGCATATGTGTTTTCTCAGCTTAGACTACTACACGTTTGTGCATCGTCTGCACTTCTATTCATATTCAAGATTTATTCTTTTCTACCATTTGATGGTAATATATTTACTCACTACGACAGTTGCAAATAGCAACGGAAATTAGAGCTTTCAGAAGAATTAGTCATCCGAAGAACAAATTATATTGATCAATATCACCTCCCACCAGACTTCACATAACGTTTTTCTCATCTCGTATAAATGTAAAATATTTCAATTAGTGTTGGTATCTAGCAGAGATAATAGTATACTTTCACATTTAGAGAACTGCCTGCTCAATCCGTATTTCCAAACTTTCTCAGTAATTATAACAGAATACGTCACTAACTCATTATTTTTGCAATCATAAACATTATTAAAATTTCGAGGTTTTTAATATATTTTTAAATTAGAGAATATGGAATCGTTTCCCGGTCCTGGGGGATGTTAATGTTGTTCATTTCAAAGAAAATTGACTGACAAGTGAAACTTAGAAACAAAAGTAATGCCTGACAAGGAAATACTGGGACAAGAACATTTACAGTTTTCTAGAGTTGTGATTTATATTCTACGTACGGTGTAAGTCAGTACTAGAGTTGTGATTTGTATTCTCCGTACGGTGTAAGTCAGTACTAGAGGTGTGATTTGTATTCTACGTACGGTGTAAGTCAGTACTAGAGGTGTGATTTGTATTCTACGTACGGTGCAAGTCAGTACTAGAGGAGAAACAATAACACTAGGAAAAGAAACATACCTCATGTTTAAGTTCATTCTCAGTGTACGACGCCATCTTCAGAGATAACAAAGAAACCAACACTGGTTTGATAATTTGATTGCTGGTTTTCCCAACGTGTACATTACTCGTCTTTGTTATTGTTTCTACTGCACTCAAGAGTTCTATTCCCGAAAGAACTCTACCTGGGATACTCAGACTACTCACAAGCCATCATTGGTGTACACTGTTAGAATTAATAGCTTTAATAGTGTGCAGTCATTCTGAGTGGAATATATATATAGCTTTGTAGCAGCGCGTTCGCTAAGCAAGGACACACATATCGAACATGATTATTTCTTTTCACAACTTTGTTTAGCTGATGTGTGCAAACCGTATGAGATGCTGATGTGTGCAAACCGTATGAGATTCTACCTACACAAAAAAGACGGAATTAATGCTCAGTTTACCTAGCGTTGTTAACTGATCAATCACGAATACAATATCATATTTTTCTCGTAAGACAGAAGGAGTTATCTAGGAGACATAAACCTGTGATACGTCTGTTTTTATCCACAAAGAAATGGACATCGAGATCTTCAAATGTGTACATTCATCTAAAGGCTGTGGATTAACAACTGTAAACTTCTTATCATTTGTGGAACTTATAACAAATCGTTGAATATTATGCTCATTTGTTTCACTATCTGACTAAACTACCACACACGTGCTTATTATTGTTTGAGAACAAACAAGCATTGAAAAAAACAACTTTATTTGCACACAAAACGTAAGTTTACTAGGATGACGGGCCTTGCTGCTTCAGTAGCTGCTACTCAGCCTTTAAGATACAGCGTATTAAACATCACTGAAAGTCTTTTTGGGCTCAACAATACCGATCTGGACAACAGAAACGACGTGTCTAGTTCTTGTGCCAATGTAACTAACATCACAAACACTCTACAGTCACCTGATTTAACTCAACAGCCACCTCCTTACTATCAATGGCAACAAATCATAATTGCCCTAGTTCTTGGCTCTATTATAATTTGTACCATTATTGGAAACTCTTTGGTCTGCATATCTGTAGCCCTGATTAAACGGTTACAGTCGCCATCAAATCTATTAATTGTTTCCTTGGCTGTTGCAGACTTGTTCGTGGGTATGCTTGTTATGCCATTTGCTGCAGTCAGTGAAGTATATAGATCATGGATCCTAGGTCCGATACTCTGTGATATGTGGACAACGACGGATGTGCTCTTATGCACGTCTTCTATACTCAATTTATGTGCTATTAGTATTGATCGATACTTCGTCATAACACGACCGTTTCAGTATGCCATGAAACGCACACCAAAACGTATGGGCTTAATGGTTCTTATCGTATGGAGTGTATCAGCTATCGTCTCTATTCCTCCAGTCTTCGGGTGGAAAAGTGAGCATAAGCCCTTCAGTTGCATCATCAGCGAAGAGATTGGCTATCAGATCTATGCAACTCTTTGTGCCTTTTACCTACCGCTGCTTGTAATGATTTTTATCTACTATAAGATCTGGAGAGTTTCTTCAAAAATTGCTAAAGCTGAAGCCAAAACAAAAATTGGGAGCTTCGACAAAGGCGCCGAATTTCAAATTGGTCGCCCCTCCCGTGATTCTGATGACAGTAACGTTCTTGCCAATGGGTGTCTGCGAGATGGAAATGGCAATGGAGACGATGAAGGCTCTCTGGAACATTTTCCAAAGAAAACTGAACCTGATAAACATAAAAGACGATTTACAATTCGCTCACTGCTTCCAAAGCAGCCTAAATTGTCCAACACTAAAGAAAGAAAAGCAACAAAAACACTTGGAATAATCATGGGATGCTTCACGCTCTGTTGGTTACCGTTCTTCATACTCGTGTTGGTGAAAACCTTCTGTTGCATGGTTCCTCCTGCTCTGGACAGCACCCTACTGTGGCTAGGTTACGGTAATTCCTTCCTTAATCCTCTGATTTATGCACGATTTAATAGGGAGTTCCGGACTCCGTTTAAAGAAATCCTACTGTTTCGTTGTATAGGAATAAACTCTCGCATGAGATCAGAAAGTTATGTTGAACAATATGGTCCTGTGACTTCTCATCGAGACAGCCTCAGACCACCAACAGATACTATTGTTAGATACAATAGTCAAGGACAGACAGTGGTTGCCCTTGGAAACGGTTCCGTTAACGGATCCAAACATTCTGAGTCCAGGATATAGGTTGACTCATTTTGATAAACATACTGAACAAGATATTAACTTACCAAATCCTTCGTATTTCATTACTGATCTCGGCTGTTTGTAAAACAAAAACAAAACAAAAACTTATTTGATGATATTTATGTTGCAAAACACTGGTGATATGATGATGATATTATTACTTTCATAAATATTATGTTAAATTACTTTCATAAATATTATGTTAAATTACTTTCATAAATATTATGTTAAATTACTTTCACACATATTATGTCATATTGCTATGATAGTTGTGTATATTAGTTTGTACAATAACCTGATAACATTGTATTTATCATTTTGATTTTCATCAAAACCATTTGAATGTATTGTTTTTAGTTCTGTAAGATTCAGATGTTATATACATGTGTAAAGAAAAGTATACAGACTCTCATAAATCATATTTGTCATCTGTGTACAGAGAAATGTTGATCATTGTAACTTATTAATGATTTATAAATAATCAATCGATCATTGAACTGATTAATGGTTTGTAAATAAACATTCGATCACTTAAATAGTGAACGTTTTTGCAAATAACCGGTGAGTCATTTAGCCTGTTAATGATTTACAAATAACCGGTGAGTCATTTAGCCTGTTAATGATTTACAAATAACCGGTGAGTCATTTAGCCTGCTAATGATTTACAAATAACCGGTGAGTTATTTAGCCTGTTAATGATTTACAAATTGCCGATGAGTCATTTAGCCTGTTAATGATTTCTAAATAGCCGGTGGGTCCTTTAGCCTGCTAATGATTTGCAAATAACCGGTGAGTTATTTAACCTGCTAATGATTTGCAAATGACCGATGAGTCATTTAGCATGTTAATGATTAACAAATAATCGTGCTGTACTACCCTGATATCCGAGAAGAAGAGAGTACGCGCCACTGCTTCGTATATGTCTTTTTCTGTGATCCTTTTCTCATGCTCAGAAATCCATTCAGAGAGATAAGATCTCTCAATGAATTCAGTTAGTGGTATTCTACAGTAACATCCCCATTTCTTGTAAGATATCTGAGTATAGATGTTGACTGTATAATGAGGACATGCCCCGTCTCCATGTGCATCCACACGTGATATTACTGGTATGTTTCACTCTAAGAGAGATGAGAGAGAAGTCTTCCTGTTTTTATTCTAGCACGTCATAGCACCTTCTACGGGGTATTGGAGATGTGAAGAAATACCTTCAATCTCTACCTTCTGTATGTAAAGGATAGGTAATTGAAACCAAATTGAAACAATGTGTTCTGGTACAGAAATGTAGTATCCGAAGTGAACTTATACAACTCAAGAGAAGCTGAGTTATCCAGTGATGTTATTCGTTATTTATAGTCATATTAAGAGACACATGAAGTACAAGACAATGAGCGGACAGATCACCTGGCTGATACATCAGTGGTCGAGGAAGGATAGACAACAGATAGTGCAGATATCATCAATATAATAATGGCAGCAAGTCGTATAGATGACTTTATAAACAATTATGAATCTACATCTCTATCAAGTGAAGTCAATGAAATTTGAAATGTGAGCTGCAGGTAGGAATACTTTGTTTTTCTCTATCTTGGTTTGTGCAAGTTATTCATACCGGTAGGTGCGGCAGAACGTGGAAACCGTATGAGAAATCCCAGTAGATACATCAACAAGCACAGAACGGGACTTGTTAGTCTAAATACACTGAATGGCAAGATTAGGAGGAGACAGGAGCAATTATGAACATGTCCGATGTCCTAGGGAGATGGTATTCAAATGAACAATAAACGTTTTGTTAGAGGTATAAGATGTTTAATTAATCAACACACAGGGGCGTGTTGTATATTTTCTCAGTATGATGCAAGCCTCCGAAGTGCCGCCCATTAAATGTTTTTTCTTAAAAATAACCTTCGATTGTGATTTTTTTTTTAACTGCACAAAATGTATGAATACTAAATCGTATACATCAATATCGGAATAACATAGACCAATATAGAAAAGCGTTGCGTAAAGATTTTTAATTATTGAATGGTTCTAATTATATTTTGATTTCGCTGCTTGTGCCGCTCCGCTACGGTACCGCCTGATGCGGCCACCTCTCTGTATCATTGCACTGCACGGCCCTGTCAACAGAGAACGGGTGGGATTAGTCTTTATACAGGGGTAAGATAGTGAAGAGGAGATTGGAGAATCTATAGTAGACCTGTCCAAAGTACTGAGATGACTATCCTTACAAATTCCTAATATTCAGGGATAGTAAGATTACGACCAATAACAACTTTCCTGAATGAATGACTAACTCAATCTACTGGAAAAACATTTAGATTAGACAACTAGAAGAGTGCTTAGCTCAGTGCTAATCAACTGGAAATGTGAAGTGGAGGTAGTTGTTTGTTTTCAGGACAATTGACTCCGCCGCAATCACACGCTTTGAATGGGTACATCAACAATCTGAACTTACGGGGAAAATAAGAAATTGTCCCCGCAGCTGTTATGTATGTGCTCTATCGGTGACACTTCCATCATGGAGCTCAATAGGAAGGAGGATCTATAGTAAGAAGTCATGAGAACAAAGATGTTTATTATGTTCAGTTTTCCAGCTTTTCAATACGAAATCCTATACAACCTTGTAGTTATGTTGTATATCGTTGTTGGTAAACAAAACATAGGAAGATAGAGATGAATTATCTTGAGTAAAAGGGCACAATTTTTGTAGCAAGGGGGAAGGGATGGACACAAAAGCTGCATTTAGATACTGAAACTCTCTGAGACAACATTGAATATATAGATAACATTTCAAGCGAACGAAAGGGAGGAAAGTAATGCTGTAAAGCATAGTAAAGTTTATAAATGAGACAACATTGAATATATAGATAACATTTCAAGCGAACGAAAGTAATTCTGTAAAGAGAGTTATGTTTGAATTAATTGATGGTTAAAAACACAAAATATATGAAGTCTATTTTGTTGGTTATCTAAAAGTATTTTGCTAGGTTCTGTTGAAATTTACAGCGATATCTGCTTCTTTCAAAATGACACATCCCTCTTTGAGCCGCCCGTCTTTGGTCCCTACTCGTTTAGCTAAAATGCGTTGATGCAGTCTATTACCATAACCACAACTTGACGGTGTAGTCGGATTTTGGTCAACTCTAGTTAACTTACCATGACTTTTGTTATCGCATTCACTGTGTCTAAAATCCCAACACACTAGACGTGATCAATCAATCAATCAATCAATTGTAGACTTAATATATGATTATGATCAAATTTTAAGTCACATAGTTTCACACGCACAAAGACATGTGTTGACTTGTTCGATATTAGAAGTTATGTATGATTATTAATGTCTTCTAATATATTTCTAGATCAAATGTCTTTGACACCTCTAAACCTATGATTATCAGATAGATCTTCATGCATTTATATTATATTTTCATGTTGCGGCCTGTTTTTATTCTTCATACAGAGAGTCTGCACATCTAATCTGTGAATTTGTCTAAAACTTTACATGAACACCGACTTGCCATCTCTTCTCTCTAAATGACACGTAACAACAACTACCTTTTGCTCGTTGTAGCACGTATGTGCAAACACACATTCATATTTTCTTGCTGCACTGGTTGTTCCTGCAACAATTTTCATGACAACATGCAGTTACTAGATTAATACTTGTCTCATTAGTCGGTATGGAATGTTGGCAAAACATATTTGAAAGTTCTTACAGTGGACATGTATTTTGCTTTTCAATATAGGAATAACGGTGTCTGTTGCCGACACGTTTGCTCTGGATGCAGTGTTGATGATTATGATTGCGATTGATCTACTTAATCTGTTCATGTTATTTTCTTTTTTCTGTGTAGTTTTTCCTGCAAACAATTTCAATATGTTTCAAGAAGTCAATGACCAGCTTATATCTACATATATGGCCTTTTTCGTCTTTCATCATCAAGGTGCGTATCTTTTATAGGACGTTGTTCTCTTTGCAGGCACATCTGAAATTCACTCTGTCTCTAGCCAGTTCACCCAATTCATCGATGGTCATATTTATGGTTTCTTTAATATCTTGTAGTCATCTTCTTCTTGGTTTGCCTCTGCATTTTCCGTTTTTACCGATGGTCAATTAACAAGTGTTTTACTGTGACAACTTCTGAGTTTGCACATGTCTCTCTTGTCTTTCAGTTCATCACTAAGTCTCCTACCGAAAAATTCTGCACCTTTGCGTAATGTTGTTTTCCAAATTACTCTATCATCAGCTAGTATTTTCTCTTTGTTGGGACTGATAGAAATGTTATTCACTGAGACCTTCCATATATCTTTATATGTTATCAATGATCTGCCTTGGTGATCCCTTCCCTTCCGAAATCTTACAGAACAAAACGTATGTGTGGTATGCGGTAATTGTCCATTCTTCTTACATCCCTTAGCCATCTTAGTCTTCTACTGCTGAGCATGACCATGATAAAAGGCAAGTTTATACTTTGGAGTACTTCAGATTTGGCTATCTTGTCGTACCACCTGATGTTCATAATCTTGCAGAGACATCGAAGGTGAAAAATGTTTAGGTTGCGTATATCTTTAGGAAGCTTATCCGGTATAGTTCTGGCGACATCATGTCATCTTTCTCTGTTCCTCACGTGTAGGACACATTTGCATCAATATTTAGTTGTACTTTTGGATATATAAATTGATTTTAAATTATCCAAGTCCATCGACAGAGAAAGAGGAAACAGATCTCTCTAACTAGAACTCAGAGTTGTTGAAAATATTTATTGAAGTGAAAATTAAGATTTAAAATAGTGAAGCATTTGAAAGCACGAAGAGATGACGATTTGGCAACGACAATTAGGGAAGCAGAGGCGTTTCGGGGAAGGAAAGATGAGGACTTCCAAGATGAAGATGGAAACAGAATGTGATAAATTACTTGATCATTACAACTTCAACGACATAACATCTGGATTATAATAGAGAGTAATTCTAAAGTGCTGTTATGATGAGAGAGCCGCAGTAGCGTAGTTGTTAGTGAACTCGTTTCTTAGACTAGTGGTTCGGGTTCAATTCTACAGTTGGCGTAGAATATTTTTCCGACCGTAACGGTTCTCAAGGCGACTCAGCCTTACTTGGGTACCAGAAAAAACCAATGGGAAGTAAAAGCGATCGGCGTGACGTTGACCACATCACCGATCGTATGAAGACGGGAAATTAAAAATACGAACCTAATACCATAGTATCCACTATACCTCGAGGTATAGAATGAGTTTCTTAAATGTTATGATGACAGTACAGGACAAGCAACTATTCAATGAGATTAGAAGTTCATCTGTGATTGTATTTGGTGGCAAGAGTTATGTACAGGACAAGCAACTATTCCATAAGATTATAAGTCCATCTAGGATTGTATTGTTGTCACTGATGAATAGTCCAGAAGTTTCCAGTTTTTAATTTATTGAATATATGATTTTTTAAAAGTCTACTATAATTCATGTTAATAATGAATCATCAGTTATCAGTTATCATTAATCTATAAAGTTAGTTGCTTGCATTCATTTTCTAATGATTTGTTTTATATTTCCCACTTTCTTGTCAATATCCACTTGACAAACTGTGACACCATCCAGGTAATACTCTTGATCTTCTTCTTGGCTTTAAGTTTAGTATGCTCGTCTAAACCATTTAGTTGGTTGCCTCCATGAAGCTGCATGTCAGTTGGAGTTTCTCCAGCGTCCCCCATAGCTTGCTCTGTAAGCTTCGTTCGTGAGACCATGTGTCGTTTCGTTGGTGTATGTTACTCGTTAAAAACTGTAGTCCTTCTTCCCGTCCGTCCTCTTGTTTCTTGGCAATGTTCGCTAGCTTTCGGCTATGTAATTTCCAAGGATAATGTAATGAGCTTAGATCAGCTATATCCCAGTTATGTTGCTTAAATAATGTAGAAAGTGCTGCTCCCACTTACAATCATCACTTGTATAGTTTCTCAGTGATTCATCCCCTGACAGCGATTGTTTATATTGAAGTTCTGATGTTACTTGAAAACTGCATGGTTGGCAGCTACGCCCTTTGAATGTACTAATTCTATTATTCAAAGATATCTTTCCTACTGAGCTTGTTTTTCTTACCTTACAGATCCACCTGTGTATGTTGAATCCATGAACTGTTTTCATATGTTTTTTTAATGTCATTTAGGATTATCATTCTTATTTTTGTTATTTTAACATGGTGATAGGTGTATTCTTTCAGTAACAGAAATGAATCCCCTCTTTGTGTTAAAGATGTTCTGTTCGCTACAAGCATGTAGTTTTTGTGTGGGGGTTTAGTAGTTTAAAGCATTTCTATAATCTGATCATATTTTTGTTTTGTTTATCTACATGTGATTCTATTTGAGTTTCTTGCTCCCATAAGACTTTTTCTCCTATGATATCTTGGAAGGATCTGTTGATTTATCTCAGCTATTTGATGCACTCTCTTATTTCTTCTATCTTCATGTTGGTTAGAAGTATACCGATATATTCTCAATTCCTATTTGTTCTTGGTAATCATCTCTCCTGTTATAGCTTCAATCTTATTTGTTTCGTGTCGTGCTCTGTTGATTTTCTGAAGGTAAGATTATATTACATTTCTTCAAGTCAGGTTTGTCGTTTTCATTATCTTTTTTTTTTCAATATGTGTCTTTTTTAATACGCACTCCGTCTGATCCTATGTTGTGTCAACAAGTCCTTGTTTTTGGGTTTTTTGTGGTTTATTTTATATATTTTTTTATTCATCTAGCATTATTAGACTTGTCTTCAGATGCATAGCTATGCCAGGTTGCACCCAAAAAAATATAATGCATATGTAATTCGTGGTCCACCGGAATCGGTGTGCATCTCCTTATAGATTGTCTTGGTCTGAGATAGGAGTTTTCCATATGTGTTTCCTCTGTTTATTGTAAGTTGGATACTCTTGCAGGATGTAAATCTCTGACATCGTGCTAGTGCCATATATGCATATGTCAATATGGTAAATCCTGTACTTATTAAACATATGGTACCTCAGCCTACTGTGCCCTGTTCGTATCCAGGAGATAACCTGTTCTTCTTTATTGAGTTGTTAGTAAGCAACATATTTTAGTTGTTCTTGGTGATCTCACACCAGTTTGTTCTTGTTAACTTTTAGTTGATCTGTGTGATCTCACACCAGTTTGTTCTTGTTAGCTTTTAGTTGATCTATGTGATCTCACACCAGCTTGTTCTTGTTAGCCATTTCTATCCGTGCGCTCTTATCATCATATGATAATGGTGTCTATCTATAATAGTCTGCCACCTGCCACCTTTATCAATATGTCCCTTGCATTGTTGACAAGTATACCGCTGTGAGCTGGCTCCGCCACTTTATTACTACTCTCGAAAAAATGTTGCATATTTGTCTGTATATGTCTAAAATATTTAATTACTACTTTACTTTCACTTTCAGTTTTGTTCATTTTCTTCCCATTGTTTCCATGTTTATTATCTACACAGTTCGGTATGCTGTATTTAAATGTTTACTGGTTAACAAATTGTATAAACAAAAAGATGTCGCACTTATACTAATTTGTTTATCCGCTTGGTAAGAATTCGTTCGTAGTCATGTCTCTTAATGTTGTGCCTCTAACTGATTTCTCCGTGAAAACTAGCTTTACTTATCACTAATGACCGTCACCATTCAGGCGATACTTATTCCCACTTTAGTGGTTGTTGTAATTTAAATTCGCGAGTAAAGAATCAAGGTCTCATGTAATCAAACCGTGTACGGTGCGAACACCAGAAATTGTTGACTAAGTTGATCTCGTACTCACGAATGTTCACGGCATGTAGTCTCTACCCAGGAACATTCACGTCATGTAGTCTCTACTCAGGAACATTCACGGCATGTAGTCTCTCTCTACCCAGGAACATTCACGTCATGTAGTCTCTCTCTACCCAGGAACATTCACGTCATGTAGTCTCTCTCTACCCAGGAACATTCACGTCATGTAGTCTCTCTCTACCCAGGAACATTCATGGCATGTAGCCTCTCTCTACCCAGGAACAATCACGGCATGTAGCCTATCTCTACCCAGGAACATTCATGGCATGTAGTCTCTACCCAGGAACATTCACGTCATGTAGTCTCTCTCTACCAAGGAACATTCACGTCATGTAGTCTCTACTCAGGAACATTCACGGCATGTAGTCTCTCTCTACCCAGGAACATTCACGTCATGTAGTCTCTCTCTACCCAGGAACATTCACGGCATGTAGTCTCTCTCTACCCAGGAACATTCACGGCATGTAGTCTCTCTCTACCCAGGAACAATCACGGCATGTAGCCTATCTCTATCCAGGAACATTCACGTCATGTAGTCTCTACCCAGGAACATTCACGTCATGTAGTCTCTACTCAGGAACATTCACGGCATGTAGTCTCTCTCTACCCAGGAACATTCACGTCATGTAGTCTCTCTCTACCCAGGAACATTCACGGCATGGAGTCTCTACCCAGGAAAATTCACGCATGTAGTCTCTCTACCCAGGAACATTCACGTCATGTAGTCTCTCTCTACCCAGGAACATTCACGTCATGTAGTCTCTCTCTACCCAGAAACATTCACGGCATGGAGTCTCTACCCAGGAAAATTCACGGCATGTGTCTCTCTACCCAGGAACATTCACGACATGTAGTCTCTCTCTACCCAGGAACATTCACGGCATGTAGTCTCTCTCTACCCAGGAACATTCACGTCATGTAGTCTCTCTCTATCCAGGAACATTCACGTCATGTAGTCTCTCTCTACCCAGGAACATTCACGGCATGTAGTCTCTCTCTACCCAGGAACATTCACGGCATGTAGTCTCTCTCTACCCAGGAACATTCACGTCATGTAGTCTCTACCCAGGAACATTCACGTCATGTAGTCTCTCTCTACCCAGGAACATTCACGGCATGTAGTCTCTCTCTACCCAGGAACATTCACGTCATGTAGTCTCTCTCTACCCAGGAACATTCACGGCATGGAGTCTCTACCCAGGAACATTCACGTCATGTAGTCTCTCTCTACCCAGGAACATTCACGGCATGGAGTCTCTACCAGGAAAATTCACACTGTAGTCTCTCTCTACCAGGAACATTCATGACATGTAGTCTCTCTCTACCCAGAAACATTCACGTCATGTAGTCTCTACCCAGGAACATTCACGTCATGTAGTCTCTCTCTACCAAGGAACATTCACGTCATGTAGTCTCTCTCTACCCAGGAACAATCACGACATGTAGTCTCTCTCTACCCAGGAACATTCACGTCATGTAGTCTCTACCCAGAAACATTCACGTCATGTAGTCTCTCTCTACCCAGGAACATTCACGACATGTATCCTCTCTCTCTACCCAGGAACATTCACGTCATGTAGTCTCTCTCTACCCAGGAACATTCACGACATGTATCCTCTCTCTCTACCCAGGAACATTCACGTCATGTAGTCTCTCTCTCCAGGAACATTCACGTCATGTAGTCTCTACCCAGGAACATTCACGTCATGTAGTCTCTCTCTACCAAGGAACATTCACGTCATGTAGTCTCTCTCTACCCAGGAACAATCACGACATGTAGTCTCTCTCTACCCAGGAACATTCACGTCATGTAGTCTCTACCCAGGAACATTCACGTCATGTAGTCTCTCTCTACCCAGGAACATTCACGGCATGTAGTCTCTCTCTACCCAGGAACATTCACGTCATGTAGTCTCTCTCTATCCAGGAACATTCACGTCATGTAGTCTCTCTCTACCCAGGAACATTCACGGCATGTAGTCTCTCTCTACCCAGGAACATTCACGGCATGTAGTCTCTCTCTACCCAGGAACATTCACGTCATGTAGTCTCTACCCAGGAACATTCACGTCATGTAGTCTCTCTCTACCCAGGAACATTCACGGCATGTAGTCTCTCTCTACCCAGGAACATTCACGTCATGTAGTCTCTCTCTACCCAGGAACATTCACGGCATGGAGTCTCTCCCAGGAACATTCACGTCATGTAGTCTCTCTCTACCCAGGAACATTCACGGCATGGAGTCTCTACCCAGGAAAATTCACGACATGTAGTCTCTCTCTACCCAGGAACATTCATGACATGTAGTCTCTCTCTACCCAGAAACATTCACGTCATGTAGTCTCTACCCAGGAACATTCACGTCATGTAGTCTCTCTCTACCAAGGAACATTCACGTCATGTAGTCTCTCTCTACCCAGGAACAATCACGACATGTAGTCTCTCTCTACCCAGGAACATTCACGTCATGTAGTCTCTACCCAGAAACATTCACGTCATGTAGTCTCTCTCTACCCAGGAACATTCACGACATGTATCCTCTCTCTCTACCCAGGAACATTCACGTCATGTAGTCTCTCTCTACCCAGGAACATTCACGACATGTATCCTCTCTCTCTACCCAGGAACATTCACGTCATGTAGTCTCTCTCTACCCAGGAACATTCACGTCATGTAGTCTCTACCCAGGAACATTCACGTCATGTAGTCTCTCTCTACCAAGGAACATTCACGTCATGTAGTCTCTCTCTACCCAGGAACAATCACGACATGTAGTCTCTCTCTACCCAGGAACATTCACGTCATGTAGTCTCTACCCAGGAACATTCACGTCATGTAGTCTCTCTCTACCCAGGAACATTCACGACATGTATCCTCTCTCTCTACCCAGGAACATTCACGTCATGTAGTCTCTCTCTACCCAGGAACATTCACGACATGTATCCTCTCTCTCTACCCAGGAACATTCACGTCATGTAGTCTCTCTCTACCCAGGAACATTCACGTCATGTAGTCTCTCTCTACCCAGGAACATTCACGTCATGTAGTCTCTCTCTACCCAGGAACATTCACGTCATGTAGTCTCTCTCTACCCAGGAACATTCACGTCATGTAGTCTCTCTCTACCCAGGAACATTCACGTCATGTAGTCTCTCCCAGGAACATTCACGACATGAGGTTACAAACATATCGTGTTATCACCTTCTCAATCAGCAACCCCACTTATATTTATCAAACACAATATGTTATTATATCAACATTCTCTTAACCAGGTGGCATTGGTTTAGTTCTCATTCATATCCACTGGATGATCTTGATACACAAATGACATATCCCTGTATCAGTCTATTCTCCATGATTTGGTTTAATTATACGCACATTTTTCATATGTTATTTTCATGTTTTTTGTAATTAATTTACATTGTTATTAAATTGTTGATTGCCATTTTTGTTTTCAAATTTCGAAACCAATGTTTCTTTGTGTGGTTCGGTTGACACATGATGATAACTACTGCATATCTTTCCTTCCTTCTCTAATTATTGTTAATCATGCATGTATGATTTCTGTGTGTGTATGTGCATGTATGAATGTGGGTGTATGAGTGGGTGTATGTATGTGTGAGTGTATGAGCTTGTGTATGAGCGTGTATGTGTTAATTATTTGCGATTGCGAAGAACTCCTGCTGCTAGATATACTGGTTTTGATAATGTCCAGTCTGCCTGTTATAGTAATGAGAGTCTGATGTTTCAGTTATAGTAATGAGAGTCTGATGTTTCAGTTAGCGTAATGAGAGTCTGATGTTTCAGTTATAGTAATGAGAGTCTGATGTTTCAGTTATAGTAATGAGAGTCTGATGTTTCAGTTATAGTAATGAGAGTCTGATGTTTCAGTTAGCGTAATGAGAGTCTGATGTTTCAGTTATAGTAATGAGAGTCTGATGTTTCAGTTATAGTAATGAGAGTCTGATGTTTCAGTTATAGTAATGAGAGTCTGATGTTTCAGTTATAGTAATGAGAGTCTGATGTTTCAGTTATAGTAATGAGAGTCTGATGTTTCAGTTATAGTAATGAGAGTCTGATGTTTCAGTTATAGTAATGAGAGTCTGATGTTTCAGTTATAGTAATGAGAGTCTGATGTTTCAGTTATAGTAATGAGAGTCTGATGTTTCAGTTATAGTAATGAGAGTCTGATGTTTCAGTTATAGTAATGAGAGTCTGATGTTTCAGTTATAGTAATGAGAGTCTGATGTTTCAGTTATAGTAATGAGAATCTGATGTTTCAGTTATAGTAATGAGAGTCTGATGTTTCAGTTATAGTAATGAGAGTCTGATGTTTCAGTTATAGTAATGAGAGTCTGATGTTTCAGTTATAGTAATGAGAGTCTGATGTTTCAGTTAGCGTAATGAGAGTAGCGTAACTGGTTCAAACTCCTCGACGGGCAAGTTTGGAAGCAAATTAGTTCCCTCGGATTTTTGCGAACTGTAAGACTAGACCTCGCCGATCAGAAAGAAATGGCAACCAACTGAACGTTTAAGTGGTGCCTAGAAAATCGACGACTCGTTTACTGTGGTTTATGGCCACGTCCTGTATAAAGAATATGCCACGATTTTCATTTCAATGAGGGTAGTGTTTCTGTTATATTAATGAAAAAAGGTGGAGGCTGCAGTAAAACTTTGAAAAATAGCTAAACACGTAAACACAAAGTACTACAGTTCTACATAGGATATTTTCATCAGATAGGTTTATGTTTCCACATGTAATCGTCCATTTGTAGTGTTCCTCGAAATTCGTCATTCTTGTTGTGTTGTTTGCTTGATAAAGGCCTTTTGGTCGAAACGTTGCTGTTTATCGTCACTGTTTATGTATTTTGTAAAACTGTAGTACTTTGTGTTTACGTGTTTAGCCAGTTATATTAATGGCAGTATGGCATATCAATAATGTTCTTGGCTGTGTCTGGCGTCACTAGTACGATAATGACTGTCTAGGGTCTCAGCTATAGTAATGACTGTCTTATGACTCATCTATAGAAATGACTGTCTGGTGTCTCAGCTATAGTAATGACTGTCTTGTGACTCATCTATAGAAATGACTGTCTTGTGTCTCAGCTATAGTAATGACTGTCTTGTGACTCATCTATAGAAATGACTGTCTGGTGTCTCAGCTATAGTAATGACTGTCTTATGACTCATCTATATAAATGACAATCGTCTCAGCTATACTAATGACTGTCTTATCAGTTATCAGTTATCAGAGGAATATCATCATAGCACTCCGGACAGCTGTTCCGATCTCCGCCTCAATAAATCCAGCATCGACCAGCAGCCTAACACGCCAGTTCAATTTTAATTAATCAGTCTCTTTGCACATTTGATATGCTGTTCTCTACGTGCTGCATCAATATTGACACCCATCTCTCTCAATCTGGCCAGCGAGCGGGACCCACAACTCCCAAACTCTTCTGTTATAAAAGAATCTCTCAGTGCTCCAAGAATGTCAACTCGGTCCACCGCAGCCCCCTCTATACCGCGGCCATACCAGCCAATCCGCCAGATCACTCACCACCCCTGACTCCTGCGCGCCCAGGGACAAAACTTAAGGCGTTTTCTTTTATCCCTGTTCGCACCAGCACCTCCACCTTGCCTCGTCTCACCACTCCTGTTTCGACCTTACGAAACATACCCACGGAGTATAAAAACACCAGCGATGTCATGAGATGCCCACCCCGTCACTTGAGCGGGCGGAAAAAGCTCACGCTCATCGTTGTTGGCGAATGACTGAACCATCGGTGTTAATTACTGCATCTGTTTCTTTGACGTGGTCATTCAAGAGAGCCTCAACCTCCGCTTTGATTAGCGATGGAATATTTTGTTCGAAGGTTTTTCTTAATGGATGTAATGACTGCAAAACCAGTCTGAAATTGGGGTGGTACAGCAATCCATTCCTCTCCTGGTTCGATTCCGGAAGGTTCACTTATGTTCCCATGGGTACCTTCCGCCTGACTCAGTCATGATCTGCCTCTCTTGAGTCTACATCCCTTCTCCTCACTGAGTTCTTCATGGAAGGGATGGTCTTTGTTTGCATTGATTTTAAGATACGATCGAACCCCCCAGGTCTCAATTCCGTGAGCACTAGTGGGGAGGTCAAGAATTGCTTCTGTCAAGTACTTCGATCCACCGCCATTTACTCCTCCTGTCCTGGTTGGTTATTATCTGCTTCTGTCTTCTCTTTGTTCACAGTTCTGTACCACCATTATGGCATATCTCTTTGTTCACAGTTCTGTACTACCATTATGGCATATCTCTTTGTTCACAGTTCTGTACTACCATTATATCATATCTCTTTGTTCACAGTTCTGTACTACCATTATATCATATCTCTTTGTTCACTAGATTATGTACCCATTATGTCATATCTCTTTGTTCACAGTTCTGTACCACCATTATATCATATCTCTTTGTTCACAGTTCTGTACCACCATTATGTCATATCTCTTTGTTCACAGTTCTGTACCACCATTATGTCATATCATCTCAGTCTGAGAATCGGCTAAAGATAAATGTTAATAAATGTATGAATGTTATTTGAATTAGTGACTAGCCATTTTTCTTCTTCATATACAACAAGACGAATTTCACATTTCTCTCTCTCGATCCCCACCTAGACCGATGAATAAAATTGTTTCATGAATGCTGAATTTCACATTTAAGCTGACTATCTTGAACGTAACGTACATGTTGAAGAAATAGTAATAGGATTTTTTTGTATACATCGATGTATATTGGGTTCAACGATGTTAGGCCCATATTTTTCATTGATCGGTGACACACTATGGATGTGGGGTCAACATATTTCCGGTTACTTTCATCACATTCTAAATGTCAATCATAATTGATTAGTGACAGATGTGAAGGCTTAGATGTATGACTTAGTAGAGTGACTTAGATAGTAGTGACAGATAGTGAGACTTAGATGAGTGACTTAGATATAGTGACTAGATAGTAAGTGACTTAGATAGTGAAGTGACTTAGATAGTGAAGTGACTTAGATAGTGAAGTGACTTAGATATGAGTGACTTAGATGTGAAGTGACTTAGATAGTGAAGTGACTTAGATAGTGAAGTGACTTAGATAGTGAAGTGATTTAGATGTGTGACTTAGATAGTGAAGTGACTTAGATATGAAGTGACTTAGATAGTGAAGTGACTTAGATTGTGAAGTGACTCAGATAGTGAAGTGACTTAGATAGTGAAGTGACTTAGATAGTGGTGACTTAGATAGTGAAGTGACCTAGATAGTGAATATAAAAAAACTGTCGCTGCTGCCTGTAATAGCAATACACGTAAAAACAAAGTACTATAGTTTTACAAAATACAGAAACAGTGACGATAAACAGCATCGTTTTGACCAAAAGGTCTTTATCAAGCAAACGTTACAACAGGAGTGACGAATCTCAAAGAACACTTACAAATGGACGGTTACAGAAACTTTCAAAAGTATCTAATGAAAATCTGGGAATAAAAACGAACAACGAAATGAGTGCAACACAAAACTAGAAGTGGAAAAGAAGAGAAACAATAAACGATCAAGTGAAAATATAACTTATATATTTGAAGCAAATACACATATAGATTACAAGGCATGAGATGAGAAAGTACTAAGAAGCATAGGAATGTAATGTGTTGAGTCCAAGAGGCCGCAAGGTACCATATAACGAAATAAAACGGTTCTCCAGAGCAAATGACTACGATCATCAGAGGAACATGATCGGATGGCTGTGACCTGGACATTGCAAGCTCCTGAATGGCCAGAATCGTTGAAATGAGTGGCTACAGGGGTCATAGAGCATTGGCGTATATCGCGCAAGTGTTGGGCGAATCGGTCACTGAGCCTCTTACGGGTTTGACCAATATAGGCCTTGTTGCACAGCTTGCAGATAATGGCATAGATAATATTCCGGGACTCGCACGTGAAACTGTCTTCAATAACAAACGTGTCTTTTGGAAAAGACACAGAGCGTGTCTGTATTACATAAGCACACGTGTTTACATAAGCACAGCGCCGACGGCCACACTGGGTGGTGCCAAAATGACTCTGGATATTAGGCTTGAGGCGACTGTGGACCAAAATATCCTTAAGACTTCTGTCCCGTCTATACGCCACCAAAGGATAGTGTTGGAAGACTGAACGTGTCTCAGGATCAGACTGAAGAGAGATGACGGAATAAGACTTTCTTCACAAGGGAACTATGAGGGTGGAAAGTTAAGACAAGTTTCACAGTGTCAGAATTGGAAGTTCTATGCTGGTTAGAGAGAGCAACTGGCGAGAAATTTGCTGAACGCGCTGCATAGCAGATGCAAGCACATTCTCCGGGTATAGGCGCTTGCGGAAGAAATCAAACATCTCATGAGCTCTATCGAGAAAATCAACGTCCTCGCTACAGAGACGACGAAGACGCAAGAGTTAAGAGAATCTTAAAGAGTCACGACAAGCCATTTTGTCTGTAATACCGTGTTTTAGGATGTTGTAGGACACGGGAGAGGGACATGAGCCTGTGGAGTTTAATGGCTAGCGCAGTCGTCACGAAACTGTTCAGGTTATAAAGTTTTCATTATGCCTCAGACAGAAAAAAAACTATTTGGCCTTACCAGAGATTGAACTCGAATCTCCCGAATGGGAACCTGCTCTCTAATCCGTTCGGTCTGATACTTCACAATAGTGAATATCGGTCAGACACTCCTCCATAGTGAATATCGGTCAGACACTTCACCATAGTGAATATCGGTCAGACACTTCTCCATAGTGAATATCGGTCAGACACTCCTCCATAGTGAATATCGGTCAGACACTCCACCATAGTGAATATCGGTCAGACACTCCTCCATAGTGAATATCGGTCAGACACTCCACCATAGTGAATATCGGTCAGATACTCCACCATAGTGAATATCGGTCAGACACTCCACCATAGTGAATATCGGTCAGACACTCCACCATAGTGAATATCGGTCAGACACTTTACCATAGTGAATATCGGTCAGACACTCCACCATAGTGAATATCGGTGAGACACTTCACCATAGTGAATATCGGTCAGACACTTCACCATAGTGAATATATCAGAATGAAATCAGAAAATCAACACAAACTCGCATGTCATATATCTCTCGCAAAACTCGCATGTCATATATCTCTCGCAAAACTCGATCATCATCAAAGTAGAAAGTACGTACTCTGGAAACTCGAAAACAAATGTTGCTGAGAGAGGCAAGAAATATCGGACTGCTAAATTTTATAAAAGAGATTCAACGAGTTGCCCAGTATAGAGCGGTATTGAGAAATTGCTTGTGGCCCTATGTAACGTATAACGGTATGAGAGAATTTAATAAGGTTGCATAATATAAATATATATTTCAGTAAATTTTCCGTAGCATTTTGAGACCGTAAGAAATAAGACGTTTTGAGACCTGTTACATCATATTTCCACGTTTTAGTGTGCAGAAGGTAGGCCGGCCTATTTCTATCCTCTAATGTGGAACATCGAGTGTGGGATTGGACCCCCAACCCTCTGTATCCGAGCCGATAGGAGAACGCTTATACATTTCGTTAATGAGTCTCACATGAATAATATAACAGTCCAGCATATTCTGCTAAAGATATGACTTGAATAAGTACTTGATAATAATAAAGATAGTGTATGCTATTGAAAGAATAACTGATGAGTAACCCTTTGATGTGTCTAGCAAGCGACTTTTCCAAAGTATTCACTTATTATCTACGTGTAACAGAGTTCTTCAATCAGCTTAAGATGTCGATGTTATAGGAATAACTTCTTCTTCTTCACCTTTCAACTTCCAACGGATCACAGGTCTTCAACAAACTTCTTCCAGCTCTTCCTCTTTCTTGCTATCCCTTCTAATTCTGTCCACATCTTGCCTAAACATTTAATACCGGTCTCACTATCTTCTCCTGTATTTCTGGGCCTTAGCAAACTCCTCTTTCATTGCGGGTTCCAAAACAATGCCTGTCTTGCAATGGTTCTGGTCAGTATTCTCAATATATGAGATTTCTGCTTACTGTTATCTGATGCCATTTCCTCCCAAAGGCTGTAGATATATGCCCAGTGTTTTCATATCAAATGTACACACAACCTTGAACTTAAGTTGCGGTTGGCCGGCTGCACTTTTCTATTCCACCAGCTGTTGGAGGAAGTTATTGATGCGAGGATCATCCATGCGACTTACCTGACCGAGTTATCACAGACTGCACTGTCTTATATTGATGGGAGTAAAACTGGAGTATCTTCGGCGCTAGGTTTATACTAAACAAGTGTTCAATATTGATTTATTAATTGAATGAATCACAACCATTGTACGTCGGTACAACCATGTGTGCTGTCAGCTCGTTCTCACATAGGAAAACCTAAGCTGCAGTGAGCGAACTAGAGCGTCCGTTGTGATTTTGAGGATGTATAAAACAAATAAAATGTTGCATTTTTCGTCATTACAGACTGTCATTTCACAAGTATGTTGTTTCTTGCCTAGCCTGGGCATGTAATATAAGAGTGTGATCAATCGATATAAGGAAAAGACTGAGAAAAAAAAACTGTAACAACGAAGAAACATGCACAAACGAAGTAAACAGCGGCGTTTCGGTCAAAAGGCTTTTATCAAGCAACGGATACAAAACAAGCAAAGAAATTCAGACATCCTATACACCAGACATCACATATACAGTCAGATGGTAAATCATTAACGGCACTAAAAGGGGATTTACCTATTTTGCACAAACCCACTCTCGACGCTACTGTTTTACTGCAAAGAAAAGACAAAGTACATACGTTTGGAATTGGACAGGCAAGAAAATATTGTTGCTACTAATAAAAGTGTTACTTATAAGTAGCTTATGAGCATGTTCAGAATTACTGCATGGGGAGGAAAAGTGGACAGTGAACAAACAAGTAAAAAAACACAAACGAGACTTTCGAAATGTATACATACAGAAAAGTCAGTATTATATCACGAACATCAAGAACTACAGGAAAAAAAAGAAAGTGATGTCTTGCCTATAAGTGACAAGATAATTAGTTTAGAGAAAAAAAGTTTGACAAACACGTTATTATTTCTTTAGTCTGTGACGTACATGACGTTTACGTATTTATATATTACTCTCCGCTCCCCGTGGAGCATTGAGCCTCAACAGTTGTTCTCCACTTTTGTCGGTCTCAGACTGTTTTCTTCATGGTCTCCCGGGATAGTCGAACACTCTCTAGTCGAAGACAATATTGTAATGAACTGTTTACAGCAAAGGAACGACGTGAAGAACAGAGTTCTAGTTTAGAGGTAATGATCAAGAGAAGAACAGAGTTCTAGTTTAGAGGTAATGATCAAGAGAAGAACAGAGTTCTAGTTTAGAGGTAATGATCAAGAGAAGAACAGAGTTCTAGTTTAGAGGTAATGATCAAGAGAAGAACAGAGTTCTAGTTTAGAGGTAATGATCAAAAGAAGAACAGAGTTTTAGTTTAGAGGTAATGATCAAGAGAAGAACAGAGTTCTAGTTTAGAGGTAATGATCAAGAGAAGAATAGAGTTCTAGTTTAGAGGTAATGATCAAAAGAAGAACAGAGTTCTAGTTTAGAGGTAATGATCAAGAGAAGAACAGAGTTCTAGTTTAGAGGTAATGATCAAGAGAAGAACAGAGTTCTAGTTTAGAGGTAATGATCAAAAGAAGAACAGAGTTCTAGTTTAGAGGTAATGATCAAGAGAAGAACAGAGTTCTAGTTTAGAGGTAATGATCAAGAGAAGAACAGAGTTCTAGTTTAGAGGTAATGATCAAGAGAAGAACAGAGTTCTAGTTTAGAGGTAATGATCAAGAGAAGAACAGAGTTCTAGTTTAGAGGTAATGATCAAGAGAAGAACAGAGTTCTAGTTTAGAGGTAATGATCAAGAGAAGAATAGAGTTCTAGTTTAGAGGTAATGATCAAAAGAAGAACAGAGTTCTAGTTTAGAGGTAATGATCAAGAGAAGAACAGAGTTCTAGTTTAGAGGTAATGATCAAGAGAAGAACAGAGTTCTAGTTTAGAGGTAATGATCAAGAGAAGAACAGAGTTCTAGTTTAGAGGTAATGATCAAGAGAATAACAGAGTTCTAGTTTAGAGGTAATGATCAAGAGAAGAACAGAGTTCTAGTTTAGAGGTAATGATCAAGAGAAGAACAGAGTTCTAGTTTAGAGGTAATGATCAAGAGAAGAACAGAGTTCTAGTTTAGAGGTAATGATCAAGAGAAGAACAGAGTTCTAGTTTAGAGGTAATGATCAAGAGAAGAACAGGTAGAAGACTATCTGAGCAAGAAACACAATTTGCTGAAAATCTTTTCCAGTCAACTTTCTCTCTCTCTCTCTCTCTCTCTCTCTCTCTCTCTCTCTCGATCACCGCTTAGACTGATGTAGCAGATTTCCCCATAAATCTCATTCATGTGGAAATCTGATTCATGCAGCCTTAGCATGGGTGTGTTTCGTCACATCTTCATCGCCATTTAGAGTTCTGGTGCTTATCCTTCGGCGATGTGTCCCGTTTTAGCCATCGTTTACTGTGTTCACTCTCCGTCAGTCTTTGGCTGTCCCCAGCCGACCTGCAAGGCAGTCAACTTTCGATGTGGAGACTATACATGCTGATGGCGATAATTTACATTTTTTTTTATATTATCTAACTGGTGTAAGCTATGTTTTTGTTTCCCGGTCATCAGCTTTCAATCACACTCTTATTGATTATCAAAGATCAAATGTTCTTCTGTGCGGTAAAACTCAAATGTTCTTCTGTGCGGTAAAACTCAAATGTTCTTCTGTGGGGTAAAACTAGACAATTTATCTCACTGTGATCAGACATCACTGAAAAATAGCTCTATAAATATGATTGCCATAGACCTCGTTATGGCGGACATGTCCTCATTTTTAGAGTAAATCTGAGATTTCGCAAACAATTTTTCGTAGATTTGTCCGCAATTCTACAAGTCAAGACAAAATGAGCACACTGTCACCCACTTCATGTTGTAACCACATTTAACTGCGTCAAATTTGGTTTTCTAAAGTGACACTCGAAACAGAATCTACAATCTTTGGACAAACTAGATGACACATATTAAGAGGAGAAAATGACGATATGTCAGGCATACTACGCGGAAGACACAGTTGAGTGTCACTAAACAAGCGATTGAGTGAAATCAGCATGGAAAAACGGAAAAGGAGAAATTGGCATCCATCTATAACAACCAAATGCCATCACAATAAAAGTGCTGTGACTATATTGAAAACTACTGTAGGAATAGTGAAGTGTACCTTGGAATCGTGAAGATAGCACAGTTCTTTTTCTTCTTTGCTATTCCTGCATACAATGCTTCTGTGGAAAGACTATTTACTTTAATCAATGCCAAATGGACCAATGAGAGAGACCGTTTTAGTGTGGATTCAGTCAAGTTAATTTCACTTGCAATATTTCATTTCAAACATTTAACATGCATGCAACTTCAAAGACATTTGATGCAAAAGAAAAACATTCTAAAAACGATCAGGTCATCAGAAAAAATATTAATGGAAAACAATTTAAATGGAATTTAATATCAGGAGAAGTGTCCTCATTTCAGAAGATCAAAATATGGCAACCCGAATATGAAGAGCTTTTTAAATGAACAAACTGTTTCAGTTTCAGTTTCAGTATCGAATATCTTTATTGCACTCCGGACATGTCCATAGGTGCTCCGATCTCCTTCGCAATATCTCCAATAGCGTCCAGCGACTGACCGTACCAGTTCTTTTTTGATTGATGAGCCTACTCGTATACGTGTTGTACTGTTCTTTTCTTGCCACACCAATCTTCAAGACCAGCTCTCGCAATCTAGTAGTTGACGTGGATTGGTTTAGATGAAGGTCTTCTCTACGGCCACGCTCTATGAGGGCGTTCACGATGTCAGCTCTGTCCATTGGCTGGCCCTCTGACAAACTGTTCATCATTGAAGACCATCATAAAAAATGAGGTGGATTGATCATGTACGTCTTATGCCATTAGGGGCATTGCCTAGAACAGCTCTCCGATGGACAGCGGATGGGAAAAGAAGACCTGGACGTCCAAAATAAACATGAAGAAGAGCAGTAGCAAGAGAGTTAAAAGATTGTGACCTGACATGAGAAACACTTGGTAGAAATTGTTTGTAGAAGTCTTACGTGTAAGACGGGACACGAAGAGGATATACATATATATATACAGTGGCGGCTCGTGGTCATATTTGTTGATGGGGCCAGACATTTTTTCCTGGATAAATCATGGTTTTTTTGTTGCTATATATTAATTTATAAAATAATAAATACACGTTATACATTATTTTTGGTGGGGCCCGGCCCCATTGGCCCTTAATGACGAGCCGCCACTGTATATATATATATATATATATATATTAGGGTGGCCAAACGTCCTCATTGTTGCGGATATTTTAGGAGAAGTGCTCTCATTTCGAAGATCAAAGTATGGCAACTTTTCAAAAGAAGTTCTCATGTTGGAAGATCAAAATATGGCAAACTCTACAAAAGTAGTTCTCATGTTGGAAGATCAAAATATGGCAACTCTACAAAAGGAGTTCTCATGTTGGAAGATCAAAATATGGCAACTCTACAAAAGTAGTTCTCATGTTGGAAGATCAAAATATGGCAACTCTACCTATGACTCTAAATTTAGACTCGAAACAAATACATCTAAAGCATGAAGCAAGCATAGTCTTTGTAAGATTAGATCTACAAAGAATTAAACAACACATTAGCCACGTGTGTTAACGTTTCAAATCATCCGAGTGTAGAGACTGTCCTAGTTTTCAAACTGCGCAGTTGTCCTAACCTACTCAGGTCAAATTTGAACTTGAGAGAACAATGAAGAATGGCAGACAGTATATACAGAAGAAAGGTCAAGGTAACAGATGTTACAAACATAGTATACCAGCCATAAATCATTTTCTGTCATATTTTGTATATACACATCATTGTTACATAGTTTTTCTGCAGTCTTCCCATATATCGATAATATTATAAACACATCACAACAGAATATATACATCGGATAAGCCATATTAATGATGCGATTATTAGTAGTGTTCCGTTCTTCCTGTGTGTAAGCTGTGCACTAAGGAGATAAACATGACATTTCTTGATGCAGTGGCGGCTCGTGATCATTTTTGTTTGTGGGGCCAGACGTTTTTTTCCGGATAAATCATGATTTTTGGCTGCTATATTGTAATTTATAAAATAATAAATACACGTTGTACATTATTTTGGTGGGGCCCGCCCCACTGGTCTAATGACAAGACGCCACTGCAATGACGTATATGACTAGCAGGACCAATATGCTTACATTAATGCATCTCAGTTCCTTGTGGAGCATAGGGCCTCAAAGGTTGACCTTCACTTTCCTTGTCTCGGCAGTTTTCTTTATACTTCTAAGAATCAACTATCATCCTTCAGTTCATCAAACAATTACGTCTCCAGGTCTGTTTGAAGTGTCCCCCTTTCCGTTTTCTTTGCGGGTTTTAATCAAGTGATTGTCTATAATAACATTCGGCTATGTCTTCAGCAGGGAATGCACGAGCAGCCTCTATTTTCTCCTTTTGACCTTGGTCAACTTCGATTAAGATTAATATCTACCGAGGAAATCTTCCTGAATTTGTGCATAAGTTTCTAGCGGCATTGTTGTCACCTAGCGTCCTAGTGTGTCTCTTCATGCCTTCAGCTCTTCCCTTCTCTGTGATATATTACTCACATTTTCACTCCCGATCTTCCCACTTCATTTTGTTTGCCCTACACGACAATGACGTAACAAGTTGACTCAGTACGTGAGAGTGAGTAAGCTCCGAGTGCCTCATCCTTTCGAAGAGAAATACCCAGAGCTTGTTTGTGTAACTTCTTCTTCTTTGCGTTCGTTCTTTACGAACAATTTGAATCACTCTTTGTGATATATTTGATCTTTGCTAAGAACGTGTAAGCGTTGCACATTGGTTTGGTAGGCCCCTAAATGCATATACTTCTACACGTTTAAGACACATGCATCCGATTTCAGCCAAACCTACTTAGTCGCCTCTTACGATATGTGGCAGGTAACAGTGGTTCTATTCTTTACACCCCAAATTTGGGCCCCGGTAACCACTGGGCGATTCAATGTCCTTACTTGAGAAAAGAACAAAAGAAAATGAAGAATACCAAAAAAAATATCAAGAACAAAGCAAAATAAAAAGTAAGAGAACAAGACAAAATTCAGAATAAAAAGACCAAGAGAAAGAAGAAGGAAACGAAGAAGATGAAGAACAATAAGACAAGAAAACTAACAAGAAAGTGAGGTTGAAAGAGAAGGAAATGAAGACACCGAAGATATAGAGGAAGACGGACATATTCAGAAAAGAATGATTGCAACGCTTGCAAATATAATTGTTCAAAATAACGTCTAGAGCTTATGTAGATCATACGATAACGACTAGGCATGGACATACATGCTCATTTCCACATCTGTCTTAATGTGTGTATATATTGTCTTCAGTGATGCAGAGCTTGTTCGTTTGAAAAGATCTTCAATTGTTATTGTATTTGACAATAAAACAAGCTATTCTCTATTGTTAAGTACTTATGCGGTTGTCTTGCGTTCTGACGGTAGCGAGTCGATCAGAACCACGTCGTTCTGTTAAGTGTGCATTTTGTTCCAGAGATCACTAGGATACTCTCAACAGGTGGCGTGCCATTTCTGCGGAGAAGAACCGAACTATATTGGGTCAAACCTGGGTGCAATTAGACCAGTTAGACAACTTAGACTACAAAAAAGTATTTCATTTTCCTATATTTATCTTTCTCTAGCATTTCTTTTCTCATTCATAATTTGGTCTTATTTATTTATGTCTTTCGTTGACATACGTCTTATTTTATAGCACACGCATAATGCAACAGCTTCATCTGTATATTTTAGATGCACATCAATTGACTAATATTCAAGCAAAGTCTCACAGTATTGAATAATATAAATATGTATATATATATATATATATATATATATATATATATATATATATATATATATATATACGAGATATATATGTGTCATCATCATGTGCCGTGCCGGCTGGCGTAGACGATCATGGATCTCCACAAATCTCTGTCGTTGGTGTGTTGCTATCAACTCAGATGTTGACGCTCTACCGTGCCATGAAGTCCGGCTATTCAACATTTTCGCTCTCTGCTCTGTCTTCCTCTGTCTCGTCTACCCTCGATTTTACCGGTTGTCACAATGTGTTCTAAACCTCCCTCCTCATCACATGCCCGAAAAATGATGACTACTCTTTCTTATTGTAATAATAAGCTTTGTGTCTTGATCTCATTCAACACCTCAACATTAGTCATTTTAGCAGTCCATGGGATTCTAATCATTCTTCTGTAAAACAACATTTCTGTGGCCCTCAGAGATTTTATATATATATATAAAAGACCCTGAAACGAACTTTGCTGAGAGAAGCAAGAAATATCTGTCTCAGTTCCATAGAGGAGATTGAGCGAGTTGCCCAGGATAGAGCGGTATGGAGAAATTACTTGTAGGCCCTATGTAACGTAAAACGGTACGAGAGGAATTATTATTATATATATATATATATATATATATATATATATATATATATATATATATATATATGTATATATATAATAGATCATGTCTCGTTTATAATTCATTAACTATTTATTTGTATGTTAATACATTTCTCATGTTGAATCTATTTCTGACAATTTATTTTCTGTGTTTGAGTTATTTTTCCCCGAAGTAATTTGTATAGAAATTGTGTTTTTTTACAGCTAATTTGATGTAACTGGCGTTAAGAGTTAAGTCGATCAATAATCAATACATTCTCCAGGTCTTTCTTACAGTTGTTCCTTTTTATTCCTTTTTCTACCAGATTATTTTTTCCTTGACTTAATTATTTATGTGTTCAACCACTGTACACGACAACTCCCACTTCATTCAACACGTTCTCAGAATGAATCATTTAAATTTCCTCCCAGAATTCCTTCTACTCATAACGAATAAATTTATGTCACGTCAAACAATGGTCACCTTGTCTGTTAGCGGAACAAGCGCTGTTGAGAACGCAGTCCTATCATTCTGATCACGATATCAATTTTAGATTATTTTATTATTAATATTATTTATTATCACAGCTCGCATGATTACATTCGTGTATTTGTGGGCACCCCGTGTGGATACTTTTAACATATCTTAAATGGAATTGCTTAGGGTTTAAGCAAAACATTTTAAATAGTTAATTTCAATATTTTGGGGGTTTTTCAAAATAAATATTATTGCTTTTTTAAAATTATGTTGACCGGATTTGCGTAATACATGCATGTTCTCCTATCGGTTAGGTCACAAAATGTATGTATGTACGTATGTATGTACGTATGTATGTATTTAATATATTCTCTCCTTCTAGCCACAAAGTGCAAGTGCTCCACATAATGTAGCTGTTCTTTGTAGACTGTCGTCACAAAATGTCAAAAAACCCTCAATCACGAGCCAGTTTTTCTGTGTCGTCTATTGTTGTGTTCAACTTTTCCTCAAATGTTTCCACTGTCATTTTGGTTGTTCTGTCTTACCTTCCATAAATCATGCCCTTTATCATTGCTTTCTCTTTCGTTCTCTCTCTTTCTCTCTCTTCCTATATATATATATATACAACTGTGATAAAATATTTCAGTTTGAACACAATTTTATTGATAAATTTATCAGCTCTAAAGGGATTGATTTCATTGCACCTATATGTTTCCCTATATGGCTCCGCTTCTGTCGGCAGAAATAGACCTCCAACTACCTAGATTGTTGCACAACGCACGAACTCCGTAGCTCCAGCAACAATCGTAGGTATCTCATAAAAGATGCACATGTGACTCGGTCTAGATTCGAACCCCCAACCTTCCCAACGACAGGCAAACGTGTTAACCATTTCACAATAGAGATCCCCTATTATCTAGCTATATCTCTCTCTGTATTCAACTGAGATGTTTAATCTCATCAAAATATTTCAGTTTTTGTAAGACGATAATGTTTATGAACTTATGTGAAGTCTATGTTCAGGTTTTGCTTTATGAACTTATGTGAAGTCTATGTTCAGGTCTTGCTTTATATCTATATTATGCCCGTCTGCCCAGCGTGTTCGTAGCGCGTTGGACTACGGATGACTATCCTCTGTGTGTGCGGGTTCAATTTCGCGGGATGGCAGAAAAAGCCACAGATTCCCCAGATTTACGGTGTTCGTGGCACCGAACCGAAGGGTTACGATGTCCATGGCACCGAGCCGAAGAGCTGAAAAGCTCAAGTGCTACTGGATCGGAAAAAAATATCTATATTATTATGAACTTATGTGAAGTCTTATGTTCAGGTCTTGCTTTATATCTATATTGTTTATGAACTTATGTGAAGTCTATGTTCAGGTTTTGCTTTATGAACTTATGTGAAGTCTATGTTCAGGTCTTGCTTTATATCTATATTTTTACCTCTTATTATATATCTAAAAATATCTCATTCATTGTTACAGCAAGTGTGTCGTTCTCTATGCAAGTAACCTTAGAACAGTGTCAATGTCTAATACCAGCGTGTGTAATAAAAGAAATATATATTCATCTACACAACATATAATCCAATATGGTTGACGGAAATTATGAAGTCTGCATAAACCGCTAGGCTTGGATGCGCGCGCATGGTAATCATCTAAAGGTCTGGTGAAAAACGAACCCAATTTAAAGTTTTTAAAAATTGGAAAATGTGATTACGTGTAAGTGTAAGAGCATGATTGATCTGGCAGTGACTGGTTGTATCTGTGATTGACTGATTGTGTCTGTGATTGACTGAGTAAATATGTGAGTTTTGCTGCACTTAGATTGAGTGATGTATAAGTAAAAACTCGTTTCCATACCACGGGTATATATATTCGAAATGCAGTGTTAGGCTTTGTTTCTCTTGACCAACGGTACACAATCCTTCCCATTGCGTCGTTAGTATCCACTCGAGGCTAGTTCGACCTGAGAACCCCTGTTATTCCCCAAGTTTTTCCTCCTAATTCAATATTTTGTCAAGTAGAATGACAAGTCCACTGCTTATATATATATATATATATTTTAGTCTCAGGATATATCTAATAATAATTATAGAGTATATCTGCTATACCTCTCCTACCATTATTTGTTAGGTAGGACCTGCATGTAGTTTATCCATATCACTCTATCCTGTGTAACTCGTACAATATCTTCTATGTACAAAAGGTTCCAAAAGTGAATGATTAACTTCATTTCACCGGGTTTTCCCATTTGGCTCCGTCCCTGTCGGTAAAAATGACATGCTATCTGCCAAGAGCATTGTACACAGCCCGAACACTGTAGCTCCGGCAACAATACTAGCGATCTCATGAAAAAATTGCACATGTATCTCGGTTGGAATGCGAACACACGACATTCAGTACGACAGGCAAATCAACATAACGACTTCGCCATTGAGACTCCCGTCTTCTATGATATTGCTCACCTCTCTCAGTAAAGTTCCTGGCATAGCCTATGACTTTCTTTCATGATATTGTTCACCTCTCTCAGTAAAGTTCCTGGCATAGCCTATGACTTTCTTTCATGATATTGGTCACCTCTCTCAGTAAAGTTCCTGGCATAGCCTATGACTTTCTTTCATGATATTGTTCACCTCTCTCAGTAAAGTTCCTGGCATAGCCTATGACTTTCTTTCATGATATTGCTCACCTCTCTCAGTAAAGTTCCGGCATAAGCCTATGACTTCTTTCATGATATTGTCACCTCTCTCAGTAAAGTTCCTGGCATAGCCTATGACTTTCTTTCATGATATTGCTCACCTCTCTCAGTAAAGTTCCTGGCATAGCCTATGACTTTCTTTCATGATATTGCTCACCTCTCTCAGTAAAGTTCCTGGCATAGCCTATGACTTTCTTTCATGATATTGCTCACCTCTCTCAGTAAAGTTCCTGGCATAGCCTATGACTTTCTTTCATGATATTGCTCACCTCTCTCAGTAAAGTTCCTGGCAAAGCCTATGACTTTCTTTCATGATATTGCTCACCTCTCTCAGTAAAGTTCCTGGCATAGCCTATGACTTTCTTTCATGATATTGCTCACCTCTCTCAGTAAAGTTCCTGGCATAGCCTATGACTTTCTTTCTTTCTTGAACCTTTTACATCCCACTTTAATGTCTGTTTTGTGATTATTTTATCATTGAATCTCAGAGAATGCCCAACATAAATCCATCTGCTCTTTCTTATAACTGTAGTTACTAGTGGTTAATCAGACATTTCTTTCATTTCTTATAACTGTAGTTACTAGTGGTTAATCAGACATTTCTCTCATTTTTTATAACTGTAGTTACTAGTGGTTGATCAGACATTTCTTTCATTTAATTCATAACTAAATTACTTATGTTGTAACATTTCTATCATTTTCTTTATAACTATATTATATAGTTATATACATTATTATTCATTATCTTTAGCTGTAGTACTAGTGGTTGAATCAGAATTTCTTTGTTATGTGTTTATAAGCTGTTGTACGAAAGTGGGTTAACACATTTCTTTCCAATTACTGGATAACGTAGTTACTAGTGGTTGATCAGACATTTCTTTCATTTCTTATAACTGTAGTTACTAGTGGTTGATCAGACATTTCTTTCATTTCTTATAACTGTAGTTACTAGTGGTTAATCAGACATTTCTCTCAGTTCTTATAACTGTAGTTACTAGTGGTTAATCAGACATTTCTTTCATTTCTTATAACTGTAGTTACTAGTGGTTGATCAGACATTTCTTTCAGTTCTTATAACTGTAGTTACTAGTGGTTAATCAGACATTTCTCTCAGTTCTTATAACTGTAGTTACTAGTGGTTGATCAGACATTTCTTTCATTTCTTATAACTGTAGTTACTAGTGGTTAATCAGACATTTCTATCATTTCTTATAACTGTAGTTACTAGTGGTTGATCAGACATTTCTTTCATTTCTTATAACTGTAGTTACTAGTGGTTGATCAGACATTTCTCTCATTTCATCACCTCTCCTAAATTCATCACTCAATATACTCTTCATATTTTGTAAACTCATACTCCTATGGCCAGCATACTTTTCTTTTTATACACACATATATATATATATATATATATATATATATATATATATATATACTGTGTAGGCGAGAGAGTGTGTGTGATATTATGTATGTGTGCTTGTGGTTATGTGTGTGTTAGCATGTTTGTAATCGTATTAGTGTGGCTCTAACCCAATTAATGTTTCCAATTACATCGGATAGACGTCAATAGCCCACAACGAAATTACTTGGACAGAAACGAAATGTTGATGCAAAGATCATATTAAATTATGTCTCGGAATCTGCAGATAAAGCATTGAAATATCCAGACAATAATTGTTACTGGCACCATTACGTATGTGCAAACGAAAGTGTAGAAGTTATGCTAAAATAGGTCAAACCAACAATCGATTCATTAGGAGACAAAATACAAATTAAATTCCAATAATTTTTCCACTGTCTTCAAAATTACATATGTGACCCTTGACGGTGTTACGGAGTTTGTGCACTGCCGTTGAGATCTTCTTTTGTAAGAAAGAGATCGGAAAGCACATGGTTATTTCATCGAAGTGCAATGATGATGGTTATATAATTCAATCAATGACAATGACGCAAGTCGCTACAAGATCAATGTGCCACGAGAGAATATCTTTCACAACTGTTACACGACACTTCAATGACATTACTGCAGCTTCATGTTTTAATGAATGTCTTCATGTTGTTCAGCTCTTGACATTACAGCAATATGTTTACTATAAAATAATACAATTTGTCGTAACCTTTTCAGTGTATGAAGTCACTTCACATTTCTAGCACCAAGTATGCAGGAGGTAGGAGGACCTCTTCTTCTCTTTCGCGTTCGTTCTTTACAACCAATTTTAATCACTCTTTGTGATATGTTTGATCTTTGCCAAGAACGTGTATACGTTGCTCATTGGTTTGGTAGGCCCCTAAACGCATAGACTTCTACACGTTTAGGACATGTGCATCCGATTTCATCCAAACCTCCTTAGTCGCCTCTTACGACATGCGTGGCAGGTAACAGTGGTTCTATTCTTTACACCCCAAATTTGGGCCCCGGTAACCACTCGGGAATGTGGTAGGAGGACCAATTGCTTTCCTCGCGTGTGGAACGTTGAGTGTGAGATTGAGCCTACAACCATCTTATGTCAGAGTGGAATGCGTATGCATTATGCTAATCTGTCCCACAATAAGTTACTAATTTCTCATAATTCCAATCTTGATCTCCCCCCGTCATGCACTGCGACACACAGCCTCCTGTTTCCTGGAATCAACTTCAGCATCTTTAGCACGTATATCCATCTCTCTTGCACAAATCCTGATCCCGATTTAGAAAGAAATACAAAGATTTCCAACACTTCGTCATTTCCACACATAAAAGGTACTTCGATAATTCCTCATAGAGAAGGTACTTTAACAATTCCACACAGAGACGTTACTACAATTCCACACAAATTCGACATCCCAAGAAATTAATTCGACAATCTCCACAGAAAATTGACAATCTCGACAAAGTATTCTATTCCACAGAGAAGGTATTTTAACAATTTCACACAGCGACGTTACTTCGACAATTCCATACAGAGAAGGTACTTCAACACACAGAAGATTGACATTCCACAGGAAGCGACATTCACAGAAGGTTTGACACCACAGTATTTAACATTTCTAAAGGGACGGTACTTCGACAATTCCCACAGAGAAGGTACTTCGACAATTCTCGACAGGAAGGTACTTCGACAATTCTCGACAGGGAAGGTACTTCGACAATTCCTCACAATTAAGGTACTTCGACAATTCCACACAGAGAAAGTACTGTGACAATTTACCATTCTTGAATGTACCTCAGCCTTCTCAGTGTACGAAGAATATTACCGTAAGACTCGCTCTCTTCAACATTTCATTATTAGTGATTGTATCTTTTTATCTAATGCCAAGTAGTCGAGACGTCTTTAAAGACACAGTTATGTTTAAGTATTTTAGGTGATTCACCGAATGCAACTTCCAAACAAGAATATATGTGGGAAAAGAAGAAGAGAATGGAATTATACATTGTATATATTATCTGAATCTAATGTGTCGAAAGCAGAATTGAAGATATAGTAACGAAACTTGAGTAGAACAACTCTTGCACTCTTGCATGTGCATCAAGAAATACAAGACTAGTTCAGCACTCGAAGAGTTTTATTACAATTAACATATTCCGTGTAATAAGAAGGCTACTATTTGTAAAGGATCCATGTTGGTGTAAATTCAAACTCTGATGTTAACACACGAGCAACGATCTGTAACAGTCCAACATATTCATACTTTGAGATACGCCCCTGAATCCTCCAGAAGATTCATGTTCGTTGTTTTATAAGTACTAGCAGTAGGGTCTCTATATGATCTGAAAATAATTGTGTACGTGTTTAGTAGATAGTACTGGTTATGAACGTTTTCTCATTCTGACTTTCTCTCTCTCTCTCTCTCTCTCTCTGCCTTTCTCTCTCTCTCTCTCTCTTTCTCTAGTGTGTGACGCCCTTGGTGTTTAGAGCTGAAACAAATGCACGCCATCATTCTCTGTTCTTGGTCGATCTCTGTATTATGTTCCGGGTATGATTCATTTCTTTCAATTCCTATTCTACCGTTCTCCTTCAGGTCGTTTTTTGGTGTCTTCGCCGTTTTTGTTTACCCTCTGGTGTTTATCTCAGTGCCGTTTTCGTGAAAGAGTCTCTTTACGTATTACATGTCCGATCCATATCCAACTCTTCTTTACAATGATAGTATTTATATACTCTAGCTGGCACTGTGAAAGTAGTTCTAGATTTGTCTTGCTATTTCCGTAACATACAGATTTTTACAGGATGGGATTGGTAGTCCCACGCCAAACCCCCAACCCGAAAGACCAGAAACCAAAGTCATCCTGGCCTCTCCTCGGTGATCTATCCGATCTGGGTGACCCTACCAGGACCATAGGTTCCCGCCGTCCTAACCCGCTGTTTAAGTGAAGCACGCAAACCTTCCTACCACTACAAGATGAAGGCCTCTTGGGGAGAATTGTGACTTTGAGGTAAACATAAAATCTATTTAGTACAACACATTTTGTAATTTAACAACATTCTGTGTGTCTTTCTATCTGAACATCAAGTAAAAGTGTACAGATTAAGCTGCAGATTTCCAATACATGTAATACGTTGTTTCACTTTCACTATTACTAGTTTCTTCTCATTTCAAATATGCTCACTATTATCTTCACTTCACTATTACTAGTTTCTTCTCATTTCAAATATACTCACTATTATCTTCACTATTATCAGTTTCTTCTCATTTCAAATATACTCACTATTATCTTCACTATTATCAGTTTCTTCTCATTTCAAATATACTCACTATTATCTTCACTATTATCAGTTTCTTCTCATTTCAAATATACTCACTATTATCTTCACTATTATCAGTTTCTTCTCATTTCAAATATGCTCCGTTATTTTTTAAATGCCACTAATTCTTGTTACGACCTTTTTTATATTTGAACCCTTTCACTCCATACGCTTGTTTACCTACGAACGCACTTATATTGCAATATATACAGAATGAACCACTATACTAACTTTGCGTTATCTAAACAAATACACAAGTTATTATACTACCGGTTCAGAAGTTCGAAGAGGTTGAAGTAATTAACGTGCGACGTGTTACGTCGAAATCTAGCAATTACATTCACCTTCTCTAGTACGTTTAAGTTAAGAGAGTTTCAAGTTATGTAACACGTAGAATAGAGCTGATGCTTGTTCTTGTAGTTTCTGATTAACATTGTATTATGTGACCATTTCTTCGTACATTTAATACAAGACTTGAGTCAGACGTTCAGAACTTCGTCTTCTTCTATTGCTCCATATCGATCACTTGTTAACCACTCAGTCTAAAACCACAACACTGGGTAGCAGTGGGACGACAAAAGAACAAGAAAACAAGAATCATTTGTGCATCAAATGTAACGTCACACATTGGGAATATAATTTAACTCTGAAATGAAAATCGTAGCATATCACAAAGGACGTAGCCATCAACCACAGTAAACGAGTCGTTGATTTTTTTAGGCACCACTTATACGTTCAGTAGTTTGCCATTGCTTTCTGAACGGTGAGGTCTATTTTTACCTTTTGTTAAAATCCCACGGAAACGAATTTGCTTCCAAATTTGCCCACCGTGGGGTTTGAACCAGGTACGCTTGGGTCTGTGATCGAGATCACTACCGCTTGAGCTACAGACGCTCACAGTCAATTTAACTCTACATCACACAATAATTAATTCATTAATTTCGCAAAAGTTTAATTTGCTGTGATAATTTGTCGTCTCTATCGTTATCCATATGTTATTGTTCGACATGAATAACTTTTGTAGAATTGTTTCATAAACTGGATATTATAGAAGTGTATCAGGTATTATAGAAGTGTATCAGGTATTATAGAAGTGTATCAGGTATTATAGAAGTGTATCAGGTATTATAGAAGTGTATCAGGTATTATAGAAGTGTATCAGGTATTATAGAAGTGTATCAGGTAGAGACAATTTATTTCAACCACACAGATGATATCAAAATTGTGAGAAAAAAATTTTTAAATCCTGTATATATTGATGAGTTATCAAGTTTTCTTATTCTGTGATTAAGTTTCATTTACTATAAGTTTGTTAAATTTATTTTTAATAATATATTTTCTTTTCTGTTTTGCGATTAGTAGTTGATTCTACAAATAGTAATACTGATTTTTTGAATCGCTTCATTGATTTTATGTTAAGATAATCCCAGTATGTTATTTGTGTTTTAATGTGATCTTCCAGTTTGGTACTAAACTGCTGATATGTTTATTAATAGCTTTCTGTCATTTAAGTATGTTACCGACTAGATCAATTATATTTTTAAAAAAGAGTGTAAAGTCAAAGGATTGACTTATTGCACTGGGATTTATCCCAGATAGCTCGGTCCCTCTTCGCAGAAGGGGCACCAAACCTGCCAAGATTATTACACAAAAAAATCATTAACTCCGTAGCTCCGGAAACAATCGAAAGTCGGGACGCAAGTCAAAGACCACTTAGCCATAGAGTGTCAGAAATATTGGTTCCAATTTGATAAAGGCGATTGAGCAAGCTGCCCAGTATAAAGCTCAATTTTCTGCCAAGCAAAAGTATTTCTCAGAGTAGCCAATTTTCATATAAGAATATACAGAAGACGATATGAAATTGATTTATATTTATGTGCGTCAGAATGTCATGTTACAGTTAATGTCATTTATACCAGCTAATATTTATGTGCGTCAGAATGTCATGTTACAGTTAATGTCATTTATACCAGCTAATATTTATGTTCGTCAGATTGTCATGTTACAGTTAATGTCATTTATACCAGCTAATATTTATGTGTCAGATTTCATGTACAGTTAATGTCATTTATACAGATAATACTTGTTCGCTATACTTGTACAAGTGTTGTAACTTTGAGAAACATTGCAAGAATTTTATAAATTTAATTCAACATGTCAATTAAGTCATGTAATTACCCTACTACATGTTTCACTCATTTGTGCATTACTTCAAGTAATTTTGTGTTTATTAAATATTTGTTATTCCAAGTTTATTTTTTAATGTTTGTCAATAAGTACATTTTGTCGTGAAATTTTATTTTCTGATAACAGACCTCTGTTCTTCACGTTAAACTTGGTAAAATAAAATACAAAATAATAATGTAATGACAACTTTCAAATGAATCATTGAACTAAATTACTACGTGCATCTCTAATTTTTCCTGAAAGAAGCATAACTGAGAGACAACTAATATCGAAACCACTTTCATAGCACAGATTGGGCGAGTTGTATAGGATAGAGAGGTATGGAGAAATTGCTTGCAAGCCCTACAGCATACAACGGTTCGAGAGGAATATAATAATAAAATATATTTTTTTGCGCTGCCCTATATTATATTTTGTATTCCTGGGATCACTGTGGCTGGGAGTTAGGATGCTCACCACTCATCTCAAAAGTACTTGGTTTATTTCGCTAGAAATCCAGTGACATTTTCCAGTGATCCCTAATCTTACTTATGATCAGATCAAGTTTCTATCGAAGACTGAAGATAAAACACAAGTCTCATTTCAAGTTGAACATCTAAAAGAACCCTCGAAGACTGAAGATAAAACACAAGTCTCATTTCAAGTTGAACATCTAAAAGAACCCTCGAAGACTGAAGATAAAACACAAGTCTCATTTCAAGTTGAACATCTAAAAGAACCATCGAAGACTGAAGATAAAACACAAGTCTCATTTCAAGTTGAGCGTCTAAAAGAACCATCGAAGACTGAAGATAAAACACAATTCTCATTTCAAGTTGAACATCTAAAAGAACCATCGAAGACTGAAGATAAAATATAATCTCGTTCAAGTTGAACATCTAAAAAACCTCGAAGACTGAAGATAAAAATAATTCTCGCTTCAAGTTGAACATCTAAAAAACCTCGAGACTGAAGATAAAACACATTCTCGTTTCAAGTTGAACATCTAAAGAACCTCGAAGACTGAAGATAAAACACAGTCTCGTTTCAAGTTGAGCGTCTAAAAGAACCCTCGAAGACTGAAGATAAAATACAAGTCTCGTTTCAAGTTGAACATCTAAACGAACCCTCGAAGACTGAAGATAAAATACAAGTCTCGTTTCAAGTTGCACATCTAAAAGAACCCTCGAAGACTGAAAATAAAACACAAGTCTCGTTTCAAGTTGAACATCTAAAAGAACCCATGCAGTTTAAAGTCAATAAAAGTAGGCTGGAAAACCGCTGCCCGGGTAAAATGGATTAAAGAATAATGAATACAAATTCTATAAATATTCACCATCTTCAGAAGAACATTGGAACCCTGCACCAGTGCTGCAAAATTTGTGCTCTGCAGCTGAGATTTTACGTGAAAAAGAAGAGATCGAAGCGTGCTTTATTGCAAAACATAGTGCAAAGGTGATGTTACTATTAAGTTAATCAATAAATTATATTCTTTTTGTTAAAAACAGACTGTACTGTGTAAGAGTGTAATGATTACTGGGTTTTTTTTGGCATAATCATATTGACATCTTCTTCTTCTTCTTTGATGATCTCTGACCATGTTCTTAATTTACTGGGAACCACAAACTGGGCATTCTGCTTCAGGTATGTCAGGTTTACCCAAAGCTTAGTTTTCAGGTCGACTGGATTTGGTCCCATGTTGCTTCTCCGCTTATCCAGGAGAGGACAGTCTTGCTAGACATGGTCCATTGTCTGTTATGCATATTGATAAACCACAGAGTTTGACTTATTCCTAGTCTATGTAAGTGTCTGTTGAGTTTGTAGTTTGTATCTAAGAATATACACCAAATTAAAATGAAAAATTTGCATGCATCGCGTTGTTTTCATTTTCTGAGAGCATGCTGAAGGCTTCTATATGGCCAAAAAAAATAAGGTCGTTTGATCGAAGCTGTCGCCACGCATGTGCAGAATTTTTTCCCAAATAGAAAAAAAAATGTTGATCTTATCACAGGATCGAACAAGGGATATTTCCATCAGGAGACCCCACCGAGTTTAACTATTCAGCCCTCCTCTGAGTTAAACTATAAAGTTTAATTTTTTGATCAACTTTATTTTAACATATAAGGATTACTTCCTCCAGTTTGCATCTTTCGGTGACGTTACGGAATTACTCAAATGCTCTCAAAAACCTAATCGCTAAATAATATTTACATATTTTCTTTGACATTATTCAAATATTACAGCCGTCCTTATTGAAGAACTAGATCAGACACAATGCTACATTGTCATTTGATACCAAAAAGGTTGGGTATGTTTTACAAATCTCATCAGTAACTATATATCTATATCCTCTTTGTGTCCCGATTGACACATAAGGCTTCCATAAGAGACTTCTACTGTTGCCGTTCTGCTGCCTTTCTTTCAACCGTCTCCCACGTCAGACCACACTCCTTCAACTCTCTCTCCACAGTTCTTCTCCGTGTTTCCTTTGAACGTCCAGGCCTTCTCTTCCCATTCGATGTCCATCTGAGGGCTGTCCTAGCTAATGCCCCTACTGACATACGACATACATGTCAAATCCACTTCCATCTTCGTCTGTTAATGATGGTCTCCAAGGATGCACAGTCTGTTCATTTCAAAAGCTCTTCATTTGTTATGGTATTTGGCCAGAAAATTTGCAGGATTCTTTTTAAACATTTATTTTTAAACCAGTAACTCATCTGTAAAATGTGTGCTCTATTTGTCAATATGGCCACAGGTTGACATGAACTGAGCTAATACTAACAATCGAAATGTGTTTAAAAGCAACTCTGCTACAGAAAATACAATGTGACCTGAAATAATGTTACCATATGGATAATGACATGTTTATTACAGTATTACAAAACAAGGAAAAATAAATGATTAAATATTTAAAAGGACAACACTCTAATATTAGAAATATTTTCACGACCATGTCCCATTCGTAACGCTAAATTAAAGAAAAACAAAATCATTTTAATGTTAGTGAAAAGTTGCAATCCTAGATTCTAATGTGAATGGAGAGAGAACTGGGGAAAGGAAGATGGAGATATTGGAAGAAAGATGGAGATATTGGGAATGAAAGATGGAGATATTGAGAAAGATGGAGATATTGGAATGGAAAAATGGAAATATAATGAAGATGGAGATATTGGGTGAAAGATGGAGATGATGAAGAAGAGGAGATATTGGGAATGAAAAGAGGGAGATATTGGGAATGGAAAGATGGAAATATGGAATGAAAGAGGAGATGATGGGAATGAAAAAAGGGGGATATTGGGAATGGAAGAGGAGATATTGGGAATGAAAGATGGAATATTGGAATGAAGATGAGAATTGAGAAAAGAGGGAGATATTGGATGAAAGATGGAAATGGGAATGAAGGAGATATTGGGAATGAAAGAGGAGATTGGAATGGAAGGGAATGATGGAATGAAATAGGATTGGAATGGAGGAGATGATGAATGAAAGAGATGAGTATGGAAGGTGAAGCTACTGGGAAAGGAAAGAAAAATTATATATTTTTAATTATATTTTAAAGTATATTTATACAAAATGATGTGATGATTTATCTGTCTGTAATTGGTTCTGTGTCTTGTTCTGACGGTTTGATAAAGCATCCTCGTCGTCACTTGCAGCTGTGATATTGTTCACCATGAATGATATGTTACCTGAAGTAAAACAAACCGACAGTTTATCTTACTAGCCGTAGCTCTTCAAACGGTTGGAAAATGTATTATACAAACAATAACAAAACACATACAGTTCTATATGTTCACGTGAAGGAAGAACTGGCAATGTTTTTAACAAATATTTCATAATAATTGTTGCATGATCATTTTGTAAATTCAATCATGCGCTGAGAACATATCATCTTTTTTGTAACATTGATGATTTGTACTTTTGTGTTTTTATTGAAATATTATTTCCACCAGAAGTTGATGTTTCTACTCGTGAACCGGAAACTGCACATCATATGTTTTTATCCTGCCTCGGAAGGATACTCAAATTTCAATATATTCAGGGCCAGAAAATATATTGTCATTAACCTATATGTAAATCTGTATGTTTATGTTCTGCTGCGTTTTACTGAGGCTGTTTCTAATTCATCATCACTAAATAGCTTATCCTGAGCAGGACTTTGCTACCCCAACAGTCCTTCGGAATTTCTCTCTCTCATAGGCCAGATGTCCCACCTCTGTCATCCAATCAACGTCCATATCCGAGCAGTTTTTAGTTTATTCTTTTTATATGTCCATAATACCTCAATTGTCTCTTTCTTAATTGTAGAATCAGCTATTTTTTCTTTGATTTTGAGTTTTTTCTGGATAGATCTATCTCGTAATTACGTCTGATAATATGTCTAACAAAATGTTTATAATTACGTGGTCCGTTTCATTCTTTCATCTCCAGTCATATTAGTTCACATTCTGTTCTCCTTCACAAATCTATATTTATTATCACGTTTGACGTATGTGGTAGGAAGAGTCAGCTATTTGTAAATGTCTGCAGTTAGAATGTGTGTTTTGACTCTTTCTTTTCTTTCTTCTCTCGAATCCCGTTTGCCTCACAGCGTCAGGTCAAGAAGAGATTTCTAAAACGGGCCCTTGTATGCGCTTCGTAGATAGTCTCTTTTGTCGAATCTGTTATCTCTGATGTCCATCTTTTGCGTTTCCGGCCTTTTGCTTAGTATCCATTGTATGGAGTAGCATTGCACTTTGACGTGTACTGTCTGTTGGTAATTAGCTTACGTGTCCGAACCATTTAATTTGTTGTTTCTTGAGGAAGTCTAGTACTGATGTTGTACCCACTTTATTCCTGATGTCTTCATTTCTCAAACGGTCTCTTCTTGTTACACCCAGCATTCTGCGTAGACACTTCATCTCTGTCGTGACTAGTTTTCTTCTATCATTTGTTGTCAGTGACCAGGTTTGGCAGTGATAACATAATATGGGGAGAAAGATTGTGTTGAACATTGCTCTTTTTGTGTTCATGGATACATGTTTGCATTTTAAAATTGGCGCCATTTGTCCTATCATTTGATTTGCTTTGTTGTATCTGTGTTGAATTTCATTAGTTATTCTTCCATTTGCTGAAAAAATGCTCTTCATGTATGTGAAGTCTCTTACTTGTTTTACTGGGCAATTGTCAATGCAGATATTTGTAGTGCTTTCCTCTCTGGCGAATGTCACTACTTCTGTTATTCAATGTTTATTCTCAGTTATTCGTTACTGCTAACTGGAGTCTGTTAATGTGTTGTAGCTGTTCTTCTGTTGTTGATATGATTGCCTGATCATCTGCAAATAGAAATTCGTTTAAGAGTTCTCCGATGTTGTTTCCTTCGCTGGTGTTAGCTATTTTACAGATGTGGTCAATATGCGTGATGAACAGTAGCGGGGATAGTACGCAACCTTGTCTTACCCTGCGTGAAACTTTTCTAATAGTCCTGTGTTTGTTCTAATCCCACATTGGCTGTTTTTGACTCATGTCCTTAATAAGTGGATATTAATTTGAAGATGAAAGACATCTCCTACCTCAGAAAACGTAGAAGGCACACCTATGGCGGAGGAAACTGATAAAAAGGAATGCAGGCCGTCACGCAAAAATCAGTTAGAAGCGCCACACATGGAGCCTGGATTCATAGCGAGCGAAAGCAAAAGGAGAAAGAAGAAGAAAGACATCCCCATTTCGTTAACAATTTGATGAAAGGTAATTTTCTGCAGACAAATACTGTAAACGTGTAAATATATCGCGTGTAAATTAGTTACACTTTTTGTAAACCCTTCTTCTTGTTAACAGATTTCTTCAAGAATGAAGTTTATCAAGCCGAAAGCACGAACGTAGATAACAAAAGTTTATCAAGTCGAAAGCATGAACATAGATAAAAGAAGTTTATCAAGTCGAAAGAACTAACATAGATAACAGGAGTTTATCAAACCGAAAGAGTAAATGTAGATAACAGAAGTATATCAAGTCGAAAGCATGAACGTATATAACAGGAGTTTATCAAGCCGAAAGAACGAACGTAGATAGCAGAAGTTTATTTTGGAGAACTGGTTAACATTATCAATATCTTAAATAGCTAATGTTATCGAGCAACATTGTTAACGAAATACACGGTGTGGCGTAGAGAGTGGCGTAGAGAGTGGCGTAGAGAATAGGTGCTCGCCTCTCGTTCCGAGGGTACTAGGTTCGTTTACCGCATGGATCGATCGGATAATTTTTCCAGAATTCTCTAATTTTTGTGTAGATGGGATGGAGTTCTCAGTCATATCGGAGATGTACGATTAGAGGGAGGTCTCGTGTTCAAGTTGAGCACACAAAAGAGCCTTTCACATTTATAAATCGATATGGCTATGCTGAAATGTCACTGCCTGGACGAAATTCATCTACAAATATTAAAATAAAATGAATGCACAAAATTTTCCCATCTTCGACATTATGTCACAACGTTGATTTCTTCTTGTATAAGAAGACCGGACATGGTTGATCACCGAAGTTCAGTGATGGTAGCTTCACATGGTTGATCACCGTAGTTCAGTGATGGTAGCTTCACATGGTTGATCACCGAAGTTCAGTGATGGTAGCTTCACATGGTTGATCACCGAAGTTCAGTGATGGTAGCTTCACATGGTTGATCACCGAAGTTCAGTGATGGTAGCTTCACATGGTTGATTTACCTGAAGATTCAGTGATGGTAGCTTCACATGGTTGATCACCGAAGTTCAGTGATGGTAGCTTCACATGGTTGATCACCGAAGTTCAGTGATGGTGGACTTATAAATCAATCAATCAATCAGGTGCAATCGTCTTACTGAAATAAACTATACAGGTGAATATTTCTAGTTTTATTTATAGGGCTTTTTCAGTTTGAATAAAATCGGATACTTACTTATTTATTCGACTCCCTCTCCTCGTATCGCATAGGGTCTCAACAATGGTCCTCTACTTTTCTTTGCCTCTGGTCGTTTTACTTATGGCTTTCCGGGATAATCCAGCACTAAAATAGGATAACAGAGTAATAATCATCTTGTTGAAATTATAAGATGTGTAATTAAACTTTCAGTTCAGCACAAAATCAGGATATCTTACATCAAAATGTGCGTATAATCGTTACATGTTCAGTGTGAATTTTGTTGGTCACGTCAGCGATTTATGTATCTTTAAGCTCCCACCTTTACAATGTACGCGAGAACAAAAAAGAAAATGAAATTATTTTACTATTTACAAAGACATAAATAAACTATATATTTGAGATAGGCAATAATAAATATAAATGTTACAGAAGAGTCATCAGTATATCATGGACAGAGAAGAGAACAAATAGATCTATCTAGAAAGAACTCGAAATTATAGAAAACTAGCTGATGCCACAAATCAGAACGAGAAAATTAAAGTAATTTGGATATATAGACACACATGGTTGGAAAAGACCATCATGGAAGAAGACATCCCGGCAAATAGTAGAAGAGGAAGACCACGGAGAAGATGGATTCATGATGTAATTGATGGTTTGAACATGGCGACTGCAGAGGTGGGAGACCTGGCCTACGATAGAGATAAACTCCCAAGATCAAGGTGTAAAGTTCTGCTCAGGACACGCTACATGATGATGATGATGAATAGATAATAAAACATTATCATGTTTCGTTATCATTTTACTGTTTCCTTTGATCGAGTCACTGTTCTTTTGGAAACCAATATTAAATTAAATTTCTGACGTCTTACCATTTACGAGTGTTGACTTACTTGTCGAAATCTTGACGTGTAGCAACTTATAAATATTTTCTTATTACAAATGTCTAATTTGTTAATTATCTTTTTTACTGGCATCGTTCATTTCATCATTAGTAATATATACATATTTGATGTATTTGTTCCATAATACGCCAAGACATCATAAGTAGAACAAATGTCTCTGTTACATAATCCTTCACGTCATCATAAGTAGAAAATATGTCCCTGCTCTATAATCCTTAATCACTCCTGTGTGAGCTGAGAAGAAGCATGTGGCCACGCCCAGTCGACCTAAAAACGAAGTTTTTTGGAAACCTGACAGACCTGAAGCTGACTGTCCAGGTTGTGGTCCACAGTAAACTAAGAGCAAGACCAGAGATCGCTGAAGAAGAATATTCCTTCTAAATAACTTAAGTTGCATAAATGTCATTGCTCCATAATAATTCAATACATATCGTGTGTCACATGTGTGTATATATATATATATATCTCAATGTTTTATTATCTTGTATATATCATATATATATATATATATATATCGCCCAATGTTTTATTATCTTGTATATATCATATATATATATATATATATATATATGGGTGTGTCTGTGTCTATGTGTAAGTATGTATGTGTGCGCGTGTGTGTGCACAAGACGATATAAACTGCAGCCGTTATTAAGTCATGACACGGTTTATTATTGTTTATATTATACAATTGTGTGCTATTATTATATTTCATATTGTTGATGCATAATCATGATATGTGATAACCTTTCTTATAACTTATTTATCAATGTATCATTAACTGATTTATTAACATCATAAAGACAACAGCCTGGATTGTGTGTTCGCTCTGCTCGCTTGTTCATGTTTGAATATCCTTGCGAAAAAATTATTCCCGTTATCAGAACCACTTTCCCAATAATCCTCATATCCCTTTTCATATATAATTCTTGCCATCATTGTCAGCTGCAGCGAGTTGCAATTCACGTCGTGAAATGTTGCAATTCATGTTTTCCACATGATTGGATGTTATATAAAAATAAGCCACCCAAATTTACTAGCAATAATATTGAATACTGTAAAACTGCTCATAGTGTAAGTACTGTATGTATTTTCGCAATAGCGACAGATGAATGACAAATTATTTTATGACTTCCGAACTAATTTTATGTTACTATTGATTTGATATTTAAGATGTTTTTGATGAAAATAATGCGGAAAGGATGTGTGTTACCTAGGATAAAAAGAAGCATTATTAGTTTCTGAAGTATTTGATTAATAGTGTTGGTTACATCGTAATGGTGAAACAGACGAAGAACAATATAGACAAAATCACTGACCAGTTCATGGTACTGAAGAACGTCTTCTTCTTCTTCTTCAAACGCTCCATATCGACCACTTGTTAGCCACTCTGTGTGATTTGTATGTGATCTGATCCTAAGAGCGATTTACGTTGTGCTAGTTATGCGCCTACAAGTAGGGCCAGCACATCCGATTTCTGCGATGCTTTTTATTTACTAGGTAGCTTCCCTAGGTCCTACATCACATGTCTACGCCTCTTACGACATGCCTTATATGTCACAGTGGTACTATTCTTTGTTTCCCATGCGGGTCTCGGCACCAAATGGGAGGGAAGAATGTCTATAGAAGAATATGCAACCAACAGGTTGCCAACAGAGCAATGAGGTGGGATATTATGAGGTTCAATAGCTAGAGCAGCAATCTGTATGGTACATATCAGAACGAAGGATATATATATATATCTTTAGCGTGTGCTGTGCCAATATCGAAAGTGTTTTAAAATAGATTTTCAGCAAATTATAACCTTAACCCTGATGGCACGCTCCGACAGGATAATAACTGTGCCAACCTCTTCGTGTTTTCTTTCCAATTCTCTCTCTCTCTCTCTATCTGTCTATCTATCTATCTACAGCTTGCTCTCCTACCCTCAGTTTTCACCTAAAATACGGTCTGCATCATTGTTTCATGTCTTTTAGTGCATCCCAAATACCGTATTTGTCTATTTCATTATTATTTCAGTACTTCTCTTTTTTAGTCCTACATATTGCAGTACATCTTTGTTAGTTTTCATAACCGTCCTTAATATTCAGATCATTCTTCTTTTTTTTTTTTTTTTTCGTCCGCTTTCAACTCAGAGACGAAGTTTCATCTCTGAAACTGATTTTTGCGTGTAAATCCGTTTTTCCAATTTCTTACAATGGCAGCAGCGTGCACATTGTAAATTACTTTACACTGGCAGCCGTGTGCTCAATGTACTCGTAATTAGTGTTCCCTCGCCATACAGGCAGATTTTCTCCGACTTCAGAGGTACTCACGTTATCGTCCTGAGTAAGACCAGGGACTCGAACAAATGCCGGACAGTAGGTTCGAACCCGAGCTATGAGGCGTCTCACAGCTAGCAGGCCGAGCTACTATCAACTACTCTAGACAGTCCCCCAGATCATTCTTCTATATCTATTGTTATCACGAACGCCCTATTAGATGTTCCAACTGTTTGTTCATTGTTCAAGTTTCTGCCCCACACAGTAGTGTTGAGGATTCTTGATTTCTGCACTTGTTACTTGCTGGAATGTTCATATATCTTTCTCAAGCATTTCACTTTATGTTCGACCTTTTCTACTCTGTTCCTACTTTTTATTTCACTTCCAACTACCTTTACTATATTTTCAATGTATACACAGCTTGATGTGTGTTCTAGTGTCTTACCTTCTATTTTCGTGTTCAACGTTTCCTTGTATTTTTGTTTACTTAATACCATTTTTATTATCTGGAGTGTGATGGACTCACTATCACAACGCCGTGATGCCTTGGTCGTTTAGGATGGCAATAAATGCATACCTTTCTTCTGCAATATTGGCCATTATCTGTATTGTGTTCCAGCTGTTATTCATGTCTTTCAGTTCTTGCTCTATTGTTCTCCTCCATGTCGTTTTGCGTCTTTCAAGTTTTAGTTTACCTTCTGGTGCAAATCTCAATGCAGTTTTCATGACAGAGTTCGTCTTCTTTCTTTTCTTTTGTCATTCTCTGCCTTTTTGCCGCTAGGTGTAGCAGGTTTAACTGATGATCGGTTTCCGAGATTATGCACGCTCGGTCGCTTGTTATGCTGTAGTATTGTGGAGTTTTAAGATGTTTGTAACTCCATCAAGCCATCTTTTTCTTGGTCTGCCACTTCCTCTTGGTGATTCCATTATCAGGCTGTACGCTCTTGCAACTGGTGTATTCGGGTTCATTCTGACCAAGTGGCCAAACCATGTGATAATTTTTCTTTCTTGTTCTTTTGTCAGTGTTCATGTTTGGAACTGGTAACACAGTGTTGGTATGAAGATTGCATTTATAATCTGTCTTTTAGTCTCTACTGGACTTGCTGGGTGTTTCAAGATTAGGATATGCTCGTATGTAATGTTGTTGGCTTGCTGCATTCTAGTTTCGATCTCACTGTCCAATCTACTATCAGATGTAAAAATACTTCCGAGATATTTGAACTTTCTCACCTGCTTTAGCGTGTTATTTTTTCATTTATTTGTATGTTGATATCTTTATGTTCTCTGCTTATAGTCATGACTTCTGTCTTTTGAATGTTGATCTTCATGTTGTATTTGAGGCAGCTATTGTTGAGTAAGTGTATTTGTTCTTGAAGCTTTTCAATATTATTTTGGAATAGAAATTGGTCGTTAGCAAAGAGCAAGAGTTCGTCTTCATGCGTATATAATGTTCGACCCATCTCTATCGTGATCTTTGGGTGTTGTAGTAATGATGCCAGCTGGTAGGTCCCTGCATTTGCTTTTTTTGGCATCTTGTCTCTATTTGTCTATCCAGTTTTCAGTGCTCTGAAAATGATGTCTAAATATTGGAATTCAGAAACTTGCTTTACTCTGGTGTTGTCTATTTGTATGTTTGCTTAGCTTGGTGTTCTACTGATTTTCTCGTACTACTATCTCTATATCAATACACGCCGAATTGTTTTAATTAGCTCGTATTTCTCCTTCTTGTTTCCAATATAAACAAATGGTAAACTTATGATATCTTCCATGTAAACCCACATCGAGACATTCAATTATCCTTTCGTAATGTATTCTGTCAAATCTCGTTCTGCAATCTTTGCTATAATCAATCTGTAATCTATATAATATATATAAGTACACGAGGAAGGGCTGAAATGTTTTGCCTCCACTGTTATATTTTTTTTTACTAGCGGACATATGATAAATGTGATTCTCCACAGTTGTGGGCATCTACCATTCACCAAGATTGACCCTGTAAACAAAGACAATAACATTTTCCCGCCCAGTGAACATCGAAATTGAAAAGTCTTCAGACGTACGGTTTAAACAGCGCGCTGTTATTGAATTCTTAACAGCATTACGTGTAGACAGCAGAACATGCTCCTGCCATTGAAATTCAGAAAATCTTCAGAATAATGTATAAATAGTGAAACACGTCAAACAAAGTACTGTAGTTGTTACGTGTTTCGCCATTGCTATATAGTTTTACTGCAGTCTTCCCGTATATGGATAACAGAGTAATGAATACACACTTTCATAGAGAGTACATGTATATAACGTCATCATCATCAAGTGACATATTATGTAACATTTTCATCGACTTACTGTAACAATGTGTAGTATGAAGATTTTACAGAATAATGACGTCCCAATTATGACCATAGCAATAAAAATAGAATGTGCGGGGGCGGGGTTATCCTCTGGGGCGTAGCGGTTACGTGCTCGCCTCTTGTCCCAAAGTTACTCTCTTCACTCACTCGGGGAGCTAACAGAACATTTTTCCAGAGATCCTTGATCTCAGTTTTAGGGAAATCGAGTTCCTAGTCATATTGGAGACGGACTATAAAATGTAGGTCCCGTGTTTAAGCTGACTACATAAATGAACATTTTGCAGTGTAAAATCGAGACGTGCAGGCTGAAAAGCCGCTGACAGGACCAAATTCATTAGAAATATTTACCAATAAAATTCCTACAAAATATTCTCATCATCTTTAAATTTACATCGAGGACCCTTGCCGGTGCTACGGAGCTCGTGCACCGCCGCTGAGATCTTGCTGTGTAAGAAAGATATCGGAGCACACATGTTTACTCACCGAAGTGCAATGATAGTGGTTCTATCAATCAATCAATCAATCAAGTAATCAATATACTGGTTTTGTAAGCACCATACTACACATTATGAAACCATAATAATAATTCCTCTAGTACCGTTATACGTTACATAGGACCTGCAAACAATTTCTCCATACCGCTCTATCCTGGACAACTCGCTCAATCTCCTCCATGGAACTGAGACCGAAATTTATTGCATCTCTCAGTAAAGTTCGTTTCAGGGTTTCCCTTTGTCGTTCTCTATTTCTTTAACCCTTTACATCCTACTTCAATGCCTGCTTATACTACACATTGCTACTTCAATGCCTGCTTAAACTACACATTGCTACTTCAATGCCTGCTTAAACTACACATTGCTACCGTAATTTGAATCAAGTTCCCATATATCCTCAATTTGTATATATTGTTATGGCGGTCACAAAATGTGTATATATATTTTCTGACAGAATCTGTATCTATAGATAGCTATATTTATATTATATTAGAGATTTGAATATGTTAAAGATTAAATTCTCGATATTAATTGTGAACTAATTTAATCGAGTGTGGTTTTCTGCCGATTTATGAATAGCTGTCTAGTAGTTTTGGTGTAGCTACTATAAAGTAAATATTGATTGAATGTCAGTATTTAATAATACTCTGGTATCTATTCCACCCTATTTGTCTACATTGCTGCCCCAATTATGTGTATGATTCTATCTCTTGAAGTGGGATTTCACCTTTCACCCAGGGAGATCGAGTTGTCGTTTGCATGGTTAATTCTCATTATCCTTGATCTTTCCCTTATGAATGTTCAGCCCTAGTTGCTGGGATCTTTGATTCAATGTGTTTAGCTTATCCTGCATTTGATTTTGTGTAGGGGACAGAAGGGCTTTATCATCAACGAAGTCCAGATCTTCTAGCTGCTCTGTCAGAGTCAATTACATTCCATTTCTGGTGGTAATTACTGCTGTCTTGATAATCCAGTATATTGTCAGTAAGAACAACAAGGGTGATAGAAGGCATCCCTGTCGCACCTCTGAAAAGGTGATGCGAAAGTTGGATTTCATTGTCTATATTTTTGCTATGGTTCATCTATTATGAAATCAGGCGTAATCATGGCACCTAATATGGTCGGACAAACAAGATTAATTAGTGATTATATATTTGAAGGGGTAAGAAAACGTCTGTGGCTTAGGAGATAGGGACTCGATCTATTAACCCCGACGTTCTGAGTTCGAATCACGCTGCGGACCGTTTGGTTGCAAATTGTTTGGCGCGAATTTTTACAAAAGGACGATGGCACCACCCGTTCAGAAAGAAAGGCAAACTACTGAAGGTAATAATGCCTAGAAAAATCACAGCTTTAAAAAGCTGGGGTTTATGCGCAAAGTCCTGTATGCAATTAACATTTTAAGAAAACGTTACCTTTGTCTTTAAAAATTATTACTTTTGCTGGAGTTGCTGAGTTCGTGCTTTGTGCAACACTCTCGGTATGTGATGTGCCATTTGTGCTGACAGAGATGGAGATATGTTGTGCAACACTCTCGGTAGGTGATGTGCCATTTGTGCTGACAGAGATGGAGATATGTTGTGCAACACTCTCGGTAGGTGATGTTCCATTTGTGCTGACAGAGATGGAGACATGTTGTGCAACACTCTTGGAAAGTGATGTGCCATTTGTACCGACAGAGATGGAGACATGTTGTGCAACACTCTCGGTAGGTGATGTGCCATTTGTGCTGACAGAGAGGGAGACATGTTGTGCAAACTCTCGGAGGTGATGTGCCATTTGTCTGACAGAGATGGAGATATGTTGTGCAACACTCTCGGTAGGTGATGTGCCATTTGTGCTGACAGAGATGGAGAATGTTGTGCGAAACATTTGCCGACGAAGATGATGCCATTTGTGCCTTTTGACAGAGATGGAGAAATATTGGGAAAGCGGTGCAAATGAGTCAGTTCTTCGCCTTTAAACTTTATTTTTATCAGTAAAATATCCTGTACGTATCAACTATTATTAAAGACAAGATAATATACACTTCTTCCTGATGTAAAATATCCTTTGCAGATAGGCATTCTCATTTCAGCCAGCCTTAAAGATTATTCCTCATCTCTAGCCAGTTCTCTCTCCTTTTCCATCGTAATATTCAAGATTTCGTTAATGTCCTGTTGCCATCGTCGTTTTGGTCGTGCTCTGTCTTGTCTTCAAGAAATCGTGTCCTCAATTATTGTTCCCTTTAAACTACTGTAACTTTTTAATGTGAACAACTATTTCAGTTTCCGAGAAACGATATTGTTTATGAGCAAATGTTCCTTGATGTTCTAGTCTTGTAGAATGTATATATTTCTCTAGTTTGTTCTCCAGGACGTTCTACAAATGTTTCAGAACAGTTTTGTTTCAAATGATTCGATTGTCATCTTAATTACTTTGATAAACTTTAAACAATGGTATCCTTCGATTGTCATCTTAATTACTTTGATAAACTTTAAACAATAGTATCCTTCGATTGTCATCTTAATTACTTTGATAAACTTTAAACAATGGTATCCTTCGATTGTCATCTTAATTACTTTGATAAACTTTATACAATGGTATCCTTCGATTGTCATCTTAATTACTTTGATAAACTTTAAACAATGGTATCCTTCGATTGTCATCTTAATTACTTTGATAAACTTTATACAATGGTATCCTTCGATTGTCATCTTAATTACTTTGATAAACTTTAAACAATGGTATCCTTCGATTGTCATCTTAATTACTTTGATAAACTTTAAACAATGGTATCCTTCGATTGTCATCTTAATTACTTTGATAAACTTTAAACAATGGTATCCTTCGATTGTCATCTTAATTACTTTGATAAACTTTAAACAATGGTATCCTTCGATTGTCATCTTAATTACTTTGATAAACTTTAAACAATGGTATCCTTCGATTGTCATCTTAATTACTTTGATAAACTTTATACAATGGTATCCATAAGGAAATCCTGAAACGAACTTTGATGAGAAAGGCAAGAAATATCGAACTCAGTTCCATGGAAGAGATTAAGCAGGACAGAGCGGTGTGGAGAAATTACTTACAGACCCTATGTAACTTATAACGAGAGGAAGATATATATAAATATATACACACAATGATATCTCCATGGATCATAAATAATGATATCTTTTATCAAAGTTAAGTAAAGATAACATTCGTTTCAAATTGAAAACTAATTGCGTAACTAAAGTACATACAGAGACTGTTAATCTACAAAACAATAACACTTAAAGTAATATTATGAAAAAAAAACATATTTGAAAGAGTTAGCAGATTAACAGCTGGCATAACAGTTACACAATTGCTGAGTTGGCTCAGTCTAAGATTTAATGCCAAAATTTATTATACCGCAGAACGTTTGGATTTAGCTTAAATCGTTTATTGCCATTTTTTAATGTATATGCCTTCTCATAAATGTTTTCACATTTAGTTAGATAACATTACAATTTAACAGTTTTATTAGTCCTATTTGGCATATATTTTGTGATATTACGGTAACCTGATCTGACCTTTTTTAACCTATAAATAATGTCTTTTTTTTAAAGCATTTAACTGGATTTTATAACATTACTGTAATTTAACGTCTCACACCATTCTAACGCAAGAGCTTTCATATATTATTGTAGCTAGACTTTAATTTTCTTGCGTGATTAGATTATGTATGGAAGGTTTCCTTGTTGGAAATTTTTGCATTGACGATAAATGAGCGTGTGTTTTTGTAAAATCCTTTTTTGTTAATAATCTAAGAATGTATTTATCTGTGTTAACTATCATATAGAGACAGTTGGCTCTGTGTTTCAGCTGTGTAGACGGAAAAAACATGCTGTTTCACTGTTGTCTCATTGCGTGTTCGTTTGATATGCTTCAACCCTTCGTTATCTTTTGTTCAAAGATGGTGATAATTTCATTTTTAGTTTGTTATCAATGTTTTAATTGCCAAAATATAACTAAAATCTGTATACTATGCCTCTTTTGTGTTGTTATTTGAAATTTGATTGTTTATCAGGTTTGGTGACTCGGTTCGGTAGATGTTTGGTTGCTGTAGTTGGTTCTGTTTTGTCTTTTTTATCTAATATATTAAAGATTAGACAATAACAGAGTTGATGTCCGTCTCGGTAAGTTCACGGTAAGTTTCCTGACCACAGATCAGTACTTGGGGATTTAAACTACAGGCATCTCTAAAGTAGGGAAAGGTATGCCTGTAGGCGAGGGACACTGATAATAGGAAAAGCAAGCTTTCGAGCAAAAAGAATAGTCAGAAACGCCCTGACTACGCCTGAATTCATAGTGGGCGAGCACAAGAAGAAGAAGAAGAATGATGATTCAGAAGCGACATACTAGGCGCCCTGACTACGCTTGAACTCATAGAGGGCGACCACAAGAAGAAGAAGAAGAAGCGACATACCAGGCGCCCTGACTACGCTTGAACTCATAGAGGGCGAACACAAGAAGAAAAAGAAGAAGAAGCGACATACCAGGCGCCCTGACTACGCTTGAACTCATAGAGGGCGAACACAAGAAGAAGAAGAAGAGGAAGCGACATACCAGGCGCCCTGACTACGCTTGAACTCATAGAGGGCGACCACAAGAAGAAGAAGAAGAAGAAGCGACATACCAGGCGCCCTGACTACGCTTGAACTCATAGAGGCGAAACACAAGAAGAAGAAGAAGAAGCGACATACCAGGCGCCCTGACTACGCTTGAACTCATAGAGGGCGAACACAAGAAGAAGAAGAAGAAGAAGCGACATACCAGGCGCCCTGACTACGCTTGAACTCATAGAGGGCGAACACAAGAAGAAGAAGAAGAGGAAGCGACATACCAGGCGCCCTGACTACGCTTGAACTCATAGAGAGCGAACACAAGAAGAAGGAGAAGCGACATACCAGGCGCCCTGACTACGCTTGAACTCATAGAGAGCGAACACAAGAAGAAGAAGAAGAAGAAGCGACATACCAGGCGCCCTGACTACGCTTGAACTCATAGAGAGCGAACACAAGAAGAAGGAGAAGAAGAAGCGACATACCAGGCGCCCTGACTACGCTTGAACTCATAGAGGGCGAACACAAGAAGAAGAAGAAGAGGAAGCGACATACCAGGCGCCCTGACTACGCTTGAACTCATAGAGAGCGAACACAAGAAGAAGAAGAAGAAGAAGCGACATACCAGGTGCCTGACTACGCTTGAACTCATAGAGAGCGAACACAAGAAGAAGGAGAAGCGACATACCAGGCGCCCTGACTACGCTTCAAGTCATAGAAGGAACACAAAAGAAAAAGGAGAAGAAGAAGCGACATACCAGGCGCCCTGACTACGCTTGAACTCATAGAGAGCGAACACAAGAAGAAGAAGAAGAAGAAGCGACATACCAGGCGCCCTGACTACGCTTGAACTCATAGAGAGCGAACACAAGAAGAAGGAGAAGAAGAATGGCAATTAAAGTTAGAAACAAAATTCAGAAATAAAAAATTACTTACACTTTGTAGATGGTAATATTACTACTTTGATGTGATTTTCTGTATTACCATCGTTAGCAAATCGCATCTTTAATTCTTTGGACTTTGCATAAACACATTTCATAACTCTCAGTGTCCGTTATTTAACAAGAGTTGGGAATACAAACACAATTTGATTAATGTGTTTGGCTAAGCATACACATTTTGATCTGATTTTTTTGCCACACATGCTCAATGAGCTAGTATAATTGCTAGCCAATCGAGATCAATACATTTCTTAATCCTCTTAACTAACTCATAACTCGGTAAAGAAGCCATAGAAAATATTGAAAATAGTCACGGTAGTCTATAAATTTCGACAAGAATAAACTGTTCAAATTTTATGATTCCACCAAAGTTAGTTGTTTGAAAGTTGTTCTTGGGACACATAAACAAACAAACTGACAAAGAGTTGTCATGTAATCAGATATTAATCAACAAAGTAACAGATTTTTAAAAAAACAGGAAACAGAATTAACTTAAATTCTTTTAATGCACAATTATGGCAATATATTTCATAATTTTTTTTTTATATTTCCAACACATTGAGATAACTATTTTAACACATATTTTTTTTAAACTCTTGTTAAATAATCTGTAAATGTGGATTGGGTTTTAAAATGTCATGGCGTGGTCATAATGAGATACAAAAGCGTCTGCTACTGTATATGTTTGAAGGATAACCTCCAGAAAGGATAAAAATTTGACTTTCTATGACAAGCTGTAGAATGCAGAGGTAACGGTGCTAAGAACTATGTTGATCTGCAGAAAGTTGTCAAGTTGTGGAAAAGCTAGCTGGCCTATTCTTAAGGGCAAACGGTTGTCAAATTGGGAAGAAGCTGGCTAACACATGCTGGGTTTCAAACATTTGTAAAATCAAAAAGATCTGGCAAATGCTTTTCTGCAAACAGTAATCAAACCGTGAAGAGAAGAAGTTACCTGACACATGCCACGATGCAAACATTTGTCAAACCGTGAAGCAAAGAAGTTGCCTGACACATGTCGAGATGCAAACAGTAGTCAAACCGTGAAGCAAAGAAGTTGCCTGACACATGCCGCGATGCAAACAGTAGTCAAACCGTGAAGCAAAGAAGTCTGACACATGTCGGGATGCAAACAGTAATCAAACCGTGAAGAGAAGAAGTTGCCTGACACATGCCGCGATGCAAAACAATTGTCAAACCGTGAAGAGAAGAAGTTGCCTGATACATGCCGTGATGCAAACAGTAGTCAAACCGTGAAGAGAAGAAGTTGCCTGACACATGTCGGGATGTAAACCGTGAAGCAAAGAAGTTGCCTGACAGATGTCGGGATGCAAACAGTTATCAAATAGAGAAGAAGTTGGTTAACAAAAGCGGAGGGAGACCAATTATTTTTTAATGTTTATGTCTATACAGACAGACATTTTCTAAAATATTGATTTGCCAGTCGGATCAATAGCATTCAGAGAAAACTGAACGCACTGCAAACATTTCAAATGAAGTTTCAGAATCATCAAGAGAACATGAAGTTCACATCAATACATTGAATTAATACACCACCAACATCCACCCATTAGATAACAAACCAGAGATGAACGTACTTATACACAATGAGACGTTATTACAATTGATAAACTACTCTAAACATTCAATACCACACGGCTCAAAGTAAAGAAAGTTTCAGAAAATAATGAACAAAAACGCTATAAACTCTAGTAGATTCATTAACCAGCAGAAAACGTAGGTTGTTGGTATAAACACACTGAAAGACATGTTTATGGACATGTCCAATGTGGATGAAGATTATCCTCAAATGAACAGTGAAGAAAATCAGTTCATGTCACATTTTAAAGTATTTGCCTATGAATCATAAACAACTCTGTGACTCAAACTACTGCAATGAAAATGATTCCATCATCACAGAAGTTCCAGGAGTTGACAAGAAAGACCAAGATTTATATAATAACAAGATACATTTTAAAAGAAATAGTATGTTTTACTCACACGCACAAAAATGACGTTAATGTCCGTAATATCGCTTTAATGGAAGGGTAAGAAAGATACATGTGCCCGCGGAATTTAATAACCGCTTGGCAAGTGCAGTCGCTGCAAAACTGCTAAGGTTAGGATTTCTCTTTATGCCCCGACAGAAAAACTGCTTGATCTTACCATTTATTGAACCCGGGTTTCCTGCAAGGGAGCCGCGATCTAATCCATTCGATGAGACTGTCTACACAGAAATAATATAAAATACTGTTAATCCCATAGAATGGTTGTGTGTATACCAGGGCCGTGTCCTGTTATGATACAGAGAGGCGGCCGCATTAGGCGGAACCGCAAGGAGGGCGGCAAAAGCAGCAAAATCAAAATTACAATTAAAGGTTATTTTAAGGAAAAACATTTAAGGGCGGCATTTCGAAGACTTGCATTATACTGAGAAAATATACCGCACGGCCCTGGTGTATACACAGATGTATCAGCAAAAGGGTAGACCAAGAATGGAGGATAAAACATCTTTATAAATTACGACAGTAGGAAGATTCTTTGTAGTTTTTCCAACTAAAAAAAAGTTATTTCATTTCATAGAACAGTCATGGCGAAACACGTAAAAAAACGTACTGTAGTTTTACAATGTACAAAAACAATATAAAACTGTGTACTGTTTTTCGTACTTTATAAAACTACAGTACTTTGTTGTTTGTACGTGTTTCCCCATTGCTATATAGATTTACTTCAGTCTTTCCTTATATCGATAGCACAGTCCATGTAATTTGTCAATCTAATGAAAATCTTCACCAGGTCTTGAACAGAAACCACCAGTTAAGATATTGCTGCTACTTACAGATTGCCATTACCTACAGGAGTGATCACAAAACATCAGAAATGATAATATTATGCACGGAAACAGATTGGAGCTTAGCAGTATTCAAAGATATTCAAATGTTGTTTTCCAGTGGCTGCCTTCTTACTGTACAATCATGGTAAATAAGAAAGCGGACACACTAGCTAGAACTGAAGAAATAATGGAGCAATTCAACTGCATAGACTTCTAACGTAAGACATACACCATTACCCACAGCCAATACATGTCGAAATTGAGATTACAAAAACAGAAGAAAACAGCAAACCCAACCAAACACACCAGCGTCATAAAAATAAACCCACCATTTTGTTTCTTATCAAAACTAGCTACTTGTGATCTCGTCTGACAAAAATATTTGTAGAATTCTCTCTCATACGACTTTCATTTTGAAAGATCTGTACCTTATAAGTGATGTGTGCGATCATTTTCCAGCACTCATTGCTGTATAGTAATGTGTCGAGACTGTAGCTTCAATACATTCTAAGTTTAGTTTTCAAACCAAGTTCTTTTGATCTCTATATGCTTTTTAAGAAGGACAACATTTTGATTTGTTTTACTTATTCTGGTTGACACAATTTCTGAATCTTTTTTCGTTAAAACTGTACTTTTAAGGTATACAAATTTATTACTTTCTTATCTTGCTTCCATGTTTAAAGTAATTGCTGTTTTTTTCTGATGGACTAATATTAACACATCTCTAATAATAAAATAAACACTTTATAGCAATGGACCACGTGGAAAGAGAACAAAACAAATAGGTTTATCCAGAAATAATGCAAAAGCAAAAACAACCTGCCGGCGAATGCTACAAATATGAGTATGAAAATTGAATTATGTTGGGCATATAACAAGACACTAGGAGTTGGAAAAACCATTATAGGAGAAGATAGTATGAAAATTGAATTATGTTGGGCATATAACAAGACACTAGGAGTTGGAAAAACCATTATATGAGAAGATAGTATGAAAATTGAATTATGTTGGAATTCATAGGTTGGAAGCATATTAAAAACACTAGGAGTTGGAAAAACCATTATAGGAGAAGATATTCTTACAAAAATAGAGAAGAGGAAGACCACGGAAAAGATGAACTAAGGAAATAATTAATTATTTGAGCATGACGGCTGGAGAGGCAGGGCATCTGGTCTGTGAAAGGAGAGATATTCCGAGGGACTGCTAGGGTGGCAAAGTTCTGCTCATGACAAGCTATTTGATGATGATAACTCCAAATAATATGTATGTACATATACAAACAATTTAAATCAATGAATCACAAAAGAATATATATATATATACATACAACCGCTTTCACATACCTTGGAAGTGTTATTAGCAATGAAGGAGGAGCTGGATTTGACATTAAGACTGAGTAAGGCACACAGTGCATTCATGACCCTTCAGACCGCCTGGAAATCTGTCCAATACAGCATCAGAACCAAGACTAGTATCTACAACAGCTGTGTGCTGTCAACATTGCTGTACGGATCGGAATGATGGAGAATGACAGAACAGGATATGTCCAGATATTTTTACAAGATATGTTCCACCTTTCATACAACTTGTCTGCGAAAAGTCCTACGCGTGTACTGGCCGACTACTATCTCGAACCAAGAATTGCTTGCACGATGCCAACAAGAAAATATGGGCACTATCATCCAAAGACGACGCTGGAGATGGATTGGATATGTGATGCGCATGGAGACTGGCTCCGACACGAAAACTGCACTGAGATGGACTCCAGAGGGTAGGCGAAAGCGTGAAGACCTAAGACGACCTGGAGGAGAACGATAGAGCAAGAACTGAAGGAAATGAATCATAGCTGGAACACAATACAGAGGAAGGCCATGAACAGGGAAGAATGGTGTGCGTTTATTGCTGCCCTAAACGCCAAGGGCGTAACAGGCTAAAGATATATATACGAGGGTGCATTGAAAAGTAATGCCTCCAAGTCCATAACTTTGTTAATAGTGTTCGGAGGCAATTGACACCGATATCAGAATAAAGTATATGTAAGTGTGTTTTCAGGACAGTAAGTGTCAAGTGTCTGGAATGTTGCGCATGCGCACAACATTATCCAAGACGGCGTCATACATGGAAATTCGGTTGAAGCAAAGAGCTGTGATTGAATTCTTGACGGTCGAAGGTTGTGTTCCCATCGACATGCATCGGAGAATGAGAGCGGTATATGGTGACGCCTGTGTGGATGTGAGTACTGTTAGGAGGTGGGCAACGACTGTTAAAGTACAAAACTCACCCACCCCAAAAAAATTCAAAACTGTCGCGTCAGCGGGAAAGTTTTGATGACCATTTTTGGGACTGCCAGGGCGTAATCCACACATAATTTTTGGAACGCGGCAATACTGTCAATTCTGATCGGTATGTTGGAACCGATGAATAAACTACGGGCAAGACTGCTACGTGTTCGTCCTGGAAAACACGCAGTCCTTCAACATGACAATGCTCGTCCACACACCAGTAGACAAACAGCGGCAGCATTAGAGCGTCTCAATTTTGACGACATTTTAGCGCACCCACCATATAGCCCCGATTTGGCACCTTGTGACTTTTTCCTGTTCCCAAAGCTCAAGGAACATCTCAAGGAAAACAGATATGCTTCTGACGAGGATGTGGTAGCAGATGTGCGTACCTGGCTTCGTGAAAAATCATCAGATTTTTTCTTCGACGGGATGCAACAACTAGTTCGTCGTTGGCGTGTGTGTGTGGAACGTGGAGGTGACTATGTCGAAAAATAATGACTCTATTGTGTAGTGGACATCTCAAGCTTTCTGAAAATGTATGTTTCATTTGTAAATTATGTATATTAACAAAGTTATGGACTTAGATGCATTACTTTTCAATGCGCCCTCGTATATGATATATATATACTAAACACTACAGTTTATACCAATATTTCAAATTATATATATATATAAAACAAACAATTTATAACAATTAACCAAAGGTTTAATGAAAATCAATAAGGACCTTTCAGGACGACGCCATTAACCTCAGTAAACGATTCGTCGGTTTTCTATGTACCACTTATACGTTCAGCAGTTTGTCCTTGCTCTCTAAACAGTGAGATCTATTTGTCATCATCATCAAGGTGCGCATCTTTATAGGACGTTGCTCTCTTTGCAGCACATCTGAAATTCACTCTATCTCTAGCCAGTTCACCCACTTTGTCGATGGTCATATTCATGGTTTCTTTAATATCTTGTAACCATTTTCTTCTTGGTCTGCCTCGGTGTCCTGGGGCCCATCCCTCTTATATTGTTCTTGACGCTTAATGTGACCAAAGCATCTAATTTTTCTGTATAGTATGTTGTTTATCAGCCAATTCTCTTTAACATTTAGTTCTTTCAGGAAATCAGTGTTCTTTCTTTTTTTCTGTCCATGGTATTCGTATGAATTTTATGTAACATTTAGTTTCGAAAGACTGGATTTTCGTTTTTATTTTTGATCTATCTAAAATTGATCTATTTTTACCGTTCGTAAAAAGCCATGGGAACAAATTTGCTTCCAAATCTGCCCATGTGTTGCCGGGATCCGCATGGGGAACAAGAATAGTAACACTGCGACCTACAAGGCATGTCGTAAGAGACGACTGAGGTAGGGGCCTAGGAAGCTACCCTAGTAAATAAAAGCATTGGAGAAATCGGATGTACTGGCTACTTGTAGGCGCATAACTGGAACAACGTACAGTCGCTCTTATGCTCAGATCACATACAAATCACAAAGAGCGGTTAACAAGTGGTCGATATGGAGCGTATGTGAAGAATAAATATAAGAAGAAGAAGATTCCAATCCGGTCACCGCGGGATTTGAACCAGGCACTCTTAGGTTGTAATCCAGCTCCCTATCGCTAAGCCACAGACGCCTCACAAACTAAATATTATACACACTTAAATAAACAATTGATAAGAATAGAGCAAAGATTATATATGATTCAATAAACAGTTTACAACCAAAAATACAAAAAGCAAAGAATATATATATACTTCAACAATTTATAAGACAAGGTAACATGACATTTTCAGATGAAGTTAGCATTGAATGCACCACAACTTCCTAAAGCTGAAGGGTAACCTTCATTGACAATAAACAGTTTACCATAAAGCTGAAGTTAACCTGTCCATTGAATAAAACATACTTCCTAAGCTGAAGGTTAACCTGTCCATTGAATAAACAACTTCCTAAAGCTGAAGATTAACCTGTCCATTGAATAAACAACTTCCTAAAGCTGAAGGTTAACCTGTCCATTGAATAAACAACTTCCTAAAGCTGAAGGTTAACCTGTCCATTGAATAAACAACTTCCTAAAGCTGAAGGCTAACCTGTCCATTGAATAGACAACTTCCTAAAGCTGAAGGTTAACCTGTCAGATCGAGTGTATTTTTGGATGTAATATTTCTTTTTTTAAACACTGCAAATCAAATAAGGTTTAGTTCTTAACCTTGCTTAGTCTTCAAGCTGTTGTATATTTCAAAGAAAAGTTCTTAAAGAAGAGTACAGATTCTTACATGGGATTATCCACTTTACCAATCAAATTGCATCCTAATCCCAATTTGTACCCATTTACCTGGTGGTCGTCTCTAAAGAAGTTCCAACATATTGATTTGATAAGCTATTCAACACACTTCAGTTGAGGGGGAGCCGATCTTCAGCAACCGTAGTTGAAAAGTATATGTTTTTGTTATTCACATTCTCTGATTTCGAATTTTTGTTTAGCTTTTTTCTTCAGAAATTTGTTCTGCGGGTGGTTTTTCTGTTCTCATGAATAACAGCTGTAGTCATGTCACCATATATATATATCTTACATGCAAGTGTCTATTGTTCAGTTCTCTGTTATTCAAAGTTGTTCAACTAAATTTCCTGTTCAAAACCAGGTCTATTTTTAAATTCGATCACAAATTCAATGTAGTTTCATTTTCAAGAAGTGTTTTTTCCAATGAAAAAGCCAAACAATAAAAACAAGCAGGGTAATATTACAAACTCGACATATTACGTTATCATTAAAAATAGCGAAACTTGTCTAACAGTGTAGGAAGATATCAGTTTCGTAGCACTAAGAAAGCGAGTTCAAATACAAGAAAGGCTCTTTGAAGTATGGTTTTCGCTGGAGGAGACTACAATACAAATCGCATTCTTCCTGCCTCGTTGTAAAAGCTAGGACGACTGGGTTAAACCCTTATCTGTAAAGAAATCCATAGAAAAAATCTGAATGGGACTAAGCGTATAAAAGAAAAAAAGTAAAAAATACAGATTTACAATAATTTGTCTATTTATCAATATTGCATAGTTGTGTATGTATATATATATATGTTTCATTACAGACCAATGTTCGTCTTACAGACGGTCAATGTGTCTTACAGACGGTCAATTGGTTCGTCATTACAGAGTCAATTGTTCGTCTCAGACGGTCATGGCAAGTGTTTTACAGTGATAACTTTTGAGTATGAGCTTGTTTTTCGTGCCTTTCAGCTCATCCCTAAGTATCTTGTACAAAGATTCTTAATCACCTTTGCGTATTGTTCTTTTTCACATAACTCGGTAATCGGCTATTATTTTTTTCCATTTGTTGGGACTGATAGAAAAATTAATTTTAAAGGCCTTGCAGACATCCTTGTATTTGAGCAGTTGTCTGCCTTGGTGGCTCTTCTCACGGTAAACAAACCAAGTCGCAACTTGCTGCCTACAATAATCAACGCAGAAGTCGAAGCGTTAATAAATGACTACACATCGAAGGAAGATGATGTTATCTACACTGATGGTTCCGTGAGTCGGCACAGTCGGAGCGCATGGGTCTTTACGGCTAGAACTAAAGGAAAGGTCATCAAATAGGCAAGTAACGCATGTGCGACAACTACCAGCAACATGATTATGGAGGTAATGGCGCTAACAAAATCCCTGGGGTTACTAAAGATGTTCATTCATTATGCATGCATGCTCAGCGACTCTTTGAGCATGATACGAAAGATCAAGACCGGTTATGTACAAAGACAGAGGATGCAATTAATACAGAACTCGACAGTCCAAACATTCACCTTCATCTTTGCCTAATGTCATTCTGGGCTGTAGGACAATGTGAGAGCTGATGAGGAGAAATCCTGCCATCACGAATGAGCCTTCTATGAATAAAAACGACACCATCAACGCTCTAAGAGAAAACTGAACATTTCAACGAAGAAGATAAAGGGTATTCTCTATCTCGATTGCGCAAGTTATGCATACCGATAGGTGCGGCAAGACGGAAAATTATAAGAGAAAACCAGTAGATACAGCAACCAACACAGAACGGGAGTTGTTAGTCTAAACACACTGAAAACATAAAAAAGTAAAAGTAAAGGAACCCTTTCATACCTCGTGGTATATAGGGCAATACAGTGTTAGGCCTGTATTTTTCATTGACCGTCGTCACACGATGGGTGATGTGGTCAGCATCACGCTGGCCGTCTTTACTTCCCAGAGCATGTCTGGTACCCAGTTGAGGCTGGGTCGGCCTGAGAGCCGTCGCGGTCGGGAAAAATTCCACGCGCACTGCGGGAATTGAACCCAGACCACCAGCCTTGAGAAGCGAGTTCACTAACAACTACGCTACCGCGGCTCTTACTGAAAGACCTGCTTGGGAGGAAATCAGAGAAATTAGGAACATGTCCGATGTGCAATGAAGATGATCCTTAAATGAACAATTAAAAAGAAGAAGAAAACTAGTCATGACAGAGATGAAATGTTTACACAGATTCCTTGGAGTATCAAGAAGAGACTGGTTTCGAAATTAAGACATCATGGTAAAACATTAATACAACATTAGTACTATATTTTATCAAGAAGCAACTCAAGAAGCAAATGATTCGGACAGATTAGTACATTACCAACAGATAGTGCGCCTCAAAGCTACTGAAATACAGTTGACAAGACAAAAGGCCGTTCACGCAAAAGGTGGAGTACATAAATAACAGAAACTGTGAAAGGCACCATACACTAAGCACACACAGAGTCCGTTCTATAAATTTTTTTTTATCATGACGTTGGAAGACAAACTGTGAAGGCACCATATACTAAGCACACAGAGTCCGTTCTATAAATTTTTTATCATGACGTTGGAAGACAAAACTGTGAAAGGCACCATGTACTAAGCACACACAGAGTCCGTTCTACACATTTCTTTTTATCATGACGTTGAAAGACAAAACAAGATTAGAGAGAAGACAGTAAAGAAAACATATTTCTTATATATACTAATTTTGCAAATCGTAGCAACGTTGTGTTAGTTTTCTCAAACATATAAATAATATTTCCATAAAACAAAGCTACACTTATCTATATATAACATGTTTCTGCCTGTTTCCTGCGTTTTGTTTTTATTTTGGCAACATGGCTAACAAAAGTGCTCACACCATCAGCGAATATTTCCCGTGAACTTAAGAATGTTGACGAATAATAGAAGAAAGTAAAAAAGGATTAAGCATGTTCCTGGGAGTAGTTTCCTGTGCTATGCAAATGTTGCCTGGCTTTTAGCTTCTTGACACAAGAATGTGGGCGTGTCTCCGTGAGTCATAACTTATATTTTTCTCATTCTCTCTCTCCTTCTCTTTTCTTCATATTCTTCTTCTTCTTTCCAAAGAGATTTAGTCATATTGAATCTTAGAGTCCGCTTACATTACTTAACCTGATTGTTCTCTGTAAAAATATTACTGAAAGGTTACTAGCAACTATGAAGCTCAGCACACTTCAACTCCGAATAAAGTGAATACGTGACTTGTGATCAGCTCTGTAGCAAATGTAAAACCTCACAAACAAATATATATTTCACGTGAACTCTGTAATGATTGTATTACCTTACCACAAGAGATGTCAGGTCAGCTCTGAATTATTGTAAACCTCAAATACAGAAATGTATATGAGGTCAGCTCTGTAATGATTGTAAAACCTCAAATACACAAATTTTGTCAATGAGTACAGCTCTGTGATGATTGTAAAACCTCAAATACACAAATATCTCTCATGTCAGCTCTGTAATGATTGTACTAAAACAAATATTTCAGTCAGCTCTGTAATATTGTAAAACTCAAGCACAAAAATATCTCTCAGGTTAGCTCTGTAATGATTTAAAACTTTAAAACTCAAGCACAAAAATATATGTCAGGTCAGCTCTGTAATGATTGTACAATTTCTAAAACACAAAAATATCTGTCAGGTCAGCTCCGTAATGATTGTAAAACCTCAAATACAAAACTATCTGTCAGATCAGCTCTGTAATGATTGTACAATTTCTCAAACAAACATTGATATCATGTCTGCTTCACTGATGTGTTGACAATAATTATATCTTTTCTTCTCATGAGCAATATCAACAAATGGGTGTGTCTGCTCATATTTGTTATAAACAGAACAAGCAAAGCCACACTTATAAATATGACAACTTCAATATCTAATCTCGATTTCCGTTGTTACTGCTAGATCAATTTCTAATAATAGAACTTTTTAACCTACTTTTTTCAATTTACAAATAAAAAATTGTTCTTGTACGTGTCCAACCTGAACATGAGGCACGATTTATCGCTCGTCTCCAAAAGGACAATGTACTCGATACAACCTACTCAGAGATCAGAAGAAATTAGTCACATTGCTTCACATGGCTTCCTTTCGTCATGACTTAGATTGGCTTCCTTGGCAATCACTGGTTATCAATACAATAACAGTGACACACAGAAGAAAATAGGCAGATTGCTTCACGTGGCTTCCTTGGCAATCATTGTTTATCAATACAATAACAGTGACACACAGAAGAAAATGGTCAGATTGCTTCACATGACTTCCTTGGCAATCACTGGTTATCAATACAATAACAGTGACACAAATAGTAACACAAATTATGGGTTTTTTATATGACAATTGTAGACACAGGATACAGCTGAATTTACATTAGCATAATAAAATACATGTAAGAATCATATTGTCATAAGAAAGTAAAATCTGAAAGAATAACTCCCATCCTGATAGATAAAACAAAAACAATTTGTAAAACAAATTACAAAAAAACCTGTCATTACTTCCTGTATTACCGCTTTTTAGGGCGGTGTAGGACAGGTAGGATGATAGCATGTGGAATTTAATGTCCGCATGGCTAGTGTGGTCGAAGCTGTTCAGGTTAGGATTTTTCATTTATGCCCACAACAGAAAAAATGTATTGGCCTTACTTTGAATTGAACACAGATCTCCTGTATGGGAGCCACGCTCTAATCCATTCGACCAGACGCTCCTTATAACATTTAAACGATTTATAACAAACATTTAATAACAAGTCAAAATATGTTATTACTATCCTATTCTATGGGCTCGTGAAGACCGTGGCGATGGATTTTCAACATGGCTGTCGATGGATGTGGCTAGTGACAGACCACCTTAAAATTCGAAAATTATGTCCTTTTTCTGCTGTGCCATGGGATTAAAATAGTTGCACTGGAATGCAAACAAACTATATTTGCAATATGGGGTTTCCTGTTCTTCTGTTTAGTTTATATATTGTGCGGGATGCAGAAGTATTGAATATGTGGCAGGTCTGACATACACGCCAAGATGACTTTGTTGTGAAAACACTAACCTGCTGTCTTTCAGGACGGTTGAGTGATAATTAAAGTTTAGGAAATACAAACTCCAAACAGATTCTTTTAGAAACCGGATAAACCAGGTCATAAAGTACAAAACGTAGTACACCAATCTGTTACAATGAGTAATAGGATAACAGACTAGCTAAAGAGGGAGAAATGAAGCCTTAGACGACAACCTGGTTGGCCACGAAGAGAAACCAACTAGAGGACATTATAAGCAACCGCTAGAGGACATTATAAAGCAAAGTCGAAGAATGAACACCCAAAACCCAACACGGATGGTAAATATTACAATCTGCGATATTATATTGATAACGTATTTGGTAATAGAGATATTATATTGATAACGTATTTGGTAATAGAGATATTGTATTGATAACGTATTTGGTAATAGAGATATTATATTGATAACGTATGTTTAGAAAGAGAGAAATTATATTAATAACATATTTCGAATTAACGTCTCCATGACGATGAGACTATGTAATATTTGATAATCAACATATTTCGAATTAACGTCTCCATGACGATGAGACTATGTAATATTTGATAATCAAGGAACTAGAATAATGTTAAACAATTTTTAACTAAAAACTTTTATTTTAATTGACGAAAATAAATACTGATTGACACTTGAAGTCATAACCCAACAGTGTCTTCTTAATTTTCAAGACATAATTCTCTTATGTCTGAATCAAATGTCTATTGTCTGTTCCCAGGTGGAAGATGTAGTTGACTGTCCACTCTTGCCGTTATCAGTTATCAGTTATATGAGGACTATCATCATATCACTCCGGACATGTCCATAGGTGCTCCGATCTCCGCCTCAGCAAATCCAGCAGCGTCCAGCGACCCAACACGCCAGTTCGATGTTGATTAATCAATCTCTTTGCATATTTAGTTTGTTGTTCTTTTCTGGCTGCACCAATATTGACACCCATCTCTTTCAATCTGGTCAGCGAGTGGGATTCACAGCCCTGAAACTCCTGTGTTCGGAAAGACTCTCTCAATGAGTGAATAATGTCACTTCGATCCATGGCAGCCCCTCTGATATTGTAGCCAAGCCAGCCAATCTATCAGCTCGTTCATTACCCCTAACTCCTGCGTGCCCAGGGACAAAATGAAGGTGATTTCTCTGATCACTGTCTGTACCAGTACCTCCATCCAGTTGCGTCTCACCATACCTGATTCAACTTTACAAATCATGCTCATGGAGTCACTGAGTATGAAAACACGAGAGTAGTTGTGAGATGCCAACCAGTTCACCGCCTCCGTAACCGCCTGAACCTCCATTGTCAAGCTACTTGTGGTTGTTGCGTAGGCCCCACTGAAACTCTTGCCGTTAAGCGTAGGGATGGGAGCTTTAATTTGCGTCCTAGGCCAGATGAGCCAGATGCCCTTATTGTGTTGTATCCGTGTTTATGTAGTATGGTCTTGATATTGTCTATCCATCTTTTCTTGGCCTTCCCTTAACTCTATTACCCATCAAATGTCCTCCAATTAAAATTATTTTCGTTAAGCTTATTATTATTATTATTGTTAATTTGGCTGAGTATCGTAAAGAATAGGAGTGAGAGTGGCAAGGAATTGTCAAATCTGTAAAGATTGTAGTAAACAAGAAGTGGAAGAGCTACAGTAGTGTGATATGATCTGTGAAGGAAGGAGACGAAGGGAGTAGAACCAAACATAGAAGACGCCGTCATGTTGCTACAGTAAGGGCTACAGTAGTGTGACATGATCATCAGTGTGTAGATATGTGTAAAGAAAGTTAAGGAAGGAGACGGGGCAGTAGAACCACACATAGAGGAAGCCGTTAGGTTGCATCACGTCCGTCCAAGTTGCTAGAACCCTCAGGGTATAGGATATAAAATATTACGTTACGTCTCATGTAAGAGATATGTAGAGAGGGAAAATGTCAGGGAACAAATTAAAGTACGTAATGCCAGTATACTATAGAACAAGACAGAATCAATGTACAGTACATGAAGATTATGTGAAGTGAATGTACGGAGATAAAGATATAGACATGCTATATATATACCAGAGATAAAGATATAGACATGCTATATATATACCAGAGATAAAGATATAGACATGCTATATATATACCGGAGATAAAGCTATAGGCTGCTATATATGTACCGGAGATAAAGCTATAAACATGCTATATGTGTACCAGAGATAAAGCTATAGACATGCTATATATATACCGGAGATAAAGCTATAGACTGCTATATATATACCAGAGATAAAGCTATAGACATGCTATATATATACCGAGATAAAGTATAGACATGCTATATATATACCAGAGATAAAGCTATAGACATGCTATATATATACCAGAGATAAAGCTATAGACTGCTATATATATACCGGAGATAAAGCTATAGACTGCTATATATATACCGGAGATAAAGCTATAGACATGCTATATATATACCAGAGATAAAGCTATAGACATGCTATATATATACCAGAGATAAAGCTATAGACATGCTATATATATACCGGAGATAAAGATATAGACATGCTATATATATATACCGGAGATAAAGCTATAGGCTGCTATATATGTACCGGAGATAAAGCTATAGACATGCTATATATATACCAGAGATAAAGCTATAGACATGCTATATATATACCGGAGATAAAGCTATAGACATGCTATATATATACCGGAGATAAAGCTATAGACATGCTATATATATACCGGAGATAAAGCTATAGACTGCTATATATGTACCGGAGATAAAGATATAGACATGCTATATATATACCGGAGATAAAGCTATAGACATGCTATATATATACCGGAGATAAAGCTATAGACTGCTATATATATACCGGAGATAAAGCTATAGACATGCTATATATATACCAGAGATAAAGCTATAGACATGCTATATATATACCAGAGATAAAGATATAGACATGCTATATATGTACCGGAGATAAAGATATAGACATGCTATATATATACCGGAGATAAAGCTATAGACATGCTATATATATACCGGAGATAAAGCTATAGACATGCTTATATATACGAGATAAAGATATAGACATGCTATATATATACCGGAGATAAAGATATAGACATGCTATATATATACCGGAGATAAAGCTATAGGCTGCTATATATGTACCGGAGATAAAGATATAGACATGCTATATATATACCAGAGATAAAGATATAGACATGCTATATATGTACCGGAGATAAAGATATAGACATGCTATATATATACCGAGATAAGCTATAGACATGCTATATATATACCGGAGATAAAGCTATAGACATGTTATATATATACCAGAGATAAAGCTATAGCATGCTATATATATACCGGAGATACAGATATATAAACATGCTATATATGTACCGGAGATAAAGATATATAAACATGCTATATATATACCGGAGATACAGATATATAAACATGCTATATATGTACCAGAGATAAAGATATATAGACATGCTATATATGTACTGAGATAAAGATATATAAACATGCTATATAGTACGAGATAAAGATATATAAACATGCTATATATGTACGGAGATAAAGATATATAAACATGCTATATATGTACCAGAGATAAAGCTATAGACATGCTATATATGTACCGCAGATAAAGATATATAAACATGCTATATATGTACCGGAGATAAAGATATATAAACATGCTATATATGTACCAGAGATAAAGATATATAAACATGCTATATATATACCGGAGATAAAGATATATAAACATGATATATATGTACCGGAGATAAAGATATATAAACATGCTATATATGTACCGCAGATAAAGATATATAAACATGCTATATATGTACCGGAGATAAAGATATATAAACATGCTATATATGTACCGCAGATAAAGACGTGAGCTAAATGTACGTGAGATCCTTTCTTTCTTTCTTTAGTTTGAAATATTTTCTAATTACTCTTCTTCTTCAAATGCTCCATATCGACCACTTGTTAAATCACTCTTGTTTTTTTTGTATGTGTTCTGAGCCTAAGAGCGATTGCACGTTGTGCCAGTTATGCGCCTACAAGTAGGCCAGCACATGTGATTTCTGCGACGCTTTTATTTACTAGGTAGCTTCCTAGGTTCCTAGATTAATGGCTCTTACGACATGCCTTGAAGGTCGTAGTATTACTATTCTTTGCTCCCCTTGTGAGCCCCGGCAACACGCGGGCGATCTATATATTCAATATTGTCTCTTAGTATAAACTGTAGATCTATAGTATTGTCTCTTAGTATAAACTGTAGATCTATAGTATTGTCTCATAGTATAAACTGTAGATCTATAGTATTGTCTCTTAGTATAAACTGTAGATCTATAGTATTGTCTCATAGTATAAACTGTAGATCTATAGTATTGTCTCTTAGTATAAACTGTAGATCTATAGTATTGTCTCTTAGTATAAACTGTAGATCTATAGTATTGTCTCTTAGTATAAACTGTAGATCTATAGTATTGTCTCTTAGTATAAACTGTAGATCTATAGTATTGTCTCTTAGTATAAACTGTAGATCTATAGTATTGTCTCTTAGTATAAACTGTAGATCTATAGTATTGTCTCTTAGTATAAACTGTAGATCTATAGTATTGTCTCTTAGTATAAACTGTAGATCTATAGTGTTGTCTCTTAGTATAAACTGTAGGTCTATAGTATTGTCTCTTAGTATAAACTGTAGATCTATAGTATTGTCTCTTAGTATAAACTGTAGGTCTATAGTATTGTCTCTTAGTATAAACTGTAGATCTATAGTATTGTCTCTTAGTATAAACTGTAGGTCTATAGTATTGTCTCTTAGTATAAACTGTAGGTCTATAGTATTGTCTCTTAGTATAAACTGTAGATCTATAGTATTGTCTCTTAGTATAAACTGTAGGTCTATAGTATTGTCTCTTAGTATAAACTGTAGGTCTATAGTATTGTCTTTCTTTAACAGAGGTCTATAGTATTGTCATTCTTTAACAGAGATCTATAGTATTGTCTTTCTTTAACAGAGGTCTATAGTATTGTCTTTCTTTAACAGAGGTCTATAGTATTGTCTTTCTTTAACAGAGATCTATAGTATTGTCTTTCTTTAACAGAGATCTATAGTATTGTCTTTCTTTAACAGAGATCTATAGTATTGTCTTTCTTTAACAGAGATCTATAGTATTGTCTTTCTTTAACAGAGATCTATAGTATTGTCTTTCTTTAACAGAGGTCTATAGTATTGTCTTTCTTTAACAGAGGTCTATAGTATTGTCTTTCTTATAAACAGAGTCTATAGTATTGTCTTTCTTTAACAGAGATCTATAGTATTGTCTTTCTTTAACAGAGATCTATAGTATTGTCTTTCTTTAACAGAGATCTATAGTATTGTCTTTCTTTAACAGAGGTCTATAGTATTGTCTTTCTTTAACAGAGGTCTATAGTATTGTCTTCCTTTAACAGAGATCTATAGTATTGTCTTTCTTTAACAGAGGTCTATAGTATTGTCTTTCTTTAACAGAGGTCTATAGTATTGTCTTTCTTTAACAGAGGTCTATAGTATTGTCTTTCTTTAACAGAGGTCTATAGTATTGCTTCTTGTCTTTTTAACAGAGATCTATAGTATTGTCTTTCTTTAACAGAGATCTATAGTATTCTTTCAAGAGTCTATAGATTGTCTTTCTTTAACAGAGGTCTATAGTATTGTCTTTCTTTAACAGAGTTCTATAGTATTGTCTTTCTTTAACAGAGATCTATAGTATTGTCTTTCTTTAACAGAGATCTATAGTATTGTCTTTCTTTAACAGAGATCTATAGTATTGTCTTTCTTTAACAGAGATCTATAGTATTGTCTTTCTTTAACAGAGGTCTATAGTATTGTCTTTCTTTAACAGAGGTCTATAGTATTGTCTTTCTTTAACAGAGGTCTATAGTATTGTCTTTCTTTAACAGAGGTCTATAGTATTGTCTTTCTTTAACAGAGGTCTATAGTATTGTCTTTCTTTAACAGAGGTCTATAGTATTGTCTTTTTTAACAGAGTCTATAGTATTGTCTTTCTTTAACAGAGTCTATAGTATTGTCTTTCTTTAACAGAGATCTATAGTATTGTCTTTCTTTAACAGAGATCTATAGTATTGTCTTTCTTTAACAGAGATCTATAGTATTGTCTTTCTTTAACAGAGATCTATAGTATTGTCTTTCTTTAACAGAGATCTATAGTATTGTCTTTCTTTAACAGAGATCTATAGTATTGTCTTTCTTTAACAGAGATCTATAGTATTGTCTTTCTTTAACAGAGATCTATAGTATTGTCTTTCTTTAACAGAGATCTATAGTATTGTCTTTCTTTAACAGAGATCTATAGTATTGTCTTTCTTTAACAGAGATCTATAGTATTGTCTTTCTTTAACAGAGATCTATAGTATTGTCTTTCTTTAACAGAGGTCTATAGTATTGTCTTTCTTTAACAGAGGTCTATAGTATTGTCTTTCTTTAACAGAGGTCTATAGTATTGTCTTTCTTTAACAGAGGTCTATAGTATTGTCTTTCTTTAACAGAGATCTATAGTATTGTCTTTCTTTAACAGAGATCTATAGTATTGTCTTTCTTTAACAGAGATCTATAGTATTGTCTTTCTTTAACAGAGATCTATAGTATTGTCTTTCTTTAACAGAGATCTATAGTATTGTCTTTCTTTAACAGAGATCTATAGTATTGTCTTTCTTTAACAGAGATCTATAGTATTGTCTTTCTTTAACAGAGATCTATAGTATTGTTTTTCAACATAGATTGTCTTCTTTAACGAGATCTATAGTATTGTCTTTCTTTAACAGAGGTCTATAGTATTGTCTTTCTTAACAGAGGGTCTATAGTATTGTCTTTCTTTAACAGAGGTCTATAGTTGTTTTCTTTACAGAGCTTAGTTTCTTCTTAACAATCATGTACTTCAGTATATTATATTAAACAGGCAGACTTAAAGTATATGTTTTCAGTCTTTGGTGTCTGTTCACATGTCTGAATTTCAAATCATGAAATTTAAATATACACACATGTATCTGCGGCGGAGTCGATTGTGTCATGTTCTGAGGCGTAGAGTAACAATTTGTTCTAATCTGCTCATAGTATGATAGTCGTCTTGTGTTAGTGTACGTGAGATAAAGCGTTAATGAACTTGGGAGTGAATATACAATGACAATATATTTAATATCAAGACGAACAATAAGATAAATCATTTTTATTTTCGTCCCTGTGCATTCTATAATAATGGGTAATGAAAGAGCTGATATCCTAATAATGCAAGTTATGGAACACAGTGCAATCTTTTAAGATAGCAATGCAATATCACACCGTTCGTGTGCTTCTGACAACAGTCGGGTGTCAATGGAATAGATGGATTTCCACATAACCTTGATTTTTTTAAAATCATTGATTGATAGGATCATCATCTTTGCACTGTGATAAGTAACCATGTGGGTTGAGATCTCTTTCTTAGACAGGAAGATCTGAACGGCAGTACACCGGCGAGGGTCCACAATATAATTTTGAAAATTGTAAAAATGTTTTATTGGAATTTTATTTTTTATCTTTCTCATGAATTGTGTCCGAGCAACTGCTTCCCAATGTGCTCTTGTCGATGTTTAGTTGACAATGGTTCTTTTACACTCTTAACTTGAACACGGGACCTAAGGTTTATCGTCCGTCTCCAATAGGACTAGGAACTCGATCTCACCTACACTGAGATCAGAGATCTCTGGAAAATATCCCAATTTCGTTATGAGGGAGCGAACGGAGTACCTTTGCAACGAGAGACGAGTACCTAACCACCACGCCATAGAGACCGCCAGCATTGATTCTGTACCCATAGAACATCTGTGGAACGATCTTTGGCGAAGAGTTATGCAGCATCAACCATTCTCTACTACGTTGTATAAACTGGTTTATATATATATATATATATATATATATATATATATATATATATATATATATATATATATATATATTATTTGTCAGGCAGTGCCAAGAGAGTTCAATAACAAACTCATCATTTTCATGAGACAGCCATGCATTTAGAGCATTATAAATAATGGTGGACACACACGCCACCGATACTGCTTACTTCTGATGTCCTCCCTTGCACAGTTTCAAAATGAGGGTTGCGTTAATCATTGGGCTGTCGTTTTTAGGCATTTTTTCAGCTAGCGGTCATGAAATATAGTGTTGCTTGTGATTGATAGGATTCTCATGTTATATTTTGAACCATATTTTTTTCGTTTTTCTTTAAGTTTCCTTGACTTTGCGCCTTTCCAAATAAATTGTCTTTAAATTGTTTGGAAGAATACATACATAAACACACACACACCATATATATCGACGGGTGATAAGCCCTCTGTGAGTGCGAGTTCAAGTCCGCGGGCTCTCAGAAAAGTCACAGGTTCTCCCAGATTTATGGTGTTTGTGGCACCAAAACGAAGTGTTACGATGTCCATCGCACGAGCCGAAGAGCTGAAAGCTTCTGGATCAGAAAAACAAATTTATATATATATATATATATATATATATATATATATATTCATACGCATACATAATATACGCAATGTGTATATGTATGTATGCGTGTTTGTCTGTATGTGTGTATATGTATGTATATATATATATATATATATATATATATATATATATATATAAACGCACACATACAGAGTGTGTATATATTGCTGTTACCACATACAAGTCTAATACTAAAACTTCACTAAACTGCAGCATAATAATATAACTCTGATTTCCAGACGAGATATGCAATATATAGTAGATATGCAATAATCAGCTGCCGGTCTAATTCTCTCAACAAAATCAATCACCACATTTCAAATCGGAAATAAGGATTCAAGTTTTAAAAGGTAAAAAGTAATTATATCTGCATGTATGTTATCCATTCACTGTTAAATCGTGTCAGATTGGAATTAAATTTTTGGTTGAAATTTTTATAATTTCATGTATGAATGGACTCCTCATTGAACATACATGTATTGAAAACAGCAAGACGAATACGGCAGATTGAATGGCATAGCCAGTTTTGAATTATTCAAAATATAACAAAAGATAGACGCATGTTACTGATCAAAATTATGGAGACTTGTATTGATATTAAATGGTTTTTTAGACAATGTCGAGTTGTTGTGGGTTTTTTTTTTACATATTTGGTTCGAGATTTATTGATGTTATTATGGTAAACCTAGTCCAAAATTCTGTATCGGCTTAATTTCGTTTCGCATAATAAAATATCTTAAATAGTCTGTCAGCAAATTGCGCTTACTTTCAGAAATATTTCCATACATTGATTTCTCATAACTCCCACTTAGTGTTCATTAAAAATAGACGACGTTAGCATAGGGCACTATTCGTATAAATGATTTCCAATAACAGAACGTTGTTCATACAACTCTGCGTGTTTGTACATTGCTAATAACGTCGAGAAACGATCGTAAACCGAGAATTGTTATTGTATAACCCTCGTAATGTTATACGTTACATAAGGCCTGCAAGCATTTTTTTCATATCGTTCTATCCTGAGGAACTCGTTCAATCTTTCTTATGGAATTTAGTCCGATATTTCATAACAGGGCTTTCATAAGACGCCCTTTCTTTCTTGAACCATTTGCATCCTACTTCAATGTATGATGTGTGGTTCTTTGATAATTTCTTATCAGAGTTTGCCCAACATACACGTATATTTTCTTGCTTATACCAGTGTTTCTCTGATTTTAACACTTCTTCTAAATTCATCCCATTTTATGTTCATTATTTTCGCAGACATCAATTTTCAAATGCATTCAACTGTCTTTCTATAGCTTTAGTCATATTCCAACTCCCTTTGACATATGTTAGGATTGATACAATATTGGAATTGAAAATTCGTAATTTAATTTTAAAACTATATAACTTGGAGGTACATATTTTATTTAAGCTCTTAAAAGTTTATGTTGCTTTGACAATTCGTAGCATAATTTCTTATTTTGTTCCTCCCTTGCACTCAAAATTGCTTCCAACGTTGGAGAACCGCTATGTTTTTTTTTTATCCTGTTGGTTTCCAGCGTGACATGTGCATTACTTGTCATATGTATCATCCTTATATTTGTCCTATCATAGCTTATCTACAGTACAACTTGTCATATGTATCATCCTTATATTTGTCCTATCATAGCTTATCCGCAGTACAACTTGTCATATGTATCATCCTTATATTTGTCCTATCATAGCTTATCCGCAGTACAACTTGTCATATGTATCATCCTTATATTTGTCCTATTATAGCTTATCCGCAGTACAACTTGTCATATGTGTCATCCTTATATTTGTCCTATCATAGCTTATCCGCAGTACAACTTGTCATATGTATCATCCTTATATTTGTCCTATCATAGCTTATCTGCAGTACAACTTGTCATATGTATCATCCTTATATTTGTCCTATCATAGCTTATCCGCAGTACAACTTGTCATATGTATCATCCTTATATTTGTCCTATCATAGCTTATCTGCAGTACAACTTGTCATATGTATCATCCTTATATTGGTCCTATCATAGCTTATCTGCAGTACAACTTGTCATATGTATCATCCTTATATTGGTCCTATCATAGCTTATCTGCAGTACAACTTGTGACGCTATGCTATGAAACGTTTTATGCTTTTTGTTTGCATATCCCGGTTCCATGAGATTATGATAAGTAATACACAAGTTGGAGATATTTCAGAATAAATGTTTAAGAAGAATTCTGCAAATTTTTGGCCAAATACTATAACTAATGAGGAGCTTTTGAAACGAACGGACTGTGCATCCTTGGAGACCATCATTAAGAGACGAAGATGGAGGTGGTTTCGATATGTATGTCGTATGCCAGTGGGGGCATTGGCTAGGACAGCTCTCATATGGACAGCAGATGGGAAGAAAAGACCTGGACGTCCAAAGGAAACATGGAGAAGAACTGTGGAGAGAGTGTTGAAGGAGTGTGGCCTGACGTGGGAGACGGTTGGTAGAAATGCAGCAGAACGGCAACAGTGAAGGTCTCTTGTGGAAACTTTATGTGTCAATCGGAACACGAAGAGAATATAAATGATAAGTAAATTGTATGAACATAAATTTGAACAGAATATGCAGAGAGACTTAAAACATATTTGTTTTGAAACATATTTGAGAGAAATACTCGACCACCGCCAAGTGTGTACAATCTCTGTACGTGTGTTTTTTTTCCTTATTATAATGTCATGGTTGATACGTGTGTTACTTCATCGTATCTTAGTAGAGCTGCTGGTATATAAATTACCATATTTATTCAATTGGTTTTCAGTTTAACTGTAGTCCTCCTGTTTACACAAGCTAGTAATGGTATGTGGGTAACATATTGTCATCAACGACTAACAGTAGATGGTGATTGGGTGTCATACTTTATTCAAATCAAATCAGTTTTATTTTTGTGCCAGGGCATTCAGGTGCAAGGAAAAATGAACACGTCGATAGGCTTGCATGTTTGACTGTAGTAAAAAACGGGAGAAGTAATGAACCAGGCTGATATGCTGGATGTATCTTCTGAGAGAGGACGTGTAAATGATTCAAGTAATAGTGGTGAATATACTACAACCCTAAACAGACTGCAAGAATACCAAATGTGGTGTAGCTAGACAAGAACACTATACTGGTAGCCAAAGAAGAATAGTAAACCAACAAAGAACTGGTATCGTTAGTTGCCACTCACTAAGAGACATACTGAAGAGGAGATCGGAGCACCTATATACTATTTGGATGTGCAGTGATGATGATCCGATGACTAAACTAAACTGGGTGTCAGACTATCATCAACTACCAATATTAGACGATTACTGGACGTCAACTATCAACATCTAGCAACAGCAGACGATGTCTGAACTTGTTTTACAACAAAAGGATGATTAAAAAAAACTGACGAACTTGCAAAATTCTAATAACAACAACAATAACAAACGTAGTTTGACGCATAAGATGCTAACAACAACCTAACGAACGTGTTGTGTCTTGTGATAGATCTATGTTCAAATGTGACTATACTGCAACACTCTCTGACATAATCTCTTATGATTTACAAGAAACAACATCGGAACATAAAGCAGGAATGTTGATCTCTGTATACTTTTAAACAGAACATTTTTTCAGACTCAGTGATTACTTGATAGTCCATGAAACAACAACCCTTGAGTGATATTACTGCTTTAGCTTGTATGATATTGAGCAAGAGTATCACAAGACCCAAATAGTAACGGAAATACACAAATTGTATGTTAAATAACAGAAGTTGTATGCAAATAAACAATAAACAATTTGTATCGCAAATAAACAAAATGCATTGCAAATAACCGAATTGAATGGCACATAACCGAATTGTATAGTAGTAACTAACCAAGAGACATCGCACATAACAAAACTATGTTGCAAATAACCGAATTGTATAGTAACTAACCAAGAGACATCGCACATAACAAAACTATGTTGCAAATAACCGAATTGTATAGTAGTAACTAACCAAGAGACATCGCACATAACAAAACTATGTTGCAAATAACCGAATTGTATCCCCTAAAGACCAAATTGTGTTGCGAGTAACAAGGCACCGCAAATAATCAAATTGTATCGCAAATAGCTGAATTGTATGACAAATAGCTGAATTGTATGACAAATAACTGAATTGTATGACAAATAACTGAATTGTATGACAAATAGCTGAATTGTATGACAAATAACTGAATTGTATGACAAATAGCTGAATTGTATGACAAATAGCTGAATTGTATGACAAATAGCTGAATTGTATGACAAATAACTGAATTGTATGACAAATAGCTGAATTGTATGACAAATAACTGAATTGTATGACAAATAGCTGAATTGTATCGCAAATAGCTGAATTGTATCGCAAATAACTGAATTGTATCGCAAATAACTGAATTGTATCGCAAATAATTTAAACAATAAATTTAAAAAATCTACAACATGTAGTATTTAATCTAAAGACGACATCGTTGTATTATAACTCAACCTTCACACAAAACACTGTCTGATGAAGGGCAAACAGTTTGAAGTATACGTATTGATCTATGAGAACTGCGTACAAACAGACCTGGTTTGTAAGAAAACTGGGCTGTGGTATCACGGAAAACGGGGTCAGTCTAGTACTATTCTGTTACACTTTATTGATTCTGAGACACGCCTCCGAAAACAGAGCCTAATATAATGACAGTTATAGCACTTTTGCCAAGCTAACGAAGGGAGGTAACCACTGTGAAAAATATACCTTATTCTCTTCCATTGATTATTAATTATTGAACGTATTTTAGTAAAAATACGTATTACGTGAATACTATATGTAGAGCTTAAGAAGACTGTCCAAAATAGACTTCAGGAAAGTTGCACTTTTACGTTCCACTGGGATCAGAAAGGTTTAGCAGTAGTAGGAGTAACATTAGTGGTAGTAGGTGTAATATTAGTGGTAGTAGGTGTAATATTAGTGGTAGTAGGTGTAACATTAGTGGTAGTAGGAGTAATATTAGTGGTAGTAGGAGTAATATTAGTGGTAGTAGGAGTAATATTAGTGGTAGTAGGAGTAATATTAGTGGTAGTAGGTGTAATATTAGTGGTAGTAGGTGTAATATTAGTGGTAGTAGGTGTAATATTAGTGGTAGTAGGTGTAATATTAGTGGTAGTAGGAGTAATATTAGTGGTAGTAGGAGTAATATTAGTGGTAGTAGGAGTAATATTGGTGGTAGTAGGTGTAACATTAGTGGTAGTAGGAGTAATATTAGTGGTAGTAGGTGTAATATTAGTGGTAGTAGGAGTAATATTAGGGGGGGATAGTGAGGGTGTAATATTAGTGGTAGTAGGTGTAATATTAGTGGTGGGATAGGTGTAATATTAGTGGTAGTAGGGTAATATTAGTGGTAGTAGGTGTAATATTAGTGGTAGTAGGTGTAATATTAGTGGTAGTAGGGTAATATTAGTGGTAGTAGGTGAATATTAGTGGTAGTAGGAGTAATATTAGTGGTAGTAGGAGTAATATTAGTGGTAGTAGGAGTAATATTAGTGGTAGTAGGAGTAATATTAGTGGTAGTAGGAGTAATATTAGTGGTAGTAGGAGTAATATTAGTGGTAGTAGGAGTAATATTAGTGGTAGTAGGAGTAATATTAGTGGTAGTAGGAGTAATATTAGTGGTAGTAGGTGTAATATTATTGGTAGTAGGTGTAATATTAGTGGTAGTAGGAGTAATATTAGTGGTAGTAGGTGTAATATTAGTGGTAGTAGGGTAAATTAGTGGTAGTAGGAGTAATATTAGTGGTAGTAGGTGTAATATTAGTGGTGGATAGTGAGGAGTAAATTAGTGGTAGTAGGAGTAATATTAGTGGTAGTAGGGTAATATTAGTGGTAGTAGGGTAATATTAGTGGTAGTAGGAGTAATATTAGTGGTATAGGAGTAATATTAGTGGTAGTAGGAGTAATATTAGTGGTAGTAGAAGTAATATTAGTGGTAGTAGGAGTAATATTAGTGGTAGTAGGAGTAATATTAGTGGTATTAGGAGTAATATTAGTGGTAGTAGGAGTAATATTAGTGGTAGTAGGAGTAATATTAGTGGTAGTAGAAGTAATATTAGTGGTAGTAGGAGTAATATTAGTGGTAGTAGGAGTAATATTAGTGGTAGTAGGAGTAATATTAGTGGTAGTAGAAGTAATATTAGTGGTAGTAGAGGTAATATTAGTGGTAGTAGGAGTATATTATGTAGTGTAATAGTGGTAGTAGGTAATATTAGTGGTAGTAAGGAGAGTAATATTAGTGGTAGTAGGAGTAATATTAGTGGTAGTAGAAGTAATATTAGTGGTAGTAGGAGTAATATTAGTGGTAGTAGGAGTAATATTAGTGGTAGTAGGAGTAATATTAGTGGTAGTAGGAGTAATATTAGTGGTAGTAGGAGTAAAATTAGTGGTAGTAGGGTAAATTAGTGGTAGTAGGGTAATATTAGTGGTAGTAGTGTAACATTAGTGGTAGTAGGAGTAATATTAGTGGTAGTAGGTGTAATATTAGTGGTAGTAGGAGTAATATTAGTGGTAGTAGAAGTAATATTAGTGGTAGTAGGAGTAATATTAGTGGTAGTAGGTGTAATATTAGTGGTAGTAGGTGTAATATTAGTGGTAGTAGGAGTGTAAATTAGTGGTAGTAGGTAAATTAGTGGTAGTAGGAGTAATATTAGTGGTAGTAGGGTAATATTAGTGGTAGTAGGGTAATATTAGTGGTAGTAGGAGTAATATTAGTGGTAGTAGGTGTAATATTAGTGGTAGTAGGAGTAATATTAGGGTAGTAGGAGTAATAGTGGTAGTAGGTAATATGTGGTAGTAGGATAATATTAGTGGTAGTAGGGTAATATTAGTGGTAGTAGGAGTAATAGTGAGTGAAATTAGTGAGTAGGTGTAATATTAGTGGTAGTAGGGTAATATTAGTGGTAGTAGGAGTAATATTAGTGGTAGTAGGAGTAATATTAGTGGTAGTAGGAGTAATATTAGTGGTAGTAGGAGTAATATTAGTGGTAGTAGGAGTAATATTAGTGGTAGTAGGAGTATAGTATTAGTGGTAGTAGGAGTAATATTAGTGGTAGTAGGAGTAATATTAGTGGTAGTAGGAGTAATATTAGTGGTAGTAGGAGTAATATTAGTGGTAGTAGGAGTAATATTAGTGGTAGTAGGAGTAATATTAGTGGTAGTAGGAGTAATATTAGTGGTAGTAGGAGTAATATTAGTGGTAGTAGGAGTAATATTAGTGGTAGTAGGAGTAATATTAGTGGTAGTAGGTGTAATATTAGTGGTAGTAGAGTAATATTAGTGGTAGTAGGTGTAATATTAGTGGTAGTAGGAGTAATATTAGTGGTAGTAGGAGTAATATTAGTGGTAGTAGGAGTAATATTAGTGGTAGTAGGAGTAATATTAGTGGTAGTAGGAGTAATATTAGTGGTAGTAGGAGTAATATTAGTGGTAGTAGGTGTAATATTAGTGGTAGTAGGGTAATTAGTGGTAGTAGGAGTAATATTAGTGGTAGTAGGTGTAATATTAGTGGTAGTAGGGTAATATTAGTGGTAGTAGGTGTAAATTAGTGGTAGTAGGTGTAATATTAGTGGTAGTAGGTGTAATATTAGTGGTAGTAGGAGTAATATTAGTGGTAGTAGGGTAATTAGTGGTAGTAGGTGTAATATTAGTGGTAGTAGGTGTAATATTAGTGGTAGTAGGTGTAATATTAGTGGTAGTAGGTGTAATATTAGTGGTAGTAGGTGTAATATTAGTGGTAGTAGGTGTAATATTAGTGGTGTAGGTGTAATATTAGTGGTAGTAGGGTAAATTAGTGGTAGTAGGTGTAATATTAGTGGTAGTAGGTGTAATATTAGTGGTAGTAGGAGTAATATTAGTGGTAGTAGGAGTAATATTAGTGGTAGTAGGTGTAATATTAGTGGTAGTAGGGTAATATTAGTGGTAGTAGGTGTAATATTAGTGGTAGTAGGGTAATATTAGTGGTAGTAGGGTAATATTAGTGGTAGTAGGTGTAATATTAGTGGTAGTAGGGTATATTAGTGGGTAGGTGTAATATTAGTGGTAGTAGGTAATATTAGTGTAGTGGTAAATTAGTGGTAGTAGGGTAAATTAGTGTAGTAGGAATATGGTGTAATATTAGTGGTAGTAGGGTAATATTAGTGGTAGTAGGTGAATATTAGTGTAGTAGGTAATATTAGTGGTAGTAGGTGTAATATTAGTGGTAGTAGAGTAATTAGTGGTAGGGTAAATTAGTGGTAGTAGGTAATATTAGTGGTAGTAGGGTAATATTAGTGGTAGTAGGTAAATTAGTGGTAGAGGAGTAATATTAGTGGTAGTAGGTGTAAATTAGTGGTAGTAGGAGTAATATTAGTGGTAGTAGGTGTAATATTAGTGGTAGTAGGTGTAATATTAGTGGTAGTAGGTGTAATATTAGTGGTAGTAGGTAAATTAGTGGATAGGTAATATTAGTGAGTAGTGTAATAGTGGTAGTAGGTGTAATTAGTGGTAGTAGGTAAATTAGTGTAGTAGAGTAATTAGTGGTTAGTTGTGAGTAGAGAATAGAGTAATATTAGTGGTAGTAGGTAATATTAGTGGTAGTAGGAGTAATATTAGTGGTAGTAAGAGTAATATTAGTGGTAGTAGGTGTAATATTAGTGGTAGTAGGTGTATATTAGTTGGTAGTAGGTAGGGTAGTAGTATTAGTGGTAGTAGGAAATTATGGTAGGAGTAATTAGTGGAGTGATATATTAGTGGTATAGAGTAATATTAGTGGTAGTAGGTGTAATATTAGTGTAGTAAGAGTAATATTAGTGGTAGTAGGAGTAATATTAGTGGTAGTAGGAGTAATATTAGTGGTAGTGGTGGTGGATGTGGTGACTGTGAGGGTGGTGGACAAGGTAGTTTTCTGGGTTGTTTTTCGCTCGTTCACTGTGAATTTAGTAGCAGCTGCAGTAATCGCAGAAGCAGTAGCAATAGACTCTGAGGTCAACAATAGGATATCCAAAGCCAGTGCTGCGTTCGAAAGGCTGCATGTCACTGTGTGGGAGCGGGAGGGGATAAGCGTAGCCACAAAGCTGAAAGTTTACCTCGCCATAGTGCTAACAGCGATGCTGTACGCCGGCGAGACATGGACAGTGTATAGCAAACACGCAAGAAAACTAAATGACTTCCACACAAGTTGTCTACGCAGAATACTAAAAATAAACTGACAGGAAAAAATTCCAGATACCGAAGTAGTCATAAGATCAAAGCTCCCAAGTGTCAACACTCTGTTACAGAAGACCCAAGTGAGATGGGCAGGTCACGTTGCTCGGATGCCTGATAAACGCATCCCAAAACAGTTCATATATGGTGAGCTTGAAGGGGGCAGACTTTTAGCTGGTGGACAGGAAAAAAAAGCTTTAAAGACACTCTTAAAGTGACACTGAAATGCTTCGATAGAGTCACCACGTGCAGGAATCCTGGCACAAGATCGTCAAATGTGGCGCCGTAACAACACAAGAGGAACTCGCATAGCTGAGAATTGTCGTGTCGTTGAGGCGCAGAGAAAACGAGGTGCGCGAAAAAAACAGAACACACAAAACCCACATGTCTAACATTGATCATGTATGACACCACCTGGGGTAAGAGATTGTGTTCCAGGATTGAACTCTACAGTGTCACCTCCGAATACACCAAAGAGGTGCAGCAGCCCACGTCTGAGGCTGTTGCCATCATTTCGCTATTATTATGAATACGGCTATTATTATGAATTCGGCGTAGTCATGAAGCCTAATATGGCACATCTGACTGACTATTGCGTGAAGGATTGATTTCTTTACAACCTTTATCCCTCGCCTTTCAGGCGAGCACTCCCCCTTCAGAGGTACATGTAGTCAACTGAGTACCGTGTGCACAACGAGAATTTTCATCACGCTGATATCGAACCCCGACATTTTCGCGCACATGGTCACTAGAGCAACGTGTTATCAATTTAGCTATCTGCTACTTTAGTAGTAGTAGTAGTAGTAGTAGTAGTAGCAGTAGTAGTAGTAGTAGTAGTAGTAGCAGTAGCAGTAACAGTAGCAGTAGCAGTAGCAGTATTAGCATTACTAGGAATAGCATTAGTAGCGGCAGCGCAGCGTAGTAGTAGTTGTAGTAGTAGTAGTAGTAGCAGTAGCAGTAGTAATAGTAGTAGTAGTAATAGTAGTAGTAGTAGTAGTAGTAGTAGTAGCAGTAGTAGTAGTAGTAGTAGTAGGTGTAGTAGTAGTAGTAGTAATAGTAGTAGTAGCAGCAGCAGTTGTAGTAGTAGTAGTAGTAGTAGTAGTAATAGTAGTAATAGTAGTAGTAGAAGTAGTAGTAGTAGCAGTAGTAATTGTGTATGCGTGTGATAGTTTCTGTCACTTTCACCTTTTCCATGTCTTTTTCTTTTAATGTTTTACACACTTTTTTTCATTTAACCGCTATGAATTCAGACGCCTATGACTTATTTTTGCTTGAAATCTTGCTTTTCTTATCACCATTGTCTCTTGCTATTAAAGCGAGTTTTACTCCGACGTCAGAGATTTATATAAATTCCTCTCGCGTAACGTTTTACGTTACATAGGACATGCAAGTATTTTCTCCCTACCACTCTGTCTTGACAACTTGCTCAATCTCTTCCATGGCATGTTCTTGCGTCTCTAATTTTCTTGGTCCGATATTTCTTGCCTAAGTAAAGTTCGCTTTAGAGTTTCTCTGTGGCGTCCTCTCTTTCTTGAACCTTAATCCTCCTACTTCAATACCCATTTTGGTATTCTTTGATCATTTCTTCTCAAGGTATGCCTAACTTGACTTCAGAGATACTTGTAACTTAAAATCTCTAAGTCAAGAATCAGGAAACCTGTGCACACCGAAAAACAGCTGGCCCGTGATTACTAGAGTAGTGTTATCAACCTCGCTTCCGACAACCCATTTTTCACAATTCATTTTATTTATTATCTGCAAGGAAGTCAGTATAGTAAACTAAAGTTGAACTGAATGTGATAAACCAATGTACGGTTTCTAGTTTCCAACACATTCAATTCCCTAGTCTACCGAGTGTTAAAATAGGAGCACATACTTTCTAGTTACATGACATTTCATAATCGTCGTCATTGTTACTGTGTACGGGTTCTACTGCTGACATTTCATTTAGCTAGAAAGGTACTGGTGTCTGCACAGAATAGAGGGAATAAGATGGTATCATAGAGTCACAAATGAGGAACTTATGGAAAGAACAAGACAGATTCCAGTGAACCAAGAGGTTAAAAAGATGCTGGATATGAAACACTTTGCGAAAACCTGAGGGAATATAACAAGAAGGGTCCTTTCCTGGAACCCGCAGGGACATCGAAAGAAAGCGAGGCCGAGAAATACAGGGAGACAAGATTTGGAGACAGAGATCAACATTATAAAGAAAAGCTGGAGGGCGCTGCAGGAGATAGCTATATATAGGAATCCTTGACATGAGTTGATTGAGGACCCCAATTCGGGTTAAAAAGGCAGAGAGAGAAAGAGAGAGAGAGAAAGATAAACGAGAATCTATAAGATCGCTTTAAGTGCATTGAAATGTACTTCAACTAGTTTTATTAGCTTCTGCTTTGATTGATTGATTGATTGATTGATTGATTGATTGATTAATTGATTGATTGGTCGATTGTGTTATTGTCATTAAATGTATGTATGAGTGGATGTGTGGTCCGATCTCTTTCCAATCCCAAATCCCTTTCCTTCTATAATTCTCCATTTCCCATATTTATTTCTTCATTATCCACATTTCTATACAGTTGCTGCAATAAAAGATCGTTGCGTAAGCATGATATCACTCATCTATATATTTCATTCTATTGTGTCTCTTATTGTTATGATCGCCTATATGTCGCTGTGTCTGTCTCTCTCTTGCTCTATTCCTATTTGCCATATGTTATTTATTGTAGTATATAAATTTTCAACTCCTCCTTTGTTTTGACATGTCTACAACACTGTTTCTCTGCTTTATGTTCACTTTGTGATTTGCTTATTCTCATCGCTTTGTTTTCTCAGTTCTCATAGCATTTTCGATATCGGTTCACTACGGTTTTTATTTATATTTTGAAATCAGTTTGATTTTTAAGCATTTACTAATCTTTCAGTATAAAATTCTTAATTTAGCTGTTGTCATTATTTTAGCAGCTGTCCCTATCACAATTGTTGTCATTATTTTATCAGCTGTTGCTGTCATTTATGTTGTCATTATTTTATCAGCTGTTGCTGTCATTTATGTTGTCATTATGTTATCAGCTATCACTGTCGTTTATGCCGTCATTATTTTATCAGCTCTCCCTATCAAATTTGTTGTCATTATTTATCAGCTGTCGATGTCATTTATGTTGTCATTATTTTATCAGCTGTCTCTGTCATTTATGTTGTCAATATTATCAAGTGTCATTATCACATTTGCTGTCATTAGTTTATGAACTGTCAAATTTGTTGTCATTATTTTATCATCTGTTGCTGTCATTGCTGGAGGTAACAAGAAGAGACCGACTGAGAAATGAAGACATCAGGAAAAAGTGGATACAACATCAGTACTAAACTTCATCAAGAAACAACAAATTAAAAGGTTCGGCCACGTAAGAAGATTACCAACAGACTGCTCTGCACCTCAAAGAGCAATGCTGCTCCAATACAATGGGTACAATCAAAAGGCCGGTCATGCAAAAGATGGACATCAGAGAAAACAGAGACGACGAAAGACACTATCTACTAAGCGCACACAAAGACCCGTTTTCTAAATTTCTTCTTGACCTGACACTGTGAGACAAAACAGGGTTGGAGAAAAGAAAGAAAGAAAAAAAGAAAAGAAAGAAAGCTGTCATTTATGTTGTCATTATTTTATCAGCTTTCGCTGCCATTTATACTGTTCATTTTTATCAACTGTCATTATCACATTCATTGTCATGATTTTATCAATTGTCCCTATCCCGTCTCTTGTCATTATTCTATGAACTATTACCATTGTATCAACTCTCACTATTCTGTAAGTACATTATCAGCTATTGATACTATTTTTGGGCAGATATCATACGATAAGCTATTATTAAATAATGTATTATTCTATGGGTCAATGTGACGTGGAGGCAAGATAATCGCCTCTTATTTCAAAGGTACATTCCGCGAGGAATTTCTTTCCAGCGATCCCTGTGTAGGTGAGATCGAGTTTCTAGTCCTATCGAAGACAGACGATAAAACATAGGTCTCGTGTTCAATTTGAGCCCGTAAAAGAACCCTGGCAGTTCAACTCCCTAGCAGGCTGGAAAGTCGTTGACCGGGCAAGTATTCATAGCTTTTTTCACTAGCCTCTAAATTACATCAGGGACTCTCGCCGGTGCTACAGAGTTTGTGCACTGCCGCTGAGATCTTCCTGTGTAAAAAAACTGATCGAAGACACATGGTTATTCACCGAAGTGCAATGATGATGGTCCTATCAATCAATGTCAAGAATATTTTTAATCATCCTCAATGTATGTATGACCTTTTTCGTCTTGATAGACGGTCATTGCCCGCGTGCCCAGTGTGTTCGTAGCGAGTTGGACTACGGGTGACTAGTCCTCTGTAAGTGCGGGTTCAACTCCACGGACTGGCAGAAAAGCTACAGATTCCCCAGATTTACGGTGTTCGTGGCACCGAGCCGAAGGGTTACGATGTCCATGACACCGAGCCGAAGAGCTTTCAGCTCAAGTGCTTCAGGATCGGAAAAAAATAGACGGTCATTTTGGTAAGTCTGTTACTGTAACGATTGCTGAGTTTTCGATTGTTTATCTTGTCTTGAAGCTCATCGCTAAGTTCCACTTCAAAAGATTCTGCACCTTTTGGTAATGTTGCTTTCCCTATAACTTGGTCATCAGCTAGTTTTCCCCATTTATTAAGACCATAGCAATATTCTTTATTAGTGTTTTCTCCATTTATGCCTAGACTGGGCTGAAAATATGGGCAATTTGTCTTGGTCATTAAGAAGTCATTAATAAGGACTTTGAAAATAAAAACTACCACTGAAATTTTCACTGACAAATAAGCTTCTAAATTAAGTACGAAAAAACAGCAGACACTCATTCAAAAATAGCAGACATGATAACACAAGACTATTATGATAAATATGAGATCAATTGATGTTTATTAAAAAGCAAATAAAAAATGATTATTTATCTTGTAAACACCAGATAGCAAGCTTCGTCAATAAAGATTAAGTTTCAGTGCAACTACACAGATCAAAGCTTATCATATTCAAGCTGATTTGGTTTACATTAACATTGTTTATTATTTGATGTCTTCAATCTCCACTGGTAGATAGATAGATAGATATATAGATAGAGAGATAGGAGAGAAATTAAAATAGCATTAAGGTAGTTATACAAAGGACAGTAAAAGACGATGGCGATTTCAAACCCGGGATACCTATATCAAAGAGCCGCAGTAGCGTAGTTGTTAGTGAGCTCGCTTCTGTGGCTAATGGTCCGGGTTCAATTCTACAGTAGACGTAGAATTTTTTCCAACCATAATGGTTCTCAGGTCAACCCAGCCTCAGTTGTGTACCAGGAAAAGCACTGAGAAGTAAAGGCGGACGGCGGGATGTTGACCGCCGACGATCAATGAAAAACGGGCCAAAACCAAACACCTTATTACCGTATATGCTGCGTGGTATAAAAAAGTTTTTTAAAATTTACTTTACTCATACCATTATCAAGCAGAGAATACAATGCATATTTCAGTTGAAAACAATGGTACCTTATGAAAAATGATGCACATAAAACATGTAATGTCTGGTTACACATTTTCTATTACAACTATACTTACCATAGCGGTGTACAGTAAGTGTAGAATTGGAAGTAATTATATAATAAATCAATGGCAGATTTGTAGTTCATTACGATCGGCTAGTATTATAATGCTATTATTCAACGTATATTTATAAACTACTCGTATGTGTGAAATATAATAGTAGTAGTATTAGTAATAGTAGTAGTCGTAGTAGTAGTAATAGTAGTAGTAGTAGTAGTAGTAGTAGTAGCATAGTAGTAGTAGTAGTTATGCAGCAGCAACAGTAAAAATGTAATAGCAGAATCAGCAGTAGTAGTGATAGTATAATAATAATAATTCCCTCTCGTACCGTTATAGGTTACATAGGGCCTGCAAGTAATTTCTCCATACCGTTCTATCCTGGGTAACTCGCTCAATCTCCTCCATGGAACTGAGACCGATATTTCCTGCCTCTCTCATCAAAGTTCGTTTCAGGGTCTCTTTAGGTCGACCTCTCTTTCTTGAACCCTTTGCATCCCACTTCAATGCCTACTTTGATATTCGTTGATCATTTCTTCTCAGGTGTGTCCAACATATCTCCATCTTCTCTTTCTTATAACAGTTGTCACTTAAGTGATAGTAGCAGCTGAATGTCAAAAGTAGCTGTAGTAATTGTAGTACTAGTAGTAGTAGTTTTGTTGTTGTTGTTGTTATTGCAGCAGTAGCAACAGCTGTAGTTATAGCAACTGAAACAGAAATAATAATAGCGAGATCCCAAGCGACGGTGGATCATTGAAGATCTAAAAAAAAACTATCTCATACTCAGGAAGAAGAAATATATGAGCTTGTTCTAGATATATGAGTTTGTTCTAGATATATGAGCTTGTTCTAGATATATGTGTTTCTTCTAGATATATGTGCTTGTTCTAGATATATGAGATTGTTCTAGATATATATGCTTGTTCTAGATATATTAGCTTGTTCTAGATATATGGATTTCTAGATATATGTGATTGTTCTAGATATATGTGCTTGTTCTAGATATATGTGTTTGTTCTAGATATATGTGTGTGTTCTAGATGTATGTGTTTGTTCTAGATATATGTGCTTGTTCTAGATATATGTGTTTGTTCTAGATATATATGCTTGTTCTAAATATGTATGTTCTTGTTCTAAATATATATGTGCAGGTTCTAAATATATATGAGCAGGTTCTAAATATATATGTGCAGGTTCTAAATATATATGTGCAGGTTCTAAATATATATGTGCAGGTTCTAAATATATATGCAGTTCTAAATATATATGTGCTTGTTCTAAATATATATGTGATTGTTCTAGATATATGTGATTGTTCTAGATATATGTGAATGTTCTAGATATATGTGCTTGTTCTAGATATATGTGATTGTTCTAGATATATGTGCTTGTTCTAGATATATGTGTTTGTTCTAGATATATGTGAATGTTCTAGATATATGTGCTTGTTCTAGATATATGTGAATTTTCTAGATATATGTGCTATTTCTAGATATATGTGATTGTTCTAGATATATGTGATTGTTCTAGATATATGTGAATTTTGTAGATATATGTGATTGTTCTAGATATATGTGATTGTTCTAGATATATGTGATTGTTCTAGATATATGTGCTTGTTCTAGATATATGTGATTGTTCTAGATATATGTGCTTGTTCTAGATATATGTGTTTGTTCTAGATATATGTGAATGTTCTAGATATATGTGCCTGTTCTAGATATATGTGCTTGTTCTAGATATATGTGAATTTTCTAGATATATGTGCTTGTTCTAGATATGTGTGATTGTTCTAGATATATGTGATTGTTCTAGATATATGTGATTTATTTGACTTAATTTCTTATTCTTCTTCTAACGCTCCATATCGATCACTTGTTAACAACTCTGTGTGATTTCTATGTGATATGAGGCTAAGAACGATTGCACGTTGTGCCAGTTATGCGCCTACAATAGGCTAGCATCCGATTTCTGCGCTGCTTTTTTTTACTAGAGTAGCATCCTAGTCCTACATCAGTTGCCTCTTATGACATGCATTGTAGGTTGCATTGGTACCATTCTTTGTTTTCCTTGCAGGACCCGGCACTGCACGGGCGGATTTGACCTAATTTAAAATAATTCCAACAAAGATGTATTAATGATAAACTGATTTGTGTGTATAAGGTGACGAGTTTCACTTGAGACTGTCATAATGGCTTGACCGTTATAGGTTCGCGGAGAGCCCCTACATGACAAGATGAGAAGCTAAGCGTCTGGGCTGTAGAGGAGCGATGCTTGATGTCAACTCAATGAAGTAGAACAAGCGATAACCTTCAGACTGCAGAAATGACACAATAGATTAAGATACCAGCTTTGAAATATCCAATAAGTTAAAAATAGAAACGTCTGATGTCGGAAACTGTGACATTGATAGAATTGCCGCTAACGAAATGTAACAGGGTGTTCAAAAGGAGGACTGGAGTGTCATGCGTTGTCGTATTCGTGCAGTTCTTAGACAAGATTTTGGAGATATCGATAGTTTTGTAATTTAAAATATTCCATCTGAAGTATAAAAGTGTATGCAGAAGGAGAATGTTGAATCTGTCAACTGCTCAGCAAATTCAAAATTGCATACACCTGTGCCAGTTGTGAAAAGCAGACATGACGGCAGAACACATACTGCAAGACTGCCAGCTGTTAGCAGCCCTGAGAAAAAACTTGCCCAATAACACAGAGCTTCAGAAAAGCTGTACTGAGGACGGAGGCCCTAAAAGCAGCAGTAAAATTCATGATAAAATTTGTTTCATCAGTCTAGGCGGGGATCGCGAGAAAGAGAGAGAATCTGTCAACGAATTTTAAAAGGAAAATTTTAATATTACTAATATCATATTGGAGAAACAGCTCAGAAATAAATACAATATAACAGCCAAAAACAGCAATTCAGCAAATAAAATCAACTACAAAAAAAGCTATAGTTACTGCTCTGTACACTGCTATTTAGGTAGTAGGACAGGGGACGAGACAACCTGATGAATTTAATGGCCACATAGCTAGTGCAGTCGTCATGAAACAGTTCAGGTTAGGATTTTCTTTAATGGCCACCGACAGAAAAAAAATCATTGGCCTTACCGTGGATTGAACACAGTCTCCACATAGAAGCCGCGTCTACTCATTCGGCCAGACGCTCATAAATCTTTAAATCATTGAATTAAGAAAATTATTATTTTTATTCTATATTATCTAGAGCTGATCATTAAATAGCTTATCCTGAGCAGAACTTTGCCACCCCAACAGTTCTCCTGAATTTCTCTCTTTCATAGGTCAGATGTCCGCCTCTGCAGCCGTCATGTTCAAACCATCAGTTACATCCTGAATCCATCTTCTCCGTGGTCTTCCTAGTTTCTCTTTGCTGGTATGTTATTTAACTAGTGATGTTATTTGGATGTGACATTTTATACAAATTCTTAATGAATAGTTTGGTTTCCCAGAATATTATTAGGAATCCCTTTGTGCCCAATCATTACACATAGTTGATGCTAGAAGTCGATTTACAAAATATGGTTATAAAACTATTTTAAAATATACTCTGGCTGATTGGGCATTGCTACTACTATATGAGCCTTTAAGCTCTGGCTGGTTGGGCGTTGCTATAACTATATGAGCCTTTAAGCTCTGACTGTGTGGTTAAGCGTTGCTATAACTATATGAGACTATAAGTTCTGACTGTGTGGTTAAGCGTTGCTATAACTATATGAGACTATAAGTTCTGACTGTGTGGTTAAGCGTTGCTATAACTATATGAGACTTTAAGTTCTGACTGTGTGGTTAAGCGTTGCTATAACTATATGAGACTTTAAGTTCTGACTGTGGTTGAACATTGCTATAACTATATGAGACTTTTAGCTCTGAATGTGTGGTTAAGCGTTGCTATAACTATATGAGACTATAAGTTCTAACTGTGGTTGGATGTTGCTATAACTATATGAGACTATAAGCTCTGAATGTGTGGTTGGACGTTGCTATAACTATATGAGACTTTAAGCTCTGAATGTGTGGTTGGACGTTGCTATAACTATATGAGACTTTATGTTCGAGGGGACAACTGCTTTATTGAAAAAAATAACTTTATAGGCGGACTAAAGATGAAGGACTGACTTGATTACACCGGGTTTTACCACATTTGACTTGGTAAAGATCAGAGTTTCAGCCTAACCGTGTGCACTCAGAATTGTGGCCAAAGCTGGCCTGGTAGCCTGGAATTACCACGGCACGTGATCACTAACGCAGTTGGTTATCAACTTCGCTAGCGCAACTCTAAAGATCGCTATTAATAATGAGACTACATGAAAAACAAATGATAATAATGATAACAATGAGAGATAACAAATGATATCATACAAATTATTTCATATGCAAAAGTCAGCAAATCTACAGACAAAAATAATATAAGTTTAAACCTGCGGAGATCACAGCAGGTTGAAAGACACAAAACAAATAAAATGTACAGGTATAAAAATATAAAAAAGGACAATCATATAGACTTTCTGATGTCATTGTTCATTGTGCCTAGACAGTCCAGTGTTTGATCATCTTTGTGATGTTAAGTGAGTACAGAGAGATCAAGGGCTTGATTTTGTCTTCCGAGCATATTCATGTAGAATGATGTGATCAGTGATCGATACATGACATCAAACAATTATTGTGTACAATAGGATAATGTATTTCCTTTATCTTGTACAATTATACACTTTTCACCTTGACACAAACTGATTATAAATATAATAACGTGCATCAAACACAGCTCATTACATGTATTGTTAACTTTCTAGAATTATCCATTTCTCTTCTCCCTGTCCGGCAGACATAATCGTTACGATATGATGATCATTTGTTGCACTGCACTAGTTTTATCCTAAAAGCTTTGCTTGATAAAAACTTTTTTGTCGACACTTTGATTTAGTCTGTCTTTATATAATGTGTCAAACTACCTTGCTTGGTAATTTAGTCCTACATTTTTGGCTAAAAGTTTTAATGTATTTTACCCACCAAAAAAAAAAATATATCAGATTCTGTCAAAATGCATCGTTTTATTCAATAGGACGTTGCTAATACATTTTCAACAATTTAAATATATTGGAACTCAAAATAATAAGCAGATATAGCAAATTGAGAATAGAATATGTCAGAGTCATTATTTCAAAACATGAATGACATTATATGCAAAAAGTTGTTCTCCTTTTTTCTTCTTTCTTTTTCTAATCATGTTATGCCTTACATCGTCAGGATAAGAAGAGATTTCTAGAACAGGCTTTTGTGTGCGCTTCTCAAACAGTGTTTTTCGTCGCCTCTGTTACCTCTGATGTCCACCTTTTGCGTGGACGGCCTTTTGTTTTGTGTGTATCCACTGTATCGGAGTAACATTGCTCTTTAAGGCGCACTGTCTGTTGGTAATCTGCTTATCAAGTCGTTGTCTATTAAAGTCAGAAAGGAAAACTCTTCAATACTAACTACGAGACAATACTGGCATATGGATGCAAGTCATGGACCATGAATAAAAAACAGTTTTTTTCTTTTTGCGTCCGTGCTTTACGACCAGTTATCAGTTATATGAGGACTATCATCATAGCACTCCGGACATGTCCATAGGTGCTCCGATCTTCTCCTCAGCAAATCCAGCAGCGTCCAGCGACCCAACACGCCAGTTCGATGTTGATTAATCAATCTCTTTGCATATTTAGTATGTTGTCCTTTTCGGGCTGCACCAATATTGACACCCATCTCTTTCAATCTGGTCAGCGAGTGGGATTCATAGTCCTGAAACTCCTCTGTTCGGAAAGACTCTCTCAATGCGTGAAGAATGTCACTTGATCCATGGCAGCTCCCTCTGATATTGTAGCCAAGCCAGCCAATCTATCAGCTTGTTCATTACCCCTAACTCCTGCGTGCCCAGGGACAAAAATAAAGGTGATTTCTCTGATCATTGTCTGTACCAATACCTCCACCCAGTTGAGTCTCACCATACCTGATTCGACCTTACGAATCATGATCATGGAGTCACTGAGTATGAAAACACGAGAGTAATTGTGAGATGCCAACCAGTTCACCGCCTCCGTAACCGCCCGAACCTCCATTGTCAAGCTACTTGTGGTTGTTGCGTAGGCTCCACTGGCCTCTCTTATTTTTTTCCTCCTGAGCGTGCTGAAAAAGCCCACGCACAGCGTTGTTGGTGAATGTTAATCACTCTTTGTGATATGTTTGATCTTTGCCAAGAACGTGTATACGTTGCACATTGGTTTGGTAGGCCCCTAAACGCATAGACTTCTACAGCTTTAGGACACATGCACCCGAGTTTAGCCAAACCTCCTTAGTCGCCTCTTACGACATACGTGGCAGGTAACAGTGGTTATATTCTTTACACCCCCAAATTTTGGTCCCGGTAACCACTCGGGCGAAAGAAACAGTAAATCTCTAGAGTTTACAAAGATGTGGTTTTTACAGAGGAATATTGAGAATCCCATGGACTGCTAAGATGATTGATGATGTTGTATAAAGAAAGGTCAACACACAGAGATTGCTCATTACTAACGTATCAGTTATATGAGGACTATCATCATAGCACTCCGGACATGTCCATAGGTGCTCCGATCTCCGCCTCAGCAAATCCAGCAGCGTCCAGCGACCCAACACGCCAGTTCGATGTTGATTAATCAATCTCTTTGCATATTTAGGAAGTGTTATTAGCAATGAAGGAGGCGCTGGATCTGACATTAAAAACAGAGTAAGGCACGAAGTGCATTCATGACCCTTCAGACCGCCTGGAAATCTGCCCAATACAGCATCAGAACCAAGACTAGTATCTATAACAGCTGTGTGCTGTCAACATTGCTGTACGGATCGGAATGCTGGAGAATGACAGAACAGGATATGTCCAGACTCTCCGCCTTTCATACAACTTGTCTGCGAAAAATCTTACGCGTGTACTGGCCGACTACTATCTCGAATCAAGAATTGCTTGCACGATGCCAACAAGAAAATATGGGCACTATCATCCGAAGACGACGCTGGAGATGGATTGGACATGTGATGCGCATGGAGACTGGCTCCGACACGAAAACTGCACTGAGATGGACTCCAGAGGGTAGGTGAAAGCGTGGAAGACCCAAGACGACCTGGAGGAGAACGATAGAGCAAGAGCTGAAGGAAATGAATCATAGCTGGAACACAATACAGAGGAAGGCCATGAACAGGGAAGAATGGTGTACGTTTGTTGTTGCCCTAAACGCCAAGGGCGTAACAGGCTAAAGAGAGAGAGATTTGCATATTTAGTATGTCGTTCTTTTCGGACTGCACCAATATTGACACCCATCTCTATTACTAACGTAATAAAGAGGCAATCATCATTTTTAGAAAATCTCATGCACAAAGAAGGATTAGAACATATATTGACAACCAACAACGTCAATGAAAGATGAGACAGTGTGCAACAGTGAGAGAAAATTATAGACAGCCTAACCTTATGAGACGTGTTCCCACGGAAAACGTATAGGTGTAAAGCATGGACATTTAGCAAGTCAGTGGAAAAAATTATAAATGTGCTTCTGAATATACATGTTACAGAAGAGTCATCCGTATATCATGGATAAAAAAGAGAACAAAAAGAATCTATAACGAACCTAAAATCAAAGAAAACTGGCTAATGCTACAAATAAGAATGAGAAAATTTATGTATTTTTAGACATGTGAAAAACACAAAGGATTTTAGAAAACCATTACGGAAGGAGATATCCCCGCAGAGAGGAGAAGAGGAAGACCATGAAGAAAACGGATTAAGGATGTAAATGATAATTTGAGCATGACGACTGCAGAGGTGGCACATCTGCCCTAAGAGAGATTGAGATTCCGACAGACTGTTAGAGTGGCAAAATTCTGTTCAGGACAAGCTATTTGATGATGAACTAAGTCAACATCTGAACTAATTGTCATTTCTCAGAACATATGTTTTTATGTAGATACATTATCGTATATGTCAATCGACATGTCACATGATGACTCTCAGATTTTGCCACATTTCGTTGCATTTAATAAAATCTTCTTATTTCGTGTTTGATCTTTCCCATTTCACAACACTTCTGAGGAATGGATGGGAATCATGGAATATTACACAAGTATTAAAGAAGAAAATGAAATCTCTTTTGAAATAAAGTGCTACAAAAAACATTAATGGAACGTCCTGGACAAAAGAGAGAATAGATAAAGACATCTGAGAAGATTTGAACATCAAAGAACATTGGATCATAAACAATATTATGTCTCGTTAAGAGAAATAATTGTATTGACCAAGCAGATTAAACGTTACACAGACCACTTAGACTCTTTAGTGGATTAGAGATAATAATAATAATGTGTGATTTTGGACAAAGACAGGTATATATAGTAATACAACATCATCATCAAGTAGCTTGTCCCTTCCGGAACTTGGCTCGCATGACAGCAGTCCTGGTAAACTCTCTTTTCTGTGCAAGTTGACCGACATCAGCAGCAGTCATTCTCAGATCGTCAATGACATATTGCACCCATCGTCTTCTGGATCTTCCGCTCATTCCTCTTCCAGGCATAATTCCCTCCAAAAGTATCTTCTCTCATATCGTTTGATGTGTCCGCAATATTTAATTTTCCTTGATTTTATACAAAAAAATAATAATTAAATAACTAACCCAACGGGACTGCTGAGCCGATATATCGGTTCAGGGTAATGTTCATGATGCTGCAAAACCGATATATCGGCTTTTGGATGTATGATGACAAAAACTAATGTATCTTCACAAACGCTTTACTGAAGTTTAAAAAATATTTCAGAGCCGGAAAGTACTTATATGTAGGTACATTACTACACTGACAAGTTCATGTCACGCTCTATCACACTCACAAACTCGTGTCACGCTCTGTTACCACAGCCACAAGTTCATGTCACGTTCTATTACACTGAAAAGTTTATGTCACGCTCTATCACACTCACAACTTCATATCACGTTCTATCACACTCACAAGTTCATGTCACGTTCTATTACACTCACAACTTCATGTCACGTTCTATCACACTCACAAGTTCATGTCACGTTCTATCACACCCACAAACTCATGTCACGTTCTATCCCACTCACAGGGACACGTTACGTTATATCGTACTCACAAATTCATGCCACGTTCTGTTACCAAACTATTGTATCAACTTTTTCCCCACATGTTTCAATCATTTACTTATCCTCCCTATCTTTATCCAGAAGCTATTAACTTGTTAACTTCTAAAGCTATATGGCCCTAACGTTGCAAACTCCGAACTGGTTCACCCTAACGGACATGTAGTCACTTCTGTTGATTATCAAGAACAGTCGTCCCTCTAGCCCTAGAGGCTCTGCATACATAATTACTTGACGTATCAGTTGATTACTTTATTCATACTTCTGTTGTCACAACTCATGCACTATTACACACGAACGTGTAAGAATAATATTAAGTACATTGTGGAACAAGAGACAAGCTAGGTACAGTAACTTCATTCCAAGGTCACCATGAAATATTTATTTATTGCTTCGTCTCAAAAGTTTCTAGAATAATCCAGCTTTACCCGCCTGAAGTGCAATCACTCATATTTATCGGTTTCACGCGACTGGTGCAACAGAACTCATTTAACAAAGCACATTTGTTACAGCAGTCTGGAAACGTATTCCCTGGGGGCTGTGTTCTGAACCCTTTCTATCAATCAATCAATCAATCAATCATGGATATATAGTGCCATGTACGTACAACTGTTTAACTAATGTTTCCTATTATTTGCAAGTCTTCCATGAGGAAGACAGACAGTATCTACAAATAAACACACCAAATATATTATCTAAATGTGTATTTACCATGACATTTTTAAATATAAACAAGCTTATCTGTTTTAGAATGCATTTTTAGAGGTTCTCTGTTGCTGTTGCGTAGAGGCTATGACGCCCAAGTGGTTACCGGGACCCAAACTGTGGTGTAAAGAATAGAACCACTGTTACCTGCCATGTATGTCGTAAGATTCGACTAAGTAGGTTGGGCGTGGGGCTAGCTACCACACACCGTAAAAACGCTAGATGGCTACAGAACGGAGAGCGAACCGAGTAAACGCTGGCTGAAACCGGACACATCACCGAAGGATAATCACCAGAACTCCAAATGGTGTTGAAGATGTGACGTAAAACACACCTATGCTAAGGCTGCATGAATCAGATTTTCACATGAATAGAATTTATGGGGAAGTCTGGTACATCGGCTGGGCGTGATCACGAGAGAGGTTAGGTGTTCACCTCTTGTTCCAAAGGTACTCGGTCCACTCCCTCGTCGAGCCATCTGTATATTTTTCCAGAGATCCAAGATCTCATTGTAGATGAGATCAAGTTCCTAGTCATATCGGAAATTAACGATAAAATGTAGGTCTCGTGTCCAAGTCGAGCACGTAAAAGAAACTTTGACAGTTTAAAGTCGACAAGAGATGGATGGAAAGCCATGGCCAGGTCAAAATTTGTTATTAATAAATTTGTTTAAGCGAAGGTTCATACACAATATTCTCACCATCTTTATAACTACATCGGAGACCCTCGTTGGTGCTGGGAAGTTCTTGCAATATTCTCACCATCTACATAACTACATCGGAGACCCTGGTCGGTGCTGGGAAGTTCTTGCAATATTCTCACCATCTACATAACTACATCGGAGACTCGTCGGTGCTGGAAGTTCTTCATGTCTGAGAACTTTCTGTTTAAGAAAGAGATCGGAGCACATATGATTACTCACCAAAATGCAATGATGATGGTCCTATCCAGATGCGGCTCGTGATAATTTTGTTGGTGGGGCCAGACATTTTTTCCGGATAAATCATGGTTTTAGATTGCTATATTTTAATTTTAAAAATAATAAATACACATTATACATTATTTTTGGTGGGGCCCGGTCCCTCTGGCCCTTATAGACGAGCCGCCGCCCATCTGCCCAGCGTGTTCGTAGCGCGTTGGACTACGGGTGACTATCCTCTGTGTGAGCGGTTCAATTCCGCGGATGCAGAAAAAGCCCCAGATTAACCAGATTTACGGTGTTCGTGGCACCGAACCGAAGGTTACGATGTCCATGGCACCGAACCGAAGGTTACGATGTCCATGGCACCGAACCGAAGGGTTACGATGTCCATGGCACCGAACCGAAGAGTTGAAAAGCTCAAGTGCTTCTGGATCGTAAAAAAAAAATAGACGAGCCGCCACTGGTCCTATCAATCAATCAATCAGATTGCATCTAACACGGATGAGGGAAGAACAGGTAAAGGAAGACATCTATTTTTGTTATCCTGAAAGGTAGATTTGTTAAATTGTGTCGCATTTTTCTGGGTTTTTTACTTCTAATGATTGCATTCGTTGCACCAGGATTTTCCATACGGCTCGGTCTCTCTGAGCAAAGATGAGATGTCACTTGTCAAAAGCTTTGCACCGAGCACGAACTTGGTAGCTCCGGCAACAATCCTAGGGATCTCGAAAGCTGGCCTTGAAGTCCGGAATTTCCTCGACACTTGGCCACCAGCGCAGAGTATCAACTTTGCTAGCGACGACACCTAAGTTCAAGTCCTATATCACATCTTATATTAATCCTCTTGTTTGTCTTCCTCTTCCCGGGTTATTGCTATAAATAAAGTAAAATATTCAACAAGTGTCACTTCTAGTGCAATAAATAAAGTAAGATATTCAGCAAGTGTCACTTCTAGTGCAATAAATAAAGTAAGATATTCAACAAGTGTCACTTCTAGTGCTATAAATGAAGTAAGATATTCAACAAGTATCACTTCTAGTGCTATAAATAAAGTAAGATATTCAGCAAGTGTCACTTCTAGTGCTATAAATAAAGTAAGATATTCAACAAGTGTCACTTCTAGTGCAATAAATAAAGTAAGATATTCAACAAGTGTCACTTCTAGTGCTATAAATAAAGTAAGATATTCAACAAGTGTCACTTCTAGTGCTATAAATAAAGTAAGATATTCAACAAGTGTCACTTCTAGTGCTATAAATAAAGTAAGATATTCAACAAGTGTCACTTCTAGTGCAATAAATAAAGTAAGATATTCAACAAGTGTCACTTCTAGTGCTATAAATAAAGTAAGATATTCAACAAGTGTCACTTCTAGTGCTATAAATAAAGTAAGATATTCAACAAGTGTCACTTCTAGTGCTATAAATAAAGTAAGATATTCAACAAGTGTCACTTCTAGTGCTATAAATAAAGTAAGATATTCAACAAGTGTCACTTCTAGTGCAATAAATAAAGTAAAATATTCAACAAGTATCACTTCTAGTGCTATAAATAAAGTAAAATATTCAACAAGTGTCACTTCTAGTGCTATAAATAAAGTAAAATATTCAACAAGTATCACTTCTAGTGCTATAAATAAAGTAAAATATTCAACAAGTGTCACTTCTAGTGCTATAAATGAAACGTTAAATCTGATTTTCTAAATAAAGTTCTGCAGAAAAATTCTTTGAACGCCCTTGACAGAGAAGAAAATAATGAGAAATGTTCTAGGAAGAGCTGAACATAGACGAACACTGGCTCATAAACAACATCATGTCTATGAAACTGAAATATTTGGGTCATATAGGTTTGAAGGGAACAGTAATAAATGTCATGGTTCCTGGAAAACGAGGCAAATAATGGCCAAGATGGCGGCAATAGAGGACATTAAATAAACGTAAAATATCAGGTTGGGGACGCGAGAATTTACTAGAGACAGCAAGTTTTTATTTTCAGAGTTATGAGAGCGACGTTTTGATGAACATGCTGCATGATCAATTGGAAGATAAGTAACTCAGAAAATGAATGACGTGCAACTTACGTGACCCATGAACTTTAACCGGATTGTTCACGACTTATCCTATTTTTAGAGTTTGTGAAAGACACAAATTGAGAGATAATCCACCACCCACCACCCCCTCACTCCTTCCCAAAAACAGGTAGGTTTTGCTACTGCATGGCCTCCGATAACGTAAGACCGGTGGCTCAGGTAAAAATTATAGGAAATAAGACCACAAACGTCGCGTGATCTCGCATTCCAGTATAGTTGGATAAAAACAAATTCATTTTAAAAATAACACAGCATGTTGAATCATGGTTATATTTTGTTATAAATTGAGTTTACAACTAAGGAATATCAGTATTATTAACATTTTTCATCAAAATAAATAGCCATGGACTCGTAGAGTTTTGTAAATTTGCAAAAAAAATCTTAGTGTTCTATCAAACACTTATAAAAATCAGCCCCTATTAATCACGAAATTTGATTTTTCCGTCTGAGCTAGTCGGTCTTCCGTTACCGGGGGTCACGGTTCCTCCATATTGAAGATTTTCACTCGTTCTTATTCTGAGTATATCAAGCTGATTATGAGTAAAACCAACGCAATTGTTGGAACTTTATATCTAAAGTTAGTATATGCAGAAGATTTTCATCGATGTATTTTTTCCATGTGACAGAAAGGGACCGAGCATTGGCTGTACACATCATCTTAGTGTGTGTGTGTTGTGCGTGGTGTGTGTGTGCATGCGTGCGTGCGGGCTGGCGTGCGTGTGTGTGTGTGTGTGAGAGAGTCCTTGCGTGCGTATGTGTGAACGTACGTGTGTGTTTGTGTGTGTATGTGTGTGTCCGTGCGTGTGTTTGTATGCGTGCGTATGTATGTTGCTGTGCGTGTGTGTATGTGTCCGTGCGTGCGTGCTTGCGTGTTGTGTGAGTGTGTGTGTTGTGAATGTGTGTATGTTTTCCATTTTGTTTTATTGTACTGATCATATTGTTTATATTATATTTTTTTAAATATGGTTTGAGGGGAGGGAGGGATGATAGTGTTAATATTGTTTTTATTAGGAGTGAGTAGGAGGCGAGGGATCCGTGTCATGAGTATGTGGAAGGGGGTTGTGAAAGTGGCACCCATTAGATGAAATTGACCCAGGAGATACAGTAGGTGACCTACGCTCCTGCTGAGACAGCAAGCTGGATCACATTAAGTGATGTGGAAAGAAAGGGTGAACGTAAGACAATACAGCAGTTTACGATTTCGCTGTCTGTAATTTGACAACATTCCAGCACGTATATAAATGTATGGCTTGGAACAGTGCAACCTTGCCGATATTACAGCATTCTCAATGGCGACCAATCATGCTTTTAGATGGGGTAAAGGGGACATAATAAGCAAATCGATTTCGGCGTGAATGTTCGATCGAATTGGCCAACTAACACTGAATAAAAAATATTTCCTAGACCTCAGAGAGAGAGAGAGAGACATAAGACAGGAGCTTATTGCGATATTCATCGTATTTCTTTCTTTCAATCGCTCTCTCTCTCTCTCTCTATTTCTTTCTTTTCCAATCCGTTGTTGTTATTTCAATTCAATTTAGAGCATTCGTGTTCGAGGTAATTGTTGTTTTCGCTCGCCCATTATGACGCGGTCTAAAGTCCAAGGATTGACTTCAATGCAAAGGGATTTGTCTCATATAGCTCAGCCCCTCTCCACAGAAGCGACACGACACCTTTCGAGAGTACTGCACAAAATACAAACTCCGTAGCTCTGGCAACAATCCTGGAGATCTCTGGCGCAAACAATGCACTTGTAAATAGAACGGCGCGGTCCGGATTCGAACCTACGACCTTCAGAACGCAAGGCAAATGCGTAACCACTTAGTCACAGAGACCATCGTTGCCCACTATGAATTCAGGCGTAATCATGATGCCTAATATGCAGATTTGGCTGAGTTTTGAGTAAATGCTTCTTTTTTTTCTCACCAGTCATCCCTCGTCATTTGGGGAGATACTATGGAAGGTTACGTGTCACTTGTGGAACGGAAGGATAAGCATAGTCACAAAGCTGAAAGTTTACCAGGCCATAGTGCTAACCACGCTGCTGTACGCAAGCAAGACATGGACAGTGTATAGCAGACACGCAAGAAAATTAAACCATTCACAAAGCTGTCTACGCAGAATACTAAAATAAACTGGCAGGACAAAATTCCAGACAGCGAAGTCTTCACAAGAGCAAAGATCCCAAGCGTCAACACCCTGTTGCAGAAGGCCCAACTGAGATGGGTCGGTCACGTTGTTCGAATGCCTGATAAACGCATCCCAAAACAGTTGATGTATGTGGCGAGCTTGAAGGGCAGACGTTTGGGGCAGAAAAGCTTTAAAGACACTCTAAGTGTTCTGAAATGCTTCGATATAAAATCGTGTTGGGAATCACTGCTTCCAAGATCCAAACCTGTATGCAGTGTGAATCCGAGAATTTAGATTTCCAGATAAAACGAGCAGCCAAATAGTTCAACACTACGCAGTGTTAATCCTGATTATGATCCCCACTGTGGTCAGGATCCTGTTCAATTGACTTCTGTACAGATCATCCCCAAGTAAGGGATCAGGCATCTATTTCAACCTGCTTGCGATGGGTAACTCGGGAGAATTTAATCCCTAAGTTAAAGGGGTCACGGCATCCTTAATCCAACCTGCTTGCAGTGTGTAATCGAGAATTTAGATCCCAATAAGGGATCACGGCACCTATAGTCCAACCTGCTTGCAGTGTGTAATCCGAGAATTTAGATCCCCAAGTAAGGGATCACGGCCTCCTATAGTCCAATCTACTTGAAGTGTAAGTATTGACGAAAATATTTTGGCATTTATCATAGTAGGTACAGGACAAAGGTCAGAGGTCGCAATGTTACATTGTAGATAGGAAAATTTTAAACAGGCCCAACAAAAAATAATGCACTTCAATATGCGTTAAGAATTAGGAGAGAATGCACCGAATTTCAGAGTGTATTTATTATTTTTATAAGGATATTTAATATTTAACCATAGTATTATGTTTGTTGTATTATTATATATTTATATTTTAGTGTTACATATTCAACTTTCAAAGCTAATCCGTGTCAAGTTAAAAGTAAGAAATATTAACAAATAATTTATAAAATAATAAGTACATGTTAATTATTGTTGGTTTGGAGTAACCGGCCTTTCTGACCCTTAATAAACCAGGTGCGTATAATAATTATGGAGAAAATATGCTGAATTTCAGATTTCAGACCGTGTGTGATATTTTAGCGTTATATAATTCAAAGCTAATCAATATCGACGTTAATCTATTTTACTTATTTCAGTTAACCCTAAACTCTGTGTGATCTATCTCTTAGAGCTGATAACCTATTGCCCTTGCTTCAGTTATACTCAATACTTGATCTGTCCTCCCATTAGTTGTCATATGCGCTAATCTATTGTCCTTGCTTCAGATATACTCTATACTTGATTGTCCATTAGTGTCACTAATCTATTGTCCTTGCTTCAGTTATACTCTATACTTTATCTGTCCATTAGTATCGCTAATTTATTGTTTTCCCTTCATTAATAACATTTGCTTGTTTTGCCAATTAATGTTTCTAATGCTTGTGGGAAAACTCTATTCATCTCTTTTGTGTGTCCTGCTGGTTGATACGTTCTGTAGTTATTAAATCTATGGTAATATCCCTTTTTTTTTATGTGTTTCTATTTGTGTCCTTTCTCGCGATGCAGCTTGCAAGCAGGGGCTTATTATGCTTATGCCAATTATAACATAACAACGGAATGGCAGATGTATAAATACATCACTGGCTTCTCGTGGCTGTGTGCTTATGCATTTGATGTATTTTAGCATTGCCATATATAAACATTGCATATTCTTTTCGCAATGTTTAAATGTGCAGACATGTCTTGAAATGAAAATCATAGCATATTCTTTATATGACTTAGCCATCAACAACAGTAAATGAGTTGTCGATTTTCTAGGCACCACTTATACGTTCAGTAGTTTGACTATGCTTTCTGAAAGGGGAGGTCTATTTTTTTCGTTTGTAAGAATCCAAGGGAAATAATTTGCTTCCAAACTTGCCAGCCGCGGAGTTTGAACCAGGAACGCTTGGGTTGTGATCGAGCTCACTACCTCTTAAGCTACAGAATCTCACAAGCCATGTCTTAATTCACACAATATCTCTTGTAATGTTTATGTTTATTTTATTTATGTTTATACTTATCATCATCACCATCATCATCCAGTGGCTTGTTCTGTACAGAACGTTGTCACCATACCAATACATAGGAAGTAACTCTATCATTGGTATGGTGTTCTGATTGTTACTTTCATTTTTTTTAAAATCAAATTATGTTTACCATCTTCTCATTTGATTACAGTGTAGTGGTTGGAAGGTTTGTGTGTCTTGAAGATCCTTCAGGATAGGTCGGTAGGAATCTTAACTTACCAAGACGAACAGACTGAAGATGAAAGGTCAGAACAAAGGGTCGGGAGCATGTAGGGTCCCAAAAAGGGACAGCACAGAACCCATCAGCTAGAAGTAAATGCTCTGGCTGCAGCCAACCCATCCCCCCTGCTATGGGATAAATAGAAGTCCTCTCTCTCTCTCTCTCTCCCTCTCTCTCTCTCTTGAGGATGACATTTTTTTCTTTTCTTGTCTTTTACTTATATGACACTTTCCCCCAAATAAAACGATAGTGTCCAGGGGCACACGCTGCACACAAAATCTGGGTTGGTGAGCCCGACGGAAGAAGGCTGAAATCACATAGAATAGGGCGAATCTAGACAAACCCATGAGGACAGATTTCTTCAGTAGGGGACTGCAGCTGACTAAAATACAGGGTGTTCAAGATAATTGCAGCCCCATTGACAATTCGAAAGTTGCCAGGTACTTTGTAGAGTTGTGTTTATTTACTATTTAAACCGGTTCTGACTAGCTCGTCCTACGTCACATTTGTTCATCGTCCCTTCCCGCACTACAATTACACACCGTCACACAACCTTGACCGATACTACGTCATAACTGAACCTTCCCATTTCCATACATATATGCCAGATTAGCTCCATTCACAGGCTGCTTTTAAGTTGAACACCCTGTACAAACTCGAAAAGAAGATATCCCCAAAAATAGAATATGTCAACCATTATTGGAAGGGAGGAATCGACAGATACCAATAACTTAATGGTCCGTCTTGGTCGGCCTCTTCTTCATTTTCTTGAAATATTTCTCTCCACAAATTGTCTTTTCCAAACCGTATTTGTCTTGGTTACATTTAGACTTAATAACGAAAAACTATAACACAGAACACCAGAAGTTAAAAAGATTATTAAAATCGTACCGAATTGTAAGAGATTGTCCAGACGATCAAAATCTTTTCGAGTGTTAAGAGATTATTTTCTTAAGTCTTACATAAAGATCCAGATCGTCAAGAATAATACTTTGAGCACGTACCTTTGATAAAAAATTGTCTTTACTTTTCTTTCCTTACTTGTCTTTTAGCTTTCACAGATTGTGTATAAAACATCATGTCCTTGCTCGAAGAATGTTTCTTTTTCCGGCACTATTTTTATATCGAAACAAGTCGACCAACATACCACTATATTTAGTCACGTTTTATAAATATTTATATATATATATATATATTCTTCATTGCGCTCGTTCTTTACGACCAATTTTAATCACTCTTTGTGATATGTTTGATCTTTGCCACGAACGTGTGTACGTTGCACATTAGTTTTATGGGCCCCTAAACGCATAGACTTCTACACGTTTAGGACACGTGCATCCGATTTCATTCAAACCTTCTCAGTCACCTCTTACGACATGCTTGGCAGGTAACAGAGGTTATATTCTTTACACCCCAAATTTACTTACTTAATCTCGTCATGCCCAGTGACACATGGGGCTTCAGAAAGGACTTTCCATGCTCTCCTGTCCGTGCAACCTTCAGCGCAGAGCCCCACGTCAGAGATGCGGTGTCCAGTTCCTCTTCCATCATGCGCCTCCATGTTGTCCGTGGTCTGCCTTTCTTCTCTTTCCTTCTGGTGTCCAAGTGAGGGCTACCCTTGCAGGCATTTCTTGTCTCATTGTCATAACATGTCCGAGCCATTTCCATCTTCTCTTTTGAGTATGTCATTCATTGCCTCTTGTCTTGTATCTTGGAGTAATTGGTTATTGGATATTTTTACTGGCCAAAAGATTCCCAAGATTCTGCGAAGACAAGAGTGACACCCAAATTTGGGCCTCGGTAAGTACTCAGCGTATATATATATATATATATATATATATATATATATATATATATATATATATATATATATTTCCTGCCTTTTATTTTTGTGCTCATCAATCTCAACCAGTTTTCATGTTCTATCTATATATGTATTTGTCCTGACAACCGCAAATGGTTGTCTAAGATGGAGAATAGCTCCTCGTTTGGATGTGGAAGGCAAGGGGAAACCACCACATTATTTTCCCAACTTGGAATGTAAGAACAATGGCCCAAACAGGAAAGCTCGAAAACATAAAGAAGGACATGGAAATAATGCGAATTGACATTTTAGGCGTAAGTGAGATGCGATGGCTGGGTGCTAGAGAGAGTTGCAATCAGACAGCTATAGGATCATTTACTCTGGAGGGAACACGCACGATAGAGGGGTAGGAATAATACAATCAAATAGACAACATTCTAGTCCCTAAAAGATTTAGGAATGGTTTGCTATCCGTTAAAACAAGGCCAGGAGCAGATTGCAACAGCGATCATGTACCAGTAGTTGGAAAATTTAGAATAAAATTGAAAAGAATAAAGAACACTCCACAAAACATCAAATTAAATTTAGCTCTACTTCGAGCAGATGAAGATATGAGAGAGAAGTACAACATGATAGTGCAGAATAGGTACAGCGCAATAGCAAAAATACAAAGCGTTAATGAACAGTGGAAAATGCTAAAGGAGTCAATATGCCAAACATCATCTTAAATCATACCAAAAATAAAACACAATGTAAGGAAGAAATGGATGACGAAGGAAATATTACAGTTAATGGATGCAAGAAGAAACAGCAAGCAAAATACAGAAGAATATGACAGACTAAATAAGGAGATCAAAGACAGGTGCAGGGTAGAGAAAGAGAACTGGCTCAATCTGAAATGCAGCAAAATTGAGAAACAGCATAACAAGGACACAAAATCTTTAAACAAACAAATAAATGACATCACAGGGAGAAAGTCACACACGCGAACTGGATGTCTAAAATCCAACGAAGGTTCGATATTAATGAGGGAAGAAAACATAACGGGACGATGGACAGAATATATTGGAGAACTCTACGATGATGACAGAGGAGAACTAAATGTACCAGACACATGCAAGGGGCCACTAATACTTGCAGCTGAAGTTGAAGATGCCATAAAACACATTAAGAGGGGAAAGTCTCCAGGTCCAGATAACATAACAGCAGAAGAAATTCAAGCTCTATGGAATCTAGGAACGGAAGTGATAACAAAGCTTATAAACGACATATATGACAGTGGTTGTATTCCAAAAGATCTACTAAAGTCCATATTTATTGCTTTGTCGAAGAAATCAAGAGCAGTGGAATGTGAAGATCACCGCACTATCAGTCTTATGAGTCATATGACAAAGATACTACTGAGGATAATGATGAGAAGGATAAGAAGCAGAAAAAGACTCAGTGATGAGCAGTGTGGATTTGTTGAAGGCAAGGACACTAGCAACGCTATATATATCCTAAGAACACTAATAGAAAGATCAATAGAAGTAAAAGCAGATCTATACTTGTGCTTTATAGACTACACCAAAGCGTTCAACATTGTACGCCATCAAGAACTTTCCAAAATGTTAGAGAGCTTAAACATTGACAGCAAAGATCTAAGAATCATTCAGAACATATATTGGCAGCAAAGAGAATAGACAAAAAGAATAAACAAAAACATTGAAACTTTTCAGAAGATCAAAAAAGTTGTTAGACAAGGATGTATTATCACCAGACCTGTTCTCACTGTATTGTGAAAGCATTTTTAGGTCTATAAAAGATTTTCCTGAATAGCTGTGGGAGGACATATCATAAATAACCTGAGATACGCTGATGATATTGTCTTAACAGCAAGAAATGAAATGGAGCTACATAAATTAGTTGATAAGGTTGTGACAGAATGTAACAACAAAGGACTCAGTTTGAATATTAAGAAGACAGAAGTTATGATGATATCAAAAAAGCAGATTTTGCCAAAATGCACCATCACGGTAAATGGGACTGATCTAAGATAAGTGCAGCAATATAAATACCTCGGAGTCCTGGTAACATCAGATGGCAGATGCCGATCAGAAATAAAGAGTAGAATAGGACAAGCGAAAACATCATTCCTGAAAATGAGAAGCATTATCTGTAACAAGTCCTTGTCAATCCCGATCAGAATGCGAGTTATTCAGTGCTACAAAGAACCAATACTGACATACGGATGCGAGTCATGGACAATGAACACACAGATCGAAAAATCTCGGAGGGCCACAGAAATGTGGTTTTATAGAAGAATGATGAGAATTCCATGGACTGCTAAAATGACAAATGTTGAGGTGCTGAATGAGATCAAGACACAGAGAAAGCTTATCATCAATATAAGAAAGAGGCAGTCATCATTTTTCGGGTGTGATGAGAAGGGGAGGCTTAGAACACATCGTGACAACCGGTAAAATCGAGGGTGGACGAGACAGGGGAAGACAGAGAGAGAAAATGGATGACCTGACTTCATGGCACGGTAGAGCATCAACATCTGAGTTGATAGCAAACACCAATGACAGAGATTTGTGGAGATCCATGATCGCCTACGCCTGCCGGCACGGCACCTGATGATAATGATCTATATATATTCTCTTGGTGTCCCGTTTGATATATAAGGATTATACAAAAGAGTTCCTTTGTTGTCGTTCTGTCGCAACAGTTGTTCTCTATTAATTGTTTTCCACGCCAGGCAACAATCTTTCAACGTTCTTTACTTCCTGTTACCTTAAGATATCCAGGCCTTCAGTTCTCATCCACTTGTCATCGGAGAGCTGTCCTAGCCAATGTCCTAGAAGAGCTGTCCTAGCCAATGTCCTAGAAGAGCTGTCCTAGCCAATGTCCTAGAAGAGCTGTCCTAGCCAATGTCCTAGAAGAGCTGTCCTAGCCAATGTCCTAGAAGGCTGTCAGCCATGTCTAGAAGAGCTGTCCTAGCCAATGTCCTAGAAGAGCTGTCCTAGCCAATGTCCTAGAAGAGCTGTCCTAGCCAATGTCCTAGAAGAGCTGTCCTAGCCAATGTCCTAGAAGAGCTGTCCTAGCCAATGTCCTAGAAGAGCTGTCCTAGCCAATGTCCTAGAAGAGCTGTCCTAGCCAATGTCCTAGAAGAGCTGTCTCAGCCAATGTCCTAGAAGAGCTGTCCTAGCCAATGTCCTAGAAGAGCTGTCCTAGCCAATGTCCTAGAAGAGCTGTCCTAGCCAATGTCCTAGAAGAGCTGTCCTAGCCAATGTCCTAGAAGAGCTGTCCTAGCCAATGTCCTAGAAGAGCTGTCCTAGCCAATGTCCTAGAAGAGCTGTCCTAGCCAATGTCCTAGAAGAGCTGTCCTAGCCAATGTCCTAGAAGAGCTGTCCTAGCCAATGTCCTAGAAGAGCTGTCCTAGCCAATGTCCTAGAAGAGCTGTCCTAGCCAATGTCCTAGAAGAGCTGTCCTAGCCAATGTCCTAGAAGAGCTGTCCTAGCCAATGTCCTAGAAGAGCTGTCCTAGCCAATGTCCTAGAAGAGCTGTCCTAGCCAATGTCCTAGAAGAGCTGTCCTAGCCAATGTCCTAGAAGAGCTGTCCTAGCCAATGTCCTAGAAGAGCTGTCCTAGCCAATGTCCTAGAAGAGCTGTCCTAGCCAATGTCCTAGAAGAGCTGTCCTAGCCAATGTCCTAGAAGAGCTGTCCTAGCCAATGTCCTAGAAGAGCTGTCCTAGCCAATGTCCTAGAAGAGCTGTCCTAGCCAATGTCCTAGAAGAGCTGTCCTAGCCAATGTCCTAGAAGAGCTGTCCTAGCCAATGTCCTAGAAGAGCTGTCCTAGCCAATGTCCTAGAAGAGCTGTCCTAGCCAATGTCCTAGAAGAGCTGTCCTAGCCAATGTCCTAGAAGAGCTGTCCTAGCCAATGTCCTAGAAGAGCTGTCCTAGCCAATGCCATATTGGATTCATCATCATCAAATAGCTTGTCCTGAGCAGAACTTTGCCAACCCAACAGTCTTCCGAAATTTCTCTCTCTCATAGGCCAGATGTTCTGCCTCTGCAGCCGTTATGTTGAAACCATTAGTTACATCCTGAATCCATCTTCTCCGTGGTCTTCCTCTTCTTCTCTTTGCCGGTATGCCTCCTTCCATGATGGTCTTCTCCAGCCCTTCATGTCTTTTTATATGTCCAAAATTGGAAATATACATTGGATATATGTCCATGTTGGATTACGACATAGATGTCAAATCTACCTCTATCTTCGTCTTTTAACGATAGTCTCCAGTGATGAACAATTTTTTTCGTTTTGAAATCTATTCATTTGCTATTGTATGTGACCAGAACATTCGCAAGATTCTTCTTAAACATTTATTTTGAAGCGTCTCCAGCTTGTGTATGATGCTGTGGGTCATTTTTCAACACTCACTACTGTATAATAACAAGGGACGATGTTTCCATGTGTGCTAGGCGTGCGCCGCACGCCTATGCCAGGCCAGAAGAAAAATTATTATGTTAACTATTCACAACAAAATTTACTAGAAAATATTTATAGAGTAGCTATAAGTAGCTGTCTATTATTGAATTGATGTCACTGAGAAAACTGAAAGTATCTATGGACACGCATTCCGGAATGTTAATAATTAAGCGTTACGACACTTGTTCTCCGAGCATCGCTTGGTTGTTTCCGCCGTACGCGTGCTGGTCTCCGCCCTACGCTTGCTGGTCTTTCGATTCTAACGCAAACATAACGTTGGGTGAAGCGAGTGCGTGCGGGAGAAAACCAGCACTAACAATAAAAGTACTTGGTGTTTAAAAGACGTTTATGTTGGAATGTTTGACTATTTAAGATTGAAAATGAACTTGTGGTACATTATTGTCGGCAAGTGACCGTTCCAATGACCTCCTTCTTCTTCTTCGCGTTCGTTCTTTACGACCAATTTTAATCACTCTTTGTGATATGTTTGGTCTTTGCCAAGAACGTGTATACGTTGCACATTGGTTTGGTAGGCCCCTAAACGCATAGACCTCTACAAGTTTAAGACATGTTCATCCGATTTCAGCCAAACCTCCTTAGTCGCCTCTTACGACATGCATGGCAGGTAACAGTGGTTCTATTCTTTACACCCCAAATTTGAGCTCTGGTAACCACTCGACGATTTTTTTTCATTTCCATTACTTTCGTTTTGCTATATTAATTTTAAGCCATATTTTCATTTTCAATGCTGCATTGATTTTCAGTTAATGAAAGTGAGTGATGATGGTTGGAGATTGAAACTGCTACTGCTATGTGCTGGTTTTATATTGATCGATCGACTTCCTATGGCGAAAATCATTTCTGTGGATCGAAGAGCTTTCTGTGATGTAACCTTAATATGACCGTTGCTGTGTCAACTATTAATTCATGCTTCATGAAGTTAGAGTTACGATCTTAGTGGATTACATCTAAATCGGCATCATTTCCTCAAGGTCGTGTGTGGAGATATCATCTTGTCCACACAAAGTTTCTTGGTGATGTGCACGCTGCCATGATAGCTTCGAAGTTTCTAAAGCGGGCACATCGTATGTGCAGTGGTGACATAATAAGTTTTTTTTCCATTAGCAGCTTTTCCTGATGATGACTCAGCTATCGACAATGATGAGATAATCTGACGTAGAACGTGGTATTTGTCGGCAAAAAACCATGAGTCGACGTAGACAATGCTTCGGTAAATGAAAAACCATACTTCGTCAAAAACGAGGTGTCAGCAAGAAGCATGAGTCAGCACGGAGCATAAGTCAGCACGAATCATAAGTCAGCAAGAGCCATAAGTCAGCAAGAACCATAAGTCAGCAAGAATCATAAGTCAGAAAGAACCATGAGTCAGCAAGAACCATAAGTCAGCAAGAACCATAAGTCAGAAAGAACCATTGGTCGACAATAACCATGAGTCGACAAGTACCCATGCGAGAACGGATGAGTTGTGTGCATAACCAACGAGCTAAGGAAATGATTATTACTTCATCATCTGCTGAAAGAGGTAGTCTACACTGTGTACAGTAATATCGGTTCTGTTAACTAAACTAACAATGATTATTTGAAATAGGGGGAAGACTGCAGTAAAACTTGGTAAATAGTGAAACATGTACAAACAAAGTACTATAGTTTTACAAAATACATAAACATGACGATAAACAGTCAACGGTTCGACCAACAAGGCCTTTATCAGCAAACGAACAAACAGGAGTGACAAATACGTTGGTATTTGGTCGTCCATTTGTGTTTCATTTTAATTTGTCACTCCTGTTTGTTCGTTTGCTTGATAAAGGCCTTGTTGGTCGAAACGTTGCTGTTTATCGTCACTGTTTATGTATTTTGTAAAACTATAGTACTTTGTTTGTACGTGTTTCATGATTATTTGATGTCTTTTCAACCAGTGACATGGCATCTATTTATAGAATTTCTCTTCTGAGGTAACAAAAAGACACGAGCAACTTAAATTTTTTAAAAGGTAAAGAGCGAAAAGTTTATGGGGAAAAAAAAATTAAGTTTTAACAGTTGTCACCACGACGATATTTCTTTGCCAAAAAAAAAAGTCACTGTTACTAATACCAAACTAAATCAGATACTTTCTTCTAAAGCAATGTTGAGCAGTGGATCTGTTGAGTGTGAAACAGATTATTTACTTAAAAACATACCGACAATTTTCCTAAAAATCGCAGAGAACACCTTCATTGACAAAGCTGAAGAAGGATACGATACGCTTTTGTCATTTCTTCAATTTCCCAGTATTCTATAACTAATCCTTTTTTTTTATTGTATAGAGCCCGCCCCGTGAGCGCCACAACGGGTAGACCCAGTCATGACCTACTTAAACTAGTTCCCGTTGGCCGTGATCCAGTAGTAGTGAACGTGAAAACGTTTAAAACTCCGAACGTCATCCCTCTTTCGAATCAGAGAACTCGAAGTTTGTTTAAGTGGTTTTATTTTGCCATTTGACGTTTAATGAAGGCTCCCACCTTTTGGCCGCGATCAAGTGGTCACTCAAATTTCAAGCCAAAAGGTTGAGTAGCGAGATAACAATGATATATAAAAGTAACTGACCATCCTGATTCAACATGTTAAGTCTGATAAAGATATCACATATTTCACATCACTACGACTTTTGGATATCATGTGGTCTTTACGGGACTTTACCTTGTATTAATATATATGAATGAAAATCGTGGTACATCTTACAGGACGTAGCCATCAACCACAGTAAACGAGTCGTTGATTTTCTAGGCACCACTTATACGTTCAGTAGTTTGCCATTGCTTTCTGAACGGTGGGTCTTTTATTACCTTTGTAAAAATCCCACGGAAACGAATTTGCTTCCAAACTTGCCCACCGTGGAGTTTGAACCAGGTACGCTTGGATTCATGATCGAGCTCACTACCGCTTGAGCTACAGACACTCACCTTTAGAAACTCATATTAATATATATAAGGATATATATATATATATATATACTGCATTTATTGTAATTTATTGTAATAGAATATTTAATATAGCATGGGAGGCTCAGGAGACTCCAACTGACTGGCAGAGAGCAATTATAGCATGGGAGGCTCAGGAGACTCCAACTGACTGGCAGAGAGCAATTATAGCATGGGAGGCTCAGGAGACTCCAACTGACTGGCAGAGAGCAATTATAGAATGGGAAGCTCAGGAGACTCCAACTGACTGGCAGAGAGCAATTATAGCATGGAGGCCAGAGACTCCAAACCGAGCTGGCAGAGAGCAATTATACATGGGAGGCCTCAGAGACTCTCAACTGACTGGCAGGAGCAATATAGCATGGGAGGCTCAGGAGACTCCAACCGACTGGCAGAGAGCAATTATAGCATGGGAGGCTCAGGAGACTCCAACTGACTGGCAGAGAGCAATTATAGCATGGGAGGCTCAGGAGACTCCAACCGACTGGCAGAGAGCAATTATAGCATGGGAGGCTCAGGAGACTCCAACTGACTGACAGAGAGCAATTATAGCATGGGAGGCTCAGGAGACTCCAACTGACTGACAGAGAGCAATTATAGCATGGGAGGCTCAGGAGACTCCAACTGACTGGCAGAGAGCAATTATAGCATGGGAGGCTCAGGAGACTCCAACTGACTGGCAGAGAGCAATTATAGAATGGGACGCTCAGGATACTCCAACTGACTGGCAGGGAGCAATTATAGTCCCATCTGGAAGAACAAGAGAGACAAACGAGATTGTGAAACATACAGAGGCATCTCATTGTTGAGTCATGTAGGAAAGATGTATGTAAAAATACTAGAAAGAAGAGCCAGACCATTACTAGAGCTCCAGTTAAGCAATAGACAGTTTGGGTTTAGGAAGGGGGAAAAGTTGTACAGATGCAATATTTACATTGAGACAGATCTGTGAGCAGGCAATTGAATATAACAACAATAAGAACATAATCTTATTGATCAGGAAAGGCTTTGATAGGGTCAAAAGAGACAACTATGGAAGACCTTGAGAGTATGTGTATCAAGGACAATTATTAGGCAACATTATGTCCTTTACAAAGAAAGTCAATGCTCAGTAAGAACAAAGTGGAATAATCAGACTGGTTCCTCTATTACATCAAGGGTCAGACAGGGTGTGTCCTCTCACCACTACTTTTATAACATACATGGATAAAGGTGTCAGACAGTGGTGTGTACTCTCACTCTACTTTTATAACATACATGGATAAAGGTGTCAGACAGGGTGTATACTCTCACTCTACTTTTATAACATACATGGATAAAGGTGTCAGACAGGTGTGTGTACTCTCACCTCTACTTTTTATAACATACATGGATAAAGGTGTCAGACAGGTGTGTACTCACCTCTACTTTTATAACATACATGGATAAAGGTGTCAGACAGGTGTGTCCTCTCACCTCTACTGTTTATAACATACATGGATAAAGGCGTCAGACAGGTGTGTGTACTTTCACCTCTACTGTTTATAACATACATGGATAAAGGTGTCAGACAGGGTGTACTTCACCACTACTTTTATAACATACATGGATAAAGGTGTCAGACAGGTGTGTGTACTTTCACCTCTACTTTTTATAACATACATGGATAAAGGTGTCAGACAGGTGTGTGTACTTTCACCTCTACTTTTTATAACATACATGGATAAAGGTGTCAGACAGGTGTGTGTACTTTCACCTCTACTTTTTATAACATACATGGATAAAGGTGTCAGACAGGGGTGTGTCCTCTCACCTCTACTTTTTATAACATACATGGATAAAGGTGTCAGACAGGTGTGTGTACTTTCACCTCTACTTTTTATAACATACATGGATAAAGGTGTCAGACAGGTGTGTGTACTTTCACCTCTACTTTTTATAACATACATGGATAAAGGTGTCAGACAGGTGTGTGTACTTTCACCTCTACTTTTTATAACATACATGGATAAAGGTGTCAGACAGGTGTGTGTACTTTCACCTCTACTTTTTATAACATACATGGATAAAGGTGTCAGACAGGTGTGTCCTCTCACCTCTACTTTTTATAACATACATGGATAAAATTACACTAGAGTCCAAATTAGAAACGGAAATAATTAATGAATTGTTAGTTTGTAGACGACCAATGTTTGATTTACCAACAAGAACAAGAGCTACAACAGCATATCGACACCTTATATTATAACTGTAAAAAAGATGATATGAACATAAACATAGCCAAAACTTAGGTTATGAATATAGGAAGGAAACATGATACACTAAGCATCAACATCACTGGCAATACAATAGAGCAAGTACAGGAATTATAGTACCTAGGAAGCATATTTACAGAGGATGGAAGACTCGACAGAGAGGTAGAAGCTAGAGTCTAGAAAGCAAATGCAATAACCTATCAACAAGCGCAACTGTTTAGACATCCAAACATCTCACTGACAGCTAAACAGCATTTGATCAACAGCATCTTCATACCCACTCTATGTTACCAATGTCAAACATGGTCAATGAATAAGACACATGCACAGAAAGTAGCAACATGTGAAATGAGGTCTCCGCAAAGTCACGAACAACACAAGAATCGACAGAGTTACGAATACCAGCATCAGAGAAAAGGTTGGAACAAGACCGTGCTTGAACTATATAGCGAAACAGGCATGGCCACTTAGTAAGAATGCGAACAGACCAAACTGCTTATGAAGCTTTCCACAACAGAATATCAGGAAGGAAGGCAAGAGGGGGGCCGAGGCAAAGGTGGATAGATAAGGTAGTTGAATTCTGCCAGGGACTAAGAAAACCATCACACAAGTCACCAGAGAAGCGCAAGACAAATACATAAAACCACAACACTGGGTTAACAACCCGGTAACAGTGTGCTGACAAAAGAAGTAGATAAGTAATTTACAATGAACATCTAATTTCTTTCTCCAAGCATTCAAAGGGAGACAACATAAAATATATTAACGCAACTTGAATATGTACGCATTCGAATAATTTTGATAAAATTGATAGCACATAAAACTACATCATTCGCATGTCACAAATAAAAGGGATCTCGGCTATGGAACTCAGTCCGATATTTCGCGTCTCCATAAGTAAAGTTTGTTTTATGGTACAGGGTGTTCAAGATAATAGCAGCCTGTGAATGGAGTCAATCTGGCATATATGTATGAAAATGAGAAGGTTCAGTTATGACGTAGTATAGTAGGTCAAGGTTGTGTGACGGTATGTAATTGTAGTGCGGGAAGGGGCGATGAACAAATGTGACGTAAAACGAGCTAGTCAGAACCGGTTTAAATAGTACATAAACATAACGCGATAGATTATCTGGCAACTTTCGATTTATCAATGGGGCTGCTTTAATCTTGAACACCCTGTATCACTGCGACGTCATTTCTTTCTTGAAAAAAAAATTGCTGAACGTCTGCACGTTCGAAATTTTAAGATAATTGCAATCAAATCTTCCAATGCACCCTATGTGTTCTTTCTCTTTCTTTCTTTCTCGAATCCTGTATGCCTCACAGCGTCAGGTCAGGAAGAGATTTCTAAAACGGGCCCTAGTATGCGCTTCTTAGATAGTCTCTTTCGTCGCCTCTGTTATCTCTGAGGTCCATCTTTTGCGTGGCCAGCCTTTTGCTTTGTACCCATTGTATCGGAGCAGCATTGCTCTTTGGGGTGCACTGTCTGATGGTAATCTGCTTACGTGACCGAACCATTTAATTTGTTGTTTCTTGATGAAGTCTAGTACTGATGTTGTACCCACTTTTTCCTGATGTCTTCATTTCTCAACCGGTCTCTTCTTGTTACACCCAGCATTCTGCGTAGACACTTCATCTCTGTTGTGACTAGTTTTCTTCTATCGTTTGTTGTCAGCGTCCAGGTTTGGCACTGGTAACATAGTGTGGGAAGAAAGATTGTGTTGAACATTGCTCTTTTTGTGTTCATGGTGACGTGTTTGCATCTTAAAATTGGCGCCATTTGCCCTATCATTTGATTTGCTTTGTTGCATCTGTGTTGAATTTCATTAGTTATTCTTCCATTTGCTGAAAAAATGCTCCCAGGTATGTGAAATCTTTTACTTGATTTAGTAGGTGATTATCGATGGAGATGTTGGTAGTGTTTTCCTCTCTGGCGAATGTCATTACTTCTGTTTTGTCGATGTTAATTCTCATGTTGTATTCGTTACATGCTAACTGGAGTCTGTTGATGTGTTGTTGTAGCTGTTCTTCTGTTGTTGATATGATTGCCTGATCGTCTGCAAAAGAAATTCATTTAAGAGTTCTCCGAGGTTGTTTCCTTCGCTGGTGTTAGCTATTTTACAAATGTGGTCAATGTACGTGATGAATAGCAGCGGGATAGTACGCAACCCTATGTGTTAGGTAAGCAATATGGGCGTTATGGGTCCACAGATTACCCAGCAGTACAATGCTTATCGTAGAGGCAAAAGCCCAGAGGGCTTATAGATTTGTATACGTAAAAAACACTTGTATTTTGTATTTTGGCTAATAGATATTGGCTCATAGATTTTGGTTCATTTCAAGATCATACATGAAAGAATTAAAAACAAGATATACAGAGGTAGGAGATACTTTAACAATTTGGAAATTTGGCTTTAGAAAGAACGGAGGAACAAGAGAGACAATTATTAGTATAAGACTACTAGCTGACAAGTATATAGAAGTGCAAAAAAGTATCTACTTGTGTTTCATTGACTCTTTCAGCAAGAACATTCGTTCATTGACATTGACTTTTCATTGTCCAACATGAAAAACTAATCATATGTCTACAAGAAATAGGCGTAGATGGGATGATATCAGACTATTAAGCAACATATACTGGGAACAGACAGCAATAATAAAATATGAAAATAGCTACTCTCCATACATAGACATAAAGAGAGGAGTGAGACAAGGATGCATTCTGTCACCAATCCTATTTAACATCTACACAGAGAAAATCTTCAAACAACTAGAGGGAATGCCAGGACCCAAGATCAATGGGAAAATAATAAACAACTTAAGATATGCAGATGACACAGTATTAGTAAAATAAAGTGAACAGGAATTACAGGAACTAGTGGACTAAACTAGCAAGGAATGTGGATTAGATATTAACATACAGAAAACAAATACTATGGTAATAGACAAGGAAATGGAGAAACCTAAAATGAATATAAAAATACATCGAGAATTACTACATCAAGTAAAACATTTCTTATATCTTGGTCAGATGATAACAGATGATGGCAGATGTATAACAGAAATTAAAAAAGAATAGGAATGGCCAAGGATAATTTCATTAGTATGAGAAGGTTACTGAAATCCAAACAAATTACAAACAGGTTAAAAATGAGAATGATCAAATGCTATACATATCCTATATTAATGTATGGCTCGGAAACATGGACAATGAAGAAGCAGTTAGAAGACAGAATTGATGCATTTGAGATGTGGACATATAGAAGAATAGGCAGAGTTTCATGGACAGAAAAACAGACAAATAAACACGTTTTAGGAAAACTAAGCATGAAGAAACAATTATTAAGAGAAATAAAATTCAGACAAATAAAGTATTTTGGGCACATAAAAAGACACGACACCTTGATAAAATCTTTACTAGAGGGGAAAGTTGAGGGACGAAGAGCAAGAGATAGACCGAGAGATAAGTGTGAGTGAAACTTTAAGAAATGGACATGTTACATTCTGGCAGAGTGCAACACTAGGACGAAAGACAGAGGATGCTGGAGATTCATTGCAGCCAACCTTCGATGTGGAGACGGCACCTGATGATGATGATTTTTGGCTTGCCATTTTCGCTGTCCTCTCTGAATGCGGCTGTTTGCTGCTAATATGCATCATTCATATATTTTTTGCATATTTATCATTCATTTAGCATTTCTACCATTTCATGCATAATGACGAACCATACAGAATGATGTCTTTTTTATCATGTGAATGTCAACGTTATATGAAAAATTATTGATTTCAGAAGCACCAGCTTAGGCCAAAGTACAGTACAAATATATTTTTGACTGCTGCAACTGTACAGTACAAGTAGATCTGCAAATTACGTGAATTCAAAACGTAATTGTTTTCATTACAAACACTGTTTTCTGAGGACAAATTTACAGTTTAATTACTGGTTTTTTGAATTTAATGTTGTTTAAAAATATAACATTAATTAAATAACACACTGTGCTATATTTTTCTGTTTAATAATGTATTATAGTCGTTCATAAATTATGTCACTCAACTTCTAGTGGTCTTCTCAACAAAAATTTAAAAATTATTCCAAATAAAATTAACGAATGTTAAATGCGCTGAGTTGTTTGACCGTATAGGTACATGTGCGTTCTCAACTTTTTATATCGAAAAAAATGTTCTAATTTTGATTCTTAATTTGTTCAGCCATAACTGCTAAGTCTTCTTAGTGAAAGTTAGTGAATCAATGAATATCATAATTATCATTTATGTAGTACTGTACTAGTTAGTTAGTAGTCATTTAGAAAAATTAACATAAAACATGTAATACTAATTGTAACTAAATGAAAATGCAAGTCACGTGTAACTTAAGTAAATTAAATATTTTGTAAAACTAAAAAAAAGTCTTTACACTTTACTTAACTTTGTTTACAATATCATATGGAAGTCCAGTTATGCAGGAGGCTAGAGAAGTAAACCGTGACAAAAAATCCGGCCCTAAGGGCAGTTGATGGTCATGTGTGTATTCTTCCATTCCATCGTCTGACATCCCCTGCTTGATTCCAAACCTATGGACTTTGTCTTTCCTTTGAATAAAACAGTAGGGTAGAGAGGGGTTTGTGCCAAATTGGCACAGCACATTCCCCATATCAGCTACCTAGGCTAGGCATAAATGAAGAGGCATCATTGCTTTCAGCTCGGACACAACACGGAGAGACTTATGTATGAGCTGAACGACAAGAGAGAAAAGCGAAAACTCAGAAGTTGTCACAGTAAAACACTTGCCAATTGACCATCTGTAAAGACGAAAAGATTATAAGGAAACGAAAGTGGAAATATTTAGGTCATGTTCTTAGATCAGACGAAAAGAGACTAAATCGACAAGTCCTTATGTGGTCACCAGTTGGGAAAAGAAAACGTGGAAGACCAAAGACCACTCTTCGAAGAACCATCCAACAAGAAAGTAAACTATTGGGATGTAAAACCATACAAGATCTCCAACTGCTAGCAAAGAACCGTATCACATGGAGATCTAAAACCTCTGCCCTATGTGCCGCCTTTGGCTCGAAAGGAATAAACTAACTAACTAAAGACGAAAAAGACCATACATTGATGTCCAGACACAACACAATGATTCACTGATTGGAGTGATTGTAGTGATTGATGAATTCAATGAATCATTGAATGGATTATCATTGTGATTTTTTGTTTGATTATGGCTGTTTAAGTCAAGACAATTAAGACAAGTTAAGACACACGTAACACTGTACTGTCTTAGTACGTTTAGACAGTATTTATTGAGTATTAATTGGTATACAAGTGCAGATATGGTACAATGTGTCAATGCCGAAGAGAATGCTACAGTTTTAGTAGTTGCACATACACACAGTATCAGAACTCATAGCTAGAACAAGAGACAGAGTTGTTTGAAGACAGAAGAGCATGGTAACCTATGTCGGTTGGCATGGCACTTGTTGATGAAGATAATGAATAAAAAAAAACAGTTGTATTTGCATGTGGGGTAAATAATACAGTAGGCTACTGTACTGGGTAGCCTTATGATCCAGTATGTTGCTATGGATCAAAGTTATTTTGTGATCCCTGAATGTAAAATGAGATGATTGTTAAAAACAATTTTCCGAACTTTTTACCAAGTTGTATACCATTTCCTAACAAAGTAGCCAGTGGTTATCATGCATTGCATTGTGTCATCGTTAACTGCAGCAACAGACCCTCTCCACTTTGCTCAGTCTATAAAATGCTTTGTACAGTACCATAGAGCTGGTTCATATTTTTCATTTTGGCTTTCAAGTTGTTTTTAGTCTACCTCTTATTCTGATGTGCATCTTTTTTATCTGCCGTAACCCTTTGAACTTACCATGCCATCTGTACCTTAAAAAACCTTTCCCTGAGCTTCTGAAGTGCTCTATAATTTGATATTGATTTACCCCATCATCTCCGTTATTCCTCCTTATTATATATTTGCCGCCCGAGTGGTTACCGGGGCCCAAATTTGGGGTGTAAAGAATAGAGCCACTGTTACCTGCCATGCATGTCATAAAAGGCAACTACGGAGGTTTGGCTGAAATCGGATGCATGTGTCCTAAACATGTAGAAGTCTATGCATTGAGGAGTCTACCAAATCAATGTGCAACATATACACGTTCTTGGCAAAGATCAAACATATCACAAAGAGTGATTAAAATTGGTCATAAAGAACAAACGCAAAGAAGAAGATATATTTGCAGAATTCTAAATTTTCAAATTTACTTGATATAATATGGTAGCATGGCCGCAAATATTCAGGGAGATGTAGATTGTTCTTCAGATTGAACATATATAACTTGAATATCAATTTGATTAAAACTATTCTTCGTTGTCTAAATGATTGTCTAACTCACTTTCGATATCCGTATCAGAATAATCACATTCTAAGTCTAATTCATCTTCAGGTTCATTCAAAACAAGCTCAACAGCTTGCTCTGTGTAATACTTTTAGAGTGACCATTTCTGAAATTGTCAGAACATCTTTCCATCATATTACCTTATCAGTACCAAAAATATCCAAAAAATGTCCACCGTCTTGCTAAGCCATGTAAAACACAAGGGTTGTGTTTGCTGTCACATGTGTACACATTTTATTTTCGAATACTGAAAAGTAATGATACAAATTCTCAGACTGATATTTAAGGATCTTGGGTTATGCAATGTTTACATTCAATCCCGAAATATTGGGATCACTGATTCTAAGGATTAAACTGTCCCTAACATGCATTTATTTTGTGCAGACTTCTAAATAACATAATTAATTATTATTTTCTAGGTTTGTACAGGCAAATGTGAGAATGAACTGCAGATTTCCAAGACCCAATGCTAGTATGAGATTATTTTGTTTCCCATGGGCAGGTGGAGGAGCATCTTTTTATACAGCTTGGGGTAAAGATGTTTCAGAAGACATTGAAGGTACTAAAATGCATTTAAATTGTGCTTTTATAGTTGTACATGTTGCTTGTGTTTGTTTGTGTTCATTAGTATCAACCAAGTTAACCACACTTCTTAATTTGTGTGGTTTGCTCTGAGAACCTGAGTATGTTAGGTCCCTACGGCATGTAGAACAGGCACCTCCTAATTTCAGTCATTGTTTTTCCAAATTATCCAGCAGAGCACAAATTTCTACAGATGGGTAACTAAGATTTAACCAACAGAAAACCCCACTTTAAAATGCCACATCTGGAGTTATACTGTAGCATGATATCAATCTGATTGAACATGGGCAGGCTGTCAGATCTGACTCATGCTAATAGTTGTACCTGAAGGGTTACAAGATTTTGCATGGAGAACATTTTTAGCTAAACCTTTGTCTACACTTTCAATGATAACTGTCCATTGTAGCAGTTGAGGCCCATAGTTTCAGTTTTGTGTTGGTGTACTTCTGTGTTTTCTTAGGTAACTAATCAGTTTGGTAGTTACTGATTCAGTTTGATTCTTACACTGCAACACCTAGTTATCACATGTAGGACACACATCTTCTTCTTCTTTGCGTTCTTCTTTACGACCAATTTTAATCACTCTTTGTGATATGTTTGATCTTTGCCAAGAACGTGTATACGTTGCACATTGGTTTGGTAGGCCCCTAAACGCATAGAATTCTACATGTTTAGGACATGTGCATCCGATTTCAGCCAAACCTCCTTAGTCGCTCTTACGACATGCGTGGCAGGTAACAGTGGTTCTATTCTTTACACCCCAAATTTGGGCCCTGTAACCATTCGGGTAGGACCACATGATCTGTATCACAAATGAGAATGCTGACATATCTCTTCCAAGGCAGTATCCGTTATTGGTTTCAAATTTGATATTTGCTGCTCTATGATGTGTCTCATCTAATTAGGTAAACCCATCAACTTCTTGAATAAATTACCCTTTCAGTGTAATGTTGGGTACGTTATAAATCTATCCAGGGGCATATTGCCACATAATTTTGTTTTCTTTGTATTGCTAGTCTCCTTCGTTCTTTCTGCCAGGGATTGTTAGATTAGTAGAGTTGAGACCTCTATGAAAACAGTGAAACAGCTACTGTCTGTCACTGTATTATCGAGTTTTGTTATGAGGCGTAGGATAGCCATATTTGGTTCCTCAAGGTTATATAAGTGGGACATAACTGCATTATGTGAGCAGTGTTTGACCATGGGAACAGACCTTGATCTTGCTGATTTTAAACTTTCTGTACATGTGACTCCGAAACCTGTTATAACCCATCCGGACTCTAAATATTGTCTTTAGACCCTTTAAAGATGCGGTATCTGTTCCTTTCAGCCCAACTAATTCAAATATCTAGTTTGATATTATCTAGTTCATTCCTTAGAAATTGTGTGTTCATTTGTTGGATACTTTTGACAGTTTTTAGCAAATTAAGGCAGATTTTACCTACTGGTTTTAGTTTATGAAGACACTAAAATAGATGTTGAATCGATACAGCGATTTAAGGAGTTTGGAGTTACCCATTGTACAAGTAGAACTGGATGCCTGAGGGGCAATGTGAAGAGTGTGTTTAACCAGCAAGCTACGAGAACCATGAGTATGCATACTCTTCTATATCCGTTGGGAGATACTGAGCACCTATGGAACTGCCCGGAGTGTTAGGATGTCAGTGTAGTAACCAATACTTTTACATAGTCATAACTTAGTTCAAAAGTTCACTTACTTTTTTTGTTTAGTCTATGGACTGTGTCTACCTGGCAGAGAGAGCAGATTCCATGAGCCTTGTACTAGTGATGGACAGGAAACTGTGAATTGGATTGCAACCACTATCCATGATTACTACTCTGACAAACCATTTGTATTCTATGGTCACAGGTATTATGTTTCTCTATTTTGATAATTAAAACTGGCTGTACAAAGTACAACTTTCACTAGTACTTTGAGAACAAAATTTAGTTTAAGCTAAATTATTTAATTTCAAAACTGAAATTATTTCATAGTCTTTGCAGGCTATTGAGAGCTGCAGTAGCATAGTTATTAGCAAACTTGTTTCTTAGACTAGTCGTCGAGGTTCAATTCCACAGTGGCATGGAATTTTTTCAAACCAAAATGGCTCTCCGGTCGACCCAGCCTCAACTGGGTACCAGGAAAGGCACTGGGAAGTAATGGCAGGTGGAATGATGCTGACCACATCACCCATCGTGTGCTACCAATCAATAAAAAATACAGGCCTAACACTATATTGCCCTATATACCATGTGGTATAAAAGGGTGCTACTTTTTTTTTTTTTTGCAGACCATAGGTACGGAATGCGTTTCATTTCACATTTCTATTTCTAAGTATATAGGAAGACTAATTTCTCTCCTCATATGTTAAACGTTATGAGCAGAAATTAACCCAAAATTGTTTTTTTTTACCTGTTCACAAAGACTTATTTAAAAATCTACAGATTACATGTTATAACATGTTGATTGACAGATATAACAGTTTTAAGTATATGCATACAAATGTTGTTTTCACCTTTTTTTCTTTTATTTCAGTATGGGTGCCCTTCTCGCTTTTTTAGTGGCAGTAGAATTAAAGCGAAGATACAGCAAAGAACCTAAATGCATGTTTCTGTCAGGGACCACAGCTCCGCATGTAATAGCATGTTATGCTTCTGTCTGAATATTAGTGTAGCCATTTCACACCTCTCAAACCATTTAGGGTTGTGTTATTATATAGCATTATAAAACATTTTCTTAGAAATACAGCATTATAAAATAACATTTTCTTAGAAATACAACATTATAAAATAACACTTTCTTAGAAATACATCATTATAAAATTATCACTTTCTTAGAAATACAGCATTATAAAATAGCACTTCCTTAGAAATACAACATTATAAAATAACATTTTCTTAGAAATACAGCATTATAAAATAGCACTTTCTTAGAAATACAACATTATAAAATATTTTCTTAGAAATACATTATAAAATAACACTTTCTTAGGAATAACATTATAAAATAACATTTTCTTAGAAATACATTATAAAATAACACTTTCTTAGGAATAACATTATAAAATAACATTTTCTTAGACATACAGCATTATAAAATAACACTTTCTTAGAAATACAGCATTATAAAATAACACTTTCTTAAAAATAACAACATAAAATAACACTTTCTTAGAAATACAACATTATAAAATAACACTTTCTTAGAAATATAACATAAAATAACATTTATTTAGAAATATAACATTATAAAATAACATTTATTTAGAAATATAACATTATAAAATAACACTTTCTTAGAAATACAACATTATAAAATAACATTTTCTTAGAAATACAGCATTATCAAATAACACTTTCTTAGAAATACAGCATTATAAAATAACATTTTCTTAGAAATACATTATAAAATAATACTTTCTTAGAAATACAGCATTATAAAATAGCACTTTCTTAGGAATAACATTATAAAATAGCATTTAACAGAGATGTACAACATTAACACTTTGGCTGCCACCGACAACAAAAGTCGCTAAATACCAACTCCTTTCGCTGTCGTCGCGATTTTTGTCATGTCCGTCGACGATGTCTTTTTAAACGGGAGTATCGCTTGCAAAACGGGGTCCCATGGCGTACTACTTCCGTATCGTTCCGACGAGTTCTCCAAAATATTGGATCTAACACACGCTGTAAAAGTCTGTATAAGTCCGATTTTTTCTGATTTTTCAGAAGTAAACAACAATTTTCAAAATAGGCACGTAGCTGATGAATAGTGATGTCCAAAATGACTCTTTTCGTACTTTTAGCCAGTGATAGTGTTAAAACGAACTCTGGGGTCTCTGTGGCTAAGTGGTTAAGCCCTTTGCCTTGTGAGTCGAAGGTCGGGGTTGAGTCTGGACCGCGCCATTCTGTTCACAAGTGCAGTTTTTCCGAAACCCCTAGGATTGTTGCTGGAGCTACAGAGTTTGTGCTTTGTGCCATACTCTCGGCAGGTGGCGTGCCATTTCTGCGGAGAGGACCGAGCCATATGGGGTAAAACCCGGTGCAATGAAGTCAATCCTCCGGCTTTAAACCTTTTTAAACGAACTCTGAATGTGATATGAATTTGAACTGTGATTCACGTGACGATGTTTATAGATCGATAGCAGACATTCCCAGGGTACAGGAGTAGGTGACGGACACCCATCTTGAAAACGACGGCATATCGTACTGTGGATAGGTATGGGGATATCAGTAACTACAATAGCTTGTGGATTATTATGAATATATTCCACATATAGACAGATTAGTAGCTCATTAATATATTAACACTATTCCATAGTTTAAAAGTCCTAAGTTTATTAGTTTATTTTTAAGATATTTTAAAATTGTCACCCTGAAAACTGATCATACCGAAAAAATAGCGTGGCAGTGAGCCACTTTGTTGAAAAATGGGGCAGCTAAAGTGTTAAAAATTACATTTTCCAACAAGAAGATGCTACAAGGTAACATTTCCATATAAACAACACCATTAAAGATATAGCTTCCAAATAACATCACATTAAATAATCGTGGGTGGAACATGTAGCTCAATGCCAAAGAGACTTTGTATTGTAAGTTAGATAGGTTCATTCTATAAGTTAGTTTATTAGACAGGTTTTAACATGATAGACAGATTTTAGCAAATTAAGATAGATTTTACCTACTGGTTTCAATCTCTCTTGTAATCACTGCCCAGACCGATGTACCAGATCTCTCCATAAATTCTATTCATGTGGAAATCTGATTCATGCAGCCTTAGCATTGGTATGTTTTATGTCACACCTTCAGCACCATTTGGAGCTCTGGTGCTTATCCTTCGATGATGTGTCTGGTTTCAGCCAGTATTTACTCGGTTCGCTCTCCGCTCTGTAGCCATCTAGTGTTTTTACGGTGTGGGGTAACTAGCCCCACGCCCAACCTCCTTAGTCGCCTCTTACGACATGTGTTGCGGGTAGTGTGGTTCTATTCTTTACATCCCAATTTGGGCCAAGGTAACCACTCAGGCATGGTTTCAATCTATTCGCTGCTGCTAAACTGCTGCTTTATCTCCACAACTGATCATTATATACAATTGATAGGACTATCATCATTGCACTTCGGTGAATAACCTATGTGTGCTATCTGGTCATCTCTTTCTTACACATGAAGATCTCACTGGCAGTGCACAAACTTCATAATTCCTACGAGGGTCCCCGATGTAGTTTTGGAAATGATGAACAGAATTTTAGGAAATAAAGAATATTTTAATTTTTGCTCTGGTTGCGGTTTTGCAGCTTACTCCTATCAGTTTTCAACTGCCAAGAGTTCTTTTACTTGCTGACTTTAACACAAGTCCTACATTTTATTGTCCATTTCCCATAGGGCTGGGTACTTGATCTCACATTGTGATCAGGGGATTTCTTGTTAAATATTCCGATCTTTCCATATGGGAAGCAAATTGAGTACCTTTGAAGCGTAAGGCAAGCACCATACCTCTACACCACAGAGACCCACCACAATATATATATGATTTAGTAAATTAGTTAAGAGCTTGAGTATATTATGTAGAGCTTAGTAAATTAGTTAGAGTTGAGTATATTATATAGAGTTGAGTGTATATATATATATAATTTAGTAAATTAGTTAGAGTTGAGTATATTAGTTCGAGCTTAGTATATTATATATGATTTAGTAAATTAGTTAGAGCTTAGTATATATATATATGATTTAGTATATTAGTTAGAGCTTAGTATATATATATATATATGATTTAGTAAATTAGTAAGAGTTTAGTATATTATGAGATTAGTACATAGTTAGAGCTTAGTATATTATATATGATTTAGTAAATTAGTTAGAGTTGAGTATATTATGTAGAGCTTAGTATATTATATATGATTTAGTAAATTAGTTAAGAGTGAGGTTGGTATATTATGTAGAGCTTAGTATATTATATATGATTTAGTAAATTAGTTAGAGCTTAGTATATTAGTTAGAGCTTAGTATATATATATATATGATTTAGTAAGTTAGTAAAGTTTAGTATATTATGTAGAGCTTAGTATATATATATACTAAAAATAAACTGGCAGGACAAAATTCCAGACAGCGTAGTCCTCACAAGAGAAGATCCTGTGCAACACCCTGTTGCAGAAGGCCCAACTGAGATGGGTCGTCACGCTGTCAATGCCTGATAAACGATCCCAAAACAGTTGATGTATGGGAAGCTTGAAGGGGCAGACGCTAGCAGGTGGACAGAAAAGCTTTAAAGACACTCTTAAAGTGTCTCTGAAATGCTTCGAATAGACAATACGTCTGGGATCTCATCAAGATCGCAAATGTGCCTGTAACAAAGAGGAACTCGAATAGCTGAGAATCATCGATTGTTGAGTCACAGAGAAACGAGAGCGCAAAGACAGAGCACACAACACACATGTCTAACCTGATCAATGCCACCTGTGGTGGGATTCTGTTCTAGGATTGACTCACAGTCACTCCGCACACCAGAGAGGTGCAACAGTACACGTCTGAGATGTTGTCAACGCTCATGACGGCTATTATAGTACATAGTTAGAGCTAGTACATTAGTTAGAGCTAGTACATTAGTTAGAGCTTAGTACATTAGTTAAGCTATACATTAGTTAGAGCTAGTACATTAACAGATACTGAGTTTAGCACATCAGTTTTAACACATTATACAAGTTTTGTGCTGATTATCAACAGGCAGTGCACCACAAAGAGCAATGTTACTCCATACATTGATACAATGCAAAGGTAGACTCAGAGACATAAAGTCACTTTATGAAGCGAACAAAGCTTGTTCTAGAAATCTCTTCTTCCTGAAACTGAGGCAACAGACTGAAAGAATGACAATGTCAAGAGAGGCTTGCTCCAGGTGTCTATTTTACCTGATGCTGAATGGCAAAACAGGATTAGAGAATAGATGTATAGAATAGATACACAAAGAGCAAACCTAGTAACGCTGCTAAACGACATATCAAGGATAAGAACAGAGCTCCAAATGGCTTGAACAATGCGATAAAATAAGTTCTTGAAAGGCTGTTTATATATCACAATAAGAATGATCAAAATGGCAAAAGTAGCGAGCGAGAGAGAATAGATACAAGTTTTAGCACAACGTGGTATATGATATAACAAAGAACACATCCAAGTTTTCCTGTAGTGACCAAGATGATAATTTTATCCTTTGTGAGATAATTCTCATTAATGTACTCTGTTTGTAAGGGTTTTGTGTAGATAATTTCTTTCTGATTAATGCACTCTGTTTGTAGGGCTTGTGTGAGTAATTCTTTCTGTATTAATGACTCTGTTGAAGGTTTTGTGAGTAATCTTTCTGTTAAGCACCTCTGTTTGTAAAGGTTTTTGTGTGAGATAATTTTCTGTATGCACTGTTGTAAAGGTTTTGTGTAGATAATTTCTGATTAATGTTCTGTTTGTAATGGTTTTGTGTGAGATAATTTCTTTCGTATTAATGTACTCAGTTTGTAAGGGTTTGTGTGAGATAATTTCTTTCGATTAATGCACCTCTGTTTGTAAAAGTTTTGTGTGAGATAATTTTTCTGATTAATGTACTCTGTTTGTAAGGGTTTTTGTGAGATAATTTCTCTGTATTAATGTACTTGTTTGTAAAGGTTTTGTGTGAGATAATTCTTTCATATTTATGTACTCTGTTGAAGGTTTTGTGTGAGATAATTCTTTCATATTTATGTACCATCTGTTTGTAAGGTTTGTGTGAGATAATTCTTTCTGATTAATGCACCTCTGTTTGTAAGGGTTTTGTTGTGAGATAATCTTCTGTATTAATGTACCTCTGTTTGTAAGTGGCTTTGTGTGAGATAATTTCTTTCATAATGTACCTCTGTTTGTAAGGTTTGTGAGATAATCTTCTGTATTAATGTACTTGTTTGTAAAGGTTTGTGTGAGATAATCTCTATATTTATGTACCTCTGTTTGAGGGTTTTTGTGTGAGATAATTCTTTCATATTAATGTTCTGTTTGTAAGGTTTTTGTGTGAGATAATTTCTTTCTGATTAATGTACCTCAGTTTGTAAGGTTTTTGTGTGAGATAATTTCTTTCGTATTAATGCACCTGTTTGTAAGGTTTTGTGTGAGATAATTCTTTCATATTTATGCATCTGTTTGTAAGTGTCTTTGTGTGAGATAATTTATTCTGATTAATGTACCTCTGTTTGTAGGCTTTTTGTGTGAGATAATTCTTTCTGTTAATGCACTCTGTTTGTAAGGGTTTTGTGTGAGATATTCTTTCTGTATTAATGCACTGTTTGTAAGTGGTTTTTGTGTGAGATAATCTTTCTGTATTAATGTACCTCGTTTGTAAGGTTTTGTGTGAGATAATTCTTTCTGTATTAATGCACCTCTGTTGTAGGGTTTCTGTGTGAGATAATTCTTTCTGTATTTATGTACCTCTGTTTGTAAGGGTTTTTGTGTGAGATAATTTCTTTCTATATTTATGTATCCTCTGTTTAATGGGTTTTGTGAGATAATTCTTCTATATTAATGTACCTCTGTTTGTAAGGGTTTGTGTGAGATAATTCTTTCATATTAATGTACCTCTGTTTGTAAGTGGTTTTTTGTGAGATAATTTATTTCATATTTATGTACCTCTGTTTGTAAGGTTTTGTGTGAGATATCTTTCTGTATTAATGTACCTCTGTTTGTAGGGTTTGTGGCTAAGATATTTTCTAACTTCTTCCAGTCACCCAAAGAAAATAGACTCATATTTATAGATGATATGACCAAAGATGAGTTCTTGACAAGACTCAGGTTACTAGGTATTACTATTGTTTATTATGTTGGGAATTTATTTTTGACATATCAGAACATGTGGACCAACAAACTTAAGAATAAAAATTAACTCCTTGCTGAGAATTTAGGTCCTGTAGGTATTACAAAAAGACATGAAGGCTGGAAGACCATCATGGAAGGGGCATCTGCAAAGAGAAGAAATGGAAGACCATGAGAAGATGGATTCAAGATGTAACTGATGGTTTGATAGATGGCTGAGAGACATGACATCTGGCCTATGAGAGAGAAATCTGAGACTATAGGGTGGCAAAGTCTGCTCAGGACAAGCTATTTGATGATGATGAGGTATTACAAGATTTTCCAACAAGCTCATATAATATATGAGAGCGTGTAGCAAGTTGTTAGTGAACCGCTTCAAGGCTGGGGGTCGTTCAGCTCGATGCGTGAGAATTTTCTCCATCCGACTTTCAGGTGACCCAGCCTAAACTGGGTCAGACTGCTCTGGGAAGTAAAGGCGGTCGGCGTGCTGCTGACTACATCACCCATCGTGCCGACGGTCAATGAAATACAGGCCTAACACTGTATTGCCCATGTACCAGGTAGAAAGGGTCCTTTCTTACTTTACATTAATATATAGGTTGACTTTAATACTATCTGCACACGAGGTTATGATGATCCTGATGTTTATGACTTGGTATAACTTGATCGTCTATCCAGCTTACAGCACTGTCTTAAACTCTATTAGAAATCTTTTAACAGTGTCTGTCTCTTTATTTGAGAGCAGATGTAGCATAGAGACCTGTGCATTTGCTTTGAAGAACATGATCCAAGATCAAATAATTTGCAACAGCTCTAAGGTTGTCTCAGTTTGTATCAGCTCCACTAGAAAGTAAAGATGGCCAGAGTGAACACTTACATCACCCATCATGTGCCATTGGTCAAAGAAAATATATCCTAATAATATATTTCCATGGTGTGAAAATAGGTTTTTATAGTGGGTAGGAAATGGGACAATTCAGGTCCATGACAGTCAATGCTGCGATTTTCTCCAGATGCTTGCCCATTGTATTTTCAGCCAGCTATCTTGTAGTATCTTTGTTTGTTCAGCAATGGTAAGGTACTGTGAGCCACTCTTCCTGCTCTCACAGTCCTGGATGGATGCTGATCTTAACAGGTCCTGTGCATCATTTAATAAATGGATGATATTGAATGCCATCAGGACCTGGAGCAGTGTTGATTTGATGGTCTCACCAGTGACACACTGTTCATCTAACATTGCATCGGCACACGCTGCATGGCCTTCCTGGTCAACATTCTTCAGCCTCATTATTCTGTTCACTTCTGTTTGAGAAGGCCATCCCTATTCTCATCCGACTCTGTAAGATATGATCTATGCTCTGGAAATCCAGGATGCTCTAACTGCTATGGCCATTTATATGTTGTCGAAATCTTGCCGGATATATAAGATAGACAAAATCCAAGTGAGACATAGAATGTTTTTCTTAAGATAGTTAATGATTTTAGTTGTGATTCCATGTCATCATAATTAATTTGATTAAATGATGTTGCCTTCTTTTCTTCAAACACTCATATCAACCACTTGTTAAACCACTTCTGTAATCTGAGCTAAGACTGATATTATTTGTGCCATTATGCACCTTCATAGGCCATATACTGATTTCTGAACCCTTATTTACTAGGTAGCTTCCCAAATCCATACCTCAGTTGCCTCTTAAAACATGCCTTGTAGGTTGCAGTGTTACTATTCTTGCTTAGCCCAACAACACACGAGTGTGATGTTCAGATCAAGAAATTTGTTTTCTTTATTACTTCAGAACACTATCATTGTGGTATAAATGTTTCTCCACAGTGGAACACTAGCTGAGATAATGGATAACCCTGGACCATATGGATATATACTATCCACAACTACGTCTGATATGTGCATGTTACCAAACTCAAGTAAGATTTACAATTATTCCTTAGAAACAATTGAAGATATGTTTAATGAGGTGTGAAGCAGAGATTACTTTTAATGTCGAGATTTTTAGTTTTTCATGAAATACATTTATATTTTGACATGTGTTTTCAAACGTTGATCACCGTCATGATATTTTAGGCTTAACTCTGTATACGACTCATACTAAAGACATTTGTTAGCATAAATGAAAGGAAATTCAAGTATGTTTTATTTCTAATTTCTATAAGTTTTCAAAGAGCTGACTCATTCAGGATGACAGAAAATGATAACCTTCACTGCTTATAAAAAGCTCCGAACTGTGCGCTGTAAGCTTGACATTCAAGTTCAGCTTCTGACTTTCTCAGACTGTTTCTAAAAGACAGAAGAAGAAGATGATAAGTAGCTGTACATAGAAAACTAGTAGCTTCATGCAGATAGGGCTTGTTAATTTTGTAGTGACTCATCTAGTAGAAGGTAAACTCTGATTTTAAATCTTGCAACTATCAAATTATTAAATTCATGGAAAAGGCTTGGGAAGAAAACCCCAAGATCATATCCTGAGCAGGAGTCCCTAAGATAGTATAGAAGTTGTCAGTTCTAGCCTAGTTTAATCCATGGTAGCTGTCATCTTGGAATAAAAATTTATATCACTGGATATACGTTATTTAGTAATACAGTTAGAATATCTGCTTTATAGCTGTCACGGTACTATGGATTCGATTGCCATCAAATTTGTTCAGCTAATTTATGTTTTTCAACTACTGTTAAAATTGGCCATCAAAAGTGTCCAGTATGGTATGAGTGTTGAGAGAAGCCCAGTAAGAATGGATGAGCTGTGTATAACCAGAGAGGCACTGAAATTCTTATCATGTAAACCTTCTGCCATTTGCTTATAAGGGACACTTTGCTTGTCTGAAATGCAGTGACATATATTCTAGCAAGTGACTAATACTTGTTCACACTTTGATAATGATTTCCTTTTATAGTCTAAATCCATATAGCCAATGTTGAATATACAACATGTAAGTACATATCAGTTAAATGATTACTATCATTATAGCGCTCCAGAAATGTCCGTATGTGTTCTGATCTCGCTTCAACAAGTCCAGCTGCCCAACTCACCAGTTCGGTGTTGAACAATCAATGATTTTGTATATTTGGTATATCGTTCTTTTCGGGCTGTACGAATATCGACACATCTCTCTCAATCTGGTCAGCGACTGGGATTCATAACCCTGAAACTCATCTTTTTGGAAAGACTCTCTCAGTGCATTAAGAATGTAATTTGGATCCATTGCAACTCCCTCTGATCTTGTAGCCGTGCCAGCCAATCTATCAGCTTGTTCATGACTCCTACGTGCCCAGAGACTAAAATGAAGGCAATTTCTCTGATCAACCTGTTTAGTACTTTCTGTATGTAAATATTCTGTTTGAACTTACCTCCACAGATATGAACAAAGCTCTGATGATAAACCTCCATTATCTTGTCCCATTGATTTCTTTGATGGGACAAATGATATCGACCATGATATTGCTGGTAAAATATTTCATTTCTTGCTTTCTTTTACATTTGTTTCTTTACAATGTCAAATTAAATAGTCCATAATGCATTAACAAGTGTGTTTGTCTGTTTCATTTCTTTGATTTTTATATCAGATCGATTGCAGCAACAGCAGATTCAATGTACTGTATGATTCGCTTCTCTGTCCAGATAGATCTATCCAGAAAGAACTCAAAATCAAAGAAAACTGGCTAATGCTCCAAATAAGAGAGAAAATTGAGATATTTTGGACATATAAAAAGACATGAAGGCCTGAAGAAGACCATGAAAGGAGGCAAAGAGAAGAGGAAGACCATGGAGAAGATGGATTCAGGATGTAACTGATGGTTTGAACATGACTGCTAAAGAGGCAAGACATCTGCCGTATGAGAGAAATTCCAAAGAACTATTGGGATGGCAAAGTTCTGCTCAGGACAAGCTATATGATGATGATGATTCATTTCAGGTCATCCATAGAGCAACCCTTCAGGTATCAAAGTGGTGGTATAATGGTCATACTTTCTCCTTGTAAAACTGATGTACATGAAAGATATGTTTTAGATACATGGATTATTTAGCACTGCTTTTTCTTTTTGCCCTCTAGATAATTCTGAATATGTTTCTGCATACACTAGGTCATTTTAGTTCCTTGTGGACTATGGGGTTGTCACTGTGGGTTTAGTTCTCTCATGTGGACTATGGGTTGTCACTGTGGGTTTAGTTCCTTGTGGACTATGGAGTTGTCACTGTGGGTTTAGTTCCTTGTGGACTATGGAGTTGTCACTGTGGGTTTAGTTCCTTGTGGACTATGGAGTTGTCACTGTGGGTTTAGTTCCTTGTGGACTATGGAGTTGTCACTGTGGGAACAAAGCATTTAATGTGTGCCTGTTGTGTTGATTTCTGCTTATTGTTTTCATGTGATGTGTCAATTGGCAATCATGAGAAACAACATTTCTATAAGTCGGTGCGGACTGCTGTCACCTCTATTTCTTCAATAATCCAGCGGAACTTAGGCTCTTGTCTTTTTGCCCAATACCATATAGTGGTGCCAGATGTGTAATTTTAAAAGTTGTTGCTTTGTTCCATATAATGTGTTAAATTTATCTGCCCCTGGATGAAGAAAAGTTTTCCTGACATAATCCAACGCTTGAGACCCGAATAAGTGATGGTCAGTAATTTCATGATGATATGTGTACACAGCTGGCACTATGGAGCATGTTATTGTTTAAATCTTTTCATATGCTTATTAAATGGTATGTGTCCCCAGTGGTAACCAGGGCCAAAATTTGGGTGTGAAGAATAGAACCACTGTTACCTGTCACGCATGTCGTAAGAGGCGACTAAGGAGGTTTGGCTGAAATCAGATGCACATGTCCGCTAGGAAATGCTAACCCGAAACAAATGCTTGCAGAAACGGATGCACCAGGCCGTAAGGCGCATAACATGGTGCAACGACCCTCACAATGAGGAATGGGATAACGGATTCTACGGCCGCCAATCTGCCTCGGAGATTTAGCAGCAGTAAGAATGTCAGACCTAAAATCATGAGGGGGCCAAAACTTACTGTGGGAAGAGGTTGGCACAAACGGGTAAGCAGAAATCATAGGAATTATATCCTACAGAATGGCACTTAGTATGCAGACTTGAGAAGAAAGAGGTGGCCCACTTACACCAGCGTCCAAGACAAACTGTATGGCATGGCTGATAATCTGAGACAGACGGCTGCCTTATTAGAGAATCCGAAATCCCAATCTAGTGAGAACGAAGAAGAAATGGTATGTATAGTTTTAATGAGTTAAATAACCAAAGATGCTCTTATATATAATCTCTTTTATTGTATCTAATTTTTGTAATTAACGTCTTTTCCTTCAGCATGGAGACAAGTTACATCTGGACAGTTTACATTTCGCACAATGCCTGGGGACATTTCTTTTGAAGACACCTGAGAACACTAAGCAACTTATAAACTATTTTAACTTAAGACTAGGAGGTTACCAAGATATTGTTTAAATTTGCATTAATTCTCTTCTTCTGCTTTCTTACTAGATTGGGATTTTGGATTCTCTAATAAAGCAGCCATGTGCCTCAGATTATCAGCCACACATACGGTTTGTCTTGGCGCTGGTGTAAGTGGGCCACCTCTTTCTTCTCAAGTCTGCATACTGAGGCAGTTCTGTAGGATATAATTCCTATGATTCTGCTTCCCCATTTGTGCCGACCTCTTCCTGCAGTAAGTTTTGGTCACCTTCGTGATGGTAGGTCTGACATTCTTACTGCGTGGCTAAATCTCTGAGGCAGATTGGCCGAGAATCTGTTATCCCATTCCTCGTGAGGTCATTCACCATGTTATGCCCTTAAGTGCATCCGTTTTCTGCAAGCATTTGTTTGGGTTAGCATTCCTAGCGACACATGCTCGATTTCAGCCAAACCTTAGTCGCCTCTTACGACATGCATGGCAGGTAGCAGTGGTTCTATCCTTTACACCCCAAATTTGGGCCCTAGTAACCACTCGGGCGAGTATTAATCTTATATAATGTATAAAATGGAAACAAATGCTCGACAAAGTATGCGAAGATGAAAAATCAGAGACAATCTGGTATCGAACCGTTGTTCTGTCAAATGGGCGGTAGCATTTTGCCATAAGAAAATTTTGTTTCTGAGCTCTCCAAAATGTGTCAACCTTTTCCTCCAACTATGACTTATAGACCAAGTTAATCCAAGTATAATTCTCATTCCTTCTTCCTCGACCGCTCCCTACCGACCACTTGTTAACCACTCTTGTGATTTGTATGTGATCTGACCCTAAGAGTGATTGTACACTGTGCCAGTTATGCGCCTACAAGCAAGTCAGCACATCCGATTTCTGCAATGCTTTTTATTTACTAGGTAGCTTCCTAGCCCTACATGTCTCCTCTTATGGCATGCCTTGTAGGTTGCAGTGGTACTATTCTTTGCTTCCTTTACGGGCGCCAACACCACACTGGCGCTCATCTCTTACAAAAGAGATCCCAGCTTGACCTGCGTATAAATCAGTACATTGATAATTGTTCAAACCTGTTTAAATGCTCTTGGTATTGGTAGTTATATAAAGTTAAAATCTACTTCACTGCTGTATACATCAAGGTTAATTGCATCAGATTTCTCTACAGTTTTCTTTTTTTTTTAACTGTAATTCATGTTTATGGTTGTGAATAATTCAGTGCAATGTCATGCAGTATTGTACCAGTCATTCGTGTAATTTATATCAATGTCATGCAGTATTGTACCAGTCATTCATGTAATTTATATCAATGTCATGCAGTATTGTACCAGTCATTCATGTAATTTATATCAATGTCATGCAGTAGTGTACCAGTCATTCATGTAATTTATATCAATGTCATGCAGTATTGTACCAGTCATTCATGTAATTTATATCAATGTCATGCAGTAGTGTACCAGTCATTCATGTAATTTATATCAATGTCATGCAGTAGTGTACCAGTCATTCATGTAATTTATATCAATGTCATGCAGTAGTGTACCAGTCATTCGTGTAATTTATATCAATGTCATGCAGTATTGTACCAGTCATTCATGTAATTTATATCAATGTCATGCAGTATTGTACCAGTCATTCGTGTAATTTATATCAATGTCATGCAGTATTGTACCAGTCATTCATGTAATTTATATCAATGTCATGCAGTATTGTACCAGTCATTCATGTAATTTATATCAATGTCATGCAGTATTGTACCAGTCATTCGTGTAATTTATATCAATGTCATGCAGTATTGTACCAGTCATTCGTTTAAATTTTTATCAATGTCATGCAGTATTGTACCAGTCATTCATGTAATTTATATCAATGTCATGCAGTATTGTACCAGTCATTCATGTAATTTATATCAATGTCATGCAGTATTGTACCAGTCATTCGTGTAATTTATATCAATGTCATGCAGTAGTGTACCAGTCATTCGTGTAATTTATATCAATGTCATGCAGTAGTGTACCAGTCATTCGTGTAATTTATATCAATGTCATGCAGTATTGTACCAGTCATTCGTGTAATTTATATCAATGTCATGCAGTATTGTACCAGTCATTCGGTAATTTATATCAATGTCATGCAGTATTGTACCAGTCATTCGTGTAATTTATATCAATGTCATGCAGTATTGTACCAGTCATTCGTGTAATTTATATCAATGTCATGCAGTATTGTACCAGTCATTCATGTAATTTATATCAATGTCATGCAGTATTGTACCAGTCATTCATGTAATTTATATCAATGTCATGCAGTAGTGTACCAGTCATTCATGTAATTTATATCAATGTCATGCAGTATTGTACCAGTCATTCATGTAATTTATATCAATGTCATGCAGTATTGTACCAGTCATTCATGTAATTTATATCAATGTCATGCAGTATTGTACCAGTCATTCGGGAATTTATATCAATGTCATGCAGTATTGTACCAGTCATTCGTTTAATTTATATCAATGTCATGCAGTATTGTACCAGTCATTCATGTAATTTATATCAATGTCATGCAGTATTGTACCAGTCATTCATGTAATTTATATCAATGTCATGCAGTATTGTACCAGTCATTCGTGTAATTTATATCAATGTCATGCAGTATTGTACCAGTCATTCATGTAATTTATATCAATGTCATGCAGTATTGTACCAGTCATTCGGTAATTTATATCAATGTCATGCAGTATTGTACCAGTCATTCATGTAATTTATATCAATGTCATGCAGTATTGTACCAGTCATTCATGTAATTTATATCAATGTCATGCAGTATTGTACCAGTCATTCATGTAATTTATATCAATGTCATGCAGTAGTGTACCAGTCATTCCTGTAATTTATATCAATGTCATGCAGTATTGTACCAGTCATTCGTGTAATTTATATCAATGTCATGCAGTATTGTACCAGTCATTCATGTAATTTATATCAATGTCATGCAGTATTGTACCAGTCATTCATGTAATTTATATCAATGTCATGCAGTATTGTACCAGTCATTCATGTAATTTATATCAATGTCATGCAGTAGTGTACCAGTCATTCTTGTAATTTATATCAATGTCATGCAGTATTGTACCAGTCATTCATGTAATTTATATCAATGTCATGCAGTATTGTACCAGTCATTCATGTAATTTATATCAATGTCATGCAGTATTGTACCAGTCATTCATGTAATTTATATCAATGTCATGCAGTATTGTACCAGTCATTCGTGTAATTTATATCAATGTCATGCAGTAGTGTACCAGTCATTCATGTAATTTATATCAATGTCATGCAGTATTGTACCAGTCATTCGGGAATTTATATCAATGTCATGCAGTATTTACCAGTCATTCGTGTAATTTATATCAATGTCATGCAGTATTGTACCAGTCATTCATGTAATTTATATCAATGTCATGCAGTATTGTACCAGTCATTCGTTTAATTTATATCAATGTCATGCAGTATTGTACCAGTCATTCGTGTAATTTATATCAATGTCATGCAGTAGTGTACCAGTCATTCGTGTAATTTATATCAATGTCATGCAGTATTGTACCAGTCATTCATGTAATTTATATCAATGTCATGCAGTATTGTACCAGTCATTCGTGTAATTTATATCAATGTCATGCAGTAGTGTACCAGTCATTCATGTAATTTATATCAATGTCATGCAGTATTGTACCAGTCATTCGTGTAATTTATTTCAATGTCATGCAGTATTGTACCAGTCATTCATGTAATTTATATCAATGTCATGCAGTATTGTACCAGTCATTCATGTAATTTATATCAATGTCATGCAGTAGTGTACCAGTCATTCATGTAATTTATATCAATGTCATGCAGTATTGTACCAGTCATTCGTGAATTTATATCAATGTCATGCAGTATTGTACCAGTCATTCGTGTAATTTATATCAATGTCATGCAGTATTGTACCAGTCATTCGTGTAATTTATATCAATGTCATGGGAGTAGTGTACCAGTCATTCAGGTAATTTATATCAATGTCATGCAGTAGTGTACCAGTCATTCGTGTAATTTATATCAATGTCATGCAGTATTGTACCAGTCATTCATGTAATTTATATCAATGTCATGCAGTATTGTACCAGTCATTCGTGTAATTTATATCAATGTCATGCAGTAGTGTACCAGTCATTCATGTAATTTATATCAATGTCATGCAGTATTGTACCAGTCATTCGTGTAATTTATATCAATGTCATGCAGTATTGTACCAGTCATTCATGTAATTTATATCAATGTCATGCAGTATTGTACCAGTCATTCATGTAATTTATATCAATGTCATGCAGTAGTGTACCAGTCATTCATGTAATTTATATCAATGTCATGCAGTATTGTACCAGTCATTCGTGTAATTTATATCAATGTCATGCAGTATTGTACCAGTCATTCGTGTAATTTATATCAATGTCATGCAGTATTGTACCAGTCATTCGTGTAATTTATATCAATGTCATGCAGTATTGTACCAGTCATTCATGTAATTTATATCAATGTCATGCAGTATTGTACCAGTCATTCATGTAATTTATATCAATGTCATGCAGTAGTGTACCAGTCATTCATGTAATTTATATCAATGTCATGCAGTATTGTACCAGTCATTCATGTAATTTATATCAATGTCATGCAGTAGTGTACCAGTCATTCATGTAATTTATATCAATGTCATGCAGTAGTGTACCAGTCATTCATGTAATTTATATCAATGTCATGCAGTAGTGTACCAGTCATTCGTGTAATTTATATCAATGTCATGCAGTATTGTACCAGTCATTCATGTAATTTATATCAATGTCATGCAGTATTGTACCAGTCATTCGTTTAATTTATATCAATGTCATGCAGTATTGTACCAGTCATTCATGTAATTTATATCAATGTCATGCAGTATTGTACCAGTCATTCATGTAATTTATATCAATGTCATGCAGTATTGTACCAGTCATTCGTGTAATTTATATCAATGTCATGCAGTATTGTACCAGTCATTCGTGTAATTTATATCAATGTCATGCAGTATTGTACCAGTCATTCATGTAATTTATATCAATGTCATGCAGTATTGTACCAGTCATTCATGTAATTTATATCAATGTCATGCAGTATTGTACCAGTCATTCGTGTAATTTATATCAATGTCATGCAGTAGTGTACCAGTCATTCGTGTAATTTATATCAATGTCATGCAGTAGTGTACCAGTCATTCGTGTAATTTATATCAATGTCATGCAGTATTGTACCAGTCATTCGTGTAATTTATATCAATGTCATGCAGTATTGTACCAGTCATTCGGTAATTTATATCAATGTCATGCAGTATTGTACCAGTCATTCGTGTAATTTATATCAATGTCATGCAGTATTGTACCAGTCATTCGTGTAATTTATATCAATGTCATGCAGTATTGTACCAGTCATTCATGTAATTTATATCAATGTCATGCAGTATTGTACCAGTCATTCATGTAATTTATATCAATGTCATGCAGTAGTGTACCAGTCATTCATGTAATTTATATCAATGTCATGCAGTATTGTACCAGTCATTCATGTAATTTATATCAATGTCATGCAGTATTGTACCAGTCATTCATGTAATTTATATCAATGTCATGCAGTATTGTACCAGTCATTCGTGTAATTTATATCAATGTCATGCAGTATTGTACCAGTCATTCGTGTAATTTATATCAATGTCATGCAGTATTGTACCAGTCATTCATGTAATTTATATCAATGTCATGCAGTATTGTACCAGTCATTCATGTAATTTATATCAATGTCATGCAGTATTGTACCAGTCATTCGTGTAATTTATATCAATGTCATGCAGTATTGTACCAGTCATTCATGTAATTTATATCAATGTCATGCAGTATTGTACCAGTCATTCGTTTAATTTATATCAATGTCATGCAGTATTGTACCAGTCATTCATGTAATTTATATCAATGTCATGCAGTATTGTACCAGTCATTCATGTAATTTATATCAATGTCATGCAGTATTGTACCAGTCATTCATGTAATTTATATCAATGTCATGCAGTATTGTACCAGTCATTCATGTAATTTATATCAATGTCATGCAGTAGTGTACCAGTCATTCATGTAATTTATATCAATGTCATGCAGTATTGTACCAGTCATTCGGTAATTTATATCAATGTCATGCAGTATTGTACCAGTCATTCATGTAATTTATATCAATGTCATGCAGTATTGTACCAGTCATTCATGTAATTTATATCAATGTCATGCAGTATTGTACCAGTCATTCATGTAATTTATATCAATGTCATGCAGTAGTGTACCAGTCATTCGTGTAATTTATATCAATGTCATGCAGTATTGTACCAGTCATTCATGTAATTTATATCAATGTCATGCAGTATTGTACCAGTCATTCATGTAATTTATATCAATGTCATGCAGTATTGTACCAGTCATTCATGTAATTTATATCAATGTCATGCAGTATTGTACCAGTCATTCGTGTAATTTATATCAATGTCATGCAGTAGTGTACCAGTCATTCATGTAATTTATATCAATGTCATGCAGTATTGTACCAGTCATTCGTGTAATTTATATCAATGTCATGCAGTATTGTACCAGTCATTCGGTTTAAATTTTTATCAATGTCATGCAGTATTGTACCAGTCATTCATGTAATTTATATCAATGTCATGCAGTATTGTACCAGTCATTCGTGTAATTTATATCAATGTCATGCAGTATTGTACCAGTCATTCGGTAATTTATATCAATGTCATGCAGTAGTGTACCAGTCATTCGTGTAATTTATATCAATGTCATGCAGTATTGTACCAGTCATTCATGTAATTTATATCAATGTCATGCAGTATTGTACCAGTCATTCGTGTAATTTATATCAATGTCATGCAGTAGTGTACCAGTCATTCATGTAATTTATATCAATGTCATGCAGTATTGTACCAGTCATTCGTGAATTTATTTCAATGTCATGCAGTATTGTACCAGTCATTCATGTAATTTATATCAATGTCATGCAGTATTGTACCAGTCATTCATGTAATTTATATCAATGTCATGCAGTAGTGTACCAGTCATTCATGTAATTTATATCAATGTCATGCAGTATTGTACCAGTCATTCGTTTAATTTATATCAATGTCATGCAGTATTGTACCAGTCATTCGGGAATTTATATCAATGTCATGCAGTATTGTACCAGTCATTCGTTTAATTTATATCAATGTCATGCAGTATTGTACCAGTCATTCGTGTAATTTATATCAATGTCATGCAGTAGTGTACCAGTCATTCTTGTAATTTATATCAATGTCATGCAGTAGTGTACCAGTCATTCGTGTAATTTATATCAATGTCATGCAGTATTGTACCAGTCATTCATGTAATTTATATCAATGTCATGCAGTATTGTACCAGTCATTCGTGTAATTTATATCAATGTCATGCAGTAGTGTACCAGTCATTCATGTAATTTATATCAATGTCATGCAGTATTGTACCAGTCATTCGTGTAATTTATATCAATGTCATGCAGTATTGTACCAGTCATTCATGTAATTTATATCAATGTCATGCAGTATTGTACCAGTCATTCATGTAATTTATATCAATGTCATGCAGTAGTGTACCAGTCATTCATGTAATTTATATCAATGTCATGCAGTATTGTACCAGTCATTCGTGTAATTTATATCAATGTCATGCAGTATTGTACCAGTCATTCGGTAATTTATATCAATGTCATGCAGTATTGTACCAGTCATTCTTGTAATTTATATCAATGTCATGCAGTATTGTACCAGTCATTCGTGTAATTTATATCAATGTCATGCAGTATTGTACCAGTCATTCGTGTAATTTATATCAATGTCATGCAGTATTGTACCAGTCATTCGTGTAATTTATATCAATGTCATGCAGTATTGTACCAGTCATTCGTTTAATTTATATCAATGTCATGCAGTATTGTACCAGTCATTAGTGTAATTTATATCAATGTCATGCAGTATTGTACCAGTCATTCGGTAATTTATATCAATGTCATGCAGTATTGTACCAGTCATTCTTGTAATTTATATCAATGTCATGCAGTATTGTACCAGTCATTCGTGTAATTTATATCAATGTCATGCAGTATTGTACCAGTCATTCGTTTAATTTATATCAATGTCATGCAGTATTGTACCAGTCATTCGGTAATTTATATCAATGTCATGCAGTATTGTACCAGTCATTCATGTAATTTATATCAATGTCATGCAGTATTGTACCAGTCATTCGTTTAATTTATATCAATGTCATGCAGTATTGTACCAGTCATTCGTGTAATTTATATCAATGTCATGCAGTATTGTACCAGTCATTCATGTAATTTATATCAATGTCATGCAGTATTGTACCAGTCATTCGTGTAATTTATATCAATGTCATGCAGTAGTGTACCAGTCATTCATGTAATTTATATCAATGTCATGCAGTATTGTACCAGTCATTCGTGTAATTTATATCAATGTCATGCAGTATTGTACCAGTCATTCTTGTAATTTATATCAATGTCATGCAGTAGTGTACCAGTCATTCATGTAATTTATATCAATGTCATGCAGTAGTGTACCAGTCATTCGTGTAATTTATATCAATGTCATGCAGTATTGTACCAGTCATTCGGTAATTTATATCAATGTCATGCAGTATTGTACCAGTCATTCATGTAATTTATATCAATGTCATGCAGTATTGTACCAGTCATTCGTTTAATTTATATCAATGTCATGCAGTATTGTACCAGTCATTCGGGAATTTATATCAATGTCATGCAGTATTGTACCAGTCATTCATGTAATTTATATCAATGTCATGCAGTATTGTACCAGTCATTCGTGTAATTTATATCAATGTCATGCAGTAGTGTACCAGTCATTCATGTAATTTATATCAATGTCATGCAGTATTGTACCAGTCATTTGTGTAATTTATATCAATGTCATGCAGTATTGTACCAGTCATTGTGTATTTATATCAATGTCTGCAGTAGTGTAAGTCATTCATGTAATTTATATCAATGTCATGCAGTAGTGTACCAGTCATTCGTGTAATTTATATCAATGTCATGCAGTAGTGTACCAGTCATTCGTGTAATTTATATCAATGTCATGCAGTATTGTACCAGTCATTCATGTAATTTATATCAATGTCATGCAGTAGTGTACCAGTCATTCATGTAATTTATATCAATGTCATGCAGTAGTGTACCAGTCATTCGTGTAATTTATATCAATGTCATGCAGTATTGTACCAGTCATTCGTGTAATTTATATCAATGTCATGCAGTATTGTACCAGTCATTCATGTAATTTATATCAATGTCATGCAGTAGTGTACCAGTCATTCATGTAATTTATATCAATGTCATGCAGTATTGTACCAGTCATTCGTGTAATTTATATCAATGTCATGCAGTATTGTACCAGTCATTCATGTAATTTATATCAATGTCATGCAGTAGTGTACCAGTCATTCGTGGGAATTTATATCAATGTCATGCAGTATTGTACCAGTCATTCGGGAATTTATATCAATGTCATGCAGTATTGTACCAGTCATTCGTGTAATTTATATCAATGTCATGCAGTATTGTACCAGTCATTCATGTAATTTATATCAATGTCATGCAGTATTGTACCAGTCATTCATGTAATTTATATCAATGTCATGCAGTATTGTACCAGTCATTCATGTAATTTATATCAATGTCATGCAGTATTGTACCAGTCATTCATGTAATTTATATCAATGTCATGCAGTATTGTACCAGTCATTCGTGTAATTTATATCAATGTCATGCAGTATTGTACCAGTCATTCGTGTAATTTATATCAATGTCATGCAGTAGTGTACCAGTCATTCGTGTAATTTATATCAATGTCATGCAGTATTGTACCAGTCATTCGTGTAATTTATATCAATGTCATGCAGTATTGTACCAGTCATTCGTGTAATTTATATCAATGTCATGCAGTATTGTACCAGTCATTTGTGTAATTTATATCAATGTCATGCAGTAGTGTACCAGTCATTCGTGTAATTTATATCAATGTCATGCAGTATTGTACCAGTCATTCGTGTAATTTATATCAATGTCATGCAGTATTGTACCAGTCATTCGTGTAATTTATATCAATGTCATGCAGTATTGTACCAGTCATTCGTGTAATTTATATCAATGTCATGCAGTAGTGTACCAGTCATTCGTGTAATTTATATCAATGTCATGCAGTAGTGTACCAGTCATTCGTGTAATTTATATCAATGTCATGCAGTATTGTACCAGTCATTCGTTTAATTTATATCAATGTCATGCAGTATTGTACCAGTCATTCGTTTAATTTATATCAATGTCATGCAGTATTGTACCAGTCATTCGTTTAATTTATATCAATGTCATGCAGTATTGTACCAGTCATTCGTGTAATTTATATCAATAAGGGAAACCTCAAACAGCATTCTTATGAGAGATACAAATGAATTATATATGGCCTTTGTCGTCTTTACAGACGATCAATTGACAAGTATTTTACTGTGACAACTTCCGAGTTTGTGCTTATCTCTTGTCTTTCACCTCACCTCTAAGTCTCTTTTCCAAAGATTCTGCACCTTTGCTTAATGTTGTTCTAATGAGAGACAAACTAATTATAATCATTTAAATAGGCAGTCATAACAAATTCCTGTCCTTATTGCGGTATATCAATACTATTGTTGATCTATCCTTGATGTTTGTCATGATGTAACACTATGTTCTGTTGTGATCTTTTCTGATATCTTTACACATGTAGGTTACAAAGATGAGCTATGGGGTCACTAAGACATTGACCACCAAGTTATATTGACCATTCCTCCATATTCTATGTCATGATATAACACTTAAGATCTTTTATGTTGTCCTTCACAAATGTTGTCAAGTGAAGGACACACACAAGTTATATAAGAGACTACTCTATTGAGTCATGTTAGTCAACCATCTTATCTAGAGGTAATTCTACATACATTCAAATAGCATAGACCTCTGAATCCACATTTTGTTCAATGATTGATTGGTCCATCATCCTCAACTTCAGTGAATAACCATGTGAGCTCCAATCTCCTTCTTGGACAGGAAGATCTCATCAATGGAAGTGCACAAACTCTCCAACACTAGTGAAAGTTCCCAGTATAATTTTGAAGATGGTATCAATTTTAAAGAATTTTATTTCACAAAGATTTTTTAAATGACTTTTTTCAGAGAATTTGCACCAATTTTGAAATGCAAGCATGTAAACATGAACATTTAAAGTGCATTGTATAACACAACTTTTGTTCCAACATTATGCTGTCATGGCTGGACATTAACATCAAACGATAGAAGAAAACTAGACACAGCAGAGATGGTGTCTGAAACCAGAAACCGTGGGTACAAAATCAGTGCGGCACTTCACAACAATTTCAATAGTTCACCCACATAAGCAGTTACTAATGGACAGTGCGCCACAAATGGCAATGCTATTTAGATACAGTGGATACAGGGCAAAAGGTGGACCACAGTAACAACAGGCAGACATGAAGGGCACAAATGAGCCCTTTCTATAAATCTCTTCTTATCCTGACGCTGAGAGGCAAAACAGGTTTTGAGGAAAGGGCGAGAATGTCTTTGCAGCCTATCCGTATCAATTTTCAACTGCGAATGATTCCTTCACATGCTAAACTTGAACATGAAATCTACGTTTTATCATCTTTCTCCAATAGGACTAGGAACTCGATCTCATCTACATTGTGATCAGGATCGCTGCAAAAATAGCCTAATTGCACCACATGAGAAATTAACCAAGTACTTTTGTAGCGAGAGATGAGCATCGTACTTCCATGCCACAGAAAGACAAAACATCTATCACATTGTCTGATGAAGATTTATTGCTTTCTACACTTAATATGAAATTCAAAATAAAATTATTGCAAATATTCTCTGCCAAACTGCAACAAATAAGTAGTATTTATCAATTAGTATTACTGATTATGTTTCTGTGATTTGAATCTTTATAGACATGTTAAATGTATACCAACTCCCATTAATAATATACATGCTCTGTTTTGTTTTTATTGCTTTTACTACCTACCTCCTACTAACATTTTATGAAGTCTATATGATCGGCTGGTTATCATTATACTTCAAGTAGTCGATTGTGAATTTTAAATGTTTGACATTCCCTGAACAATATGACAACCAAAATGACACGAACGTTATACGATCGACATCCTAGTGCATTGGACATTCCCATGTGTGATCTGTTCTCCGCTGCAGCAATCCCAAAGTCCACCTGCTCACCGTACCCATGAGCAGTTGATTAATATAATCTCTCTCACCACGATGACAACACTGTCTGCTTTGTCCAGACTCAACTCCTAATTATCACACTCATTCGAGTGTCTGAAACTTGTACATATCACAGATATGTGTGTGTATTGCATCAATGACTTCAGTACTGTCCATACTTTTGCCAGTCTGAGTAGAGGAATTATTTGCAAACATGAATACATTGTACTACTTCTCAATTTTATTCTATTTTTCCTCAACAATTTCATTTTGTTTAGACATCTATCAGATTTGTGAGTGCTGGGATCAATAAATCAAGTGCATTCCGGCATAGACGATCATGTCTCTACACAACTCTCTCCTTGATGCAGTTAATCAGTTCTGACGTCTTATCTTTGTTCAGAACATCCACGATATCTCCTTCCCTGAATTCTACCCGTTGTCGTCAAATGTTCCAAGTGCTGGGATGACCATTATAGTTTGTTCCAAAATTCGTGATCACACTAAGGTTTAATTTGTACGAAATCTATCTCCAGAGCATATCCTGCAAGACTGTCCTCTCCTGTGTGAGCTGAGAAGCAACATGTGGCCACACCCAGTCGACCTGAAAACTAAGCTTTGGGGAAACCTGACAGACCTGAAGTTGACTGCCCAGTTTGTGGTCCACAGTAAATTAAGCGCATGACCAGAAGATCGCTGAAGAAGAAGTACGAAATCTATCTGATGGATACAAGTAATTTTTGCATGCAGTCTTATATACCTCACAACGTTACGAATCCATGCTTAACTAATTGGTAGGTAGCTTAGTTGATACAAAAAAACGTTTTTTGTTATATAATTTTGTATAAGCACAACAAAATGATAAAGTTTAGAATTTACAGTAATACACAAAATGGTGACGAATGTTTGCAAAGGCGTAACCCTATTACATATTATAAAAAGCAATGTGACATGGTTAGCTTTTTCTTCCTGAGTGTTTCTTATGTTGATATTATCTTTGGCGATCAAATTGACGTACCTTTGGTAGTTGTTGCCAGTCCCTGGTATTGTGAGGCAATTGGTGAATGTGAAAGCAAATGGGAAAGCTATTAGATTTGGAGTCTGAAAAGTCAAAGAGATTGACTACTGCTGCGGGCTGGAGAAAATGCAAACCATCTCGTTGCCAATATGCCTCTTCTTCTCGGAGCACATGCTCTTCACATTTGTTCCAGTATTTTATATCTATTTTTGCGAGGGCATGATGTGTTAGGACTTTTACATCACGAAGTTTGAAAGTCTTGTTTACTGCTGCAACTTGACCTTTGACTGCAGCCCACACAAGTTCAATGGGATTGAGATGTGAATGGTAAGGTGGTAATCGAAGAGAAGTGTGGCGTGCTCAGCAACGACTTTATCGATTATAAAAATCTTTGACTTCTTAGTCTGTCTCACCAGTTGCAACAACTCAGTTTTGAAATTGTTGCAACAAAACGATACATTTTCTTTTGCAAGCCACGCCATGATGTTTTGTGCTTGATGAGGTGGGAATTTTGTCTGCATGCGCCACTACATTATTTTAGGAGGCATTGTCCATTACAATACACGACGGCCTATACAGAGCAGGCAGAAGTGTGTTCGCTAATCAATCCCTGAAAATAAGTCCGTTAATTTTGGTGTGGTAGTCCCTACCATCTGTAGACAGTGCTTGGAAAGAAGTTCTGCGCCACTGACAAGACTATTTGCTTTGCTGCCTGCATGACCTATCACAATGCATTGCCCTTGCTGCTTGAATTTCCTTTTCTTAGTTCCATCTAGTGATTGCAATTCTTTATCAAACGTATGGTGAGCATTTACCCACAATTCGTCCAGATATACAATATCGGCGCCCGAGTGGTTCTCTGGGCCCAAATTTGGGGTGTAAAGAATAGAACCACTGTTACCTGCCACGCATGACTAAGAAGGTTTGGCTGAAATCGGATGCACGTCCTAAACGTGTAGAAATATATGCGTTTAAGGCCTACCAGACCAATGTGCAACATATACACTTTCTTGGCAAAGATCAAACATATCACAAAGAGTGATTAAAATTGGTCGAAGAACGAACGCAAGAAAATATCGTAACCTTCAGTCCTACGCTCGTATCTCCGCAGATATTTGCATCGTGCAGCTATCAGATGCATTTTCTCACAAACTATATTCTGACCTGTACTAGATTTCCGAAAAGTGAAACCGCTGCATCTAACAACTCTCCATAAGGTGGTTTTAGATATATCAATATCACATTGAATTCGCAGACGTGATTTCAATTTACGTGGTGTAACCACATCATTGGCCTTAAACATTTTATGAATCTCTCTAACAATAACATCTTTATCGAAATCGTCAGTTTTCCATTTCTGGCCTTTTCTGTGTTCCTTAAGTTCATCACTACAGTCCTGTTCTATCCAATGGCACAATGACATTCTACTTATACCAAGAGCATGTTGTGTTCTCTTCTTCGGGTCTTGTAAGTTGTGATGTAAACCACCACTTCTGGCTTCTCTGCAGAAGTAGCTATACAGTTGTGCAGTCACCTTCTGCATGGTAGTGAATTTACACTTCCAATTCATTTCTAATACTGATAATAAAATAGTACCTTCCGCTTCAAGTAATGCAAATAAATGGTTTGTGACACGCCAATGACAATCTTTCACATATAGTGGGAAATGATTAATTTCACGGGATTCCCGATTTTAACTACTGCTGAATTGCACATGGAGCGCACATTGGCATCTTGACGTCAATACTTCACTCGATCAACATTCTAAAATCATACCAAATCAACATCGCTGTTAAATTAGTAATAACATATAATTCAAATCTTACATAACTAAAGTTTTGGGTGGGCAAAAATACTTTTGGAACGTCATCACTGTTACCTATCTAAAAATATAAAAATCAAGAATTTCTGTCAAGTGGATGATTTTATATCGCTCGTAAAGATGATCACAATTTTGGAATGAACTATAATAAATTGTAGATAGTCTTCTTGCTTTTCTCTAATTCGTTTTACCTCACAATGTCAGGATGATAGTAGTGAGTGACTGTAGATAGTGAGATCATATATTACGTTGCAGATCTTTCAAAATGAAGGGATTCACTTATAAGTAAAACTTTATGCAGCAGATTTTTTCAAGTGTCACAAATTTTCATATTTTCTGTGCTTTTGAGAATTTGTAATTTTTGCTTCTGGGTTTAGTGAGCACTTGACACTATTTTTGCCAGAGCCATTGTATTTTTTCTTTATTTTAAGATATTTTCTTGTCATTGTCAACTGTTTTTATGTTTACGTTTTAATTAATGAAGTTTCAGTGTATACTTTAGTAATTTTTAAGAATTTCTAATTTTCCAGTAATATATTGAAATCAAGATTGTTTCTCATGCAAAAACTTTATGGATTGTGCCCATGCAATGTTGAGTTTGGAATCAACAATGCAGGTCGTTTGTTGCTATAAATAGAAGATGGTATATTCAATAATGTTCGACTGTTTGAAGTTGCCTCATGATTTCACTATAGATATCTTCGTTCACCCTGAATGAAGTTTGTACTGTTGTGTCGTAGTATATATGTTTGATAGAACTCTGTACACTTTATTGCAATTTTACTCCATTTTTGAGTTCATGGTATTTATGAATGAAAAGTCTTAATGATACTGATATTTCTTAGCTATTAAACTTAACTTGTAACATTGTAGGACAATACGGACTAGGAACAAGGAATGAACGAGGAGATAGGCTTATCCAGTTCTGTGAAGAAAATAACATGGTTATATGCAACACATTTTACCAACAAGAATCTAGGAGATTATACACATGGAAAAGCCCAGGAGATAGAAAAGGAACCAGATAGATTTCATTATGATTAGGAACAGATTTAAAAATAATGTAATGAACACCAAAACATATCCAGGAGCAGATATAAATTCTGATCATAATCCAGTGATGATCAAACTAAATATAAAACTAAAAAGATAGACCAACCAACAAGAAAAGAACCACATATAGATATATCAGCACTTAAACAATCAGAGATACAACAGAAATATTGTGTGGAAGTAAAGAACAAATATGAATGCCTAATGACAGAGTGCTTAGAACAATACAGAAGAGAAAATCCTGAAGAGAAAGTAGCCAATAAATGGGATTGCTTAAAACAGAGTATACAAACTGCAAACAAAAACCTGCCTGTAAAAGAATCCATGAAAATCAAATGTGGATGACTGATGAAATCTTAGAAAAAATGACAGAATGAAAGAAAGCCAAGAACACCCCAAAGTATACAATTTTAGACAACGAAATACGCAACATGTGCAGAACCACAAAAGTAAACTGGTTAGAAACAAAATGCAAGGAAATAGAAGATATGGCAGAAAAACACAGGACTAGAGATATGCACAGAGAAATAAGACAAATGACAAGTAAGAAAAATACTGTAAAAAGTGGAGGATGTATCAAAAACAACAACCAACTTTTGTTTGATAAAACAGAAATATTGACAAGATGGACAGAATATGTAACGGCTCTATTTGATGATCAAAGAAGCAGTAAACACAGTATAAAGTGCAATGACAGCCCAAGAATATTAAAATCTGAAGTTGTAAGAGCAATCGAAACAATGAAGCAAGGAAAGGCTGCAGGATTGGACAATATTACTGTGGAAATGTTAACCTCCTTAGAGGATTTTGGTATTTCAACCATTACAGATTTGTGCAATGATATATATAACACAGGATATATACCAAGAGACTTGAAGACATCAGTATTCATACCACTACCCAAAAGCCCAAAGCACAGGAGTGCACAGACTATAGGACAATTAGCCTGATGAGCCACATAACAAAAATACTACTCAAGATCATACATGAAAGAATTAAAAACAAGATAGACATAGAAGTAGGAGAAGAACAGTTTGGCTTTAGAAAGAACAGAGGAACAAGAGAGGCAATACTTTGTATAAGACTACTCGCTAACAAGTATATAGAAGTGCAAAAAGTATCTACTTGTGTTTCATCGATTATAGCAAAGCTTTTGACAGAGTCCAACATGAAAAGCTAATCATATGTCTACAAGAAATAGGCCTAGATGGGGATGATATCAGACTAATAAGTAACATATACTGGGAACAGACAGCTAATAAATAGAAATAGCTACTCTCCATACATAGACATAAAGAGAGGAGTGAGACAAGGATGCATTCTGTCACCAAGCCTATTTAACATCTACACAGAGAAAATCTTCAAACAACTAGAGGGAATGCCAGGACTCAAGATCAATGGAAAAATAATAAATAACTTAAGATATGCAGATGACACAGTATTGGTAGCAGAAAATGAACAAGATCTACAAGAATTAGTGGACCAATTGGACAGAACTAGCAAGGAATATGGATTAGACATTAACATACAGAAAACAAAAACTATGGTAATCAACAAGGAAATGGAAAACCTAAAATGAATATAAAAATACATGGAGAATTACTACATCAAGTAAAAGCTACTCCTATCTCGGTCAGATGATGGCAGATGTATAACAGAAATTAAAAAGAGAATAGGAATGGCCAAGGATAATTTCAATAGTATGAGAAAGTTACTGACATCCAAACAAATCACAAACAGGCTAAAAATTAGAATGATCAAATGCTATATATATCCTATATTAATGTATGGCTCGAAACATGGACAATGAACAAGCAGTTAGAAGACAGAATTGATGCATTTGAGATGTGGATATATAGAAGAATAAGCAGAGTTTCATGGACAGAAAAACAGACAAATAAACAAGTTTTAGGAAAACTAGGCATGAAGAAACAATTATTAAGAGAAATAAAATTCAGACAAGTAAAGTATTTTGGGCACATAAAAAGACATGACACCATGATAAAACATTTACTAGAGGGAAAAGTTGAGGGGAAGAGCAAGAGGAAGACCGAGAGATAAGTGGGAGTGAAACTTTAAGAAATGGACAGGTTACAGTCTGGCAGTGTGCAACACCAAGGCGAAAGACAGAGGATGCTGAGATTCATTGCAGCCAACCTTCGATGTGGAGACGGCACCTGATGATGATGATGATGTAACATAATATAACCTTGATTTAGTTTGTTGTATTGTTTTTAAAATGAATTCACCTTTATACAACAATACTGGACAGTGAGGTCATGTGGCAGTTGTGGTCTTATTTCATCAGAGGCGACGGTCAGCGCTAGTTCACTGAACCTGACTTCTTCCATCTCAATGACTGTCCTAAATCTCAGTCTGGTATCGGGACTAATAAATAAAATTCCCCATAACCTTTTCAGGCCATAGGGTATGTAGTCCCTTCACATTCCTATACCCTATTGTAGATCATTGGGCCTGAAGCAGTTTCTCCATACCGTTATGTCCTGGGCAGCTCGCTCAATTTCTTCCATGGAATTGAGTGATATTTCTTGCCTCTTTCAGCAAAGTTTGTTTTAGGGTTTCCCTAAGGTGTCCTTTCTTTCTTGAACCCTTTGCCTCCCGTGTCAATGCCTCCTTTGGTATTCTTTGAACATATCTCCATCCTCTTTCTTGTAACAGTTGTCACTAGTGGTTGACTAAACATTTATCTGATTTCATCACTTCTGAATTCGTCCCATTTTATATGTTCAATATCTTTCGCAGATATCTACTTTCAAATGCATTCAACTAGAGCAACTCAATGGATGATCTGAAATGACTGCTGAGTTAATTGAAACTGATATCTGATGCTTGTAGAAGAAATGACAAATATATCAGAGCTTGCAGAAAATGTTGAGGTTGTGATAGTAATATTTATTTCATAACTTAAAGAGACTGCTGTTTTTATATTACTTTATTGTGTCAATAAATAATATGACATTCAGAAATGGTATTTTGTGTTGTTCAATCATAAATGTTGATGTGCAAGTGTTTGTGTTGTAATCAGAGACTGGCTATCTTGGAACATTTGATTGTAGTCTCTTTCAATTCAAACATGTTGAACCAACATTGCAAGCATGGTCTTGCAGCTCTCAAGGTTATAGTAGCAGCGCACATTGAGCAGAGACTACTTGTCCTTCTGTTTCATCAGCTGGTTATGTTCATGGTAGATTACAGACTTGGCATCCTCACAATATAACAATGTGAGTGACTCGAATGTATTCAGAATGAAGGCATGCGTATAGTCCTTGGCTGCAATAGAGATACTCTCATTGTAAAGATGAGATATACACTTGGTATTCTGTCCACTACGTTCCCATCATGCAGTTGTCCAAAGCAAATATACAGGTTACTGCAGATAAGGAAAATCCACTGCACAAGAATCAAGCGTGGATGTTGTGGATAGCCCAGCCAAGAGTACAATTAGCCAGGTGACCACAGTTGCGACCCTACCAAAAGGGGAAGAATGGATCCCAATAGAAGTTAATATGGCCAACTACCATATCATTACTCTTGAAAGAGAATGTAGAGATTGGGGCAACATGAAGGCTGAACTCACAGTTAAGCAGCTGATATAAGATAATGCAAGTGATGACGATGTTTATACCAATGGGTCTGTGCATCGTGGTGAGAAGTCAGACTAGGGTTCTTGGCTACAGCACAAGGCAGGGCTGTTGCAGAGTGAAATGGAGCATACAGGACAACTACTTTCGGTACGAGGATGGAGGTTGAGGCAGTTACTGTTGCCCTCCATTAGCTCTTTGGGACTCGGTTTACTGGGGCCGTTGTTTCTGACTCTCAGTTATTGCTTCGGAAGATCCAAAATGGCAGGTTGCGCTATGAGTGGATGTCGCATATAGGGATTCACATGGATTTACTGTCCTGGGCATGCAAGTGTTCACACAACTAGGTCTGTCCAGAGTGATGTCAGCAGGGTGACCAAAAGAAGCGTTTAAGGACACATTCAAAATCTCACTTAAATCATTTGATAGTGACCATGACACCTGAGTGGTTATTGCACCAGATCGTTGTGCTTGGTGTACATCTGTATGCAAAGTTGCAGCTCAAATTGGGGTCACCATACACATCAACAATAATAACCTTTCCCTCGAGTGCTGATGAAAAAATCTGATGTATGGAATGGTCAATATCACTTGTGATAGACAAACAACTAGCCATCCAATAGTCTTCTTTTCTCTCATCATGTTTTGCCTCACAGTGTTAGTATAATAAGAGATTTCTGGAACAGGCTTTTGTGTGAGCTTCATAAATTGTTTTTCGTTATCTCCGAGGTCCACCTTTTGCATGGACTGACTTTTGCTTTATATCCATGGTATCGGAGTAACACTGCAGTAGTCACTACATCTAAATTAAAGATAAGGAACTGCTCAATCAATACAAAATGGCACAAGAATCATACTGTTTTAAATCAATACATAGGTCATATGTGTCACCTTTTTTTGAAGTAGGTCAGAAGAGTGTTCTGGTTCTTTTGTTTGATGTTCTTGTTATGCTCTTTGTTCCTCGGATGCTCTGGGATTGTGTTTATAATATCCTGACCACCAGGTTTATCTGAGGTTCCCATCATAAGATGAGCCATGATTTCTCCTTGTATGTTACTTGGAAGAGATGAAAATACTTCTGTATCAATGTTGGTTGGCAGTTTGTGATTCCGAGCTTCTCTCAGACTTCTCTGATAGGGCTGTGTAGGGACACTGTAACCTGGCATCTTGGATGTTTGAGGAGTTTCATTTATCACTGATACATTTAAGAATGGTTTCTGGAAGTCTGCAGATATATCATGCTCATTCTGTGAGGTATCTATATCTACATTTTCAGTGTTACAGTTTACAAATGGCGTGTGTGTGTGCTGATCATGTGATACACATAAAATGGCAGGCTGCTTGCATGGGGACACTGAAATACCTCTGGAACATTGTGACAAATCATCCAAATTATTCTTTCTTAACTTTTCCACATCAAAAAGATCCACGTTTTTTTCAATCAAGCAACAATTTGTGGATGAGAGCTCATCATCCTGAAAGCACTGCTGATCTGTGATACATGGAAATGATGTATCCATGGCATATGTTTTACTCAAAGAATCTGAAGATATTTCAGTAGAACTTTCTACAACTTTTCCTACATCTAAATGTTGACTTGTCAAAGTGTCGATATTTGATTCTTCTACTGTCAACAAAATCTTTCTCTTTTTGGAAATTCTGACAGCAGATCCATCATCAAGCATACATAGTTCTTGATTTCTCTTTAGTGTGTTTTTCTCTTTTGGATTATCTGGAGTCTTCTTGTCTTTAACAGTTGTCACTGAATGTGTGTTATAAGATCTTGTTCTAATTTTGTCAGACATCTTGGTAAATCTTCTTCCTTGTGGAAGTTCCTCAACAAATATCCCATACTGTATGAGAACTTCAATTTGTATATCCCTTGGCAGTCCTGCAACAGTATGGGCATCAACATCAGCTGGTAGTAAATTCTGCAAACACTTTTCTACGGAAGTATCAACATCAGCTGGTAGTAAATTCTGCAAACATTTTTCTACTGTAGTATCAACATCAGCCGGTAGTAACTTCTGCAAACATTTTTCTACTGTAGTATTATTTACTTCTGCATTGATGTCACTTCTATCAGAGATGTCTGAAATATTTTCACCCTGTCCCTTTCTGTGAGGAATTTCTGCTACAGGTGTTTCTAAACTTTGGCCAGACTTACAATCTGTCAAACATATTTCAACTCTATCAAGTTCTGAAGAAGTTCTGCTACAGTTGTTAACGTTGTTTGAGGTATCATTGCTAACAGATCTTTCTTTAACATCAACTAATGGCAATATGTTATCAATTTGTGAGATGTTATTGCTAACAGATCTTTCTTTAACATCAACTAATGGCAATAAGTTATCAATTTGCGAGATGTCATTGCTAACAGATCTTTCTTTAACATCAACTAATGGCAATAAGTTATCAATTTGCGAGATGTCATTGCTAACAGATCTTTCTTTAACATCAACTAATGGCAATAAGTTATCAATTTGCGAGATGTCATTGCTAACTGATCTTTCTTTAACATCAACTAATGGCAATAAGGTATCAATTTGTGAGCGGGGAAAAGTATCCTGTGATGCTTTTTCACCAGAAGTGACCAAACAGTTTTTCATGGCAGCTTTAGTACCAATATTTGCATTATTATTCTTGAGAAAGAAATGTGTTATAGTCTTCATTTTATTGTTGAGTTTTGTCTTCACTTCAGACTTTAGCGGTGAAGACTTTGTTTGAAAACTGGACTGAAAAGCATCTCTACATTGGTTATCTATAACTTTTTCATTCAAATCTAAATTTACTGCAGCATGCTGAGAAAATGTATCTCCTCTTGTGAAAAAAGCACCAATTGTTCCTTGCTCATCAGCAGGCTTCACCAACTTAGCAAAGCCTATGCTGATCAGAGTCAGATGAAAAGGTTTTGATTGATCCACTAATTTACAGAACAAGCTCATCAACAGTTGCATCAGTCGTTCAACTGTGGCCTCAGTCATACCTGCATTGAAGAAAATGGAACATCTTTAATCCAGTGTTTAAAGATTAAGTTAATGACCATAACAATAATAATTTCCCTTAGAAATATGTAAACATTAATGAATTTAAGGTGGACAAAGTTCTATGTCTTTTAATCTGACCAATTATAATATGTATAACTGAGTTCTGAATAATTTGCAAGAAAAAGAAAATTATTATAAAAGCTGGGGCTTTCTTTTTTAATAACAAGGATAGCAAAGGTAACAAACAAATAAAGGATAAATACAGAATGTTTATAAACAAAAATGCATAATCACTTAAGATTTGCATACACTTCCAGATGTCAACTTGAATATGCTACAAGAAAACAATGGTCAGTCTGAGACCGCACTGTTATGTTTCAGGTTCTACCTGGCATTTCTGTAAGGTTTTCCTTTCTTGTCTTTGACTAGCCCCAGCCTGACTTCAAGGCTGCAGTTTTCATACTAAACTCACACAGATTAGAAAGATGTAGCCAACTAGCACTGTAAATGTGACGAGAACAGTAACAATCTTCTTTTGTCATCACACCGTTACCGGGTTGTTGCTCAGTGTCATGGTTTTATGTTTGTCAACGATTGCCACTCCAGAATAGGACATTACAACCACAACAGAAGATGTGATTCAGCACAGAAAAACTACATGACGCAAAACCTATTGTCTCCTGAGACAAATGATGAATAATGATTCTCCAATAGGACACATTATTTATACAGTTGGGTTACTGATAAAATTTTACTAATATTTCCTTAACCACATCTAATGAGTAATACTATAGCATGGTGTTGTCAGATCGGTTATAGGTTAACTAATTAACGTGTAAAGCATATTTTTCCTAGTCTGCATTTTTTTAAAATGTAATGAAACAAAGTTACTTACAGTCCTGCAGACCATTTGTAAAAATGTTGCCTGGAACTAGACACTGCTTACTCTCCCTGCGGTACTTGTTAGGTATTCGTCTCACTGTCAAACGAATTGTCTGGGGAACTCTTCCATCCTCCAGAACCCTAAAAAATATAAGGACATCTTTATGTTGTACAAACTGGACAGAGCTGATGTCATCAATGCAGTACGCTCTCATTTATGTGATATGGGCAAGTCTCAGGCACTGGACTGACTGTGAGGATTAGAGAGTTTGAACATGCCAGACAGTGCCATCTTCATGGTAGAGAGAGAAGATATACTAATCAACTTCTCATAGGTATGGTGAGCAAGTGGACTTTGGGATGGCTGCTGCAGTGGAGGACAGAGCATGCATGGGAATGCCCAATGTGCCATGACTCGATTGCATAACATATAATTTATCCTTAACTGATAATTTTAAAAGTTTGGCCTAGTTCCACACTCTGCTTCATATTTTGTTTCAATCAAATGTAACACATTCTATTCTTGTTAAAGGTTTTTTAATTTACCGCATGATGATGTTTCTCTGCAACAGGAGCTGAAAAATCTTGAGTATTTGCTTTGTCCACACAAACAAACTAGATCAGCTTGTCTATTTATAAGATCTTTCAAGAAGTTTAAAGTTGAACAATTGTGTAAACAGGTTACTAATAATATTCATAGTAATATGTTTGTCAATTGTGCTTGTTATATACCAGCTTATAATGGGTGGAAATTAGTTCCAAAATATAATTAGGTTGCAGTGTTTTATGTGTTAATGTGTTGAGACTGTCTGTCACAGCTTCTTCATCCATCATAAAAAGTTAGATTAGGATAAGAAAATTTGAAAGGAAATATTTTCTATTTGATGCAGAAAATTCCAGACGGTAACTGCCCAGAAATCTGTCACATTTAACTCCAATGTTCTTCTACAATGTTTGTATGAAAGAATCATACACTGATGACATTTATGACTTAAGTAAGAGATAACGTCTGCCCCCTTCAAGCTGCCATACATCAACTGTTTTCATCCCAAAACAGTTGATGTATGGCGAGCTTGAAGGGGGCAGACGTTTAGCTAGTGGACAGAAAAACGCTTTAAAGACACTCTTAAAGTGTCTCTGAAATGCTTCGATATAGACAATACGTGCTGGGAATCCCTTGCTCAAGATCGCCAAATGTGGCGCTGTAACAACAAAGAGGAACCCGAATAGCTGAGAACCATCGTACTGTTGAGTCACAGAGAAAACGAGCAGCGCGAAAAGACAGAGCACACAACACGCACATGTCTAACCTTGATCATGTATGCCCCACCTATGGTCGGGGATTCTGTTCTAGGATTGGACTCTACAGTCACCTCCGCACACACCAGAGAGGTGCAACAGTACACGTCTGAGATTGTTGTCATCATCGCTTGCGATGGACGGCTATTAAGTAAGAGAAGATTATGTGTACAGGGCAACTAAGTGCAAACAATTTTTTTTAGCTCTTGCTATAACATACTTACTGTTTAGAAGTCCGCCCGTGTGGTGCTGGGGTTTGCAAGGGGAGCAAAGAAAAGTACCACTGCAACTTACAAGGCATGTCGTAACAGGCGACTGATGTAGGACCTAGGAAGTTACCTAGTAAATAAAAGCATAGCAGAATACGGATGTGCTGGTCTACTTGTAGGCGCATAACTGGCACAACATACAATTGCTCTTAGGCCCAGATCACATACAAATCACAGAGTGGTTAACAAGTGGTCGATATGGAGCGTTAAAAAAAAAAAGAAAAGTTTAGAAGTCAATAGAAGGCTAAATTAACATTAAGAATTTAAACCTGCTTGTCCGTTCATCATGCAGTGAGTAGATTTTTGAAGGTTTTTTTTAATCAGAAATAAGAAAACATAGGTTGACCATATCAGGGATAGAACCTGTATCAAGACTGACAGATCAGGGTCATGTGCTCTAACAACTTGACCATCAGTTTCTCTACTACAGTCTAAAAGGGTTTAAAGGCGAAGGATTGATGTCACTGCACCGTGTTTTCAGCGTGCAAAACAGGATTAGCAAAAATATCATTTTTAGGTTTACGTTAAATCTAACTTGTTGCCTGTATTTCTGCAGTCTGCTGTTTTTGATTGAACATATGAGTTCATATTGGTCAGTTATGTGATGTCATCTACATATTCTAAATTTTAGTATGGAGAACATTGTCCAACATGTTCCTCTAGGAATATCCTTTGATGTCTGTCCTGTCACCCAGTCTATGCCAGCCAACAAGAGTTGAGACCCTCTACTTAACAAAAGTGGGTTCAAATAAACACTAATATAACATAAGCATTAGCCTACCGTTTCATCAGACTTGCCAGAAGATCTCTGATTCTATGTTCTGCGTCTACTAAGTCATTACAGCACTTGAAAGCATCTTCATCACTCAATGTCTGTAATTGCAGACTTGAAAGATTAATATATGTATTGTTCAATACATCTTATACAACTAACACATAAAACCATCAGCATTAAATCTGACATATAAAATATAGTTTACACAAAAATACTTAATGACTGAGAATATTTTAATTTTAATCTCTGAAGAAGATCTCTGATTCTATGTTCTTAGGCTGCTAAGTCATTACACACTTGAAAGCATCTTCATCACTCAATGTCTGTAATTGCAGACTTGAAAGATTAATATATGTATTGTTCAATACATCTTATACAACTAACACATAAAACCATCAGCATTAAATCTGACATATAAAATATAGTTTACACAAAAATACTTAATGACTGAGAATATTTTAATTTTAATCTCTGAAGAAGATCTCTGATTCTATGTTCTGCGTCTGCTAAGTCATTACAGCACTTGAAAGCATCTTCATCACTCAATGTCTGTAATTGCAGACTTGAAAGATTAATATATGTATTGTTCAATACATCTTATACAACTAACACATAAAACCATCAGCATTAAATCTGACATATAAAATATAGTTTACACAAAAATACTTAATGACTGAGAATATTTTAATTTTAATCTCTGAAGAAGATCTCTGATTCTATGTTCTGCGTCTGCTAAGTCATTACAGCACTTGAAAGCATCTTCATCACTCAATGTCTGTAATTGCAGACTTGAAAGATTAATATGTATTGTTCAATACATCTTATACAACTAACACATAAAACCATCAGCATTAAATCTGACATATAAAATATAGTTTACACAAAAATACTTAATGACTGAGAATATTTTAATTTAAAAAAATTTATAAGATGAATAAACACAATTTAACAAAACTGCACATGAAACAAAATTATTAGGACACAGCAAAAAATCATGTCTAATTAAAGTCAATAAATTTTCTGCTGATGAGCGAGATTTCTGCCCGATATGAACAAGCATGCCATATTTTAAGAGCTGTTACAGAATTGATATAATGCATACAGTACTACATAATACCATCCTTCATTTGCCGCTCCGGTATGGACAGTTTTTGTTCTCTATGAGATTAAAGTCTCTTTACGCCCAGGATTGTTTGACACTACTTGACACTATTGTTTGAGACATAGTGCATTGTATGAGTGACAGAAATGGGTTAGTCACGATTTATATATGTTTTCTATCTTCTAGAAAGCTGAAATTCGGTATAGCCACATAATTTCTGTAGACAATTCAATCCATCAATTTTGATGAACTTCCTATGACTGTCTTCTAATGTAAAGTTTTGCTAGTTTCTAATGCTAGTTTTTTTTTGTGGCCGATAACTTTGTGGTAATAAATAATTATAATATAATGTTGGAAAAACAAGTTTCATTATGATACTTGTGCCCAGCTGTCTGTATATGCATTTGTTCAAAGGTCGGCTAGGTAATGGACATCTATGCACCTTTCTGTAATATACCTTCTTTGTGAATCTGAGTTACTTGTTGTCTCTACTCCTTTGATTTTGTTTTTGAGCTCAGGTAATGTGTCTGTCCATGGAAGGGTGGTATGAGGTGGTGGGCTCAGGTAATGTGTCTGTCCATGGAAGGGTGGAAGGGTGGTGGAGCTCAGGTAATGTGTCTGTCCATGGAAGGATGGTATGGGTGGTTGAGCTCAGGTAATGTGTCTGTCCAAGGAAGGGTGGTATGGGTGGTTGAGCTCAGGTAATGTGTCTGTCCATGGAAGGGTGGTATGGGTGGTGGAGCTCAGGTAATGTGTCTGTCCATGGAAGGGTGGTATGGGTGGTGGAGCTCAGGTAATGTGTCTGTCCATGGAAGGGTGGTATGGGTGGTGGAGCTCAGGTAATGTGTCTGTCCATGGAAGGGTGGTATGGGTGGTGGAGCTCAGGTAATGTGTCTGTCCATGGAAGGGTGGTATGGGTGGTGGAGCTCAGGTAATGTGTCTGTCCATGGAAGGGTGGTATGGGTGGTGGAGCTCAGGTAATGTGTCTGTCCATGGAAGGGTGGTATGGGTGGTGGAGCTCAGGTAATGTGTCTGTCCATGGAAGGGTGGTATGGGTGGTGGAGCTCAGGTAATGTGTCTGTCCATGGAAGGGTGGTATGGGTGGTGGAGCTCAGGTAATGTGTCTGTCCATGGAAGGGTGGTATGGGTGGTGGAGCTCAGGTAATGTGTCTGTCCATGGAAGGATGGTATGGGTGGTTGAGCTCAGGTAATGTGTCTGTCCAAGGAAGGGTGGTATGGGTGGTTGAGCTCAGGTAATGTGTCTGTCCATGGAAGGGTGGTATGGGTGGTGGAGCTCAGGTAATGTGTCTGTCCATGGAAGGGTGGTATGGGTGGTGGAGCTCAGGTAATGTGTCTGTCCATGGAAGGGTGGTATGGGTGGTGGAGCTCAGGTAATGTGTCTGTCCATGGAAGGGTGGTATGGGTGGTGGAGCTCAGGTAATGTGTCTGTCCATGGAAGGGTGGTATGGGTGGTATTGAGATTGATTGTATGTGTCCTGGTTTTCCTTGTATCATTACTGGATATTTCTGTGCCAGTTTCTGTATCAATTAACATTGAACAGGTATGATTAGTCGCTGGATGCTGTTGGAAATATTGCGAAGATGATTGGAGCACCTATGGATATGTTCGAAGTGCAATGAAGAAATTCCAACCTGAAACGGAAAGGTATATTATCACTTCAAACTGCAAAATTATAATTATTTAATCCAAAAAATGTCAAACTTGATTGAATTCACCTGTGGTTGACTGTATGCTATGACTGGAGAATCATCAACACCATAACTGAGTTGAACCATTATTTGTGCCAAGTTTGGTCCAAACTCCTTCTCTAGAACTTTCTTATCACTTGATTGCAAGTCTTGAACTGATGAGATTCCCAGAGCATTGAGTCTGGAACTTGTTCTATATCCAATACCTTGGCATAAATAAAATCAAATGTGATGTAAATTATGTAAAATGTCTCATATATTTCATCTTGAATTATCAAGCTTTATATTTATTTCATTTGTAAATTGAGTACAAGATAAAACAAAGTACCAGAATCTGGATCATATGAATTGATCACTTATACTGTGACTTGAATTTCTCACTAGGCTGTTTGATTGATTAATTGATAGGACCATCATCATTACACTTCGGTGAGTAACCTTGTGTGTTCCCATTTCTTTCTTACACAGGAAGATCTCAGCGGTAGTGCACAAACTCTGTAGCACCAGTGAAGGTTCCCCCTATGTAATTTTGAAGATGGTGAAAATATTTTGTAGGAATTTATATTTTTTAATCTTTCTAATGAATATTTCCCTTGGCAGCAGCTTTCCAGCCTGTTCTTCTCGATATTGAAATGCAAAGGGTTCTTTTATGTGCTCAACTTGAATATAGGACCAATGTTCTTGTACTTCATAATGCAAGACATTTGAGGGCTAAAGAGTAACCTATCATATTTTAGATGGAGATCAAAAGATGCCCCCATTCATCCTAATGGCAAACAATCAGTGCTGTTGATGCAAGCCTGTTTGCTCTCTCATTACCATGAACAACAGCATATCCAGGTCAGCAATTAACCATAAGTAAAAAAAAAATATGACATGGTTCTCTTTAAACAACCACATCGTCAACACTCCAACACCATCTGTGGTTTTGTGTTCAGAGGTGGTGGAGCGATCTCAGTCTATGAAATACCTGGGGTTGCGTTTTGATCGTAGTCTAGCTTTTATGGAACACATAGCTCATGTGATAATGAAGGCGAGAAAAGGTTTGCTGGCGATGAGGGTAATGGCTGGGCGGATTGTGAACAGCGCCATCTTTGTCTTTATACCAGGGTCTGGTCCTTTCTGTGCTTGAGTATGCGCTGGCGATCCTGACTCTCAGTCATAGTCAGATAGAACGACTGGAAAGAATACAGAACGAGGCGATGCGCATTATACTTGGTTACACTGAAGACACGTCGTGCAGGGCGATGCGCTATCTCCTTGACTATCCTACTATGGAGTATAGAATACTGATGAGCCGTGCACGAGCATACCTTGGAGTCAATGCTGACACACAACATCCTCTGCACTTGGAAATAAAGAGACAAAAGGAAATAGGTTAAAAGAGGAAAATCTTGGATGGGTCAGGCCGAGGACTGTATTGAACAGGTGTGTACACTTGAAGACATTGATCCCGGTGAAGAATGGATACCAGTGCCAAGAGGAATCGCTACATCCTTTTCTGTATGCATCGAACTTGATAAAGAATGCAGTTGTGGAGGCAGAAGTTCAGGCATTAATTTCTGAGAACGCATCTGAGCATGATGTAATCATTTATACGGATGGTTCGGTGATTGGACATGTGCGGAGCTCGTGGGCTTTCACTGCTCAGGTCGGAGGTGATGTTGTGAAGGAAGACAGTGGTGGTTTTGCCATGACTACAAGCAGTCTCACTATGGAAATCATGGCGGTTACCAAAGCGATGATTTGGCTAGAATCACAGACTTTTATCCATGCATGTTTTCTCAGTGACTCAATGAGTATGCTCAGGAAGATTGAAACAGGATGGGCTAGAGACATTGGATAGAATCGCTGGGAGATCTAAGCTGACAAAGATCAGTTTTATTTTGTGCCAGGGCATGCAGGTGTAAGGGAATGAACGTCGGATAGACTTGCAGGTATGGCTGCTGTCCAAAGCGACGAGCAATGGACCAGGCTGATATTATAAATTCCTTAAGGGAGAGAGGTGTGTACATGATTCACGTAATAGCGGTGAATCCACAACACTAACCAGACTGCAAGAACTCAAAGTTAAGTGTGGTGTAGCTGGACAAGAACGCTATGCTGGCAGACAAGAAGAATTGTAAACCAACAAAGAACCGTGTCGTTAGTCGCCACACGCTGATGGACATACTGAGGGAGAGATCGGAGCACTTATGGACTAATTTGTTCGACATGCAGTGATGGTGATCCATGCTAAACTAAACTAAAATAAAATATAGCAATATAAACACAGTATTTATTGTATATGATCATAAAATAGCTTCCATTATAACTATCTTATATCCCATAATTTTTCAAGAAAATAGTTCTTATTTACCAGGAATACAGAGTACTGAAGTTAGTGAAGACACCAACTCCACTGCCATGTTTGGCAAAACTGACGTCTGCTGATTTGGCTTATGAGTTCCAGCTACTAGTTTAGCAATCAGTTTGTTGCAACCAACACCAGCACAGCATGTGATGTTCAGTTCCTTATATAAGGCCTCTCTAATATCAGCAGCAATTTGAGAGCCGATCTTAATTCTAAGATCACAACCACAACTACATAGTGGTTTGCTGATACCTAAAGAGATATAATTATTTGATGTCATGAGTTTAAGAGAACTCAATAATGAGAACCTAAAATTCAATAGAGGAAAACATATAATATATACTGAATTAACAATGGAAATAACAACCTGATTTCACTGGGTGAAACCCCACTTCAAGAGGTAAAATCATAAACATACCTGGGAAGCAATATAGACAAAGAGGGAGGAAAAGATGGAGATGTCAAATCTTCTTCTTCTTCTGCATTCTCACTAGATTGGGATTTTGGGTGCTCTAATAAAGGCAGCCGTCTGCCTTAGATTATCAGCCACACCATGCAGTTTGTCTTGGACGCTAGTGTAAGTGGGCCACCTCTTTCTTCTCAAGTCTGCATACTGGGGAAGTTCTGTAGGATATAATTCCTATGATTTCTGCTTCCCGTTTGTGACGACCTCTTCCCGCAGTAAGTTTTGGTCACCCTCGTGATGGTAGGTCTGACATTCTTACTGCGTGGCTAAATCTCCGAGGCAGATTGGCAACTGCAGAATCCGTTATCCCATTCCTCATTGTGAGGGTCGTTTGCACCTACGGCCTGGGCCTGGTACATCCGTTTTCTGCAAGCATTTGTTTTGGGTTAGCATTCCTGGCAGACACGTGCATCCGATTTCATCCAAACCTCCTTAGTCGCCTCTTACGACATGCGTGGCAGGTAACAGTGGTTCTATTCTTTACACCCCAAATTTGGGCCCGGAACCACTCGGGAGAGATGTCAAAATAAGAATAAAGAAGGCATGAGGAGCTTTCATTGCACTAGAAAATGTGTGGAAGTATTTAAAAATCAAATGTAGAACAAAAATTAGAATATTTAACTCCAACGTTAAAGTAGTTTTGCTGTATGGATCAAAAATATGGAGAATGACTAGAACACTAACTAATAAATTGCAAATTTGCATCAACTAGCGGACTGCGCAGAATAGAGGGACTGAGATGGTATGATAGGGTTACAAATGATGAGCTAATGGAGAGAACGAGACATATCCCAGTGAACCAAGAGGTGAAGAAAAGGCGTTGGCACCGGATAGATATTATCTTAAGAAAACCGAGGGAATATAACAAGACTGGCCCTTTCCTGGAATTCATGGGCAAAGCGGAAAAAGAGGGAAGCCTAGAAATACACGGAGAAGAGATTTGAAGGCAGGAATTAATGAAAGTGCTGGAGGGAACTGCAAGAGATAGCTAAAGATAAAAAGACCGACATGAGTTAGTTGAGGGTCTAATCCCCAATCAGGATAAAAGGCAGAGAGAGAGAAAGAACATATATTGCAGCAGATAGTTTAAAATTTTACAGTACTAGGTATTAGCTTTGGAGGTGAGATAGCCAATTCTCTTTCACACAAACTTTTCCCTTCCCCAACTCAGCAATTCAAGTTCCCAAATCTTGTATCTAGTTTTACTGAAGTGCACCTGAGCCAGGGAATGAACTTCTCTTTTGATTGTGAAACGTATCCTATAAACAGCTCCCTATGGTAACACTAATTAGAAATTACAGCAATAGTTCGACTCTCAACACCTTCTCTCTTAAACATTTTTCAATTGTAATCTAACTTTCAGATTGAACCGATCGCTGACATGCGTTGACCATGCCTTTACTCAAAGACATGAAGAAAATGTGAAACAAAATGCATATTGTGTTACATTAGTGTTTGTTAACTGTGAGAAAAGACTTGTAAACTGTAATGCACTATAAGAAGAGCATATTAATTAATTCTCATTTATGTCATCTGTGTTGTGTTAATATCTTATAACCTTTTACAGCATCAGATTTTTCTCTTCTTGTATACATTCATAAGTAAATTGTAAAGCTTACCTTCCTCGCATGAACCATACACATGGCCAGCAAACTCTTCTTTGTACTTGCCATCCTTCAGTCTTGTCGCCACTAACTCACTTACATCAATAAAATTCTCATCAAAACCAAGTCGCTCTACATTTGGGGAGTATCTCTGCAAAAACTCTGCTAAGACAAACAACTATGATTAAGTTTTATTATATATATAGATATATATATTTCGATTTCATATATATTTATATATATATATTTATTTAAATATATTTTGGGTTTTTTTTAGTTTTAGTCGTCGGATCATCATCACTGCACATCGAACCAATGAGTCCATAAGTGCTCTGATCTCCACCTCAGTATCTCTCTCAGCGTGTGTTGCGACTAATGATACCGGTTCTTTGTTGGTTTACTATTCTTCTTTGGATACCAGTATAGTGCTTCTCTCTAGTACAGCTGAGAACTACATACAAGTCTTAATTCTGAACATGTTTCAGTCATTCACATTGTGATCACGAAGAAACCCAGACTTGGGAAACCACCATGGATATAACTCGCATAACAATGATATAATAAGAGTAGTTGATGCTCACAGTAGAACAGTTAGCATAACTGTAGAGTACTGCAAAACCATCTTGCAACGGTTTTATCGCTTTGTTCAACATGAAAAATATGAGCATTCCTCTATAGACCTCAAGGTATGAAAAAGGTTTTTTTTACCTTTACCAGGACTCAAACCAGTATCTTCAAGATTGATCCCTTCATTGATTAACTAATTCACTTCAGAACATTGAAAAGTAAAAATATAAACGGCAAAGTTTGTTGATGTTCTTTTTTGTTCACCTGAAAATGGCCTACATTAGACTGTGTTGCAAGTTACACCAAGAAAGCAATATCTGAGCCTTTCTGCTCAACAGATTGGTTCTCTACGCTGTATTTATTTAACTGAGTTTGACTTTCCTCTTTGAATTGTATCTATTTAGCAAGACTGTAGTAATGCTACCAGTACCACCACTTAGAGATGGAGTGTGGCCTTGTTGGGTTCTGGTTCACTGCTTGTTTTGCAAAGTACACTAACACACAAGTCTCTGTGGCTGAGTGGTTAAACCCTTTGCCTTGCGAGTCGAAGGTCGTGGGTTCGAATCCGGACCGCGGCCTTCTGTTCATGAGTGCAGTTTTTCCAGAGACCCTAGGATTGTTGCCGGAGCTACGAGTTCGTGCTTTGTGCAATACTCTCGGCAGGTGGCGTGCCATTTCTGCGGAGAGGGACCGAGTCATATAGGGTAAAACCCGGTGCAATGAAGTCAATCCTTCGGCTTTAAAACCCTTTAAACTAAATCAACATTTAAAATAAAAAGGTTTTTATTATACAAAGGATAAAGGACATTTTTTAAATCATATCTGCGATCTGAAACCGCTACACACATAGTACATTATGAAAGACCTTACCTGATATTTGGTATGACATCTGTCTATAGTTGGTTAGATCTTCCCCACACACAAGTACTAAATCTGGACATATTTTCTTGGCATCAGTTACATATGAAGATTTAGGGACTCCACAATTTCTAGCTACATAATTTGTTGTGATCACAAGATTCTTTTGTTGTACACCTGAGGAAAAAAATGTCATGAATTATTTTTGAACACTACATTAATGGCTATGACAACTGAAACAACAAATAATGACATAATAAAGAAAAAAAACTAGATTTCATATGAGAACAAAGATCAGGATAATCTGAATTTCATTAGACATCACCAGGTTATACAGCCTAAATATTGGTGGCAACGTTTCGACCAACAAGGCCTTTATCAAGCAAACGAACAAACAGGAGTGACAAATTAAAATGAAACACAAATGGACGACCAAATACAAACGTATCTAAGGAAAATCTGGAATAAAAACGAATAACGAAATAAATGTAACACAAAAACACACATAAAAACTAGAAATAGAACGGAAAAGAAACAATGAAACATCTAGTAAATATATAACTTGAATACATGCAACATATACCCATATAGATTACAAAGCATGGGAAGAGAAAGTACTAAGAAGCATAAGAATGTAATACATGCAACATATACCCATATAGATTACAAAGCATGGGAAGAGAAAGTAATAAGAAGCATAAGAATGTAATACGCGTGGTCGCAAGGTACCATACAAAGAAATCAACCGATTCTCCAGAGCAAATCGACTACGATCATCGGAGGAACATGATCGGATGGCTGTGACCTGGACATCCCAAGCTCCTGAATGGCCAGTATCATTGAAATGGGTAGCTACAGGGTCACAGAGCATTGGCGTATATCGCGCAAGTGTTGGGCGAATCGGTCACTGAGTCTCCTGCCGGTTTCCCCAATATAGGCCTTGTTGCACCGCTTGCAGATAATGTCGTCCATTTGTGTTTCATTTTAATTTGTCACTCCTGTTTGTTCGTTTGCTTGATAAAGGCCTTGTTGGTCAAACGTTGCTGTTTATTGTCACTGTTTCTGTATTTAGTAAAACTATAGTACTTTGTTTGTACGTGTTTCACTATTTACCAAGTTTTACTGCAGTCTTCCCCTATTTAAATATTGGTGGGAAATCTTATGACTCCACTGCACCCTGTCATCTGTGGATCTCTTTAGCTCTGCATAAGCTTCAACCCCACTGTTTCTGCATAACTGTTCTCAAATTTTTGTTCATTAGTCAGCATCGTACCCCAGCATCCCAAAAACCATCAAAGGAACAGTACTGTAATGGATCCCAGCCCACTGTGGCATAGTACAAAATGAAAAGGCTGATCTCTTGGCAAAGGTGGAGGTAGCTGGCACGACCAGATTGAATTATAGCATCTCATATAATAAATTAAAAACTATGATAAAGCATAATTAAAACATTAGTGGAGGCAGATGCACCCAACTGCAGACACCAAAGAACACTACCACCAAATGTTATGCAAAGTATGAACAAAAGTGCAAATCCTGTAAAAAGGGTATTTAACAATCACCTGAATAAATATATCACCACAAAGGTAAAAAAAAATACATGAAGCAAGTATATTCTCGATATTCTAAGACAATAATAACAAAATACTGATTTCATTTGTAAAGAGTATCAAGCGCATAAAATAGCAGGACTGATTCAAATATTTCTGAACAATAATCTGACTATTCTTACCAAGTGGTTTATTTCTGAGCTCTGGGTTCCGCAGCATTTCAACTTGGGCATAGAAGCAATCAATATCAAAATGAATTACAGTGCGTCTGTGTCCTATCTTTGACACAAAAGTGCTGTCTGAAGAAATCAAGCAATATTTCTCTGGGACTTGTAATAAACATATGATGATTATCCTGTATTATATACATGTCAACTGATTGTGAAACCAGATATGCATACCAGATTGTGAAATACCACATATAACTATAACATTGTTATGTCTAGTTATATGTCTAGTTATGTGATATTAGGTTATATAATGCATGTGACCACAGGTTACATCATGTAACAACAACAAAATGTGATCACAATGTTATAGATATATGTGATCTTTTGCAAACTAGTATGTGAAATATACAAAAATTAAATACGACCATTTCAAAAATAACGCAAATATGGGCATCAAGTGGGTTGATAAAATTTTAGAAGACCTTGATTTTGCCACGATTATAGCCCTTTTGAGTTCATCACACCAAGATATTCAAATGAAAACAAACCTTCTCCAAAATATCTCAGGACAAATTGGTCTCCAAATCAACACCAAAAAAACAAAAATTCTTGACCTTACCAGCAGTCCAGAAAATATCCAACTAAAAACTACACTCTTGAAAAAGTCAAAAGTTTTACATACCTAGGAAGTATGATGACATCTACGGGGATACAGCGCCAGAAATTCCATACAGAATCGCATTGGCATCAAGTGCTTTTAACAAATTGTCAAATATATGGAAGTCCAATTCACTCAGCAAGCACTTAAAATTAAAGATCTTTAACTCTTGTGTGATTCCAGTATTAACTTATGGATGCGAGAGTTGGAAAGCAACAAAAGCTCTAGAAAGAAAATTAGATAACTTTGAGAATAAATGTCTTAGAAGAATACTGAACCTCAAATGGTCAGATTTCAGACCTAATACACAAATAAGACAAGAGACCAAGCAAGAAAATGTATCAAATTTTATAAGAAAGCGCCACTGGAACTACATCGGCCACACACTTAGAATGGATGAGAGAAGACTCCCTTACCAATCCCTCATATGGACACCAGAGGGAAAAGAAAACGAGGAAGACCAAGAGAGACTCTGCGTAGAACCATCACCAGAGAAGGCTCAACGATGGGCCTAGTAAACATTAAAGACCTAAAACAGATAGCAACGAACCGCGAGACATGGAGAGCTATGACCTCTGCGCTGCCCACAGGCCCAAGAGGAAAGACTAACTAACTAATTTCAAAAATGACAAAAATAGACTAATATCTCATCTGCATTTGTTTCATAAAAAACCAACCAGCTTTGCACTATGTTAAACATATTTTGGTCTAGTGTTTCCAACTTCGGCATGCAATTTCTTTGAGATGATGCAAAAGTCTTTGGTATTTCCGTATCCTTCTGCAAGACAGCATTGTCTTTCTAAACTAAAGAGCACTTCATACCACAGGTATACTGACATGTCTGGCTTAAGTCGTTCAATAATTAGTTCCAGCTACATATCTTTCAACATTATGTAGATTTTTAGAGACCCTCCCTTGCATAATCAACAATTATTCAATCTAGACTAGAAACTGATGAAGCAATCATCAATGACCATCACAGACCTGGTGATGTCTTGTACAGCAGCAACAAACTCCTTTATGAGTAGCTGTTACTATTACAGTTTTTTTACACAACAAAACTCCCAGCCTGGAGGACCAAATTCACATGAGTGAGAAATAACCTCTATCTTGGACAACAATTTATGATTGTCAGTGCAAGTTGGTGCCCTGACTCTGACTAACAGCAGAAATGTCCACATATACCAGTTTCCACATAAGTATGTTGCCATATCTCTTCCACAAAGATGTGCAGTTGGTAACTTTCATCTTCAAGATGAGACCATGAAGGATTTTCTCAAAGTCTACATTACTTTATAAATTATTATCCGCCCGTCCATCATGACATACTAATTTTTAGATTTTTATTAATTACAGTTTATTTTCTCAGAATAAAAAAATAACTAAGTATAATTGAACACAAATGTTCTTCCCTCCCTCTGTCACCAACAATGTGATGGAGCACACTCACTTGTGTGTTTCGAGCCCCAAGAGGAGCAAGAATTGTAACACTGCAACCTACAAGGCATGTCATAAGAGGCGACTTGAGTAGAGGCCTAGGGAAGCCACCCTAGTAAATAAAAAGCGCAGCAGAAATGGGATGTGCTGGCCTACTTGTAGGCGCATAACTGGCACAATGTACAATCGCTCTTAGGTTCAGATCACATACAAATCTCAAAGAGTGGTTAACAAGTGATCGATATGGAGCGTTCAAAGAAGAAGATGGAGAACAACAGTTAACTGTTTAATGTTGAATCTGAAATATTTCAGCAGTGCTCTAGAAGTTTATAGAATCTGATGTGCCAATGATATAAAACAATGATTTGATAACCCTAATTAACTGCTAGAACTTGTGAAAGTGTAACATCTCAATTAACTTTTCCATGAATAGTTGTATGTAGCTCTATTATCTAGATTAAAACTGTTTATCAAAGATGCAAGTCAGCTATGAGGAAAACTTCAGAACTTTAACAAATGATTGCTTACAAAGAAATCTTCAAAAATGTGTAATCAATTTAACCCTAAAGGTTCAGGTGTCACCCTATGTGGCATTTCTGTTGGTGGCCAATCTACAAACACCATATAGAGTGGCGTTCGGTAGTCTAAGAGTTAAACAGCTGTAGCAAATTTATATTCCAGTGCAACTTTATTAATTTAACCTAAGGTCATTCATGATTTCTGACTTCACATGTGCACATAGCTGTTTCAATTTTAGTTTTGTAAACTATTTTTACACACATTTGTGACTTGAAATAATGGCTTTATCTTCAGATATAAAAACTGTTTAAAAAAATTGTATGTATTCATAATACGGACTCACACATGTAGGAATATGCATCATCGTCATGTGCAGTGTCAGCTGGCTATCATGAATCTCCATAAACTAAATGTCTTGTCTATCTTAGGTGCTGAATATCGGTTTGGGTGTTCATACTTTTCCATGCTATGAAGTCAGACTGTAAAAAAATTGTATCTTTCTGTCTTCCTCTATCTCACCTCCCATTGATTTAATCTATTGTCCTAAATGTGTTTTAAACATCCCTTTGTAAACTTTCTTATCCCATGCCCGAAAAATAATGACTGTCCCTTCTTTATTTTGTTAATAGGTTTTCTTGGTATCTTGACCTTTTTCAACACATCAACATTGTCATCTTAGCAGTCCATGTGATTCTTAGTATTATCCTGTAAATGTAAAACCACATCTCTGTAGTAAGTACTATAGGTTAATTCTTTATCCATAGAAAAGACACATAGTGACATCTGATGCTTTTTATCACTCATTAGAAATTTTATATGTAATGTTCTTAATAGACAATGTAATCACTCTAGGTATGTTTGATTTAAACATCTGCTACATGGTTTGTTTCATGGTAATGCATTAACTTTCTGCTAATGTTTTCAAAACTTTAGTGCTCATCGAAGATCAGGTAACAGGGGTTCCTACTTTACCAATTTGTATAGACACGTTGGCTTGCAGTGCATCTGAAATTCACTCTGTCTCTAGCCATAAGCCAGTTCAGCCACTTCGTTGATGGTCATATTCATGGTTTCTTTAATATCTTGTAGCCATCTTCTTCTTGGTCTGCCTCCAGGGACCCTGCCCTCAAATATTGCTCTCTCTAGGCCATCGTGACGCTTGGTGTGGCTAACCGTCCCCGCCCCAAAGTATCTACTTTTATACTATAGATAATAGTATATTGTTTATTAGCCAATTCTCTTTAACCATTCAGTTCTTTCAGGACATCAGTGTTCTTCCTTTTTTCTGTCCATGGTATTCGTAGAATCTTTCTGTAGCATTTCGTTTCGAAGGACTGGATTTACGTTCTTGTTGTTTGTGTAATGGTCCATGATTTACAACCATTTAAGACATAAGTATTCATTATTCATTATGATTAAGTAGCCACACTGGAAAAATGCAACAATCAAATATTTTCAGTATTTTTAATTGTAATATTTTGCTGGTGCTTAAAGCCATCTAATAATTATGCCCTTTCAATCATATGTGCGCACATGATAGAAAGAGTCGTGTATCAGGGGAATGATAGAGACGAATAAAAATCAATATATATATATTTTTGAGTCAGCATTTTTTTGGTTAATTATTTGGGAGTTTGTTTTTTTACGGTGATTCAAAAACACTTACGATCGGTGAAATCTGCAGTATAATCAATAGAATAATGATGTGTTGAGTCCCTTCTTCCGCTGTTTAGAGGTTCGGTCCATTCCTCATCTGTATCATCAATGTCAACCCAGTCGAAATCCTGCTGTTGATTATAATTTGCATGGGATTCCATTATTATTACATACAAATAACTTCTGTTAAAGTACGGTACCAGGTCTCTCCTTTCGTTTCCTTTCGCGCGGAATAGTGTCGTCGTCAATTTATAAATCGCAATTCTAATTGTAGCTGTAATTATATATATACATACGAGATGTGTCAATTAAAATATATCTAACATATACATATTTATGTTCCATAAATGTTATTTTGTTACTTAGTTCCAAATCTTATTCATTATCTTGTGTGACTGCATTTAAAAATGATAGTATAATATAGTTATGAATAAAAAGTTGAAGGAAAATAGGTACCATGGTAACGAATAACAAGACGGGAAGTATACGTACGTTGTGGTAGTACAGTTGCACTTACAAACAACGAACACATTTCATTGCCAACTTTTATGGCCCAATGTTTGCCTTCTACTCATTGGTAGATAATCCACAGGGCCGTTAACGTCAAGTTCTTTTGTCATGTTTGTTTCTGCTAGCTCATCTTACCTGTGGAGGATTCGCTTTTCCAGTGCACTGAAAAAATTTGGCCCTGGGGGTGACACTGGAGGAGTGATACTCATCACTTTATTCCTACTGCTTGCCTTAGCTGCGTTTTGCGGTGAGTATGTATGGGTGGGTAGAGCCGGTTTAGTCGATCTGTAAGTATACAAACATTTATACACTTCCGAAAGTAGACGAATGTAACGTATTTGAAAATGTAAGAAATTAGATCTAACCATGTAAATCAAGTAAATGTATTTACTTCTGACTTCACTTTTAATATAAATATAATTGTGCTGGGATACTTTAAGCCGTAAGCCAGAGAAGTGAATGGTTAATTTATATTTCAGTTGACTGATGAGTAAATATTTAACACTATCACTAGTAGTAGTAACACTATCACTATCGAAAATAAACAATAATTTGTGTTCACACTCTTAAGTTCTTAACAGATGGCCTGGTGAGATTGGCATCTAGTCTAGCCTAGAGGATACTACAGTATAAGTATACAGACCCAGACTGTTTGTCACTTATCAATCAGCCTGAAGTGTTACTTCTCAGTCTCTGCCGTCATCTGTATTCGCTGCAACATTTTGAAAGTACAGGAAAATCGGCATATGCAATCCCCATTGCAAAAGGAGGAAACCGTCAGCAAACCAAAGTAGTCTTCAAACATTCTGCATTTGACCAACAATTCCTGTATTAGAATTCCATGCAGAAAATTGTCAGAAATCCCTTTGTTCAATTACCCAGGAGAAATTAAGCAGCGAAAAAGGAGGTGGTGACAAAGTAATGATAGAATACACACAAATTATTGTGTTCCAGATTAGAAGAAAATCACAGAGCTTTTATTAGGTTGGGAATGCAAGTATGCGATCACTTCATAGCTCAGGTGGAGTCACAGATAGCGAAATTGATAACACTCAATGCTAGTGACAATGTGTCATAGAAAATCCGGGGTTCAAGGACAGCTTGACCATGCACAAAGTTCACATTATGCACATGGTATGCGGTTGGACTAAAGAAGACCCTGATCCTTTACTTGGAGATCTAAATTACAAATACCTCTGAAGTTGGATTAGGGCTCGCCTAAATAACTATGGCCACTGGTGATAAGAGACAAGCTTTTATACAAACACTAGTCATAGGTTCCATTGACTGCACATGAATTCATAGCAAGTGCACGGAAAAAATACTAAGATAGGTAGTGATAAAACGCTAGAGAACATCTTTGAGCTTTATCAAAGGATAAGCAGAAAAAGTAAAAGCCAGTATAGCCACAATGACTCTACAGACTGAGATTTCTATTCTGTATGGCTTTAACAGGAAAGAGTAGCAGAGATGACTGGCAAGATATTAGTGAACTTGTCTGTCAGAATTTCTTCAGAGGAATTACTTACGTTGAATTAATATATGATAATATTGTATGATACTATGCATGAATTCACTAACAATGACTCTGTGGAAACGGGTGCTCCAATGCTATATGGAACCAATACTTATGTATGGCAGTGAATCATGGACAATGAACAAGCAATCAATAAGATCGCTGGAAGCCACAGAGATGTGGTTTTACAAAAGAATGCTGAATATTCCATGCATAGCACAGATAACAAATGATGAGGTTTTAAAACATACCTCCACACAAAGAAACCTTATCATAAGAATCAGACAATCAAGGTTTACAGGCATATAATGTGAAGAGGGGGCTTAGAACATTTGGTGACAACGATTACAGTTCTGGGGTGGAGAGATTTTGGATGGTCTGATATCATGGTTTGACAAAAGATCGAAGTTAGAACTGATCAACTGCACCAGGGAGAGAGCATTTTGGAGAGACATGATCACCTATGCTGGCAGGCATGGCGCTTGATTAATTGAATATTGTATGTGTACTTTTGTTTTCGTACTCAGTGACTCCATGAGTATGGTCCATAAAGTTGAAACTGGAATGGTGAGACAAAACTGAGTGGAGGTATTGGTACAGACAGCTATCAGAAAAAAATTACCTTTATTTTTGTCCCTGAGCACACAAGTGTAATGAACAAACTGATGGATTGACTGGCATGGTTATGATATCAAAGGGAGCTGCAATGGACCGAAATGACATTCTCAACGCATTGAGTCTTCTACTTCAGAGGAGGCTTTGTAGCAAAGCTCATCCGTTGGCAGTTTACAGTAGTTGAAACAAGTATGTTATATTGCATCCAACATCACTTTGAGTCAGCAGCCATCTTGGATTTTAAAGAAAGCTTTGGAAACCGATGCTATTAGAAGGGTCACCAGAAGATCCTGGAGTCAAGTATAAACTCCACTGCCTCAGGGATTTCAACAGTAAGTCATTACCAAAGTAAAGTCATCAGAATATCTTCAAACTTAACAGTCAGAAATAAAATTATTTTATTGTTCTATACAATCTCTTTTCTCCTTTATTAATTTAGCATCTGCTGACATTGAGGTTGTAACTGGTCCAAATGCATATGTTGTTTTTGAGGATTTGCTGTACTTTGAAATTCTTTGGCCTGAATCCCTGATGTATACATTCAAGTTACGCCAAGCAAGGGATTTTGGAGCAAGATTTGTAAGAAAGTTATTTATTGTTTATATTCTCTGTCTACTTGTAACACTTTGCTTAAAAAATTTAACACTAGTCAAATCACACTCTCTTTTGATATCTCAAGACAGACATGCTGTCTTGTGCCATCCAGTGATGTATTTCCGTCCAAATTATTAATTGATTGATGGGGCCATCATCTTTGCATTTTCTATGAATATTCATGTGCGCTCTGATCTCTTTCTTACACAGAAAGATCTCAGTAACAGTGTGCGAACTCTTTAATACCAAAGAGTGTCCATGTTGCAATTTTGAGGGTGGTGCCAAACATGGCCCCTGACTAAGAAACAAGAAAGAAAGATTACGACATATGAAATGAGGTGTCTACGAAAAGCTGTCAACATTACAAGGAGAGATAGAGTGAGAAATTAGAATATCAGAAGCATCGTTGGTACTATACCATGCATACAGTACATCGAGAAGCTAAGAATAAAATGGTTCGGCCATCTAATGAGAATGAAACCACATTTACTACCATCAGGTACCTACAATAATTGACACTCAGGGTGCAGAGCACGAGGCAGGCTAAGAACATGATGGATAAATAACATTTCAGAGTCCCTACGAAAGCATGGACTGACAACGTCAAGCGCAACACACTTGGCACAAGATAGAATACTAAATCTCCCCACGACGGTTCATGGCAAATGTGGATAAGATAAGAAAACTTGTAGGAGTTTCATTTTAATTGTTGCTAATTATTTTTTTCCTGACAATAGCTTTTTTAACCTACTATACTTTAAACTGCCTAGGAATAGACAGCGCACAAATTATGCTAAAATCTCCAGCTTGGAAGACCACCATCACAGGACACAGAAATAACCTCTGTCTTGAACAATAATTTATGGTTGTTAGGGTAAGGGGGTGTACCTCTTTTATATTTATAGCAGAGATGTTGTTTTATAACGACCTATGCTCCATCCACAGAACTACATTTGCTGCACTAACATGTAGCAGTCTTATATTACTGGGAGTTGCTGTTGTAAACTTCTTCTCAAGATGAGTCTATAAATGCTTTTCAGAAACCCTCCTTTAGATGATGTTTATGTGAAGCTTTACATTATGACATTGCTAGCTTCATGTACAGCTTTTTTTAAAAAGTCACTTTTCATGAGAGGCTTGGTTCTATAAAGAAAAAAAATAAAATATAAATAAGAAGAAAAGAGCCCATTTTCATACCATGGAGTATATTGAGGACTGCAATGTTAGGCCCATATTTTGTTTGACTAACAACACATGCTGGATTATGTGGTCAACATAATTCTGGTCGCTTCATTTCCTTTTTTGGGAGGTACTTAATCAAGTCTGGGTCACCCTGAGAGCTGCTCCGGTCTGGAAAAAAATTCCACTCCAACTGGGATATTTTGAAACTGGGACTTAATGATTCATTAACAACCTTGCAATCGCATCTCTCCGGTACCATAAATGGGTCCCAAAATTTACACAGGGGTTGTAATTTAATAAAATGTATATTTGTGTGTTTCTGGTCAACCACTAGTAACGACTTCTAAGAAAGAGAAGATGTAGATATGTTGGACATACTCTGAGAAGAAATGATCAAAGAATAATAAATAGGCATTGAAGTAGGAAACAAAGGATTCTTCTCTTCTTCAAACGCTCCATATCGACCGCTTGTTAACCACTCTTTGTGATTTGTATGTGATCCAAGCCTAAGAGGCATTGTGCCAGTTATGTGCCTACAAGTAGGCCAGCACATCCAATTTCTGCAACACTTTTTATTGAGGTAGGGACTAGGGTAGCTTCCTAGTCCCCTACCTCAGTCGCCTTATATGACATGCCTTGTAAGTCGCAGTGTTACTATTCTTTATGTGGCCCTAGCAACACACATTCGAGCAAAGGGTTAAAGAAAGAAATGACACCTTAGGAAATCCTGAACACAAACTTTACTGTGACATGAGAAATATCAGACTAAATCCCACAGAAGAGATTGAGCAAGTTGCCAAGGACTGGACTGTGTCGAGAAATTACTTGCAGGCCCTATGTTTTTGTGTTTTTTTCTTTCGTCCGCTTTCAACTCAGACGAGTTTCATCTCTGAAACTGATTTTTGCGTGAAAATCCGTTTTACCAATTTCTTACAATGGCAGCAGCGTGCACATTGTAAATTACTTTACACTGGCAGCCGTGTGCTCAATGAACTCGTAATTAGTATTCCCTCGCCATACAGGCAGATTTTCTCCGACTTCAGAGGTACTCACGTTATCGTCCTGAGTAAGACCAGGGACTCGAACAAATGCCGGACAGTAGGTTCGAACCCGAGCTATGAGACGTCTCACAGCTAGCAGGCCGAGCTACTATCAACTACTCTAGGCAGTCCCCATGCAGGCCCTATGTAACGTGTAACAGTACAAGAGGAATATATATAATTGTAAGTTGTGGATCATGAAACTATTTGATCATGCTATGAACCAATCATTAAGTTAATCTCCATTGTATTATGTCATTTATTATATTCTCTAAATGTGATTTATGACATTTTATTCTGAATAGGATAGAGTGTACCACAGAGTGGAGTTAATCCGTGCTGATCCAGAAGATGCATGTCACGATATATACAACAACATTAGGGGAGCTGTAGCTCTTATTATGCGCGGGTAAAGATACAATCACACTTTTGTTTGAAAAGTTTCTGAACATTTTTTACATGCTTTTCTTATGTCATTTGTTGCTAAAATTCAGTATGCTGTAGTTTTAAACTCAATTTAAATCACTGGATAGATTTAACATCAATTTTAGTGTCCTCATCCAACTGGCGGTCGTCAAGAAACTGATTAATAACATCCCCCCGCCCAATCCACCTTTGACTCCCTGACAATCCCTGCTGTTGGTGCAAACTTGTCTGCTCTTTCATTGCTGCGAACACCCGCATGCCCAGAACAGAAGATCCATGTACGCCTCTGAAATTTAGAAACCTCAATAAACAACATCCACTTCTACCGCAACCTGCCGTTTTAGAGTTTGTGAAGCATCATGATGAATTTCAATTTTCTATCCTGTGCCAGTTGTGTTGCATCAGTAGTTGTTATTCTTTGATGTTACAGGATATCTGTGATGTTATCTATCCATTGGGTTCTTGGTCTTCCTCTGGATCTGCGTCCAGGTTGTCGGTTATTATAGGCGCGAGACGGTAGTAGATCTGGTTTTATTCTCATTAGGGGACCGAACCATATATTCACCAACCACCAATAACAGCATACAATAAAAAGAGATTGGGTACTAGAGCTAAGGAAAGACCAAGAAAAAGATGGATAGACAATATCAAGACCACACTACATAAACATGGATATAACACAACAAGGGCGACTCATCTAGCCCTAGAACGCAAATTAAAGCTCCCATCCCTACACTTAAGGCAAGAGTGTACAGCCAACTATATCTTCCACCTGGGAATAGAAAATAGACCATTTATTCAATTAAGTACAGTATATTATTAAGACTATATTATTGTAGTTTTTGGAATTGTTAACATAAATTGAGACATATTTTATCCAACAAATGTTATTATTCACTCTAATGTTCAGTTTTATCTATATTTTTAGTGGATGTTCATTCATGACAAAGACCAAAGTAGCCGAACGAGCAGGAGCACTTGCAGCCATTATTGCAGATAATGATGAATCCAATGATATTACAATGATTGACATGATAGATGACAGTACTGAGCGAGTTGTCCGCATTCCTTCCATGTTTCTCCTAGGAAAAGATGGGTATGAATCAATTTTATTATAAAACGTTTTGCTAATGTTAAATCTGATCTACAAGAGAAGGGTGCACCAAGATAGATAGTTTTCTTTGGGAGGTAAAAAAAACTGTCATGGCTGCCTGTAATACTGCTTTTTAGGCTGGTGTAGGATAAGATCCTGAGGAATTTAATGACATCATGGCTAGTGCAGTTGCCGTGCAGCTGTTTAGGTTAGGATTTTTCATTTATGCCCACACGGAAAAAAATCTGTGACCTTACCATGAATTGAACACGGTCACCAGCATAGGAGCCCGCTCTAATCCATTTGGCCAGGCGCTCGGAAGGTAAAAGCTAAAATTAATATCCAGTGGATGAATCATATCCGTGCACGACAAGAGCACCTCATTACGGTTTAGGCTGAAAATTGTGCCCGCCTAGCAGGATTCTGGTGTCCTGAAGATATGGGCATCTCCAGGCTTAAAACTTGAAGAAGGAAACTCTTAGACAAAGCCCATAAAGATGGAGCTTGTAAATCCGGGATGGTAGTTCACCCTCTAACAAAGATGATGACCAGTTGAGTTTTCTCTAACAAAACTATACTATTGTGTTAACAAATAATAGTCGTTCATCGTAAACAATGATGACAACAACCTCAGACTTATGTTGTTTCACCTCTCTGGTGTGTGTGGAGGTGACTGTAACTGTAGAGTCCAATCCTGAAACACAATCCTCTACATACTCAAAAAGCAGCGTCACTCTCTAATAAAACTATACTATGATAGAAAGCAACACACCTTTCTAGATATACTATCGTCTATTCCTGTTGTGCCTTTCAGCGTTCAGGGTATGTGAAAATTTCCTAACAAGTGCCCTCGAGTGTGCCTCATATATGGTGTTTCCAACACCTCTGACATTTCTGAGGTCCCATCGTTTACTTGGGCCACCTTTGGCTTTGAAACCATAGTATCTTAAATATAGTGCTTTTTTGTGGTGTACTGTTGTGAGGTAATCATGTTACATGGCCAAACCATTTGGTTTGTTGTTTCAATATCCTAGATTGTGTGTTTCGTCTCTAATAATCTCATTTTTATATTAGCTCTCTTTGTTACTCCCGCTATTTTTGACGGGATTTCATCTCTGTTCTATTTTTTACAGAAAAAAACCTGAAAAATTGTGTTTTCTTTAAATCTGATTAGAGTAAAATAGGGCACCATTAATGTATGACACAGGTACTGCATTGAACAGTGCTGATTTAAATTATATCTTCTAATTATGTGGGCAATGTTTGAGATAAGAATGGTACTCAGTCATAATATATCAGTCAGAATAAATGTTTCTATTACTTTCAGATTAATGATCAGACGACAGCTCAGCATCGTCAACTCAGACCGAGCACTCATCACTATACCTGTAAATCTTACAGGTAAACCACTCAGTGTCACAAAACGACCACCATGGACTGTATGGTAATGTGTATATACAACATGATTCTCTTATTTTCCTCTAAGATAATGTATTTTTTCAGAATTAGCCTGGCAGCTAAATAATCATTTAACACTTTGCTGACAAAAATATGATAGGTAGTCAACTTACCTGTCTATGTATTTGATAGCCAAACTCAACACTAGTCAAATCATATCATTTATGTGATAGCAGAAGGCAGCCATGCTAATGATGTTACTAAATGATGCATACCCGATACTATATTTCCTTCTAAGATTGCAGTCTCCATGAGCTAAGTCATGTATCGATGTTAAATATTGAAATTATTTTGAAATGTTATTTATTATTTTTGTGGTTTCAGAACATTAGTGGTTGCTAAAACTGGATTTCTGTTTGTTCTGTTCACATTCATTCTTATATTTGCATTCGTTCTTATCCACCAAATTACCCACTCTATTTTATTTGTGTGGTTTGCTCTTATAACACAAGTATGTTGAGCCCCAGTTAGATCCCTAAGGCATGTCGGATAGGCACATCCGAATTTCAGCCAGAGTGTAAGCATATTATCTAAAAGAACACAAATTTGTGCTGGCGGGTAACTAAGATTTTACAAACAGAAAATACCACATCTAGAGTTATACTGTAGCATGGTATTAGATCTGATTGGTCACAGTCAGAGCTGACTCATGCCAAATACTGAATTTCTAATATATACTTCTTACTCTGGCAGTTATTTAAATGGCTGGAAGTTATTTCTTGCAGCTAAATTAAACTGAAACACTGAGAAATAATGTTAATTATTACCAAGCGAGAGACTAGATCCAAATTTTGTGGGTGCTCCTGTCCTACATGTCGTAACTGCCTATGAACCGAGTGTGCAACACATTCATGTTCTTGACACAAACCACACCTCACAAATAGGGGTTAACTTGGTTGATGATAACAAACACAAAAAAGATATTACTATGATATTATTTTCTCAAGACAAGGAATTTTGTGGTCTGCATAAACAAGATGTACATTTCAGGACTAAATGTCGAAATAGTTGTTGAACATGTCAATAAAATGACATATTCTCTGTTGTTTAACTTTATTGAAATTATTATGATAAAAGATTTTCACAGCAATCATCTATCATGGACTAAAAACTGAAGGACTCTATGTCATGTTTTCAATGTTAAATAAATTATCCAACACTCTTACTAATGGAAGACGAGAATGCTTAGAGTTGGCGGTCAGCAAAGTGTTAATGAAACTTATTTCTGTATCAATAAATTGCTCAAGAAATGAATGGTGGTAGCTGATGATTAGTTTCTTTAACTAACATAATTGTTATCATTGCTTTGATTATTGTAGTATTTTCTTCAACACATTTTTACTGGGTTTTTTTTCTACTTTGTCACTTGAATAGCAGCATGAAGCTACCACAACAGATGGTCTCATTTCTGAAAGTTTGTACTAAAACATTTTTAAAGTTGTTATTGCAATGGATTCAATCACCAATGTATATGGGTTGAATACTCAGTAGGGTCGATTTCCCATTCCATCCAGCTGAAAATCAAAACACGTAATTACAAAGTACTGTAGTTTTACAAATTACAAAAACAATGACAAAATACATCAACGTTTCGACCAACAAGGCCTTTATCAAGCAAACGAACAAACAGGAGTGACAAATTAAAATGAAACACAAATGGACGACCAAATACAAACGTATCTAAGAAAATCTGGAATAAAACGAATAACGAAATAAATGTAACACAAAAACACACATAAAAACTAGAAATAGAAAGGAAAAGAAACAATGAAACATCTAGTAAATATATAACTTGAATACATGCAACATATACCCATATAGATTACAAAGCAGGGGAAGAGAAAGTACTAAGAAGCATAAGAATGGAATATAACATGAATACATGCAGCATATACCCATATAGATTACAAAGCATGGGAAGAGAAAGTACTAAGAAGCATAAGAATGTAACGTTGAGCCCGCTGGTCGCAAGGTACCATACAAAGAAATCAACCGATTCTCCAGAGCAAATCGACTGCATCATCCGAGAACATGATCGGATGGCTGTGCCCTGGACATCGTGAGCACCTAAATGGCCAGTGTCATTGAAATGGGTGGCTACAGGGGTCACAGAGCATTGACGTATGTCGCGTAAGTGTTGGGCTAATCGGTCACTGAGCCTCTTGCCTGTCTCGCCGATATAAGCCTTGTTACACCGCTACAGATAATGGCATAGATAAGATTACGGGACTCGCATGTGAACCCATCCTCAATAAGAAACGTGCCTAAAGGAAAAGATACAGTACGCGTCTGTATCACATAAGCACCGTGTTGCAACGCTGACGACCACACTGGACAGTGCCAAATGAGTCTGGATATTGGACTTAAGGCGACTTGTACCAACATATCCTTAAGACTTCTGTCCGTCTGTAAGAACCAAAGGATAGTTGGGAAGACAGAACGGGTCTCAGGATCTGATCTAAGGAGAGACAGATGACGGAATAAAACTTTTTTCACCAGGGAACTATGGGGTGGTAAGTTAAGATAAGTTTTACTCTGTCAGAGTTAGTAGTCCTATGCTGACTGGTAAGGGCCTGCTGGCGAGTGATTTTCTGAACTCGATGCATAGCCGAGACAAGCACCCTCTCTGGGTATAGGCGCCTACGAAAGAAATCAAGCATCTCGTGAGCTCTCTCAAGAAAATCATCGTCCTCACTACAAAGGCGACGAAGGCGTAAGAGCTGCGAGAATGGCAAAGAGTCACGACAAGCCCGGGATGGGAAGAAGTATAGAGGAGAAAACTATGTGCATCAGTAGGCTTGTAATATACTGATGTATAGATAGTGGATAGGCGTAAGGTGATAGTAATGTCAAGAAAGTTGACACAAGTAGTGGAGATGTGAGAAGAAAAACGAATAGAAGGGTTGAAAACATTAATGAAATTAATGAAGCGTGACAAATCGGCTTCAGGCATATCAGTGATGCCAATACAGTCACCAATGTATCTGTGATAGACAGACGGAAGGGGGCCATCATATGTAGTCCATACTAGGTGTTCAAGATAGCCCATGAAAAGACAAGCATAACTAGGTCCCATTTTAGTACCCATGGCAACCCCACTGATCTGCTCAAAGAATTGGTCATTAAACTGAAAGGAGTTAAGAGTGAGAACTAGTTCGCAAGACGAAGGAGAGCAGAAGTTGACACAAGTGGATTAGTTCTCCTATTGAGAAAGAACTGAGAGCTATAAGGCCGTCAGGATGAGGTATAGAAGTGTACAATGAGCACACATCAAGGAGGAAGAGACGGTAGGTTCTCTCGGGTAGCAACTCAATGGTAGAAAAGACAGACAAAGCGTGGTTTGTATCCTTCAAAAATGACGGGAGTGTGGTGACTATGGGATTAAAGATGCTATCAAGGAATCGAGATGTGTTTCCCTAGGGCAGGAGCAAGCAGAAACGATAGGCCTACCGGGATTGTGGAGTTTATGAATTTTGGGAGCATATAAAAGGCGGGTTTACCCAAACAGCTATCGATCACACAGAGTGATGATGCACTGATGGAAGGTCGTCGTGGCAATTAAGTTCTTAATGACTTCACGAACCTTATTATTATTAGACTGAGTGACATCAGTAGGGCTAGTTTTATAAAACTGAGTGTCACGCAGTTGGGTATGACCTTCCTGAAGGTAAAGATCTTTGCTCCAGACGACTATAGCTCCGCCTTTGTCGGCGGTTTGATAACAATGTCATCACGTCGACGGAGGTGTGATAGAGCACGAAACTCGAACGGTGACATGTTAGACTGCCAAAGGCGTTTGGGTGGAGCAGTCCAATATCATGTATAGTATTCTTGATGTAGAGATCAAGAGCGTTAGAGGCACCAGGTTTGGGTGTCCAGTCATGTTTACGAGTAGAAAACTTGGAAAACATACTCGTGTCAGGACATAGGTCAGAGTCAACCTGGTTCTGAAAGTGAAATTTCAAGCGCAAGCCACGGTGAAAACGAGTCACATCTTGAAGAGTTGAGTAGTGGTCAATGGTGGGTCGGAGAGGAACAAACTTAAGACCCTTACTTAAAACAGATCTCTTGTTGTCCGATAATGGAAGGTCTGGAGGAATACAAACCACCTGTGTGGGAGGAGAAGATCGTAGTGGACAATTGGAAGGAGTGGTAAAAGGTACAGGGCGAAGAAGGTTAAGTTTTTTGTTGGTGATGGGTGCAAAGAAATTCATACAGTTGTCTGTTAAGTACATGGATAATGAAACGACTATATGGGTATATGTTGCATGTATTCAAGTTATATTTACTAGATGTTTCATTGTTTCTTTTCCTTTCTATTTCTGGTTTTTATGTGTGTTTTTGTGTTACATTTATTTCGTTATTCGTTTTATTCCAGATTTTCCTTAGATACGTTTGTATTTGGTCGTCCATTTGTGTTTCATTTTAATTTGTCACTCCTGTTTGTTCGTTGCTTGATAAAGGCCTTGTTGGTCGAAACGTTGATGTATTTTGTCATTGTTTTTGTAATTTGTAAAACTACAGTACTTTGTAATTACGTGTTTTGCCAATCAAATAGTTTTACTGCAGTTCCATATATATCAGCTGAAAATCCAGACTTTCTGAGTATTTGGAAAAATTCATAAGTGTTGCTGAGGCTACTGTGTTAGTGGTCAGGTGATAGCATTTTCAGCGTGCAGAAAGGGTCCGGGGATTTATGTGAGGCCATCTTAGTGCAGTGTTGTCTTTTCTAACCAATTCTTTTTCCACATGAACTTGCAGTGGTAGCGTCTGTAGCACTATTTTACATCATAAATTTTATGACTCGGATACCACTGCTCATCTTCTATGTCATGCTTGTTATGGCCTGGTGGTTCACTTCTTTCCTCATTATGCAACTCTGAGCTACACACTACTATACGTTTATTTTTATACCAAGCTATTTAATTTTATTGACAAGTCAGCATGTGGCGTTAATTATTGCAGAGTGTATTTTTACCGTCTATAACTCCACCCAATTGGACGCTACATACATTTTCTCTCGAGGCATAGAGTGCATTCATGATTGTTACTATCAAAGATAAGAAACGTGTTTTTGTAACATGACAAATAGCACACTCATATAGAGTACTTTTTATGAATTGTTTCACATGTTGGAAAGTGCAAGTTTGTATTCCTATTCCCTGGACTAATCAATCAAGTTTTTACTTTTCACTTCATGATTTTTTTATCCTGGTGATTATTTTAGACAGGAAAAGTTTTCAGAGATTTCTGTCAGTTCCTGAAATGCTATTTGATTCAACATGGTGGTGGATGATGCAGTGACACTAGGTGAGCAGTTCTCTACTTCCAAATGGTACTTTGCCATGAATTCTTTTAAAACCTAGAACATGCACTGAATATAAGTATTCACTAGCAGTGTCTGAACTGTCTGGCATGGGGCTTTATTTCCTACTAGTAGTCTAACATCTGGAATAGGACTCTATTTTCCCACTTACAGTCTGACATAGGGCTTTTTTCCTCTCTGGCTGTCTTGAATAGGTCTTCAATGACAGAAATCATGGACACCATTTCTTTGATAGTCAAAAAAATCCATTAGCTGGATACCCCATATGCTAGTGATGCCAAGTCTTGCCAGTGTGTTCCCTGACATGACCGTCTGTTTTTGTATTTGTGATGACAAAAATTATTATCAATATATTATATTTTCTTCTAATAATAACCAACAGTGCCTTGTGACTGTTGAATTTATTCATCATCATGATTGTGCAATAGGAGTGGAGGTTGAGTATTCACTAGCCACCAGAATAACTATGTTACATAACTGTGGCCTTAAAATTAGGATTGCACAACAGCATATTAAAAAGGTGGTGGACACTATAAACTTAACAGATTTTACTCTATGCGTTGAACATATGAAATAGTTGTGATATAACTGCAGGTACATATAGTTGTTTAAGAATGATAGATGTCTGTATTTTCAAATTTTCATTTATTTCTTGTGCTTGTGTTATTATAACAAGGAGCTAGTCAGTATTATAATTTACATCATAAGTTTTCATTACATAAATTTATAAACATCTATTCACTTTGACACTGTCCATCTTTCCCACCTTTACATATCTTCATTCTCACCTTGACACATCTCCATCTTTCTCACCTTGACATACCTTCATCATTCTCACCTTGACATACCTCCATCATTCTCACCTTGACATATCTTCATCATTCTCACCTTGACATATCTCCATCATTCTCACCTTGACATATCTTCATCATTCTCACCTTGACATATCTCCATCATTTTCACCTTGTCCTAATTTGTTCATAAAGACAATATTATAAACAATTATAAATACAAGTCCTTATCAAATCCTACTTTTTATTTACTCAGACTATCCTGTGTTTCAGAGTGTCTTATATATATATATTTATTATGCAGTATTGTGTTGTATTATTTCCAACATTGTCTTTCATATTTGTCCTGGCAAGCTGCTAGACCAGTAATGCAAAACATTTCTGAAATATTTTTTATTGGCCAGATTGTATCATGACTCATTCTTAACTGGCAAATATGAATTTTTATATCTCTGTGACATCATTTCTGTTTAGTAACTATATGCCAGTTAATACTAAACAAAAAATCATTTTTCCATCAGGTTTCTCTAAATGTATATCAACTAGTAATGTCATTTTTAACCCCTTCATTCTTCTGAGCTGGTATACTAGATCGCAGTATTTTTTAAGATGGTGCAAAACTAGTATACCAGCTAGTTCAGTAAATATTACAAAATAAATGCGTCTGGATGCAGACACAAAAATACGGAGTGAAAGGGTTAATATTGTTACGTGTATATTTTAGCAATATTTAAATTGTATCAAGGGGAATGAAGATGCTGACAGACTGGCTAAAGAGGAGCAGGAATGCCCCAAGATGACAACCTGGTTAGTTATGAAGAAGCAAAAACCATCGCCAAAGGGCACTACAAAGCAAAATGGGATAAAGAACGCCCAAATCACAACAAGAATGATGGATATTACCAACTGTCCAGAAGGGACCAGACAGCTATAATTTGCCTCCGGACGGGTCACAACAGAATGAGACACCACCTGTACACTAAATTCAAGATAAGCACCAATGACCTGTGGCTTGGCTAGTATGACAACAGAACATATCCTAAAGAACTGCCCCCAGTATGCAGACCTGAGAAGAAAGAGGTAGCCCACTTACACCAGCATCCAAGACAAACTGTATAGTGTGGCTGATAATCTGAGGCAGACGGCGGCCTTTATTAGAGAATCCAAATCCCAATCTAGTGAGAATGCAGAAGAAGAAGAAATTGTATTTAATTAGAAAGATAAGATACTGATATTAGGATGCAAAATATCAATTGAATAGCTTCTGAAAAGCAGCGGAGCAATAGACAAGTTTAGATTAAAATATAAATATATTTTACTTAGTCACAACACAGCCACTTTTCTGCAGGAGAGAGTATAGTAGAGAGATATGATAGAGGCCACTTCTGCAGGACATTATAGGGAAGAGACATGATGTGGCTACTTTTCTGCAGGACAGAGTGTAGTAGAGAGACATGATACAGTTAGTTTTCTGCAGAACTAGGTATAGTAGAGAGACCTAAGACCACTCTTCGAAGAACAATCCAACAAGAAAGTAAACTATTGGGATGTAAAACCATACAAGATCTCCAACTGCTAGCAACGAACCACATCACATGGAGATCTGAAACCTCTGCCCTATGTGCCGCCTTTGGCACGAAAGGAACAAACTAACTAACTTTTCTGCAGGACAAGGTATAGAGAAGAGACATGATAGGGCAACTTTTCTGCAGGACAGAGTGTAGTAGAGAGACATGATACAGCCACTTTTCTACAGGACAAGGTATAGCGTGGAGACATGATAGGGCAACTTTTCTGCAGGACAAGGTATAGTAGAGGGGCATGATACAGCCACATTTCTGCAGGACAAGGTATAGCACGGAGACATGATATGGCAACTTTTCTGCAGGACAAGGTATAGCACGGAGACATGATATGGCAACTTTTCTGCAGGACAAGGTATAGCACGGAGACATGATATGGCAACTTTTCTGCAGGACAAGGTATAGCACGGAGACATGATATGGCAACTTTTCTGCAGGACAAGGTATAGCACGGAGACATGATATGGCAACTTTTCTGCAGGACAAGGTAGAGAGGCATGATAGAGTATAGGGAAGAGACATAATAGGGCAACTTTATTCTACATGACAAGACAGACAGAGAGACAGGATCAGAAGATCAAATATGCTCTAGTAAAACTGAAGATAAATGGGAGGAACAGGTATAATAGATAGTTCAACTATCGCAGAGACATGGAAGAATTAACAGAACCAATAGCTTCAACATTTGTGTCATTCTTTTGTTAGATTTACAAAATGTATATAACTTTAATGACTGATGTGTTTATGCAGGGAAGCAGAATTAGATATTTTTTTCATGTTTTGATATTATGAAGAAAACATTGATCTTTGGTTTCTTGGTGACCGCCTGTTAAGACACTAAAATTGATAGTGGGTTCTGGTTTTCAAGATGGCGGCTGAGTGTTGTGTCTAGTGGCGTCGCCCTGTAAATGGTGTGGATGACAATCTGATGCAGATGGCAGTATTTGTTAGAGAATCCAAAATCCCACAATCTAGTGAGAACCCAGCAAAAGCAATTTATATTGAATCTTTCTTATTATTTAAGTATTTTTAATGACACATTCTACAAGTATAACTGGATGCCTGAGAGACAGAATGAGGATCAGTATGCATTCCCTTTGACACCTACTGGGAGAGACTGAGCACCTATTGGTCTGCCTGGAGTACTATAATGTTGGTTCAGTAAACATAAACAAATCAAAAACATAAATGTATTTCTTTTTTATTTCATTTTTTCCAATTAGGTGTTATCTGTCAATCAGTTCTAAGCTATTAAATATAGCATCCAATGGGCTAATAGCATCATGTTGTGTAGCCTCCATGCCAATCTATGCACTGTATTACACATTCTATATGCATCACATTAAAGCATCTATTTTTGATGATTTGACCAACATACAAATGGTGAGAATTAGTTTGTTATGTTTGCAGAATACTTCTGCAACTGTCTCTCTCCTACTACAACTAAACTTTCTTGTTCCACATGAAATATAGCACAACTGTTGCTCTCCTACTACTATAACTAAACTTTCTTGTTCTAAATGAAATATAGCACTGCAACTGTTGCTCTTCTACAACTAAACTTTCTTGTTCTTAATGAAATATAGCACTGCAACTGTTGCTCTCCTACTACTATAACTAAACTTTCTTGTTCTAAATGAAATATAGCACTGCAACTGTTGCTCTTCTACAACTAAACTTTCTTGTTCTTAATGAAATATAGCACTGCAACTGTTGCTCTCCTACTACTATAACTAAACTTTCTTGTTCTAAATGAAATATAGCACTGCAACTGTTGCTCTCCTACTACTATAACTAAACTTTCTTGTTCTAAATGAAATATAGCACTGCAACTTTCTCCTCCTACTACTATAACTAAACTTTCTTGTTCTTAATGAAATATAGCACTGTAACTGTTCCTCTCCTACTACTACAACTAAACTTTCTTGTTCTAAATGAAATATAGCATTGCAACTGTTCCTCTCCTACTACTATAACTAAACTTTCTTGTTCTAAATGAAATATAGCATTGCAACTGTTGCTCTTCTACTACTACAACTAAACTTTCTTGTTCTAAATGAAATATAGCACTGCAACTGTTGCTCTTCTACAACTAAACTTTCTTGTTCTAAATGAAATATAGCACTGCAACTGTACCTCTCCTAATTCATCATAATAAAGTAGCATGTCCCTTGCAGAACATCACTTTTATCACAGCCTGCCTGAAAAACTCTCTGGCAAGTTCTCCCGACTCTTCTAACGTCATGTTCAATGTTTCTTTGATATCCTGCTGCCACCTTTGTCTTCCCCTGCCTCTACCCCCCGGAATCATGCCTTCCATTACTGTTCTCTCCAAACCACTGTCGTTCAAGACAAACAAGATCACTCTCCTACTACTATTAAACCTTCTTATTTTTTCATGACATGCTCAAGAAAGGATGATGTTCATTCCATGATCTGTATGATTTGGTTTGTGAATTAACCGTAACATCTCTATTTTTCTAGTTTTAGTTATAAAATATGGTCATATGCCTACTGTTTCTTTGTTTGTATCGTGTCACAAAAACATTAAATTAAATATCACATTTTATATGATTCTTAAATAAATTTATTGTCTTTAACTTTACCTACCTGCAGTTTCCATTTGTATGCTTTCTTGATGATTTGTCTGAATACAATAATCAAATATATATCTGCATGCCTTGTTTTCTTGTTGTTCCTTTGAGTGTAACTTTATTTCAGTTGTACACAACGTCTTGTCCATTGTCCACATATCTTTCGCGATCGCGCTAGACTGATGTACCAGATTTCCCATAAATTGTCTTATTCATGTGGAAATCTGATTCAAGCAGCCTTAGTATGGGTGTATTTCGTCACATCTTTAGCACCATTTGGAGCTCTGGTGCTTATCCTTCGCGATGTGTCCGGTTTTAGCCAGCGTTTACTGGGTTCGCTCTCCATCAGCCTTGGGCTGTCCCAAGCCGACCTGCAAGGCAGCAGGTTGCTTCTTTCTTACTGTTTCTTTCGCCCGAGTAGTTACTGAGGCCTAAATTTGGGATGTAAAGAATAAAAAAATTTGATTCCCAGATTTTCATTAGAAACATTTGTATTTGGTCGTCCATTTGTTTTTTTAAATTTGTCACTCCTGTTGTTCATTTGCTTGATAAAGGCCTTGTTGGTCGAAATGTTGCTGTATTTTGTCATTGTTTTTGTAATTTGTAAAACAACAGTACTTTGTGATTACATGTTTTGCCAATCAAATAGTTTTACTACAGTCTCATCTGTGATGTAAAGAATAGAACTACTGTTACCTGCCACGCATGTCGTAAGAGGCGACTAAGGAGGTTTGGTGAAATCGGATGCATGTGTCCTTTCTTCTTTTCTTTGCTTCATTCTTTACAACCAATTTTAATCACTCTTTGTGATATGTTTGATCTTTGCCAAGAATGTGTATACGTTGCACATTGGTTTGGTAGGCCCCTAAACGCATAGACTTCTATGAGTTTAGGACACATGCATCCGATTTCAGCCAAACCTCCTTAGTCGCCTCTTACAACATTGTGGCAGGTAACAGTGGTTCTATTCTTTACACCCCAAATTTGGGCCCGGTAACCATTCAGCGGCATGTGCCCTAAACGTGTAGAAGTCTATGCATTTAGGGCCTACCAAACCAATGTGCAACGTATACACGTTTTTGTAAAGATCAAACATATCACAAAGAGTGATTAAAATTGGCGTAAAGAACGAACGCAAAGAAGAAGCTACTTTCTTTTAGGGTAGCTGCTGGGGCATACAGGACAACTACTAGTATGAGAATGGAGGTTGAGGCCGCTACTGCTGCCCTCCATTGGATCTCTGGGACTTCATTTACTGGGGCAGTTGTTGTATCTGACTCTCAGTCGATGCTTCACAAGATCCAGAAGGGCAGGTTTCGATGAGTGGATGTCGTCTATAGAAGTTTCTAACCTCCAGAGGCTTACGTGGATATATTGTCCTGGGCATGCGGGTGTTTACGGTAATGAGAGAGCGGACAGGCTTGTATCGATTGTTGACGAGTTGAAGATGGATAATGGGGATATTCTTCGGTCTCTTCGCAACTATCTGTTGGATGAAGACACCAAAATAGATGTTGAATCTATCCAGCGATTTAAGAAGTTTTGAGTTACCCGTTGTACACGTAGAACTGGATATCCTATGGGCAGAGATGGGTGTGTTTAATTAACGAGCCATGAAAACCGTTAATATGCATGCCCATCAACATATGTTGGGGGACTGAGCACCTAAGGGTCTGTCCTGAATGTAATGTCACTGCTTCAGTAGTCAATAACCATTTTTTAAATGTATCCAAATGTTATTAATTTTAAGAGCTTGATTTAAAAACGTGGCAAAGATGAAATTAGTTACGTTACCAAATATAAATAGTACTCTCTCATTGTTCATTTGAGGATTGTCTTCTTCGTACAAGTCCATAATTGCTCAGATCTCCTAAGCATCTATTTCAGTGTGTTGAGACTAACAACTCTGTTCCGTGTTGGATGATGTATCTACTAGGGTTTCTCGCATGTTCTTCCCAATTTGTCACACCTATCGGTATGCATAACTTGCGAGCGAGATAGAGAATAAATTCCCTTTATCTTCTTCGTTAAAATCATCAGCACGTATGTTTTCTCTTATAGCATTGATGATGTTGATTTTATCAATAGAATGTACATTCTCGATCACCAGTGTATTCGCTCTCTCATTGCTACTCACCCCAAAATGGTCAGGGACAGATGAAAGTCAGTGTCTGGATTAGCACATTTTGTATTAATTGCATCCTCAGCCTTCATACATAACCGGTCTTATCTTTTGTATCATAGACTCACTATTTTTAAGTCCTTACATGTTTCTGATATACTGCATGTAGTAGAAGACCATGTGTTGACACATGGAGATGTTCTAACTGGAATCATAATCACACCTACACAGAAATTAGTTAACTTGAGCAAATATACTGGCAGCTGTAAATTACAATTATTGATGTCATCCTGTTAGAAGAGACAATGGATTTAGCCCACAATGAGAGGATTTTGTACAAGTTGCAGATTCCTATAGATGAACTATATCAGTTATATGAACTATTGGTTCTCAGAGTCTGTTTCCAGTTAGACCTGTTTCTGGCAAGTTCTTCCCAGTATGGTATATTTATATCCAACACCATGCTCGTTTGCAGATATCCATTTAGTGAAGAAAGTGATGTCCCCAATTCTCTAGCACAAAGTCAGCGCTCCACACAAGATATTGATAAAGATCTGACAGTCTATCCAGTATAAGTGACCCAGTTTTCCCTTTGTAGAAGAATGACCATGCTGATAATTCAAGTATATTTCAACACCCTGTTTGTCGCTGCACTTCAAGAGATCCCAAGAATACAACTCAGGAAATACATTCAATACCCATACAGTGCTAGACAGCTCTGACGGTCTCCTTATAACCAATCAGATCTGATACCAAGCTACAGTATAACTCCAGATGTGGTATTTGAAAGAGGGCTTTTTTCTGTATGCAAAATCTTAGTTACAAATCTGTACAAATTTGTTTCCTGTTGGATAATATACGTACACCGTGGCTGAAATTTGAATATGTCTGCCCTATATACCATAATAGTCTAACGGAAACACAACATATGTTCTGGAAACAACAAAGAGTGGTTAACTTGGTTGATAATAACAAACATTTATACCCATTAATGTGGTTGATAAAGAGTGGTAATATCTTCATGAGTGTTTGGTAGTTTTCTATGTTAGGTTTTATGTGAGAAGAAGAGCCATTTTACAATCAAATCTAATTGTCAACTTCTAATTGAATGCAGAAAAAATAGTGTGTGTACTTCATAAGTAGTTTCGCTGCCTCTGAAATTTCATAGTCCACATAGTGCATGGTCAGCCTTTTGCTTTGTATTCTACGTATCATATTAGCAATGTTCTTTGTTGTTTGTTGATAATCTATTTATTATGTGTCCAATCCATTTAAATTGTTGTTTCTTTATGAAGTTTAGTACCGATACTGTACCCAATTTTTTCCTGTGTCTTCTTTTCTAAATCAGTCTTTTCTTGATACTCCCAGCATTCTGTGCAAACAATTCATCTCTGTCGTGACCAGTTTTCTTCTATCATTTGATGTCAGTGTCCAGGTTTCACACTGACAGCATAACTTTGACAAAACGATTGTGTCAATGCTCTTTTAGTGTTCATGGTGACATGCTTGCTTTTCTAAATTGGGGCTATTTGCACTATGATTTGATTTATTACATCTATGTTAGATTTAGTTAGTTATTCTTCAATTTGCTGACAAAATTCTCCCTAGTTATGTAAAGTATTTAAACCAATTAATGCCATGCTGAAAACAGATGTTGCAACCTCGATGTAAATTGAGACACAACATAACAAAGACCAACCAATAAGAATATACCAAACAGTAAACTTGAAAGCAAACACAAACTCGTAGATGGTGTCAGCAAAGATAAGAAACTGGATAATAGCTTATCTATACATCAGCACAATTCAAACAAGTTCATCCAAAAGAGCAATTCAAGCAAGTTTTTTATCCAATAGAACAAACAAGTATTTCATTCTTTGATATTGGCTTAATTCAGACACGTAGAAAATAAGTGGCAAAAACTACCAGAAACACATGAAGACCAACAAAACTATCTGGTTTAATTAATATAAATAACATCAGTATGTGTAGGAAGCATAGTAAGGACAGATTGTCGTGCAGGAAGAGAAAATCTATAAAAGGATTTAAAAAAACAGAATTGCTTTTGTCAATCTAAACAATATTTAAGATCTTTCCAGTACAACACAAAAACTAAATGAAGGATATATGAGAGCTGTGTACTTTTGTATGGATCTGAATGCTGGAGAACAACAGAAACATCCAGACTGTTAGTATTCTATACAACCTACCAGATACAAAATGATCAGAATATATTGGCACAAGAAAATCAAGAATTGTTCAACAAGTGCAATCAGGAGGAAAAGGACACATTAGATGAAAGGTAGATGGTGAATATGGACAATGAGGAAAGCACAGTTACAAAAAATAACTGCATGTGAAGCCTAGAAAAAGTTACCAACATCATCATAAGCAAGAAAGTTGGGACAGAACCTTGCTTGAATTACATTGAGAAACAAAGAATGAAGTGGTTCGGCCACTCAATAAGAATGCAACCAAACTCCTCTGTACACAGTCTTCTACAACACAACAGATGATTCGAAGTTACGAGTATCTGAAACATTTGTCAGCTCAAGACACCTTCATAAATCCTTCAAACCTGGGCACCTCATACATTTACACAGATGCTGGATGCAATTTTCTGTGACATCACTAAACTCACACATGACCTAGACAGACAAATCATCTACATCAGTATACTAAAGCACTACTGATACACATAGACTCATTGATACCTCTTCACCATCCCACAGGATTAACAAAGTGGAGTCTTTACCTTCCTCAAATGCAAAATGCATAATAAATATCTCATTTAAAATAAAGGAAACATTTCTTGATACAGTCAAGATGTTACGGAGTTTCCGACCACACACAACCTATACCGAATGGTTAGACAGGACATCTGCCAAAGATTCATTTGTTCAGTTTATTTGACTCCAAGAAAGTCTCTTTTAGAAAATAGAAGCCCCATGGTTCTGACAGATTAGGTATACTGTTCTTCTTAATTCGCACCTACAAGCTCCCTGGTGAACAGTCTTGATTCCATGAAATCTCCTATTCTTCCAGTCTGATCCTGAGAATCGATTCAGTCTTTGTTCAACACTATCCTTTGGTTTGGCTTACAGGTCGTGCAGAGCTACAGGTTTGCTTGGACACATGCCTCAAGCCTAATTCCAGGAATCTTTTGGCACCTGATTCAGATGCGGACAGCGTGCGCTGTAACTACCCTTGCAGTTATATAGATCAGAGCTGATTGTCTTTTTTCCAAAAATTGCAATTCAAGAACAGTTTCTACATTAGTCAGCCATATCATCTATGCCATCAGGTTGCTAGTGTGTACAGCAGTTCCTGAATTTTTTACGGAAACATTTCAAGTGAGCAGGTGATTTCGATTGCCAGACAACATTATGGGGTGACACTTGCATGAAGCTTGGAACTCCTGTAGAACTCATTTCCATCGATACAAGGCATTCGAGGAGTTGCGATGTAGGTCCTAGACTATCCGATAGTATCCATCCATGAATCGGATGTCTGGCCCTGAGCCGATACTTGGCACTACGACCTCTTGGACTCAGATCACAAGTGTTACTAAATACTGTCTATATGGGCTATTATCTATAGAATATGTATGCTCCATGATGGTGTGATCTTTATCCATATATGTTATTTCTTCTCCACTTAAATGGTTTAGTGTGGAAACTACATTTACATTGTACGTTGTTTATCCAGCAATTTTCAAAAGATGAGGTTTGTGTTATCCACATGTATCTGTCCATTTGATGGATTTCCTGAAAGTGTGCAAATTCATTATTTCATTATAGGTCAGCATGAAGGCATACATTCAATAGTACACATATCTGCTGCACTATCCACCAGTCATTTATGCATTAGAAACTAACTTGTAAATTTACTGTGTTTATATTTTCCAATGTTTACTGCGCTCCAACTTTATTCCTGCAACCAAAGGCATCAGAACACAGAGAAGTGCAGGAAGTATACTAGTAATGTGCAAAATCAATTGATCGCCTGCTGGCAGGAACAAACACATAAATGCTCTATCAGACACTAGGGTGATTTAAACAGTAGGTTGTGGCTGAAAAAGATTATTGAAGATGGAGCTGATATGACACATTTTCAAAGTGATCCAGAGACATCTATCATTAAAATCTGACCTATCTACAGTGGACTCTGGAGCATCCCAGACCAAATGCATGTAGGTCAGTCATTACTGCATGAAAATGACCACTAATCTAGATTTTTTTATTTGATACAAAACACCACAAATAGTTGAGAGACCCATGCCATGAACTGCTTTGGAAGCCTTGTCCGACTAACAAGAAGTAACATAATCAAAATGGTATCTTGTAAAAAATAACCAGAATGCAAAAGAGATGTTATAAAGCAATTATATATCATACATTGAAGATAAAAGAACCATCAATAATGACACCAGCAAGATGTTAAGACGGTGAGCGTGTTACAGAACACACCACCTCACTACACAATGGTTAGACAGGACTAGTTTCACAATGATTTCAGTATTGTTAACAGATTTAGTTATAGTACTCTCAAAGAAAAGTCTCTTTTAGCAAATAGAAATGTAGGCCAGCTGATGGTTCCTGTATAATTTAGGTATACTGTTTCTTCTGTGATATAATACGGCATATGACAACGGCAACCCATTGTGCAACATTTTTGATACGCAGAAAATCCTGCCTGTGTGGTGCCGGGACCGCTAGGAAAAATCTGGCCAGCAATGGCGAAATGGCCATTCAGAGTCAGAACTGTTTGATTCTGAACACGACTTTGCAAGTGCATTTTCGCCTTGTTTGGTCTGGTATTTTCCGGTTTCGTTTGCCGAGCTACTGAGTTAGTGCTTGAGCAACACTGTGAGCTATGACTGTTACATGGAATGCTTTTGCTGTGTCAACCGTGTGTTTGTTGTGTGTATTCAGAAAATGGCGGACAGCGGTTAGTGAACACGCTCAATCTGCCATATGCAGTTATATTGCGAGTGCAGAAAGCTGGATTTTGTCATGATTGATGTTCCTTCGACAAGAATTGCAATTCAAGTGATGAACAGTTTTGTGTTGCTACATTAGCAACGACCATATGCATTTTATGCAGTGCAGGTTGCTTTTTGTGGTGGTATTCGGCTGTTTCATTCTGGAATTAGTTTACACAGGAAACATTTCACAGTTGTTAGCATTTCGTGTGATTTTCATTGGCACAGGACGGAGCAATTATGGGGTGACCCGTTGCAGTGAAGTTGGAACAGTACTTATGAACTATGAATAGTACCACTGCGACCTACAAGGCATGTCGTAAGAGGCGACTGATGTAGGTCCTAGGAAGCTACCCTAGTAGATAAAACCAGCGCAGAAAGCGGATGTGCTGGCCATCTTGTAGGCGCATAACTGGCACAACGTACAATCGTTCTTAGACTCAGATCACAGAGTGGTTAACAAGTGGTCGATATGGAGCATACGAAGAAGAATATGCATGAAAATCCAGGTGATGGTAGTGAATCTGGTTATAAACCAATCAGTGAGTTAGTGCATGTCTACCCAACATGTGAAGACTGGATTTGGCAGACGATGTGGAGAAAACTACATGCTTCAACAGACAAGATGCTGTTTACCAGCAACTTGATGTGAAACAGGAAAGTGGCAAGGCACTTAGAATGCCCTGGTTATCCACTACACCTGGATCTGTTTCCAGTTTTCTTGCCACTGGATTTAGATGCGCCTATTTGAGAGAGTGAAGTTGACAAAATATGCAACTATTTCTTACAATAAGACAGTACACAGCCAGGAAGGCAATACAATATCCAATAATTACACATATTTTCTGCTGACACTATCCACCAGTCATTTATGCACCCCTAGACCAACATGACACAAGTCAAATTTACTGGATAAACAGATTTATATCTCCCATGTGTTGCTGGTGCTCACAAGGGGAGCAATGAATAGTAACACTGCAACCTAAAAGGCATGTCGTAAGAGGCGACTGAGGAAGGTGACCAGGGAAGCTATACTAGTAAATAAAAGTGTAGTGAAATCAGATGTGATGGCCTGCTTGTAGGCGGATAACTGACACAACGTACAATTGCTCTTAGGTTCAGATCACATAGGGTGATTTAACAAGTGGTTGATATGAAGCGTTCGAAGAACAAGGATCTATTGAAGAGAGTGAGGTTGACAAAATATGCAACTATTTCTCACATAAGGCCAGAACACAGCCAGGAAAGCAATACAATATCCAATAATTAATATATTCTGCCGACACTATCTACCAGTTATCTATGCATCCCTATACCAACATGACACAAGTCAAGTCATTTACTGCATGAACAAAGATGAACTTCATCTTCATCACTTCTAATGTACGGATAACAATTTTATTATATTTTGATACAAAACATCCATGCAAAACAAGATTGGAGAAAAGAGACATCCATGCAAAGCTGTTTGGAAGCCTTGATGAACTAACAAACACAGCAACATACATCCAGAGAACCGGAATCATTGTGTAAACATTGAATAACAGCAAACAAGAAGATGATAGTTTGATCAACAGCAAGGAGGGGTTGAGTACAACTAACATAGAAAAAAGAAAAAGTGACAAGAAAATAACACAGTATACACAATTTAATTATGATCCAGCAGTGAAGCTCAGGTTTTACAAGCATCCACCTCTCACTCTGCCTCATTTGCAAGCCTTCCAGAACTGTGAGAACATTTCATGATAATACCCTTGAACATGTCCAGCATTTTAGTATCTTCATTGATGACAATGTTAATGATGTAATGACTGGGAATATTAGTATCACATACTACTATCAGTTTTTGCACCCAGCCGGGCAATGAACATTTGTAGTTTAATAATGAAACACACAAAAATGGCATAGTAATATTAGGCGTCATTCACTAAGTTTACAAACAACACACTATCTTGTCAAACTAAGAGAAGTCAAAACTAAAGAGAATGGTCAAGTTTTAGATACAAATATAAGTACAGAGAACATATATCCTGTCAGTTTCATGTCATGTTCAATATTTCAAAGAAATCTGGATGTGTAATAATAATTTAATACATTTGAGCTCTAGAATTTCTCTAAAAGAAAAATATGATGTTAAAATGGTGCATATGCAAATACACAGTTTATTGTGAAAACCAAATGCACCAGTGAGAATGGACATCGAAGACAGCAAACAAATGATTGTACTAATTCAAATTACTCCTATTATTTGTTTTAATATTTAATAAAACATTGGTACTTGCTAAATATGAGAATGAAACTTGCAATAAATTAGGAAATAATTTTACAGAATTCATCAAAGTGAACAAGTACATTTAATCTTTGTTTTCTGAAATGACTTCCTTAAATACATGGCATAAAGTCCAATGAAATTTTACAATTTTCTTTTTTATGTATCTTAGTATTGAACCACATAATGAACTAAATATTTTTAACTTGTTCAACTGCATGAAATGATAAGTAAAAAAAAAAAAGTAAAGAACCTATTTTCATACCAAGAGGTATATTGAGAATACGACGCTAAGGCTTGTATTTTTCTCTGGTCAAAGGTATGTGATGTGGTCAACATCATTCTGGCCCCCTTTACTTGCCAATGTTTCTCTGATCAAGGTATACTGATGATTGCCATGACTTGGCATCTGTACTTGCCATGTTTCTGATCAAAGGGTACATGACTCTGGCCATCTGTACTTGCCAATGTTTTCTCTGATCAAAGGTAGATGGCTGATGTGGTCAACATGATCTGGCCATCTGTACTTGCCAATGTTTTCTCTGATCAAAGGTATACGATGATTGATGTGGTCAACATGACTCTGGCCATCTGTACTTGCCAATGTTTTCTCTGATCAAAGGGGTATGATGGCTGATGTGGTCAACATGCGGTTTTCTCTAATATTGAATTAAGGCTGAGACAACATAAGAGTTACTCGATTTAAATAAAAAGTCCCAACAAAAATGGGGATTGAACCGAGACTCCCATCTAGGAAGCAAGGACACTGACTGCTGTGTTTCTGCAGGTCTCAATAGATAGCAACAATATTATTCATCATTTACTATCTCTTCACAATAAATAGCACACATTTGTCAAACTAATTGATCAACAGCTGATATAGTGTTTAATCTGTCATTTCTGGTATAGTTTTCACCAAAAAAAAAATGGTTGGGATGCTGTTCAATAATTTACATATTTCACAAAATCTTCAATATACGTGCCTGATATTGAAAATGAAAATTATGGCATATTCTTTACAGGATGTCACTATTAACCGCAGTAAAAGAGTCATTGATTTTCTAGGCACCACTTATACGTTCATTAATATGCTTACTGAACAGCGAGGTCTATTTTAACTGTTTGTAAAAATCCATGGGAACAAATTTGCTTCCGAATTGCCCATCGCCGAGTTTGAACCAGGTACTCTTGGGTTGTGATCAAGCTCACTACCGCTAAGTCACATTCACCCACTCAAAAATTATACAGACCTGATATTAGGATAGTCAATATCTGACAGGATTTTGGGTGAAAATCTGAATACGAAACAGAAATGACAAATCACTGTGTATCTGAGCATGTGGTCATACTCCTTCAGATGATTATGTGCCATGTCTTTATGAAAACTAATTGAAATTTAATTAAATGACTACAAATTATTCCAGCATTAGTTCACTACAATCATACATTGAAACAATAAGTCAAGATATTTCCAATTTAGATGGGACTTCGGCTGGAGGTGGTGTGTGTGTGCTGTTTTATAAATGGACATTTTTCAGTTTTTCAATATCTATAATGCCGCAATAACCGTAAACACTACAGGATCCACACCTATAAATAATCTATGATCTTGTTATCAATAGCCTTTCTGGAATGCCCACTCATGGATCTGATCCAACACAATATGTATTCACATTACAACTATTTGCTCACTAGTTTCTAAATAAACTTGGGTTCTACCCAAGTTATCTTAAAGATTTCAATTGAGAAAACAAAACTTGTGACCCAAAACTGGTAATTTTTCAGGCTGTAAGAAAATGAAAAGACAAAATATAATAAAAAAGATAACATCACATAAAGTCTACAGAGGAGATTACATTGGCCGTTCACTGTTCATATTTTACCTGCTATCAAAATTTAACAGATGCAATGCAATATCACAGTTTCATTGATACTTGAAACACACATTTAAGAACGGGCCAGTATGATTGCATTTGTTCTCCATACACATACAAGATCAACAACCACACTTTTTGAAAGCCAGCACAAGTAATATATACAGTTACAAGGATAAAGACAACACCAGTTTGCATCTTGAACACTGTTTTTTTAAACAAAGAGTTTTTTTTTAAAAAGAAACAAATTCAGAGCAGACAAATTTGATCTGGTATACTTCTGCAATGTTTATCAACAATAACAATTTTATTCTAAGATCAATCCATTAAAAAAAAAAAAAAAGCAATGCAAAACACCCATCTTCAGGTGAAAATAATGGAGGATAAGTTTTGTAACAATGGAAAGGGTGTTTTTTACTCTGAAGTAATATACTTGAAAATAATTTAATGATGATAGAATGAATCCTATAAGCTTAACTAGGAAGATATGAAAGTCCTCAAGCATGAAACAGGGAGGTTAGTAAGGAGGTGGGTCAGTGTCTGAGGCTCCCCGCTGGGGCGGCATGTGTTTGAGCATGCTCCGTTTTGCTGAGGCAGGATTTAATCCCCTATCCCGACCCCCATGAGAGGCAGATGAAGCCCTACCTTGCATCACACCTAACTGGCCTAGATTAGGGCCATGGATGGCCACTGTATTTGGAACAGTGATTGGGCTACATATCTGATGTGGACTACCAGCAGTCGCAGTACTGCCGACATGACCCCTTGAGCCTTCTCTGTGAGCGCCTGTAGATGCAGGCCTGGCAGCTTGACCTCCAGATGCCTTATCTACAGCCCCACCTATGACTTTATCTGCTGTACAAATACTTTGGTGCTTGTCATGTGACTCATTAGTATTTCTATTCTCTTTCTGAACAGGTGAAGCACATTGCTCCACATCTGACTCTGGAGAACGAAGAGCTTGTAATATGGAACTTGGATCGTCTCCAACACCTTCCGTTATCAAACTTAGCTGTTCTGTCAACGTAGCCAGTAGTAACTCCTGTACAAACACACTGCGCTGTGAGCTGTCACTCTCACCTGCATTCCCACCTAGATCTGAGCACAAACTTTCAGCACACAATCTGTAAAGAATGTAACTTGAATTTAGAAGCAAGTAATAAGCACAATGTTCACATCAACACACAATAATAGTACTGAAAAAACATGCAAAACAAATGAACAGATTAGGAAATTCTACATTCTGCAATATTGGAATTAAAAAAGTGGTTAGTACATTGAATCAAGTAAGCATAGTACGGTAGTCAACTAAATCTAAAGTAATTTAGCATAACATTCAACAACATAGGTTTATATTAAGCCTTCTTTCTGAATCATCCATTGTCGCGCTCAATGTTTTAAATTCATCCAGTCTTGTTTGCCTGCATTCGTACTTATCAACCAAGTTAACCACTATGTAATCTGTGCCAAGAATGTGAGTATGCTGCACTTCCATTATAACCCTACAGCATGTGGGACAGGCACATCCTAATTTAATCCAAACTTGAAATTTAGATTTGCTTTCCCAGACACCTTGTGTTCATTCTGTCACAGAATGCGGTTCACCTTACATTGATCCCTTCTCAGCCACCTGTTGCAGCTTGTATATGATCTGAGCTGAAGAGCATGATTTGTTAATTCTCCTGATGCAGTGAGACAGTTCTGGATAAGGAACACTCTCAACAGTTTTCAGACATGTACCGTTTTTTGCCATTCCCAAAGAATTAGGAGTTTTCACGCTGTATTTTTCCTGTCGTAAGCAGAAAGGTTGGACATAGGACAGATATGTTTATATCATCAATATGCCTGTCTGCCCAGCGTGTTCATAGCGCGTTGGACTACGGGTGACTATCCCTCTGTGTGTGCGGGTTCAATTCCGCGGGATGGCAGAAAAAGCCACAGATTCCCAGATTTATGGTGTTCGTGGCACCAAACCGAAGGGTTACGATGTCCATGGCACGAGCCGAAGAGCTGAAAAGCTCAAGTGCTTCTGGATCAGAAAATTTTTTTTTTTTTAAATATCAATATTGATAGGATGGGTCAATAGGCTGTACTGTCACATGTCTCCATTCAAGCCAAGACTGACTGGACATGTTTGCGTCTCTCCAGTAATTAGGAGCTTTCTCTCTAGTTTGCTTGCCAAACTTCAGGATGGGAAAATCATCAATTAACAGAATTTTGTCATGATTAATCAGGCAATTCTGTCACATGCCCAACCAGTTTGACTCTGAGTTTGATGACATTCACCTGCGAATAATTCATCCAGTCTGAAACTGCCCAGAATCTTATTAGTTTTTCAGCACCACATTAGAATGGAAACATAATTCAGGATGAGGGTCTACTGATTGCATCTTTTAAAAGATGTTATTGGCACAACCTATAGTCTTAAATTCCTTTAAAATACATTTAAAAGACAACCTGCTCATAGGAAATCATAGTCTCTCAAAATGACCCAAAAAACCAACCCAGAATGGAAGACATACTTTGTGAGAAGAAACTGTGAATCTGATTTAGTTGCAGTAGAAATGATGCTTGCTGTTTCTGGATGTGAAGGAACTGAGTTACTAATGGCTGGTGGTTTTGGTTGCTCTGTCTGTCTCCTTGGTAAACGTTCCAACTGTTGCCTGTAAAGATAAATCCAAGTACAATGAATAAACTTATTTATAAGTTTCCATTAACGTAATTAAGTGACTTGAATATATCTCAGAAAACACTAACTTCTAGAGTTATTTCAAAGACTCTGAAAGTTCTAGGCATGTGTTAGCCCTAGCTGGACAAGAGTACTATACTGGTAGCCAAAGAAGAATAGTATACCAACAAAGAACCAGTGTCGTTAGTTGCCACATGCTGATAGACATACTGAGGTGCAGATTGGAGTACTTATGGACTAATTAGTTTGATGTTCAGTGATGATGATGATCTGACGAATAAACTAAACCTTCTGATGACAAGTCTTAATTCTTGAATACTGTTATGTTCAACCCCTGGTTTCAACAAAGTACATAACATTATCAGAAACATTTTATTCACTTCTTTTTCCCTAGTCATTATCCTAACATTTCACTGGTTTTTCATTTTCCTGTTCTGTTTTTGTATATTTTCATTTGAAGACACAAGACATATTTCTGATTTCATATAGTAAACTAGACTTTCATTTGGGAGGGTGACATTGTCATTTGTTTATATGCTTGTTCAATATCTATTTGTTGAAGATTGTTGTCGATCTCTTACTATCCTTACATAAATATGCATCCCAAACATTTACAAATGTGGAATTTTCTCCCACCTCAAAGTTGGTTATTGACTTCTACTAACCCCATCTAAAGCGAGAGGAACAGATAAATATCAGAAAAATAATACAGAAGACAAGAGGAGCTTTCATCACACTAGGAAGTTTATGGAAGTCTAACGATATCAAATATAGACATTAATTGGAATATTTAACTCCAAAGTTAAAGCACTTCTGCTGGATGGGTCAGGTCAGAAACATGGAGAATGGCTGAAACAATAACATATAAACTGCAAACATTCATCAACAGATGTCTGTGCAGAATTGAGGGACAGAGATAGGGTCACAAATGAGGAGCTTATGAAGAGAATGAGACAGATTCCAGGGAACCAAGAGGGGAGGAAAAGAGCTGACAATGGATACGACACACCTTGAGAAAACCAGAAGGGAATATAACAAGGGCCCTTCCAAGTCAGAGACTAAAATAGTGCATCTCACTAACTATAGTTCGTTCCAAAATTCGTGAACATCTTTACCGACCGATATAAAATCATCCACTTGACAGAAATTGTTTTAAATTTTTCTATAGATAACAGTGACGACCTACGTAAAGTATTTTTTCTCACCCAAACCTTTAGTGCTGGAAGATTTTACTTATTTGTTATTAGTAAAATAACAGCGATATTGATTTGGTATACAAGTAGAAGTTTAAAACAGTACAGCAGTGAAGTATTCATACAATTATGCATTTGCGTGCTGAACATGCAATTCAGCACTAGTGCAAATCGAGAAATCTCGTGGAATTAATCATTTCACACTGTATCCAAACGATTGTCATTGGCATATGCACACACCATTTATTTTCATTGATAGAAGTGGAAGGTATCTTTTGTTCACCATGTCACATTGCTTTTTATAATATGTAATAGGGATACGCCTTCGTAAACATTCACCACCATTTTGTGTATTACTGTAAATTCTAAACTTTGATTATCATTTTGTTGTGCTTATGCAAAATTATATAACAAAACACGCTCTCTGCATCAACCAAGCTACCTAACAATTAGTTAAACATGAATTCATAAGGTAGTGAGGTATATAAGACTGCCTGCAAAAAATTACTGTTATCCATGCGGTAGATTTTGTACAGATTAAACCTTAGTGTGTTCACGAATTTGGGAATGAACTTTAGCAAACTTTACATCCTCAAACTGGAAGCTCGCACCATCTTCAACAATAAAACAAAATTGGTCATTATTTTCATCATGTAGTTTTTCCTTTGAAGAACGTCGCTGTCATCACTGTCCGCCTGAACAACTCTCAACCTCTAGCAGGTTCTCCCGCCTCCTCCTCCATCATGCTCCAAATTTCTTTCATGCCCTGTTGCCACCATTGCCTTGGTTGTTCCCTGTCTCATCTTCCAGTAACCATGCCCTCCATTTCTATTCTTTCCAAACCAATGTGTCATTTAATGTGACCAAACTATTTCAGTTTCCGAGACTTTATATTATTTATGAGCCAATGCCACTTGATTTTCAGGTCTTGTAGGATGTCTTTGTTTTTTCTTATCTCTGTCCAGGATGTTCTAAGAACTTTTCTGTAATGCCTATTGTCATCTGTCATCATATTATGAACAATAACAAATGTGGGATAATCACCTTGTAGACTGTAGCTGCATCTCCAGCTGTTGTAACTGTGAAGAAACACTCTGCGCTGCAGCAGCACGATTACGCACACTGGACAACTGCGACAACAACTCTGAAAGGTTCAACATAAAAGCAGCACTACATTGACATGCTTAAGTAATTTTATCGGGAACAAGCTACTTTGTGGCAAAATAGTCAATATGAGATATTAGATAAGTTAACCGCCCGAGTGGTTGTCAGGGTCCAAATTGGGGTGTAAAGAATTGAACTACTGTTACCTGCCACACATGTCATAGGAGACGACTAAGGAGGTTAGGCGTGGGGCTAGCTACCCCACACCGTAAAAACACTAGATGGCTACAGAACGGAGAGCGAACCGAGTAAGCACTGGCTGAAACCGGACACATCACCGAAGGATAAGCACCAGAGCTCCATATGGTGCTGAATATGTGAGGTAAACACACTAATGCTATGGCTGCATGAATCAGATTTCCACATGAATAGAATTTATGGGGAGATCTGGTACATCGTTCTGGGCGGTGATCGAGATAAGTTAACTGTACCCTGACATTTTGCATTTTATAAATATTAATAAAATAAATAATATAATATTTTGGAATTAGTCTTTTCCATGTAAGAGTTCCTTTGACAGAAAACAGCTCTCTGTACAAAATATCTTAAGGGATTTGGCCATCCTTCATCCAGCACAGATGAACATGTCATCTTAAGTGCTCTTTGCCGAAGTGTGTGGTCATGCTGGATCATCTAGTACAGCATTTCCCAAAGTGGGCGGTACTGCCCCCGAGTGGGCGCTGAAGCGTTCTAAGGGGGAGAGATAGTGGGTTCAGAAGAATTTGTGGGGTGTTCTGGCGATTATGGGTCGGCTCCTTAAAGAAGAAATTAATAATATATATTTTTAAATAAATTATTTTCGTGATTTTGTGATTGAATAATCATTTTAAATTTGAATTTTACATTTAAATTCATCTTATGCGATCCATTTGTTCATCAATTTTCTATTTCATGCATATAATCATTTAAAAATTGACCATGCATTACATAAATATACATCAATTTTCTATGTCAAAAAGAAAATAGAGCATGTATATATGTGGGAGGGGGGCGTTACAAAGTTTGTGTTGTGCAAAGTGGGCGGTGGCACGAATAAAGTTTGGGAAACGCTGATCTGAGTATATTCCAATATCTTGTTGTTTGTTGGTAACTTCATTGAGATTCCTGAGTATTTGTTTAACTGGCACTTTAAATATATTAATTGATGTTGTCCTCTTTTAAGTTGATTCTTTTGTGCGATTGAGCATTAGATGTTAGTTTCTTAATAAAAACTACTTTTTTGATATTCAGGTAAATTAAACTACAGGGAAATTAAGTTCTCAGAGAAATAGTAGCTGCTGGTTCATCATCGTCCCGGTGCTGTGCCGGCTGGCGTAGCGATCATAGATCCCCACAAATCTCTGTTGTTGGTGTTTGATATTAAGTCAGATGTTGACGCTCTGTACCGTGCCATGAAGTCAGGCTATCCAAAATTTTCTCTCTGTCTCGTCTACCCTCGATTTTACCGGTTGTCACAATGTGTTCTAAACCTCACCTCATCACTTGTCCAAAAAATGATTTTCTCTTTCTTATATTGATGATAAGCTTTCTCTGTGTCTTGATCTCATTCAACAACTGCTGGTTAGCTAACAGAAATGATATCACTACACTTGAGGTATACCTATTAAGTATTCAACCTCTTTGAACAGGTGGGAAAGAGCATCCAAGCTAATAACATAGCTGTGCTTAAAGCAATTAACTTTTTCTAAAAAGTTGAAGACTTTATATACTGTTATTACACTGTTAAACTTAGTGTTTATTTTAATATATATATATATATATATATATATATATATATATATATATATATATATATATATATATATAATATAAATAAGTACAATATAATATAGTCTACTAGTTGTCACTAGTATAGACTACTATAGTCTACATAACACAGTAGAGAAAAGTAATCTATCAATTAGGAAATGTTGCTTTGAACTGTTATCAACTCAATTAACTGTGACATATATATACTTGGTTAGAATGAAAATGAGATTAAGAACCTGCAATTGGATCCATGTTCTCACGGCTACTAGGTGAAAGACTTGTCAGTGTTGAGCCGCCTGTACCAAAGTGTTGCATGTTGGCACGCCGCGCCCGTGAACCACCAACACCTCGTCCTGGATGTGGGATACGTCGAACATGGCGAAGTCCAGAAGGTTCATCGTAAATTTGGTTAAAGATATATTCTTTTAGAGCACCATGATTAATTTCAAACAATTTATATGTGATTTATATGGATGGCGGACAAGCACTGTTGTGATACATGACTAATTCAAAGATGTGGTGGTGGTGGTTAGGATAGGACAGCAAATGAGATGGCAGAAGTCATCATTAGTGAATAAGAACTGAACAAGACCCTACAGAAACTTGGGAATTGGAGCAAGACTGCTGTGTTGATATGGATGTCTTAGGTCAAATATGCATATCTCACTCTTACTGTAACATGCAATATATACAACGTAACAAAACATACAGCCAAATAAGATATTAATTTTGAACAATATAACACAAAAAACTGAATAATCACTTGCAGCAATAGAACTCAGACTTGCACAATAGAACTCAGACTTGCACAATAATCAACAGGTAAGAAAACTAATCTGTCGACTTTATAAAGTCAGATCAGGAAGCCATCACCACATCAATGGTCAAATTTAATAGATCTCCAACATTTCCTGTCACTCGATATAACAATAAATTCTGTCAAGCTGTTCTTTGTCAGTCTCTTAATGTTTGTCTTCCAATTATATTGTTCTCTTCTTCTTTGCCAACCCACAACCTAATTATCATAGTTTTTCTTTTCTCAATATTAATGTCTTCATTCATATTCCTTGCTTATGCTATTTTTTGTTTCATACATTTTTGCAGTTCCTGATCCCTTTCAGCCAACAATACTATGTGTTTCATATATACAAGATTGTTTATTATTTTTACAATATTTAACCCTGACATCTCTTCTTCTTCTGTGATCAGCTTCTGATATGCGACTACTCCGGTATGTGTCATAAACAGGGCGGTGCACTTGAGGTCTTCACCTGTCCCCCATAAGTTGTTTTGTAGGGTTTTTCTGTTGCCAGATTTCCATCCTTATACTGTTCAGGATGGGGCAGTCTTGCAGGATGTGCTCCGGGGACTGCTTCGGTGCTCCACGGGTGCAGGCAGCCAAGTCCCTGAGACCTATTCTATGGAGGTGTGCTCTGAGACCGCAGTATCCCGTTCTAAGTCTGAAGACTGTGGTCTGCCGTTTCTGTTTAGTGTAATTATACTGTAGTGCTCTAGGTTGTACCCTCCGTTTGTTTTTCTCCATATCATTTTTCTGGATTGTTTCAGGAGTCTTTTCTTCTGTAAAGTTTTGTGTTAGGTTACCTTCAGCCCTTGCGAGTTTGTCAGCCTTTTCATTTCCTGGTATGCCAGTGTGCTGGTATCCACTGTAAGACTAGTTCTGATTTTCTTGACAGTAAGCTGATTTTTTGCTGTATATCCTGAATGAGCTTGTCTTGTTTGGGACATGAGATAGCCTGGAGAACGGATCTTGAATCGCTAAAGACTGCAATATTTTTGCTGACACCTGCTGGTCGTGGAGAATCTGTATGGCTGTAAGTAGGGCTGTTGCCTCTGCTCTAAAGTTGGTGCATGTTTCTCCTGCTGCCAGAGAGTGTGTTTCTGTTGTTTCCTTGTGGGTGTGTGATGTAGATTCCACTGCCTCCCATCCTGATAGCATGTGTAGCTGAGCCATCTATGAACATGCATGTCCATGTGCTGGTGGAATATTGCTTTTGTAGCATTAGGAGTGACCTGGCTCTTTGCTGTTTATATTTTTTTTTGGAGATTATTCCTGGGACTTCTAGGTGTATTTGGGTCATGTTTTTGGTAGCATGTCCATGGCGTTATGGCTTCCCATATTTCTGGGACCGACATCCCTTAAATGTTTATTATTCTTACAATGATATTTAACCCTGACATCCCTTCAGTTTGTTTGAATTATATGTTGAATAGATCATCTAATCAAGTAGCAAGTGCATTCACTTGTAATCTTCTTCTTCTGCGTTCTCACTAGATTGGAATTTCGGATTCTCTAATAAAGGCAGCCGTCTGCCTCAGATTATCAGCCACGCCATACAGTTTGTCTTGGACGCTAGTGTAAGTGGGCCACCTCTTTCTTCTCAAGTCTGCATACTGGGGGCAGTTCTGTAGGATATAATTCCTATGATTTCTGCTTCCCGTTTGTGCCGACCTCTTCCCGCTGTAAATTTTGGCCACCCTCGTGATGGTAGGTCTGACATTCTTACTGCGTGGCTAAATCTCCGAGGCAGATTGGCAACCGGGTTAATGGTTGACAAAACCACTTTCACTACATTATGGATATGTTTTATAATCTTTGATCTGAAGATAAAAACAAAAATATTGCAGATTCGCTGTAAACTAGTTTTACAAAGGTAATAAAAAAGGCTGAATCAATGTTCTGACCAAAAGGTCCTTGTCAAGAAAAAAAGATACAAGACACCAAGGAAAACAGCACAATCACAGCAAGTGGTTAAAAAACTCAACTCCACTTTAGTCATGATTATGTCATGTTCCATACAGGATAAACGTTCCTTGGTGTATTGCATCGTTCATGTTTGGATATTTCATCATTGGTTGACTAGTGTTACAGCAGTCTTCACTATTAATGCTGTAAACTTGTAGCATAGTGTAATTATGCTCATTGAATCACAAAGGGAGGTTTATAAGTGGTTATTGTAGAGAGTGCAGTGCACAAAAAAGAAAATCTGGATAAACCTTGTGCACTAGTACCCTCTGTGATCTGGAGAGATTTAAAGCGGCATTGAATAGACATAGGCAGTAAGAAGGTGTTGCTACATTATGACAGAAACCCACCATATGGATACAGTGACTCAAGATGTGATCACCATTGCTTAAACTTGTTGTCACATACGCATAAGAACTTGGCACCCCAACAGATATTTGTTCGATGCAGGGTGAGAATGAATAAAGTGAATGCTGCTGCCTTAGCAGTGCTGGCTTCAAGCGATGGTGACAATTTTTATTCTCATTATTGATAGGACAATATTTTCTGACCTCTACCAAGAGAGTAGGTGGATGAGTGGCTAAACGTGTTGGGGCTTTCTAACAGAAACATCCAGTGATCAACCCCTCTGTAAGGTCAACAGTTTTTCTGTTGGGGAAAAATATAAAATGAATGTCATTGTGTTGCGACCGCCTTGGTTAAGCCTTAATTCCTCGGCCCTACAGAATCCCCATAAAGAAACCAGGAGTAGGTTAATAAAAACTCACAGACATCACAATTCTATGTGGATCCAATGAGTAAGAGTTCAAATATTTTCAATTAATGATAGGATTGATACTGCATGTTACAAAGTTTTTCTGTGTAGCTGACAATATTTGACACACAATGCTAACACAGAACTGGTAGTTATATGTTTTATAGATGTTACTTTGTTTTTAGACATGTATGAATATCTGACATGAGGAATGCATTTCTTAACTTCTCTGATAGCTCTGGAATTCTTAACGTTTCTAGATTAATTCAAGAAAAAACACAGGACCAGAAACAGGTAACATATCAAATTCAAATAATTAATTTATTTGCATTTAAATCATAATATATGAAAGGATATGAACTCTCTGGGTGTCCTGTGTTCAACAGTTAAATGAGATGCAAAGTCATCAGTCACATGATTTGGGTCACCTCCAGGTAACGACGCACAAATAGGACAAACCTGAACAGATAAAAAAAGATAAATAAAATATGAAACTAGCCAGATCAGCAAGACCTAATGAACATATTAAAACAGTCATATATAGTCCTAGCAAAACTTGAAAACATTGTGAATCTTCTTGTTTCCTAGAATAATCTATGCAGAAAACAGCTTTTCTTCTCTCCTTTTTTTAATGTATGATATTTAACTCAAATGTCAAGGTTGTCCTATATGGAACTGAGACATGGAGAACAACTAAGGGAACACCAAAAACTGCAGACATTCACCAATAGATGCATACACAGGATACATCTGCACAGGACCACAAACAGCAAACAATGGGATAGAGCAGGACAACAGCAAGTAGAATAAGAGATAAAGGGCAGAAGGTGGCGATGGATAGGGCACACACTTAGGAGACCCCGGAGTAAAAGATGTAAGGGAAGACCCAAAAACACATGGAGACGGAATGCAAGAAAATGGGGAGAGATCTGGAAAAGATGTCCTTGGATAGGAAGGCTTGGAAGGCCTTGGTTGTGGACCAATGTCTCCCTAGGGGTGAAGAAGAACACCTATATTTATTGATAGACACACAAACTTTCAGTTACAAACTATGGTGTTTCACTTATCCTGGCATCACTTACAGTATGACTTCACCTTAGAATACTACTATCAAAATATATCTCAGTCACAAATCCCAGGCACTTCCTCTCTGCTTCTTTAACTAATAAAGACTAAAACGAAAAATATAATGGGTGACTTGATAGCATTTAATATCCTTTCTTCCTTTAGTTCACTTGAAAGTGTCTATATATTTACATTTTTTTTTTTGGTATTAACTTTATCTTTTGTAGCCCAAACAGAAGTTTGTGAAGGTTTTTTTTCCAGCGTTGTTTCACTAGACCAGTAGGTTTGCATCATTATATTATATTCAGGGCAGTTTTAAAGTATGTGTTTTGCAGTTTGGAGTGCCTGTCTACATGTATGTACGGCTGTTGAGTTGATTGTGTCCTGTTTTGAGGCTCAGAAAGATCTGTTCATATTTTGGTAATCAGTTTCAGTTCGGAAAATATCTTCATTGCACTCCGGACCTGTCCATTGGTGCTCCGATCTCCTTCGCAATATCTTCAACAAAGTCCAGCTGTACCAGTTAAATGTTGATTGATGAGCTTAGTCATATACCTGTAATGTTCTTTTCTGGCCACTCTAATCTACAATCCAAGCTCTTGCAATATAGCAGCTGAAGTGGATTAGTTTAGATGAAATCCTCTTTGCGGCCATACTCTGAGGGCATTTAGAATGTCAGCTCTATCCATTGTGTAGGTGCAGACGAACATCTCAGTGTCTGCACCTACAAAATTCTCCTGACCTAGAGATCGATAGATGGCACATATACCATGCAAATGTGCCCGAGACACTGGCCCAAACAACAGTTCCTTCTCCGGAGTGGTCTTGCCACATTTGTAACATGGGCACAGTGTGCTCATATCTTAGGTCCAAACAAGTTACAACGAGGGGTTACAAAGTGGTTACTTTTGAGCAGCGCTGTCCAGCGTGGCATCCGTAGTGCCTGTATGATGCATCCCTTACTTTACTACGCTGACTTTAACATTAATCAGAATTTCAATGAAAAAAGTATTTTCAGAACAGTATTTAACAATGTATTTATCGTATGTAGGTAATGTTTCAGTTTTTTCCCAAGCACAAAACAAACAAAAAATTAAACATTTAGTCAAGACTAAGTTTTCATAGTCATTATTTTTATTAATGTTACTATTAATATTACTTTATTATTATTATATTGTAATTGCCACACTGTGACCATGCCTCCACACTCACTAGTCAATATATAAAAAAGTTGGACAGCACTGCTTTAGGACATACACAAATCAGTGCCAATACGAACAGATGGTGTCCTATAGTCAGTGTGGACACTGTCACAGGCTAGGTAGATGAACCCAAATATTGTCAAAATTTGGATGCACCTGACCTACAAACTGTAGGTATCTAACTGAGGCACAACACACTCATGCTCTCTGGAGCAAATCACACACAGGTCACAAAGATGGTTAACATATGGTTGATAGGAAAAACATAAGCACCATCAAAATTCCAGCCTACTAAACTGCAATATTTCATATAGAGAAATGAAAATATAATCTATTTTTTCAATTGTTCAAATATGTAACTTGGCAAATATTTTATAAATTTGATTCTTGAGTAATGGATACTGGAAAGTTTAAAAGTTACAATTCTATTAACCAGTCATTTACAAGCAGTCATTTTCTTACCACTTCAGCAGACAAATCTGAATGATCTGCTGTAACATGCTCATGAAGGCTAGATTCAGAGTAGCCCATCTTAGAACAATGAGGGCATGTGTATGCCTGAGGCTGTTCAGTTGTCAAAGCTTCACCACCATAGAAAACGTCTGCAATGTAACAATAATAGTCATATAAGTTTCTAAACACAATGCTGGTCATCAAATAGCTTGTCCTGAGCAGAACTTTGCCACCGTAACCCTTAAAACCCGGGCTCTCGATATTACGGATTAAATGCAAGCAGTGCATATTTCGAGCTCCTGGTATATCGGTCCAAGAATATTTTTTCATTATTTTTCGGTATTTGAAAATAAATGTGTACAAATGTGACATCAAACAGAACTCACATGTTCTACATGGTTTTGCGAGATGGTGGGCGCTGTTGTGTGATTTTTTTTTTTACTGATAAGGTAATTAGTTAAGTATTTTCCTGTTGAAAAGATAATTTTTGGAAATGGTCATTCTAAACGTATAACAACAGAGCAAGCTGTTATTCTGATAAGGATATAGAAAGTAAGATAGATGATCATTTAGAAGACGACAAATTATTTTAATCAATTGATATTCAAGCTATATATGTTCATTCTGGAGAAAAATCTACATATAAGGGAGTATTTGCGGCTGTACCCACATATTAAATCAAATAAATTTACATATGTAGATTAGATTACTATTAAGACACTGCCCAAAAATACAAGTAATCAAGAATGTGTGAGAAAAAAACCTAGTAAGATTTCACATTGCAAGACTACAACTGAATGACCAGTACAAGAAAGATTGCACAAAACCAGCTGAAGATCTATCTTTATAAGTGCATGAATAATTAAACTAGTATCACTATTTTTTCCATCCACTATGAATTCGGATAGTCACAACTGACAACTAATATTACCCATCTGATTGATTTTTGTGTAAAGGCTTGCTTTCTTAATCACCAGTGTCGCTTGCATTCAGGTAAGTCTTACTATGACCTCACAGATATAATATCAGTATATTTTATATGTTCTTATATTATGAGCATAACTATAGAAAAGAGACAAGATGGCAAGAATGGTATTTCTTACACTCACTGTCAGCTATACAAGCCCTGGAGGCTAAATCCACTGACAGCATAGTACAAAACCTAAAAATAGAACTTGCTCAGTTTTCAGAAAACACAGAAATTCACTTGCAGTGTATTTCATCTCACTGTGGCATTGCAGGCAATGAGAATGCCAATTTCTTAGCTAAGGAGGGCAGTGCCAAAGAGCAAATTTACCAACCCGTCTTTTCAAGAGGTCAAAACCCCATACAGAGAAAATCTGCAGTAGACTGGAAGACAAACACTGGATATGATTATGGAAATGACTGCCTCAAAGACCTAAGCAGAACAGACCAGGTCATTATATTTTGACTATGCACTGGACACTGCAAACTCAACAAACACTTATATTGACTAGGAATAAGTCAAACAGCTCTCTGCCAGTGTCAGCAATGTCCTGAAAGACTGTCCTGTCCTGGGTGAGCTGAGAAGCAACATGTTGCCATACCCAGTCGACCTGAAAACTAAGCTCTGCGGAAACTTAACAGACCTGAAGTTGACTGCCCAGTTTGTGGTCCACAGCAAATTAAGCGCATGACCAGAGATCGCTGAAGAAGAAGAATAGAGACAGCTATAATTTAGAATGTAATATTTCAGAAATTGTATTTCTTTTAGATCTGGTATACACATCTTTCAGCATTGATTTTATTCATTTATTAAATTCCAAGTTTCACATGATTAATAAACAGCTCAAGGGATATACATATGTTAAGAGACATAACTATGTAATCAAGTTGGTGATCTGTATCAAGACATTTTATGTGAGATTACAGATTTATATTCCCTTCATTGACTCTGTGATTTCAAATTAGGGGAAAAAAGAATAGAAACACCAAACAATACCATTCAAGTTGTAAAAGTCATCTATGTATGGTTGTGCAATGGAAATAGCACCATCATCATATAAATTGCTATAGAAACCAACACTGCATGCAAAAGTAAAGGAATGATTTGATGAAGCCATCTCTCTTCACTTCTATCGAGTCAGTCTGATTGTTTATGTTGGTAAATGCAAGTTCTGTTATCATTGTACTTCTTGGACTGCTAAATGAAATAACTTGAAAAAATAGATCAGATATACATACCGAAATCAGCTCTGGTTAGAATACACTGCATTGGATGATCTGTAGTATGTCTTGGTGTGGTTGCACCAGCATCATAACAAGTCGAACACAGATCATAGTCATAGCAAACTAAACATTTGTAGCGTTTACCGCGAAAGTTTCCTTTCATGCATGAATCACAGCTTACACCTTTTAGATTGACAAAACAGAATAAATGCATATAAGTGATCTTTCTATATTAGATTTATTTACATTTGAATATTTAGGTTTTTCTACACTTCTTCTTCTGCAATCAACTTCTGCTATGCGACTACTCTGGTATGTGTCATAAACAGGGCAGTGCACTTGAGGTCTTCACCAGTCCCCTATAGTTTGTTTTGTAGGGCTGTTTCTGTTGGCCAGATTTTCATTCTCCCACTGCTCAAGCTGGAGCAGTCTTGCAGGATGTGCTCTGGGGACTACTTTGGGGCTCCATATGTGCAGGCAGTCAAGTGCCTGAGACCCTTTCTATGGAATTGTGCTCTGAGACCGCAGTGTCCCGTTCTAAGACTGTCATCTGTTAAGTGTATTTATACTGTCATGCTCTGGGTTGTATCCTCCGTTTGTTTTTCTCCGCATCATTTTTCTGGATTGTTTCAGTAGAGTCTTTACTTCTGTAAAGCTTTGTGACAAATGTTTACTGTACAACATTACAATACTTCATATAGATTAATGATATAAATTGTCCTCATTTACTTAACTGCTTCTCTTCTACCTTGTGGTGTAGAGGTAATCTAGACAATGTCCAATGATCCTATCAGCTATCTCTCTTTTGGTCCACTTCCAGTACAAGTTTTAGTCCTCTAAGGACTACAGCCCCTCTTTTATTCAGTAACTTGTCTTGTGTTTAACCTTGCCACCATAACACTTCTTATAAAATTTATATCATAGACCAGTTCCCTATTGCTGTTACTGTCATGTTCAGTTATCTATCGCATACTGAATACTGTATCCAATTTTGACTTGGTTTACCTCTTCTCCACTTTCCAATAATGTCTCACTCATTACCATCTTTTTCAAACCTTTGTTTGAGATGTGTTTGTTCTTGTTTCTATACATAGAATTCTACGTTTTGTTCAAAATAATGTATTATCATTATATTCTTCTATTTTCTTTGACATTGAATAAAAATATACTAACATACAAAAAATAACGTTTCAAACAACTATTAACGTTAAGTACCTAGGAAGCATATTTACAGAGGACGGAAGACTCGACAGAGAGATAGAAACTAGAGTCCAGAAAGGAAATGCAATAACCTACCAACTAGCGCCACTACTTAGACATCCAAACATCTCACTGATAGCTAAACAACAGTTGATCAACAGCATCTTCATACCCACTCTATGTTACCAATGCCAAACATGGACAATGAATAAGAAACATACACAGAAAATAGCAACATGCGAAATGAGATGTCTCCGCAAAGTCACCAACAACACAAGAATCGACAGAGTAATGAATACCAGCATCAAAGAAAAGGTTGGAACAAGACCATGCTTGAATTATATAGAAAACAGAGAGTGAAGTGGTTTGGCCACTTAGTAAGAATGCGAACAGACCAACTGCATATGAAGCTTTCCACAACAGAATATCAGGAAGGAAGGCGAGAGGCAGACCGAGGAAAAGGTGGATAGATAACGTAGTTATATTCTGCCAGGGGACTAAGAAAACCATCACACAAGTCACCAGAGAAGCGCAAGACAAATACATACAACCACAACACTGGGTTAACAACCCAGTAACAGTGTGCTGACAAAAGAAAGAGAAGATTAACCTTAACCTATTGTACCAGAATAAACAACAATGCTAATGGGCATTAGAAACCATAGATCTAGATAGAAAACATAGGTCTACATAGAAATCATAGGATCGGATGGCCAGCCAAAGCTGACATCTTTAGCGCCCTCACAGAGTGTGGCCGCAGAGAAGACTTTCATTTAAACCAACCCACGTCAACTACTAGATTGCGGGAGCTGGGTTTGAAGATTGGTGTGGCAAGAAAAGAACAGTACAACAGGTATACGAGTAGGCTCATTAATCAAAATCGAACTGGTACGGTCAGTCGCTGTTGGAGATATTGTGAAGGAGATTGGAGCAGCTATGGACATGTCCGGAGTGCAATGAAGAATTCCAAACTGAAACCATAGGTATAGATAGAAACCATACATCTAGATAGAAACCATAGGCCTAGATAAAAATCATAGGTCTAGATAGAAACCATAGGTTTAGATAGAAAAGATAGGTCTAGATAGAAACTAGAAGTAGACTTGCTTTGTGCGTTTACTATATTGTTGATAAAAAGACATGAAGGGCTGGAGAAGACCATTATGGAAGGAGGCATCATGGCAAAGAGGAGAACAGGAAAACCACGGAGACGATAGATTCAGGGTGTAACTGATGGTTTGAGCATCACCGCTGCAAAGGCAGGACATCTGGCCTATGAGAGAGAAATTCTGAAGATGGCAAAGTTCTGCTCAGGACAAGCTATTTAATAAGGATGTTGTCTTTAGTTCGTCACAATTAAGTTTGAAATCAGAAATGACTAATGATCACTGACAACAACAATCACCATCAATTGCGGTCAACTGTCAAATGCTGAATGAACTAGACAAACATAAATTATTGTAGTGCACATCTCTATTAACCCCATGTCCTATATGCTGTTTTTAAATACGTTATCAATATTAATACAGTTTTGAACCATTTATGTCAAGCAACATTATGTATGATTGTATGTTACATGATGTTCAACTGTCCATAATTGTTTCTATGTATTATGTGTATGTCTGTTATGTAATGACTAGTCTAGCCTTTTCACCATCATACATTGGCAAGCACTCAATGACTCATTTACACTAACTCAAACTGTAATAATTGATACAACACTGAGGACATACATACACAATTACAATATATTAAATGTTATGAATGCATTTTACTATTTAAAATGACACTGGACGGTCCCTGTAAGTATTTAGCATTGTTTAAAATTTAACAATGAGAAGTCAGAAAAGCGAATCCGAATGTTATCCAACTCTAATCAAATTCAAAGTCATACTCAACTCAGGACAACTCATGAGATAAGATCATTAAGTAAGACTTAATAGTAAAGTATGACTGATGATATCAAATGAATGTGAAGAAACAATGAGCTGCAAATAAGTAGATGACTGTATTCTCACATTGCAGGTAGAACACTATGTTCCACTAGACTAGTACTCACTAGGTATCTAACAATATTTGTTTGCTAGGTGGTTTTATATTCACGTTGTAGTAAATCAAAATGAAAATGATCGAGTTTGTGTCATGTTTTATTTACCTTCATGACGGGACATTATACGCTCCGAACGAGTCAAATATGATCAAAAATGATGGTGTGGAAGCGTGTTCGATTGCTGAATGAAGTATTACGCATTCAACAGAAAGTCGGTCGTATTGATAAACAGCCTAGAAACATTTATTTATTCCTGAAAGATCAACATAGTCAGCTTCCAGTGGCCATGATGACGTCACGTGGAATCTCGTTACAGCTCCAAACATAAGACTTTCACATTTGATGTTGACAAATATAATTATCAAAAATATCTAAATATCTAATAAAATAACATTTCGCTTATCGTTATAATATTGAAATACAATAATTTTGCTTAAAAAATTATTATTACAAATTGTTTGGTATTAGTGATTTGGAAACAAAACTGTTCGGTTTAAATTGCAGAAAGAAGAATATCATAAAAACTACAACAAATTAATTAAAAACCACACATAATGGTATAATTGTGATATTCGCTGTTAAATTATTATAAATATGTCGTATTTTTATTTAATCAATATATGGATGAGATTTGAAGAAGTGTGTTCACAAAATACGTACTTTCCCATTCAGTGCACATTTCACTTCCTGTCTGATTCATTTTTTTTAGCTCATATCCTATTGGATTTTACCTATTTTGTCAAAATGTGCCTGTCATATCTCTCTTCTTCCTTTCCTCTCCCAGAGGAACATGAGACTTGTTTGGGTTTTTTTTTTGTTATGTGGTAGATTTAGCTTTTGTGTCCGATGCATGTCTTTTCAACCTAAGACGGATCTTTTTTTTTTTTTTATTTTGGTTAAATCCTATCAGAGCGTAATTGCCTTTTTCTTGGTTTGGCCTGGGACTAGTCCTAAAAAGGACTGTTAAGTATTGTGTTCTGGTATGTGTGTATAGTCATGAGAAAGACTTTTTGTGTTGATCTGGATGTAGCCCTGATAAGGACTTTTGTGTTGATCTCATGGTGTGTGTGGGTGGTTCTCGGTTGTAGCTGCTGTTGGATTTGTCCGAAGTCGGATTTTTATGTTGGTTGACTTGCGTGTTGATGGTAATCTTGGCGGACTCCTCTGCTATGAGACTACAAGTAGCTATACCATTTATATTAGTTTTCCGCCCGAGTGGTTACCGGGCCCCAAATTTGGGGTGTAAAGAATGAAACCACTGTTACCTGCCATGCATGTCGTAGGAGGCGACTAAGGAGGTATGGCTGAAATCGGATGGCAATGTCCTAAACGTGTAGAGGTCTATGCGTTTAGGGGCCTACCAAACCAATGTGCAACGTATACACGTTCTTGGCAAAGACCAAACATATCACAAAGAGTGATTAAAATTGGTCGTGAAGAACGAACGCAAAGAAGAAGAAATTAGTTTTCGCATTCAGCGTTCCTACTATAACATATTTGTTTCTAACACTATGTCTGTATTTTATTGCAATTTCAGTAACATTTGCTGAAAATACACAGTGACAACTGCTGGTGTATTGTCATTGTTTTTGTATTTTGTAAAACTACAGTACTTTGTTATTACGTGTTTCCTCCATTCTACATAGTCTCCATCTAGTGCAGCCTCCCTATATTGAGACAATTTCAGTAACAACGTATTTCATAGATGTGGCTTATTAGCCCCAACCCAGTTTCTGATAACCTGGATAAATATTCACGAATCAGCACCGATTACTTTTCCTGTGACCAATCAGATCTAACACCGTACTACATTATTACTCAGCCGATGTGGTACTATAAATTGGGTTTTATTGTCATAAAATCTTAACGTTAACTCCCATATTCCACTAGGTTATCGAGGCTTTGATTACGGCTATAGTCTGTCCATTAATTCGTGAGCAGGGTTGACATTGATTTTCTCGAAAACTGCCTGTTGGATATCAGTGATTTTTTGCATGCAGCCTTAGAATATCCATGACGCTAAAATAAAGCTAACCAGTAGTCCATAGATGCTACGGATTTTGCACATCGGCGAATTCCTTTGATCTTTTATGACAATTGCAAATACGGGGCTCAAATTTTAGATTTTACAGTAATCCTTAGAATTTGTCCATGTCAATTCTATTCATAGGTGTATCTCCATATTAACTTGATAGGTCAAGTAATTAATTGTGTTGCCCTTTATGTGCAATCGTAAACTTGGATACAATATGCAACAGTTAGTCCTCCCTTCGGTCACCATTAGACCCCAGGGTGTCTTAACTTCACCACAAATTGTATGATGGTAGACGCATTTGGATATGGAAATGTATACGTTGCTATTTCTCAGTCTGTAATCAAAATATGACTTGTATCATCCCGAATCTGACGATTCCATGAGGTTGATAATTGTTACTGGCTGGACAAATTGTAATCCATCTCGGTGCCATTACTCGTCTTCCTCTCGGAGCACATGTTCAACACACTTCTGCATGTTTATCATTGAGAGGGACTCACGTGTCAGAACTTCAACATCACACATTTTAAACGTCCTGTTCTGTTCGGCAACTTGCCCTTTCACTTTAGCCCAGACAAGCTCTATCGGATTGAGGTGAGCATGATATGGATGTAGTCGCAAAGACGTGTGGCCGTATTCCCAATGATTTTGTCAATATGAAACACCTTTGTCTTATTTGTCATCCTCACCAGGTGCAACAACTCAGGTTTCAAATATGTATCATCGAAGCTGACATTTTCCTTAGCAAGCCAAGTCCTAATTTGATCTTTTGTATTTGATGCAGTTGGTACTTTGTCTTCCGCTGATACTGCGTTGTGATAGGATGCATTATCCATTACCAAGCATGATGGTCTGTTTAGAATTGGAAGTAGATCTTTCTCCATCCAGTGCCTGAAAATATGTCCATTCATTTCTGTGTGGTAGTCCCTACCGTCGGTACTTTTTGATTGGAAAATAAGTCCAGCGTCATGGACAAGACCTTCTTCACTGCTTCCTGCATGTGTTAGTATAATACGCTGGCCTTTGCTGCTTGGTATTTCTTCGCAGCACTTAATGTGCTTTTACAATAATATTCCTGCCGCCTATGTTTTCTGGGTGAGCGGCTCTTACATTTTCCAGAACTTTAAATGTGCTATCACAATATGATCCTGCGTTTCTAATTAGTTTCCTGAAGTAAAAGTTGATTTTAAACATTTTCAAGAGCTCTGTCTTATGACATCTATGTCAAAGTCGTCAATTGTTCTTTTCACTTCCTATGCTTTGACATTATGCACTTTAGTCCTGTTTAATCCATAGGAAAAGGATTTTCTATTCAGACAAGCGCCAGTTGCGTCGTTTCAGTTATGAATAGTCGTCAATATAGATGACTTTCTTAGATTCTACGAAGTGTTGTATAGTAAAACTGTAACTCTGCATGTTAAAATGGATTGCTCATTATGAATGTGATATCGTCAGTTTGATAAGCCAACAAATATGATAATACTTCATACAATAGCAGATACACTCTCTTCAGTATCCCAATTATACGTCATATGCTTTCCGCTTAAAGTCATAAGTTAGGTGCGAATCGTGAAATTGTTGTTTACTTCACGATATTTCAATGTTACCATAATGTATTTTGACTAAGCGTCTGTGTAAGAAATATGATACAATTAGTTGATTTTCAAATAGCGAGATACACTCATAACTATACAACGGTATCCCAATTATAACGTCATATGCTTTTCCCCTTCAAAGTCGACTGGGTTAGGTGCACGGGAATTCGTGAAATTGTTGTTTATTCACGATATTTCAATGTTACCATAATGTATTTTTAGAACAACGCGCCTGTGTACCGTAGATCTGTTACTATTGTGTACAATCCGGTGAGGTTGATTTTAATATAACCTGAAGAAGAAATATTTCAAACTACATCAAATTTTCTTGGAAAAAATATTTCTCTAGCGTCATGGATATTCTAAGGCTGCTTGCAAAAATCACTGAGATCCAACAGGTAGTTTTCGAGAAAATCAATTTCAAACGTGCTCACGAATTAATGGACAGACTATAGCTACCCAAATATAAAGAAATTGCGTTGTTATAGAAAATGCAATGATATGGTATAAAGAATAACTTCAACACTATATTTCACTAGAAACACTGCAACGAATAACTAATATAAATGTTAATGTGAAGTTGTATCCGTATATTCCATTTGGGAAGGGAAATGAGTCAGAAGATTAAGTACATTAAATCTCTAGAAAGTGGACAGTAGTCTTTGTTCAAATCAAAAATAAATGTGGGTGCCTCTGAACAATACTTCCCATAATCAGTAAATGATTATACCGAATTCAAATATTTTGTAAGTATTTTTACAGAGGACGGAAAACTAGATAGAGAAATAGAGACAAGGTGTCAAAAGCAAATGCAGTGACCTACCAGCTGGCACCATTACTACAACACCCAAAGATCAAGATGGAAGTGAAAAGACATATGATAAAAAGTATTTTCCTACCAACACTTTGTTACCAGTGCCAAACTTGGTCTCTTACAGCAACACATCACAGAAAGCTCACCACGTGTGAAATGAAATGCTTGAGGAAGGCAGTGGGAGTCACCAGGAAAGACAGACTACGAAATGAGGACATCAGAAGCAGAGTTAGCATAACTTCATGCACCGAATATATCGAAAGACAACAAATACAGTGGTTTGGGGGGACATTTAATGAGAATGAAATACAACCAACCACCAATAACAGCATACAATAAAAGAGATCGGGTACTAGAGCTAAGGCAGAGCCAACTATAAACTACTGGGCCTTTGGGCTCAGGTAAGAATTAGAGAAAATCAGACCCCAACTACACCACGTGACCTCGCATTCCAGTATTGGTGTATATAGACGAATTCATTTTAAAATCAACACAACATGCTAACTCGAAGTCATATTATGCAACAAGTTCAGTTTAACAATAAGGAATATCAATATTATAAATATTTTTCACCAATAAATAACCATAGACTCACCGAATTGAGTAAAATTGCAAAAAGCGTGCAGTGTTCTATCAAACATCTGTATTTTCCAGATCCCTTTTCTTATCTAGGTCAAGGAATACCCGACCAGTTGTCTGGCCTGTGCTAGAGCATGGCTGTGGCTAAGGGAAGACCAAGAAAAGATAGATAGACAATATCAAGACCACACTACATAAACACGGATACAACACAACACGAGCAACTCATCTGTCCCTAGAACGTAAATTAAAGCTCCCATCCCTACGCTTAACGGCAAGAGTGGACAGCCAACTACATCTTCCACCTGGGAATAGACAATAGACAATACAATAGTAAATGAAGCTGTAGGTTTGGTCTCAATAATGAGATATATCTGCAACCATGGCAACCAAACTTAATCGGAAGGTCCGGTCCGATTATTGAATATGGTACTCTGTGTTTATTCTAATACGGCTCTGGCGGGGTCAAAGGCGCAGTCACAGGGACAACGTCGAGCCAGGATTAGTGAGCTGGCACTAATCCAATTCTTCTCCACCTCCACGGGGTGACCCTGGAAACAGACAGAGGAACCTGTATGGCTAAGCGGGTAGGGATCGAGGGAGAGCTACTGTGGTATAAGTAGTGATGCAAGAGTAGTTACCCTATACGAGATCTATGAGAAGAATCCCAGAGTGACTGTTTCTGCACGTCTCTCCCGGCCGATGGGAAAAGCTAAATAAATTAAAAAACGAATCGTAAGAACTGACAATGTACGAGTCGTCAAAAGGCATACATTCACGTCCCCTCGAAATAATGGTCGCAACGACTTTGCCAGCTATCTGCAAGGATCGTCGGAAAAGATTATATGTGACGTGACGACACAAGGGAAGATTGCAGTTAACTCCGTACAAGAAGCCAAGCTCAGATATTGGGTAAAGCTGACTGAGCGAAAATCCTAAAGTTGCGCTCTTGCTCCTAACGAAACTGCCTTTCCTGAAACAACCGGGCACGGTACTGTTGTTCTTACAACTAACATCCCCGGAAAAACCGGGCGGGTGATGCTTGCGAGCGCAAAATCTATTTTGAGCTGATAGCGCCTAATGAAACAACCCTCTGGATTGTGCGCAGCCCTAGTCCAGTATTTCGCGGGGCCAGGGAAAATGCAGAGTAGAAACTGCAAATTGCCAAGTGCCGACACGAGCCTCGAAAAGGCAGAGAATGTTCCTACTCCGGAATAAACTCAAGGTGGTAAGAAAAGTAAGGCCGACATTGTAAAGATTTGACAGGTTGTCCAAATCCAAACATTGGCGAAGACCGACACTTTTCACGGTGTTACACGAGTAAGATGCCGTCCCAGGACACGCGCGTGTGTCCCAAAAAGACTGAGAAATGTTCTTACTTCGGAACGACCTCACATAGACAGAAAAGGGACACAGTGTAGACATACTCTTTGGCGTAGACCATAAAGCGCAAATATACGGTGAAAATGATCGTTAAAGTGCAATGAATACACAAAGCAGTAGACAAGTGACCGTTCCAATGACCTCCTTCTTCTTCTTCGCTCTTTACGACCAATTTTAATCACTCTTTGTGATAGGTTTGATTTTGCCAAGAACGTGTATACGTTGCACATTGGTTTGGTAGGCCCCTAAACGCATAGGCTTCTACACGTTTAGGACACATGCATCCAATTTCAGCCAAACCTCCTTAGTCGCCTCTTACGACATGCGTGGCAGGTAACAGTGGTTCTATTCTTTACACCCAAATTTGGGCCCTGTAACCACTCGGGCGGTTCCAATGACCAATTCTAGAAGGGTTGTAAATGTTCCTATACCGGAACGACCTCACCCAGTCATTTGCAAAGAAGTAAATGCTCTTTGGCGTAGATCCAAGCCCAAATATACGGCAAGATCATTAAAGAGTGTTTATCATACGACGCAAAAGGAATGCCGCACTCTACTAGGAAATGGTGCTGTACAAAAGACTCTTTGGCGTAGATCCAAGCCAAAATGTACGACGAAACGGATCATTACAGAGAACTTGTACGAATGAAGAGGAACTGTCATCGAGACAGACTCAAAACACTACCGTAGAAAGAAAACGGTAGCCCTGACCTACACGTATATGGTATCATACATATAGGTAGGGGCCTAATTTCAACAGTGGTTTAACGTTAGTCTTTCTTGTCAAAGATCAATTATATATCACAATAAGTATGATACAATTATATATCACAATAAGAATGATCAAATTGCAACGTTAGTCTTTCTTGTCAAAGATCAATTATATATCACAATAAGAATGATAACATTGTAACGTTAGTCTTTCTTGTCAAAGATCAATTATATATCAGAATAAGAATGATAACATTGTAACGTTAGTCTTTCTTGTCAAAGATCAATTATATATCACAATAAGAATGATAACATTGTAACGTTAGTCTTTCTTGTCAAAGATCAATTATATATCAGAATAAGAATGATAACATTGTAACGTTAGTCTTTCTTGTCAAAGATCAATTATATATCACAATAAGAATGATAACATTGTAACGTTAGTCTTTCTTGTCAAAGATCAATTATATATCAGAATAAGAATGATAACATTGTAACGTTAGTCTTTCTTGTCAAAGATCAATTATATATCACAATAAGAATGATAACATTGTAACGTTAGTCTTTCTTGTCAAAGATCAATTATATATCAGAATAAGAATGATAAAATTGCCACGTTAGTCGTTCTTGTCAAAGATCAATTATATATCACAATAAGAATGATCAAATTGCAACGTTAGTCTTTCTTGTCAAAGATCAATTATATATCACAATAAGAATGATAACATTGTAACGTTAGTCTTTCTTGTCAAAGATCAATTATATATCACAATAAGAATGATCAAATTGCAACGTTAGTCTTTCTTGTCAAAGATCAATTATATATCACAATAAGAATGATAACATTGTAACGTTAGTCTTTCTTGTCAAAGATCAATTATATATCACAATAAGAATGATAACATTGTAACGTTAGTCTTTCTTGTCAAAGATCAATTATATATCACAATAAGAATGATCAAATTGCAACGTTAGTCTTTCTTGTCAAAGATCAATTATATATCACAATAAGAATGATAACATTGCAACGTTAGTCTTTCTTGTCAAAGATCAATTATATATCACAATAAGAATGATCAAATTGCAACGTTAGTCGTTCTTGTCAAAGATCAATTATATATCACAATAAGAATGATCAAATTGCAACGTTAGTCGTTCTTGTCAAAGATCAATTATATATCACAATAAGAATGATCAAATTGCAACGTTAGTCGTTCTTGTCAAAGATCAATTATATATCACAATAAGAATGATCAAATTGCAACGTTAGTCGTTCTTGTCAAAGATCAATTATATATCACAATAAGAATGATCAAATTGCAACGTTAGTCGTTCTTGTCAAAGATCAATTATATATCACAATAAGAATGATAAAATTGTAACGTTAGTCGTTCTTGTCAAAGATCAATTATATATCACAATAAGAATGATCAAATTGCAACGTTAGTCGTTCTTGTCAAAGATCAATTATATATCACAATAAGAATGATCAAATTGCAACGTTAGTCGTTCTTGTCAAAGATCAATTATATATTACAATAAGAATGATCAAATTGCAACGTTAGTCGTTCTTGTCAAAGATCAATTATATATCACAATAAGAATGATAAAATTATATATCACAATAAGAATGATACAATTATATATCACAATAAGAATGATACAATTATATATCACAATAAGAATGATACAATTATATATCACAATAAGAATGATACAATTATATATCACAATAAGAATGATACAATTATATATCACAATAAGAATGATACAATTATATATCACAATAAGAATGATAAAATTATATATCACAATAAGAATGATACAATTATATATCACAATAAGAATGATACAATTATATATCACAATAAGAATGATACAATTATATATCACAATAAGAATGATACAATTATATATCACAATAAGAATGATACAATTATATATCACAATAAGAATGATAAAATTATATATCACAATAAGAATGATCAAATTATATATCACAATAAGAATGATAAAATTAGATATCACAATAAGAATGATACAATTATATATCACAATAAGAATGATACAATTATATATCACAATAAAAATGATACAATTATATATCACAATAAGAATGATACAATTATATATCACAATAAGAATGATACAATTATATATCACAATAAGAATGATACAATTATATATCACAACAAAATGATACAATTATATATCAGAATAAGAATGATACAATTATATATCACAATAAGAATGATACAATTATATATCACAATAAGAATGATACAATTATATATCACAATAAGAATGATAAAATTATATATCACAATAAGAATGATAAAATTATATATCACAATAAGAATGATACAATTATATATCACAATAAGAATGATAAAATTGGCCGCTAAGAACGAACGCTAAGAAGTAGAAGATACGGATCTGGCAATTGACAAGAACCTGTCACAAAAAATACTCAGACGCCTGGAGTCTACTGTAGTTAAACAAACTATAGTAGTTAGTTTTCCGGATCAACATCATTGCATATATACAATTGTGTATGTACTCCATCATCCAACAGCTTAGCCATCGCAATGTTCCCGCTGCTACTTTGTTCTTGACCACCGATAACATATGTTACCGGGGTCACGCTTGCCCAGGTGATGCTGGTTTATACATCCCCTCTCTCTCTCTCTCTCTCTCTCTCTTCTCTCTCATCCCGCAGACAGTACCAGCGTACTTGTCCGCGTTTAACCCCTATTTCAGTAAATCTGTTAAATATTTGTTACCACATATGTAAAGTAGAGAGCATGTTGGACACAACATCCGATATGTCCATACGTTTCCCACTTACAATGGATGCCGCTCCAGCTTACCGTCACTATCATTTCCATACATGCCCAGACGTGTTAAGTCAAAACAGTTTTTTAGGCAGGACTACTGTATACGGTTTATCCAGTGACGGCTCGTGGTCATTTTTGGTGGTGGGGCCAGACACAAATTTTCGGGAAAATCATGGTTTTTAGGCTAGCTTTATATTTTAGTATTTACTATTATTTATCTATTCCGCGAAGTTATTCCCCTTTACTATAATGATTTGACGCCGCATGCGCAAATAACAAACGGGACAACGTTGCGCCAGGGTAAGTGAGCTGGCACTGATCAAGACCCTACTCCGCCTCCTCGTGGTGACCCTGGAAATAGACAAAAGATCATGTCTGGCTAAGTGGGTAAGGATCGAGAGAGAGCTACTCTGGTATAGGTAATAAAGCAAACGCAGACACGCCTCTTGGGTCCTAAATACTAGTGAATGCACACATCTTCTGTCGATGTCTAATGAAAAAGTTGCATAAATGCAAAACAAATGTAAGAAGTAACAACGTACGAGTCGCGTGTAAACGTATACTCTCCTCCTGAATCAATGGTCAACCATAATTGCCAGCTCTCATTGCAAGAAAGCCGGGCACTCTCCCCCACGCACTGTAGGCAAAATGGTGACAACTCATAATTCCTGGGGTTCAACAACAACTAAAATATATACCATATAACTAAGGTACAAAAGAGATCCATACAACCTACCGTTGACCACAGTCCTTCACCATGAAATAGCAAACAATAAAAACGATAAAAAAAACTTACCTTTTCTTCACTGACAGTTAACCACGATTTTTTTACTAAACCACTTATTATTGAAAGTCCTATTTTTCTTGTCATCTTGTTGCACATATACAAAGCTATTTGGCTGATGTGCACCTAGCCGTTTAATTTCAAGCTTTTCTTCAATCTTTAACGAAGAAACGGATTTTGTAATAAATAATCCACTTGATTCATTTTGAATTTCGAGTAAGCCACAACTTCAAAAGTAGGTCACAGCTTGTCAATCGCAAACGAGTGTGCGTTGTAGAAGACATATGTATATTGAATACGAAACGGACGATTACCGTTAACGATTATAATAATAGTTAGTTACATATTTCTATTAATGCATATCCTTTTCTACTATTTTATATATAATTTGTGATTCAATCGATAATTATACAAAGTACTATTTAATCAAGAGTCGTCGTTTAATTGTTAATTGGTTGATCGCGTAGGAACTGAGCTTCCGGTGAATGAAATGACATAAATTGTTTTGACAATTATTATTAAAGGTAGCGGTCAAAGGTAAGAGGTTGCAATGTTACGTCGTCAGTAGAGAATTTTAAAACAACCTAATAAAATATAGTGCGCTGATATATACGTCAAGCGTTACAGAGAGAAGCTGAATTTGCGACCGTATATAATAGTTTTTTAAATAATAATGTTTATATATTATTATGATTGTTATATTATTATGATATAATATTTATATTTTAGTGTTAAATATTCAACGTTCAAAGCTAATCAGTGTCAAGTTAACAATAATAATTGCGACCAAATTAAAAAATAATAATAATAAGTACACGTTAATTATTTTTGGTTTGGTAGGCCTGTTCTTACTGGCCCCTAATGACCGTGGGTGTATACTAATTGGAGGAAAAATATGTTGAATTTTAGATTTCAGAATGTGTGTGATATTTTAGCGCTATATATCAACTTTCAAAGCTAATCAGTATCCTGTTGAAAGTAATAATTATAAACAAATAATGTCTGAAATAATAAGTACACGTTACTCAATATTTTGGTGGGGCCTGGCCCCACTAACGAGCCGCCCCTGTGTTTATCCATTCACTGCGTAGATTGCCTGTATCGACCCTGCTAAGCACACTCATCTAGTCGGTTACTAGTGTTGCATTCTTCGCTTTTTGTCATGCTAATCAGGAAATCGCTCTGAAGACAGTGACTATCTACATTGATAAGCTTTGCTTGGATGTCCTCGTGTATTGTTCTTCCGTTTATATATAACCTTTTTCGTCTTTGCAGACGGTCAGTTAACAAATGGTTTACTGTGACAACTTCTGAGTTTTCGCTTTTCTCTCTTGTCTTTAGTTCATACATAAGTATCTTCTCAAAAGACTCTGCCCTTGCGCAAAATGGCTTTCCACACAACTTTGTTATCAGCGTTTTCCCCATGTGCTGGGACATATAGAAAAGTTTTTCATTGATGCTTTTCTTCCATTTACCAATGCTGTATAAACCAATCGAGATCGCACTCCATGAATCATCAAATCTTTCGTATAGTTGACAACATCGCGTAGACTTACATCTATACCTTTAATTTAGGTTCTTTATCTCTGTCACTGTAGCTCGACGTGAACCATTCCCTGCAGTAACTGCCCAAGATGCCTATTGCCTCTATACATTCACTTAACTTTGAGTTTCAATTCATTCATCTCCGTCATATATACGATCAAGTGAACAGATGCGAGAGACAATTTCCGCCACCCAAAACCGTTCAATTTTAGTCTTTACCAAGGTATTTGAGATATGGTGCTCTTTCATTACCCTTAACAATCATTACACATTAGCGTAAGTGTTGACGATTCAGTTACTTCACGAGAACTGTGTCACTTATTCCTTGACAGGATTGCCTTTAGTTTCTAATCTCTTACATCACGTAGTCCCTCGATCAAGTTCGTACTGAACGATAGTAGCTATCTCCCCCATGCATCTGCTCGCCGTTAAGTAAAAGGAATGGTGCGGCACAGTTCTACATTCTAAGTGAGCTTGATACCTGACGTGTACATAATGAATAGCACATGTGACAGTAGGGAGCCCTGACACAATCCAGGCATGATGTTCATTGACATCGATTTACATGAACCACACAGCAACTTTCTATCAGCAAGTCCTCCAATAGATATGTACACAAGCCAACAGACATGTTTTGATTCAAATAAAGACTTGCACGTGGAGCACACTATGCGCGGGCAGTGTTAGAAAGTCTAACGAGCATGGACAGAAAGACACGACAACTTCCAACTCCGAAGACGGAACATGCCAGCCCTAACAGGCGTGGAAACTTATAAACATAAATGGGGAATATATCTCGTAGACATCATACAGTTAATGAATGTGCTCTCATGTACCTCACATGGAATGTGGCCGACATGGTAGATCATCACTAGATTCAGGGAGACAATTAATCTCTTTGTTTAGACTTCTAATCATGAGAAACTGAGTGTAGAAGAATAAGACGATATAATCGGCTCAGGTATCAGCTTCATACCGATTGTAGGCTATAAGAATCTCAATATCTTAGCATTCTGCTAAACTGTCCTTTATTCATTGCCTAATGTTTTCATCCATTTCATATCGTTGTATTTTTAGTTATGCAATTCATAAAAGAACAACAGATTAAATGGTTTGGACACCTACCACAGAGAGCCACACAGAAAAAGTATAATGAGTACAAGGCAAGAGGAAGACCACGCAAAGATGGAGCGACGGCATCAAGAACAGCCTTACGAACATGAATATCAGCTACAAAGTGCCTTTAAAAAGCGAAAGAAAAGAAGAACAAGCACACACAAGATCACTACGTTTCACCTCCAACACTTCCATAAAGAAGTAAATGGTGGAAGAGAAGAAGTATTTTTCTTATTTACATTTTTATCCAGAATGGTTTCTTTCAGCAGAGTAACATCTATATATCATTATTGAATTGCTCTGCTTTGTTATATTTCAATAATTTTATATTCATTGTTAATTCTTTCAGGGACTAAAATGCAAAATGAAATGATAGAAGTTAGAGTGAGCGAATTAGAGTTGATCATCACCAGGTGCCGTGTCGGCTAGCGTAAGCGATCATGGATATCCACAAATCTCTGTCTCTGGTGTTTTCTATCATCTCTTCCTTTCTTCTTCAATGATCCAGCGACAATTGAGCTCTTGCCCTTCGGATTTCAGATGTTGACGCTCTACTGTGCCATGAAGTCAGGTCATCCAAAATTTGCTCTCTCTGTTCGTCTACCCTCGATTTTACCGGTTGTCACAATGTGTTCTAAGCCTCCTCTCCTCATCACATGCCCGAAAAATGATGACTGCCTCTTTCTTATATACTGATACAGATAAATTATATATCTGATTTAATAATTGAAATACACCAACATCCAGTTGCCATTACTCGAGACAAACTAACATTAAAATCAAATTGTAAGCTCAAAGCAGAACTATCAACACGCAACACGTGCCCTTGTGATAATTGCGCATCAGCTTTTAGGAGCGACCGCGCGGTATATTACCAAGTTTTACTGCAGTCTTCCCCCTTTTTCGGTATATTACAACCAAAAATAATAGCTTTGCGCTGTAGAATCAAAAATCTATCGGTGAGTGCTCGCCAACGATGCGCATGCACCATAAACTGAAATCAAACTGTACCAAAAAGCGCTTAGGCAGAGGCGTGCAATAAATCATAAATCGTATACATCAATTTCGAAATAACATAGACCAATATAGAAAAAGTTGAGTAAAAATTGTTGTATTATTGAATGGTTCAAATTGTATTTTTTTATTTCGCTACTGGTGCCGCCTGATGCGGCCGCCTCTCTTTATCATAGCACGGCACGGTCCTATGTGGGCATAATACTCAAGACAACAGTTCCGTGTGAAATAGGTTTCTATAGGTTAGTAATGCTATCTACACACGCAGAAACCCTCGTAGTTACTCGATTGTTACTGGAAGGGTCGCATATAAATGTCACATACACACGTTTCTGATCCGGCAAATTTCACGGATTGTGAGACCTGACACGATAACTGCCCCTGTGTAGGTCTACTGTTGGCCCAGACAGCTAGATCACAGTTGCAGTCACTGCATTTATCGTGATGCTAATGTTGAAGGTTACTGCCATAATTTCTCCATCATTCAGTAACGATTTGTTCCAGTAAGCTAGTCGTCGAGTAAAACTGATACACTTTATGCTAGCAGTAATAAACACAACCTCATGCTTGTCTAATGATAACCCTATATTTTGAAATACTTAATTATCAGAGTTAGATACTGCACCGCCCATGTGCTCCCGGGGCCCACAAGGCAAGCAAAGAATAGTACTACTGCAACCTACAAGGCATGTCGTAAGAGGCGTCTAGTGTAGGACCTAGGGAACCTATCCTAGTAAATAAAAAGAAGCGCAGAAATTGGATGTGCTGGCCTACTTGTAGGCGCATAACCGGCACAACGTACAATCGCTCTTAAGCTCAGATCAGAAAGAGTGGTTAACAAGTGTTTGAGGAAGAAGAAGAAGATACTGCACATTTTTATCATGTCATTGCGGTAACTATGGAGTTGAATCTATGCAAGAAAGACTCTACTTAAACAGCAAGTGTACAATTAGATGGAACACAGGTCTATAAGAAAAGTTCAAAGTTAGGTCTGAGTAAGACAAGTATGCATACTATCACCACTGTTGTTCATTATATGTCACCAAATCCTGTAAAATGACTAACGTCCAGTGAAGGGAAATCCGTGGGAATTTCTAAATAAATTGCTTTTGTCGACGATCAGGCAATCACAATGTCAACACATGCGGTCAACTTCCACAACATTATCATTATACTTGGAAGGGAATGTAGAGATTGAGGCAACATGAAAGCTGAGCTCGCAGTTAAGCAGCTGACAGAAGATAATGCAAGTGATGATGATGTTGTTTATATCAATGGGTCTGTGCATCGTGGTAAGAAGTTAGGCTGTAGTTTCCTGGATAGTGTGCAATGTAGGGTAGTTGAAGAGCGAAGCGAGCATACATGACAACTCCAGTATGAGGATGGAGTTTGGGGCAGTTACTGCTGTCCTCCTGTGGCTCTCTGAAACCGTTTACTGGGGCTGATGTTATATCTGGCTCACAGTCTTTGCGTCAGAAGGTCCAAAATGGAAGATTGCAGTATAAGTGGATGCCACAAGTAGAACTGGATGCTTGAGGTGCAGAGTGAGGAGTGTTTTTTACCCCTTGGTCTGTCTGAGCCAACCTACTGGTCAGCTATCCTTGGTCTGTCTGAGCCAACCTACTGGTCAGCTACACTTGGTCTGTCTGAGTCAATCTACTGGTCAGGGCTTCTAGCCACTTGAGTCTGTCTGCAGTCAACCTACTGGTCAGCTACACTTGGTCTGTCTGAGTCAATCTGACCTGGTCTGAGCACACTTCGAGTCTGTCTGCGAGTCAATCTCACACTTGGTCTGTCTGAGCCAACTCTACTGGGTCAGCTACACTTGGTCTGTCTGAGTCAATCTACTGGTCAGCTACACTTGGTCTGTCTGAAGTCAGCTACACTTGGTCTGTCTGAGTCAACCTACTGGTCAGCTACACTTGGTCTGTCTGAGTCAATCTACTGGTCAGCTACACTTGGTCTGTCTGAGCCAACCTACTGGTCAGCTTAGTCACCTATGGTCACATGTCTTTGAGTCAATCTACTGGTCAGCTACACTTGGTCTGTCTGAGCCAACCTACTGGTCAGCTACACTGCTTGGTGTCATAGTCTGCGAGCCAACCTGCATACTGGTCGAGCTACCCTCATGGTCTGTCTGAGCACACGACCATGCTGTCAGTCATACTGGCACTCCTTGGTCTGTCGGTTGGAGTCTGGCAGTACCTACTGGTCAGCTACCTTGGTCTGTCTGAGTCAACCTAGCTAATGGGTCGGCAAGCTAGTTATTATGTTAAGATAGCATATAGCAAAGAAACAAACTTACTGTTAGTACACATTCATTTATTTGCAGTATTTCAAGTGTATGTAATGAATGTATGAGGGACAACTACAAATGGATATATACATCCTACAAGACATTATTATTGTATAATTAATGTACAAGATGAATATTAAACACAACATATTACAATTATAATATCAAATAGTGGATGCAGTTAATGACTTTGTATTGAAAATATATTCACCAGCGATGTAAACATGGGTTGTGCTGTCATTTAAAAAGTATAGAGATTCAATAAATGTATAAACCTTGCGTGACTACTTTCTATGATGTCCCACACAACTAAAAGTTGTATAAACTCGCCGTAGACTTCTTCTCATCTTCTTCACCTTTCAACTCCCAATGGAGCACAGGTCTTCAACAAACTTCTTCCAGTCTCTCTTCCTCTCTTCCAAATCGTTCCATATTTTACCTATCCTTTTAATATCAGCCTCCAGCTCTCTTCTCCAGGTCTGTCTAGGCCTTCTCCTACTCCTCTTTCCCTGCAGGTTCCAAAACAGTGTCTGTCTTGCCATGCTTCTGGTGGGTCTTCGCAATGTTATGTCCTATCCATCGCCAGCGTCTCTTTCTGAGCTCTTTCTCTACTGTATCTGCTTTGTTTTTCTCTGAGTTCTCATTTGTAATCTTATCATACCATCTCAGTCCCTCTATTCTAGTAAACATCCATTTACGAAGGTCTGTAGTTTTCTGGTGGTTTCTTTTGTTGTCTCTCCATGTTTCGAGACATAGAACAGCACTGACTTCACATTTGATTGAAAGATTCTCAGCTTCGTGTTTGTTTTGATCTCCTTTGACTTCCATATCTTACTCAATGCAATAAAGTTTCCCCTTGCTTTTGTATTCTTATCTTGACATCTTTGTTTGTTCCTCCTTCTGTGTCTATGTTGCTACCAAGGTATGTATATGATTCTACATCTTGTAGGGCTGTTTCCTCCAGCATAATCTGGTTTACATTTACTGCATTTATTCTCATGACCCTGGTGCTTCCCCTGTGTATTGTTCAAACCTAGTTGCTGAGACTTATTATGTAGGGTTCATTGTTGACTGATACAACTAAAAGTTGTATTCTTTTCATCTTCTTCTAATCCTGTTTTGCAAAACAGCGTCAGGATAAGAAGAGATTTCTAGAACAGGTTTTTGTGCGCGCATCATAAAGTGTTTTTCGTCGCTTCTGTTATCTCTGAGGTCCACTTTTTGCATGGACAGCCTTTTGATTTGTATCCTTCTTCTTTGCGTTCGTTCTTTACGACCAATTTTAATCACTCTTTGTGATAAGCTTGATCTTTGCCAAGAACGTGTATACGTTGCACATTGGTTTGTAGGCCCCTAAACACATAGACTTCTACACGTTTAGGACATGTGCATCTGATTTCAGCCAAACCTCCTTAGTCACCCCTTACGACATGCGTGGCAGGTAACAGTGATTCTATTCTTTACACCCCAAATTTGGGCCCGGTAATCACTCTCGGGCGATTTGTATCCACTGTATCGAGGTAACAGTGTTCTTTGAGGCGCACTGTCGGTAATCTGCTTATGTGGCCGAACCAGTTAATTGGTTGTTTCTTGATGAAGTTCAGTACTGATGTTGTACCCACATTTTCCTGATGTCTTCATTTCTAAACCGGTCTCTTCTTGATATTGCCAGCATTCTGCATAGAGACTTTATCTCTGTCGTGACTAGTTTTCTTCTATCAGTTGTATAAACTCTGTATGAAAGTCGTACAAACGTATCAATGTGTTACAATTATCTAGGATGTCCCCTCAGACAAAGTAATGTATATAATCACAACCAGTGTTGTTAAAATAAATGTACATTAGACATAAACAAGAACTGAGTACTGAACTTGTTGAACACAAATGTACTTGATTCTCAGAAAATTTTACAATATTGCAGTGTTTATTTTACAAGAAAAATGATGTAGAAGATCTATCTGTTTTATAAATACACAAAAAGTGATAATGAGTTTGTCAATGAAACACAACGCGTTAACCATTTACTATCATAAGTTTATCGTTTATCATCAGAGCATTATAGAATTTCACGAAATTGACTTTTTTGTTATACAGGGTGTTCAAGATAAAAGCAGTCTCGTCATTAAGGAAGCATCGTCGTCAAGGGAGCTAATCTGACATATGTTTAGGAAAATGAGAAGGTTCAGTTATGATGTAGTATAGGTCAAGGTTGTGCAATGGTGTGTAATTGTAGTGCGGGAAGGGGCGATGAACAAATGTGACATAGGACGAGCTAGACAGAACCGGTTTAAATAGTAAATAGACACAATGCAATAAGTAACTGGCAACTTTTGATTTGTCACTCGGGCCGAGATTTTATCTTGAACACACTGTATAATAGTGTCAGTTGTTTATGTAAAAAAAATATGAATCATCAAATTCTATTGAAATTTAATTTTTAAAAAAGAAAGAAGAAAATACAGCTTAATTTATATACATACACCAGCAGCATGAAAAAAAATGACCTCACCAAAAATGATATCAGTTATGCATTTTTCAATTTGGTGATTAATTTGTTAAGCAGAATACATAGTTTTATTTATACACATGGTAGATAATTCAAGCATGATATATGGTTTTAGTAAATGTTGTTGTACATGGCAGGTTGCCGTTTGTTGATAACACTTCAATTCATTGACACAAGGCCCTACTTGATATGCTCACATGAATAATAGTGTATCTTGGATGTGTAACAGTGGGTCTGTTTGTACAAATGCCATTCACAAGAAATATTTCTACAAGAATTGTACAACACTAAATGCATCAAACAATGACATGAACAGAAAAGGAATAGACTAACATTAATCAAATACTGGAAAGACTGAGGGGAAAATGAAGCAAAATAAAATAGTGAGGAAATATATGGTATGGCATAACAAGATGAGTGAGTAAATAGCAGTCTGTTCAGTACTGTACTGTTTAAAATATAGTTGTGCAGAGAAATGATCATAAAGTGACATTATGGTGTAACACAATGGTGGTCATCACCAATGATATCATAAAGTGACATTATGGTGTAACACAATGGTGGTCATCACCAATGATATCATAAAGTGCCATTATGGTGTAACACAATGGTGGTCATCACCAATGATATCATAAAGTGACATTATGGTGTAACACAATGGTGGTCATCACCAATGATATCATAAAGTGACATTATGGTGTAACACAATGGTGGTCATCACCAATGATATCATAAAGTGACATTATGGTGTAACACAATGGTGGTCATCACCAATGATATCATAAAGTGCCATTATGGTGTAAAGGGGAGAAGATAGTGAAATCTATTACACTCTTTGCTGGTAATCATGTGCCGTGCTAATTTCATGGTTCGAGACCAACTTGGGTAACAAATGTTTTCAATGTACATGGTTGGACTACGTACAGATTTCCTGATCTTTAACTTGGGGATCTAAATTACAAGTACTTCAGAAGTTGGAGAGTAAGGCTCGCTTGAATGATGAGGGACACTGATGATAAGGAAAGCTAACCTTCACACAAAAATCAGTCAGAGGTGTTAAATTAGGTGCCATGACTACGCCTCAATTCATAGTGGGCAAACTGACCACAACAATTATAGTGTAACACATTAACAACGGTCATTATAAATGCATAATGGTTATATTTCTGATAGAATCAATATCCAACTGAAAATTGGTATCTGGGACTTTCTATGTTCAGTGAAAATTTGGAATGATTGCTGAAGCTGCAGTACAAGTTCTTTGATGTTAATAATTTCATCTGTCTTAAAATCAACATTCTTCTATAGGAGTGAAGGCATCCAGAGAACAGAGATTTGAATTATAATCAGTTTTTAAATTTAAAACAGGAAACATGATGATGATGTTTGATTGAAATACTTTTTTCAGCTGCACTGATACAGTCATAGTATTATATAATATTTGATAGTTGAGCAAAGCAATGAATGGAATAGCTTCATCTATATGGTTTTTGTTGACTTTGAAAAGGCATTTGTTGATGAGAGAAACCATAGGGTAAACAGTGGCCACTTACCTAGTGCTAGAAGAAATGGATTATGCCAACAATATTAGTAATTTGGCCAGCAGATATTAGAATGCTCAAACAAAAATAGATACACTTTCCAGAACAGCTCAAACAATAGGACTTACAAATTTTTATTGCAAAAACTAAAGTAATGAGGAATAACCACAAATCAGAAAACTCATGTTACAAAATGAAATCATAGAGGAAGTTCAGGATTTTGTATACCTGGGAAGTACATTATTGCAGGATGGTGATTAAAAAAGGACATCATTGGAAAAATCAAGAAAATCTTTATCATGATCAACAAAATCTGGAAAGCCAAAAGAATTCAATCTTAAAATAAAACGTAAAATATTATAGAAGTCGTATCTTGAGAGTGTTATTATACAGTAGTGAGTGCTGGGAAATGACCCATAACATCATACACAAGCAGGAGACATTTCAAAATAAATAGTTAAGAATCCTCTACTAATGTGTGCAAAAGAGATACAAATAATACAGGTGTTAAAAGTTAATTGCTGGGAAAAAGAGGCTCTGTAGCATAATGCATGTGAGGAAAGATCAACACGAAATCAAGAGCAAGGATAAACATATTAAAGAGAAGTTAAGAGCTGAATTTCAGTAGCAACACATCATGACATAAGGTGGCAACAATGTCCCTGAAATACCCTGATGATTATCTGTACAGATTGGTCTTGCTAGTCACATGTGTCATTGCACACTATTTTTAAAGGACAGCTTACATATTATTGTCTGTATGGATGGAAAGGTGTCAACACATTGGCAAATGATGACCACAAAAATGCTGCTGCCTTGTAGGAAGCTCAATGGAGGACAGGGTAGCAAACCCAAATTAATGTGCGCTGAAGATGGATGTATTGGGCAAGCGCAAAACACAATCAATGAAAACAACACAATTGAATAAATAAGAAGTCCAAGGAACCAAACGGTCAGTAAACTTGAACCAACCAATTCTATAGCAGTGTACGTATATAAGACCATCAGTAGTCCATGAGCTGGGCTGGCTCAGTAATTAGTGCATTGTCCTCCTAGATGTTCATTCTTGGTTAGAATCTCAGTGTAGGATTTTTTTCAGACTGCAATGGCTCTCAAGTCGACCCAGCCTCAGTTAGGTACCAGAATAGATCTGAAAAGTAAAGTTCAGCCGGCATGATGCTGACCACATCAACTATCATGTGCCATTTGTCAACGAATAATAAGGACCCAACACTGTATTTCAAATATACCACAGAGCATATATAAAAATGAGTTTTACTTTTACTATGTACATATCTTGGGAAAATGTTGGTGTATATTCACTGATTTGCATACACAAGAGAACCTAGGGTATAAATAACTAACAAGTAATACCGCATGACACTGCAAATGATAAAAACTTTGAGGATATGGAGAACACCTATAAGTTGGTATGACTAGTTTCTTTTCTATTCTACAGCAGCTTGATATATTTCTGCACATAATCAGAGAAATACAATTTTCAGCACTGATTTCTCTAATTAACTTGAGCTTGCAATTAAATATCAAATAGTTTAACTATGCTGGTGATATCTACAGAAACTACACAATATTCATTTGTCTTTTTCACAAAATTTTAATGACGTGGTAAAGATGTGCTTGCTAACTAGCCCCTCATGGGCACACTGAGAGTGGGAACAGTGAGATGACTGCTGCATTGCAGGATGAAGCATGTATGGGTGCTTGTCTATAATAAGTGAGGATGTTGATCAGATGTACTGAACAAAACTGAGAAGCATTACAAATTATGAGTATAACAATTCTTACAGAAGTGTGCAGGGTTTTTAAATAAAAAAATGTTGTGCCTTTTTCAATTAATAGAATAAGTTTAGCAATAATAATGACCAACAAGGTTGTACAATCTGGCTGTATAAAAGTATGTTAGAAAAGTGTACAAATTCACATGTTATTGACTGTAAAAAGTACATACATCTCTCATTATCTATTATTACATTTGACACTACATAACAAAGCTGTACATGTGTATGTACAATATGATACATTAATATTACACATAAATATGCTACTGCATAAATGAAAAGTTCATCTTAAAAAAAAACCACACAGAGCATTGGAAACTATCAAGACCGTTCACTTCAGCAAATTGAATAGCCAAGTCAGAATCAAGTAGACTCAAACAGGAGATAACAGTTCCATTTCTATCTATCTAAGAAGCTTTGTTGTGCTATATGTAGATAACTTACACACAAACTGTAAATCATATGTGCATAAGGAACAACAAGCAGCAGCGAAAATAGAAGGAGGAACGTCAGAATGGTTCAAAATACAAAGGGGAGTAAGACAAGGTTGCATACTGTCCCCCCTACTTATTCAACATATATGCAGAACATATAATGAGAAATGTCAGGAACAACAAAATCGCATGGTTTTTTTATCCGTTCACAATAGATGGAAATATGATTCCAGAATTACAATACACAGATGACACAGTTCTCCTAGTAAATAGCATAAAGGGGTTGGAATAGTTGGTCCTGTCTGTCAAAAACACAGCAACATAATCAGGTTGTAATACATCAGAAAAATAATCAGACTTGACACCAGTCTTAGGGCTGTCTAATTTCATAACGATGATGATGAAAAGTGTATTCATTAATACTGAAACTGCTATTGTACAAACACTCTAATAACTAGTGGCAATAACACTAGTCAGATTTATTTTAAATCAACAAGAATAAATGTGTGAAATCCTGAGCCTCATACTTTCATGATTTTGTACACACAAAATCTATATTAAACAATGGAAAACATATTGGAGAAGTGCTTATCTGACATAGTATTAGTAGTATATGGGATGTCAGTATCAACATCTAAAATGATTGTTGCGAAATATTACAAATATTAGCCTATCGTTCCTTGTACATTATTCTACCAACTTTCTGTTGATCATACAAAACATTGCTCAAGAAGAAAGGTACTTAGAAACAGCTAGCAATGTTAGGTAAAGAGGTAAAAAAAAAAAAAAGTCATAACATTGGAGAAACAGTAGCAACCACATCTTTTGCTGAATATCTAGAGACAAGAGAAAAATATGGTTGGGCACCCTCATACGAGAATGGAACCAAATAAGTTATCACTTTAAACCTACAACAGTATTATCGATATAAGGGAAGACTGCAGTAAAACTATGTAGCAATAGCAAAACATGTAAAAACATAGTATTATAATTTTGTCTATGTCTGCCGTCCAAGAAGTCTGAATTTCTTTACTTCTGTTGTATCCTTTGCTTGATAAAGACCTTTTGGTTGAAACGTTGCTGTATATTATTTTTGCACTTTGTAAAACTACATTACTTTGTTTTTATGTGTTTAGCCATTGCTAAACCTACAACAGCAGAAGGTCTGGGTATAGGACATGAGGAAGACCAAAATGAAGAAAAATAGAAAATATAATGTACATACTACAACATGGTTTTACAATGGCTCAGGAAAGGATACTAGACTCCTTATACCACTTCTATGAAAGTGTGGATCAAATTAGAACCAAACAGACCAGACAAGTGTTCCTAGAACATTCTTCTGTTCATTATTATTCAATAGATACAAGGCACTTGAAAGTTGTTACATTACAATTTGACACTACATAATAAACCTGACCACACAGCGGAGAAATTAACCAATGGCTAACGTTAGTAAACATTTACATTAGTATCCAAATGAGAAATAATCACAATGAAAATACTGTGACCAAAAATAGTTACGTTTGTAATCTCATTGTCGACAAAGTTGCTCCCTTGTGAGGCTGCTAGAAGTCATTTCTAAAACTCATAATGAACAATGGTTATATTTAAATGAACACAACCTAAACACTGGTCTCCTTTTTGCAAAAGTCTGATCCCAAACTCTGTCTAATCCAGACGTTATCATCTAAACTGTCTTCTTCGTCTGAACTAAAACTACTGTCATCAGTCATGTTACAGAAGCCCTTCTGTGTGAGACGTTCATATTCACTGGCAGACCTTGGCAACCAAAAAGCTCTCTTAGCCAAATCATCACTTTCACTGGCCTGCTTGATAAGCTTGTGCATGACTTTGTCTCTGTACACATGGTTGACATACACATAGTTCACTTTCGATGGACGATCTTTGAACTGTTCTTCCCAACCTAACGATCTCTGTTTGTTTGAGAGTTTGTTTCTAGAATGTCTTTCAAACCGGTTGGTTTTCTTTCTGTGTGTAGGGTCTGAGTGATGGTCTGTGTCTTTATTTGTTCCCAGTTTGCTAATTTCATTACTTTGTGAGGAAGACTCATATGCCTGACTGTCTGACATAACTGGGCTGCGAGGAGTATACGTGACAGTTCGACCTGGACTACCTCCAGTGTGAGGTGTTAGTTTCTTCCTAGGTCTGCAACTGTCTGAGCTGTCTCCACCAGACATAGGATACCAACTTCCACTGCTGCTTCGTTTACGGTTGGACTGTGACTGGGAGCTGCTAGATTCTGCAGCCACGGATTGGGCAACTGCTCTGTTCTGAGACTGAATGAGATATGGAGATGGGAGTATGTTGAAGAATGGCAGGTGACTATTCTGTTGGTTAAATGATGTCGGAGACATTCCAGTGGGTCGAGTCTGATTTAAATTCAAACCATGTGGAGTCATTGACAGAGATTGAGAGTAAATTCCAAAGTCACATGGGTAATGCTGTTGTTGAGAGTGTGCAGGTGGTGGTGGTGAAGTGAAAGTGTAAGCTGTAGGATGATTAGGTAGTGGAGGGAGATTACAGTGAAGCGGGTTCCATGCTACTCCTGGGTTTGGTGGCCTTTGTCCAGCTTCATTACCTTCACTCTGTCCATCCCCTTCATGAGCATGGGATACAGATCCACTTAATTGATTCCTGAGCATTGAATTACCCATCTCTCCCTCAGACTTGCCTTGTCTAGGAGGCACACTATCGCTGCTGTGTGGCTGTACCGAGATGAATGCACTATGCTGAATCCCAGTTCTAAATGATCCAGCACTGGGTGAACGCTGATGCTGAGGTAGATTTGAGGTGGAATCACTTGGCTTGGCTTGCAAGTTGCCAGCACTAAAAGTCTGACCTGTGCCTGGAGCAGTGGAAATTATATTGTCCTGACCATTGTGATCAGTTGGCATGTTTCCAAAGGTTGAACCCAGCATATTCTGGGTGCTGACCTGATAGGCATTGATGTGAACTGGGATTTCTTTACAACCAGAAAATGATCCTTCTTTATCTTTAGCTTGTATCTGAATTTCAATACTCAAGTGTGTGTTGGCATCACTACTTGTATCATTACTAAGTCGGTGGTTCAGTTCTACAGCTGAATTATCTGTTAAGCTGCTATTCAATTCTCTGTTGATATCTTTGTTCAATATTTTGCTATGATGTCGATGTTTATGCCAAAATTTTTTAGCAGCTCCATTTTGTCGAGCATTGTAAAAATTTGGAAAATTATCTTGCGAAGAACCAAATGATGTATCTGATGAGTTTGGCATAATAAGATTGATGTTTGACTGTTTACTGTTACCATTATTTTTCATATTGTAAGCTTTAGTGATGTTGGATGATTTCTGTGAATATGTTGATAAATTGGAGCTGCTATTTGACTTGACAACATTTCCATTGGCCAGAGGTTGTGGAGATTTTGGGATCTCAGATGGCTTTTCAGCAACTTCTACAGGGACAGTGCATACTTCAGGAGAGGAAGTACACCTATTAGTATGCTTCCAGCTGAGCCATGAATCCTTTCGAGTGACACAAAAGTATAGAATCATGAAAATACCAAAGAGTGTGCTCATAAGTCCATATATGTAACTAAAAATAATCTCCAGATAAGGAACAACAAGATGAAGTGGTTTGGCTACAGCTAATGCCCCACATGTCCACATGACAATAAACAAGAAGAGGATAGCTACAACAGACCGGAGTTGGCAGATAGGACTTCGTTCTTGGTCTGGAATACTTTTTGCAGAAACAGCATCTTCCTCATCCTCATTATCACTGCTGGCCCTACTGTATCGTCTGTGATAGCTGCTGCTGTTGTTGTTAGTCTTACAAGAGCTGACTTTATGTGTGGTAGCCACGATAGTATCAGGTTGTGATGGCACAAGTTCAATCTCATTAGCATGAATTTCATTGTCCTTCTCATTATCTGCTTCCTTCTCTTCAGAGATATACTTCACAATACAAGAGATTCGCATGAACAAAATCAAATTCCAAGCTACCAGCAGGACAACTGGTACATAAAAGGCACCAAGACTAGACTCCCACTCCAGGAAACAGCTGCAAAAAAAGTATACATAACATGTGAAATGGAGATAGAATAGAATTCTACAAATATTGCCACATAAAATCAACAAACTAGACCGACAAAGAATAATACACAATACATAGTAATCTGCAATAATACCTAATGTAGAGAACAGAGTCATCATCATCAAGATACTCAAAAAGGAAGATTGTAATAACTGGCATGGAATAACCCTCTTTTTCGTCCAAAGCAAAATCTTAAGCAAAAATCATTGTACATAGAATTACTGATGCAGTAGATAAGACAATTAGAAATGAACAAGCAGGATTTTGTAGATTACGGAGCTGTATAGGCTAAATATTTGTTCTTAGAAATATCATAGAACAATGCACAGAATAGCAAAGCAAACTCTATGTCAACTTTAGATAAGACATTTGATAGCATACACTGCGAAAGTCTTTGGCGTATTCTAAGATGCTATGGAATTCCACTGTGTTTTATAAACATCATGAAAAGCTGCTACAGAAAACTCTCATGCAGTGTTGAAACTTCTGAGATGAAGTTTAAAGTCAAAACAAGCATGTGACATGAATGTGTAATGTTAACCCTATTATTAAACATTGCCATAGATGTTTAATAACACTTCCATAAAGAAGTAAATGGTGGAAGAGAAGAAGAAGCCATAGATTGGGTGATGCGTAAAACAAATGAATGAAATGAATCACTGCTGGAACACAAAACAGAAGACTGCCATGAATAGAGAAAATGGTGTGCATTTGTTGCTGCCCTAAGCACCATGGGCATCACCAGCTAGAGAGAAAGGGAGAGACATAATAATTTTTCAGCCTCTCTGAAGCAGAAGCTATCAACAAACTTTCTTCTTGTGCTTTTATTTCCATGTTTTACTGTTCACCATAATATTCCTTTACAGCTCTTTTCTCCGAAGTTTTTGGCCACCAAATTTGTCCATTTTTAGTGCTTATTTTCATATCATATTCTTCCCCCTCTGCATTAACTCAATTCAAATGTTTCTGGAGGGATTCCTCATTTTCTGCCTTCAGTACTTAGTCATCTGCAAATTAACAGTTCTGGTATACTATTCTATTTATCGTTCCCCGCTTATATGCAAGAAATGCATTGCAAAACTATTAAATGGTCCTAATAATGTATGTCCTATCCAATGCCAGCATCTTTTATTAATCCCTCATTCCAGTGGTATCTGATTTTTTATCGGTTTCTCAGTAGTAACCATATCATACAATTTCAAGTCAATGAAGAAGTACCCATTCATCATGTCTGAGTCCAAAAATAATAGCACATACATCCAACCAACTTAGATCTATAAATTATACCCCTGTGTTAAGTCTTTTACCACTGATACTTTGAGTTTGCTGAAAGTGATAAAGGCAATCACGGATCATAATCTTGATTCTATCTAGTTTTCCAGTTTCTTGAGTGTATTAAATACTTGTGTACTGTGTTTATGATGTACTAAATATGCAATCTTCTACAATTAATCAAGCTGTATTTCAAATTAATCAAGCTGTATTTCAAACAGTATTTATATTTAACACTATTTACAATTAATGAGCGGTATTTCAAACTTATCTACAATTAACAGTGCCACTTTCAAACTTATCTACAATTAACAGTGCTGCCTTTCAAACTTATCTACAATTAACAGTGTTACATTTAATACTATTTACAATTAATGAGCGGTATTTCAAACTATCTACAATTAACAGTACAGTCTTTCAAACTTATCTACAATTAACAGTGCTGCCTTTCAAACTATATTAGAAAAAGAACTATATTAGATATATACTTACTACTGTAAACTAGATATTAGATATATACTTACTACTGTAAACTAGATATTAGATATATACAGTAATGAAAGTTGATTGACTGCTGCAGTTATCCCACAAATGATAAGGGTACTCCATAACCCACAAAGTAAAACTGTAAGATAGGTTTTGGTGGCAGAGGCATCAAAATAAGCTCTGGTGGTGGTTCAGGTGGCTGGCTTGCTTTCATGAACTTCTTGTAGATGATACTAGAGAGTGGATATTTAGTAATATTTTTTAATGACTTCTTAGTCAGATAGGCAGAAAATAAAACATGTTTTGTGTTCAAGCTGAGCACATAAAAGAGCCCCAAGCAGTTGAAAAGAGCACACAATTTCAAAATAAATAATTACTTCCAAAGCTTTACCAATTAATAACATATTCATCATATGTGTCTTTTTGTAGTAGAAAAAAAAAACATGGTGGGCAGTACAAATTCACAGATATGCCAAAAACACAACGCATTAAGTGAAATAAGCAACAGTCTACCAGGTTGCTGGATTCGCAATAACAACACTGACATCAAACATTGTAAAGACAATTTTGAACAATGGAAATAAGGTTCATTCACAGAGTACTGAACATTTAATACAAGGACAATGTTGCAAACCAGGAAGCTGATCTTTATTGAATTGTACACCAACCGTGTGGTGCCAAGACCCACAAGGAAGCAAAGAATAGTAACACTGCAACCTACAATGCATGTCGTAGAGGCGACTGATGTAGGCCCTAGGGATGCTACCCTAGTAAATAAAAGCAGCGCAGAAATCGGATGTGCTGGCCTACTTGTGGCGCATAACTGGCACAACGTACAATCGCTCTTAGGCTTAGATCACATTCAAATCACACAGAGTGGTTGACAAGTGGTCGATGTAGAGTGTTCAAAGAAGAACTGTACTAGAGAAAAGACAAAGAATCAGACATAAAAGTAAATGTATTGACATCATCATCATCAAATAGCTTGTCCTGAGCAGAACTTTGTTACCCTAACAGTCCTTTTGAATTTCTTTCTCTCATAGGCCAGATGTCCCACCTCAGCAGCAGTCATGTTCAAATTATCAGTTGCATCCTGAATCCATCTTCTCCATAGTCTTCTTCTTCTCTTTCCCAGGACGACTTCTTCCATGATGGTCTTCTCCAACTCTTGATGTCTCTTTATATGTCCAAAATACTTCAATTTTCTCATTCTTATTTGCAACACCACCCAGTTTTCTTTGATTTTGAGTTCTGTCTGGATAGATCTATTTCTTATCTTCTCTGTCCGTGATATATGGAGGACTCTTCTGTAATACTTACATCAAAAAGCACATATGTTTTTCACTGCCTTGTTAAAAGACATGAATTGATAAAATTTTTAAAAAAGGTAAGTCTAAGCGTAGATGGCATTCAGAAGAAAGTTTATGACAGACAGACCTGAAGATGACATGGAGAGTATCCTCAACAACAGTGCCCCTATGACATTGATGTTAAGATATTGGTTGGATTAAGGTATAAAGATATATTAAGATATAAGGAATATGAAGTTTACTTATTGACATTATGATCATTTCTTCACTATTACCACCAGAAATAACAATATCTGTTGGCTGTAACATACTTGGTAGTAACTGTAATCCAGAAGATAGCACACAGCGTCAGGTAGTGAATGCAAACTCCTATCATTTGGCAAGGTAGCTCAATTTCTGTGCGGTTGATACCAAGCACAAATGTGACCAGCAATAGCAATGTGCTCATACACACATTCACAATAGCATGCTTGATCTTCTTCGGGATTCCAATGGACCTGTGTTAATTATACACATAAATAAACTCACAAAAAAAGTTGAGAAATGTTCTAACAATTGTATGTCAGGGAAAATGAAGAACAACTGGGTACCAATATATCAATACATAATCTTTTTTAATGAAATTCTTTTTTTTAGGTGCAGTCATGTGGCACTACTACCTGCTGCAGCGCTACAAAGTAAGTACGCCAAAAGTCACAGCAATAAACTGTGGCTGAGTGGTTAAGCCCTTGCCTTGCGTAGTCGAAGGTCGTGGGTTCGAATCGGACCGCTGCCTTCTGTTCACGGGTGCAGTTTTCCAGAGACCCCTAGGATTGTTGCTGGAGCTACGGAGTTCGTGCTTTGTGCAATACTCTCGGCAGGTGGCGTGCCATTTCTGCGGAGAGGGACCGAGCCATATGGGGTAAAACCAGGTGCAATGAAGTCAATCCTTCGGCTTTAAACACAGCAATACAATCTTCACATAGTACAATTTTCTTAGTCAAGTGTCTCAAATCTAAAAGTGTGGTTTACAAGTGGCTATACTAGAGCACCCAAAAAAAAAAATGAAAAGAATGATAGTCCCTGTTTGACAATAGTAACAGAGGGTTGGTAAGAATATGTTATTTATAATTTGTTTTATATTGATGTTTAGAAAAAAAAAAAAAAAATATATATATATATATATGGTAGTAATAGTTCATATATTCTATTTTACTACATAAACATGCCTCTTATCTCCAATACATTTTCCCAAATAGTACAAGATAACTTACCGGAAGCAAGCAATGAAGGTAACAATAACTATAACCATGCACAACATGCATGCCGCACTGCCAATAAAGATGATAGGTTCCATTGGAAATGATGCAGATCTAATTATGTAGGAGAAGTCCTGTGAGTAACAAAGACATATGTTAGATAATATCAAACAACAGATTTCACTAACAGTTACAACCAAATGGTGGATGTCACTATTAATTAATATAAACACTATCTTAAAGGTGACAAGACCAAATTGTTTACTTTGTTGCTCCTACTTAATACTGTAACATAGTGGATATTCATCCAGAGAGAATGCTACCCGATGTAATTCTTCAGGTTCTGTCCAATGCTAACCTTCAACCATATATAACAAGGTCTAGATCTCTTTTATTTTCATATGTTTGTAGTGCAATCTATTACCTTCCATTCTGTCATCACAGTTGGAATTATTCTACTCTGGACTATAGGTGTTGGACTTTGAGATTGCAGAAATGAGAGCAGATATGGCAGTCTAGCTGTAACCTGTGACACCAAGTAACAATATCTCCTTTTCAAGTTGTTTATTCTTGTATCCATGGCATATATTTTTAAGAGCAACAAATTTTTTTCCAAAATAGATGTATGGCATGGATTATTGATACAACAGGGTAATAAATGATTAATGACTTTGTATTCTAATGCTACAGAAAAGTGCTCAGAATACAAGGGACAGAAAAAAAGAACAAACATGTTTGTTTTACAACAGCTTTAAACTGAAAAGAAGTAATTGAAATGAAGATCAAGGAGAAAATGGGTACAATATATCACAGAATAGTTCAGCATGACTGTGACAGATGTCTGACAACTGACACAGGACAGGGGAGGTATTTAGATCTGCAGTCATGAGAGGCAAGTTTCAACAGGGACAAACTAGATGATGATGATCTATAAAACACTGTCTATTCTTCTTTAAACAGGCCTGCACACAAATAAATCTTATCAAATTAATAAGAATCAGACAATCAAGATTCTTCTGGCACATAATAAGAGGATGAGGTTTAGAACATCTGAAGATGTTGGATGGTCTGACATCATAGTTTGACAAAAGATAAATGTCAGAATTGATTAACTGCACAAGGGAGAGTTGTGGAGAGAGATGACTGCCTACACCGGCAGGTATGGCACTTGATTGATTCTTCTGTACTTCAACATAAACAAGACCTGAGGATATAACTGTAACACTTTCTATTCATCTATAACTCAACAAACTTTCGAATGCCCCATAAACATACTTGTAGGAGAGCAAAGTTAGATACATGCTGCACATGTACTGTGATAATGGTGCCATTCCGCTGTACTATCTCGCATCCATCAGTTTTCCAGCTTCCATAACCATCTGTAGAAAGAATGAGTCAAAAATTGTCTTATTTAATGCACTGAATTCTAGTATAAAAACTTCACATAATTTTCTGTATATGACTAATATTTTCTTCTTAAATAATATCATTATTCACAATGACCAAGGTGGTAATTGTTAAAATATGGTATCTCTATACTGAACTATTTATGATTGATCTTGTTTTTAATATTCACAATGGCAAGTTTGGAAGCAAATTAGTTCCCTTGGACTTTTACGAACTGTAAAAATAGACCTCACCGCCCAGAAAGCAATTGCAAACTACTGATCGTATAAGTGGTGCCTAGAAAAACAACGACTCATTTACTGATGTTAATGGCTATATCCTGTAAAAAAGGATATGCCACGATTTTCATATCAATATTCACAATGACCGAGGTGTCAGTAGTTAAAATCTGGGATTTCTATCCTGAACTATTAATGATTTAATCTTGTTTCTATATTCACAACATTTCATGCGTCTACAAAATATATATAGAAATTTTCTTACTAATGACATCAAAATCAAAATGTGCAGCCTTGAGGGGTCTTTTGTGATCTAATACTGTGAAGGTTACAACAACGGGCTTTGATGTTTTTTGTGCCTGTCCACCTGCCAATCAAAAACAATAAAAATATATGAATAATTATCATCTTATTCAGTGATTGTAATAATGATATTATAACTATATGTAAACAAAACATACTTCTTCTGTGATTCCACTAGATTGGCATTTTGGATTCTCTGATAAAGGTTGCTGTCTGCTTCAGGTTGTCAGGCTTCACTTGGACATTGGTGTAAGTGGGCAATCTATTTCTTCTCAGGTCTGCGTCATGAGGGAGGGGTGGCAGACTTAAAGAAAATGCTTTGTCATTTATACTTGCCAGGTAACAGTGACACAGGTCACTGCTTGAATGTGGTGTGCATGTGGTTTCTCATTTTGCTGTGGCTAGTCTGGAGGCAAAGTATGACACTCTGGTTTTTTTAAAAACAGTTGGTAATATCCATCATCCGTGTTGTACTTTCGGTGTTCTTTCTTCCACTTTACTTGATAATGCCCTCAGTTTGCAGTGTGAAGGTATCCCTTGGATTACTACCCTCTCAGAATTATGGGACAACTGAGCTAAAGTTATCTTAAGATTATATAGTTCTGTGTTCCCTTCAGATTTTAGTGCTGCGATAGCTGACCATCTGTCAAAAGCACTATTTTCCTATATATGTTTTATGTGTTGTATTGTCATAGGATTAGCGGTAGTGAGCTTGATCATAACCCAAGAGTATCTGGTTGAAACTCCACAGCAGGCAGTTTGAAAGCAAATTTGTTCCGTGGATTTTACGAACAGTACGGTAAAATATACCTCACCATTCAGAAAGCAACTGCAAACTACTGAATGTATAAGTGGTGCCTAGAAAAATTAATGACACGTTTACGGTGGCTGATGATGACCTTCTGTAAAGGATATGCCATGATTGTCAGTGTCATATTAAACAAAACATACAAAAGAAAAGATTAAAACAATAAAATTTACATATTTTTGGTAAAAGTGTCAACACCGTCTGGCTGAATGGAATAGAGCGTATTCCCATGTGGGAGACCTAGTTCAATCCAGAGTAAGGATTGAAGCTCTTAGAGCATCGAAGATGTCACTTTTGCCCATATAAGACCTATTCTCGATCACAGGATTGCTTGCCAGTGCATTCAACCTCTCATTGGCCTGCATCCCAAAGTACGTGGAACAAAGATGAAGGTGTCTGGATTGTCGCATTTTGTATTAATTGCATCCACTGCATCGTACATAACCAGTCTTGATCTTCTCTATCATGCATGGGTGAATGTTTGCATCTTTAGCTACACCAAGGATTTTGTCAATGTCATGACCTTCATAGTCATTCTGCTGGTAGTTGTCATATATGCGCCACCTGTCTCTTTGATGACCTTTCCTTTAGTTCTAGCGGTACCTTAAAATGACAATAATTATTACAAAGAGAGGTTGACTAGAAAGAAATAGTTCTTTGAAGTTTACCTGTAGAAACAGCAATGACAGGAGTCACCACTGCCCAGTTTCCTTGTTTGAAAGCACCGTCACTGAACTCTGGCTGAACCACTGGAAACAGTCTGCCATTTCTGTACATGATGACATAGATATTACTCTGACCAGGTTTTGGGGCCTGGGTGACTGGTGCGAGAGCAGGGTTTTTAACATAAGGAAACAGATGTCTGGCTGAAATGTCTAAGGAGGATGGAAGGCTGAGTAATGTTTTGGAAGTCATGTTTATAGGCTTGGAAAATCTAGAGAAATAGTGAGATGATATGTTCAGGGCCTCCATATGGTTCTCATTTAAAGGAAATGATGGGTCAGCTACAGATTGGCTAGTTGTCTCATACGGACTGACTGAGGAAAGCAAGTTCAACTCAGATTCCAAGCTTGGTTTGATAAGGTCAGTATGTAAGTCTTCATAAGAAATTGATGTTGTATTTAATACTGGCATGAGAGGTGATGCTTTACTGTAAGCAGATGAATTGCTCAAAATGTCAACATCTTCAAGGTTATTGTTTTCGGTTGCATTCCAACTGATATTTTCATCACTGGTTGTGAGTGATGGTGTGACTCTCGATTCAACATTCTGATCCTGTGACTTTTTATGTTGCAGTACCGGAATGTGGACATAAACCTGGGTACTCTGTAAAAAAAATAAAATACAAAAAATAATAAAATGAATGTTAATTTAGGATATATATTTCTAAATATTTTTCTTCTGTGTGGTTTCTGGATAATCAAGATTTTGCAAGAACAATCTGTCTTCCTTCCTCTGTGTTCGTCCTGACAACCTTTCTCCTATTTCCCCTTTTCATTCCTTGATCATATCTCATTGAATATATGTTGCATATTTACATCATCCTTAGTTGTAGTGGCAATTTAATCCTTGCTATTCCAATTTGAACTGTCCCTTTCCATTGGTTCAACTGATTTCTATTTTGAACTATCTTCTTGAGCTTTGAATATAAGGTTCTAATTTTTCTCACCTCCTCTTCTACTGTTCTTGGCCATTAATTCTTCAACCTTACATTTCTACACTTTCCTTGTGGGTTCAAGTGAAGCATTTCCTTTAGAAAAGAAGTAACCAAACTAACTAACAATTATTTTGAAAGAAACAAGAACCTCGATTCATAGACATCTTCATTGTTTTTTTCACATACAACATAATATAAAAACAAGTTATCTTAGTTATGAATGTATGGATATTTTTTATAAATGCTGTTGTAAATCTTCTTCAAACGTCTCATATCGGCCACTTGTTTACCAATTTTTGTGATTTGTATGTGATCTAAGCCTAAGAGTGATTGTACGCTTTGCCATTTATGCACCTACAAGTAGGCCAGCACATCAGATTTCTGTGACGCTTTTTATTTACTAAAGTAGCTTCCCTAGGCTCCTACCTCAGTAGCCTCTTATGACATGCCTTGTAGGTCGCAGTGTTACTATTCTTTGCTTCCCTGTAGGCCGCTGCAACACACACGTTGTAAATCTGTAAGTCACAATTAAAGGTGGTGTCTGCCAAAATTAAGCTGTGTCTTGTCTATAGGCGCCAAAATTGGACACACCATACTTCCAGTCTCTGGCACAAATCACACACAGATCCCAAGGAGTAGGTAACAAGTGCTTGATGGAGCTTATATCCTCTTCGTGTCCCGATTGACACATAAAGCTTCCACAAGAGACTTCCACTGTTACCGTCCTGCTGCCGCTTTATGAACCGCTCCTACGTCAGGCCACACTTCTTCAACTCTCTCTCCACCGTTCTCCATGTTTCCTTTGGACGTCCAGGCCTTTTCTTTCCATCCGTTGTCCATCTGAGTTGTCCTAGCCAATGCCTCCACTGGCTTATGACATACATGATCAAACCTCCTCCACCTTCATCTCTTAACGATGGTCTCCAAGGATGCACAGTCTGTTCGTTTCAAAAGCTCCTTATTTATTATGGTATTTGGCAAAAAAATTTGCAGGATTCTTCTTAAACATTTATTCTGAAATGTCTCCAACTTGTGTATTATGTGTTGGGTCATTTTCCAGCATTCACTACTGTATAATAGCACTCCAGTACATTACTTCTATATATTTTAAGTTTTATCCCAAGATTCAGTCCTTTTGTTATCCAAATTTTGTTGAGCATGGCAAAAGTTTGTCTTGCCTTCTTATTTTTTCTTGATTTTTGCTTGATAGAGTGAATGCAAGTAAATTAGAGCATGGACTCCTTTGGGAGGCCGGTGCAATCCTAGTAAGATCAATGAGTTTTCTTTTCTTCAGGGGCATAAATAAAATCCTAAAATCCTAACCTAAACAGTTTCGTAGTAACTGAACTAGCCATTCAATTCCTCAGACACATGTTCTCCTGTTCTACACTGAACTAAAAAGTGGTATTATATGAGCAGTAACAACAGGTTTTTTTAAAATTGTGTGACATTTCTTGCTACAGCAAGCAAACTGTACATACTTTTTTGTTCACCTCAAATAGTGTTTGTTACTTTGTGCCACAATTTATAGTGAGGATGTGGTACATACGCCCTTTGTCCGAATATTTCTGTGTTTCAGAATTGCAGCTTCTCTATTCTATAACCGGGTTTGTATTTCCTGCAGTCATGCAGTCTATTAGCAGAGCCATCACTTGAAGTGAAGTAGGTTCTTGATCAGCTCTGATTCAGTGATACTGACTTCTGTCATCTCACTTACCAAGTCTCAGGTCACACACAAAATGTATATACACCATTTAAATATATAACAAATGTATGACCCTCACCGGTGCTACAGAGTTCATGCGCTGCCACTGAGATCTTTCTGTGTAAGAAAACGATCAGAGTACACATGGTTACTCACCAAAGTGCAATGATAATGGTCCTATCAATCAATCAACGAGTGTCTAAGTTTCAAAGGCTTTCGACACGGTTAACAGGGAGGGTCTATGGAAGATCATGGAAAAATTTGGATGCCCAAGGAAATTCATCAAGATCGCTCAACAGTTTCACGAGGGCATGATGGCACGTGTACTTGACGAAGGGGAGCTGTCGGAAGCCTTCCATGTCACCAACGGCGCCAAACAGGGCTGTGTACTGGCCCCAACACTCTTCAGCATGATGTTTGCCGCCATGCTCACGGATGTCTTTTGAGAAGGCGACGAACATGGGGTAAAGATTAGATACAGGACAGACGGTAACCTATTCAATCTTCGGAGGTTAAAACCCTCCACCAAGGTAAAAGAATCAACTATCTCAAACCTGTTGTTTGCTGATGACTGTGCCCTCGCTACCAACTCTGAGGAAGAAATGCAGACTTACATGGACAAGTTCTCAATGGCCTGTGATAGGTTTGGCCTCACCATTAACACCAAAAACAGAGGTCATGTTCCAGCCCGCCCTAGAGAACAGTATTACGATCCAGTCATCAACATTAAACACCAGCGTCTCCAGTCAACGGACAACTTTGCTTATCTTGGCAGCCTCCTATCCAGATCGGCAAACATAGATTCTGAGGTCCACAATAGGATATCCAAAGCCAGTGCTGCGTTCGAAAGGTTACGTGTCACTGTGTGGGAACGGAAGGGGATAAGCATAGTCACAAAGCTGAAAGTTTACCAGGCCATAGTGCTAACCACGCTGCTGTACGCAAGCGAGACATGGACAGTGTATAGCAGACACGCAAGAAAATTAAACCATTTCCACACAAGCTGTCTACGCAGAATACTAAAAATAAACTGGCAGGACAAAATTCCAGACAGCGAAGTCCTCACAAGAGCAAAGATCCCAAGCGCAACACCCTGTTGCAGAAGGCCCAAGTGAGATGGGTCGGTCACGTTGCTTGAATGCCTGATAAACGCATCCCAAAACAGTTTATGTATGGCGAGCTTGAAGGGGGCAGACGTTAAGCTGGTGGACAGAAAACGCTTTAAAGACACTCTTAAAGTGTCTCTGAAATGCTTCGATATAGACAATACATGCTGGGAATCCTTTGCGCAAGATCGCCAAATGTGGCGCTGTAACAACAAAAGAGGAACCCGAATAGCTGAGAATCATCGTATTGTTGAGTCACAGAGAAAACGAGCAGCGCGAAAAGACAGAGCACACAACACGCACATGTCTAACCTTGATCATGTATGCCCCACCTGTGGTCGGGGATTCTGTTCTAGGATTGGACTCTACAGTCACCTCCGCACACACCAGAGAGGTGCAACAGTACACGTCTGAGATTGTTGTCATCATCGCTGCGATGGACGGCTATTATAAGTACAGAATGTCCTCAAGATATTATAACCAACATATTTCTCAACAAATGAGATGGTAGAATGCACTTACCGCTTCAGTCACAACATTGCTGCAGTAGAAATTGGTTGCAATAAACCCATGCTCTAAAGAATCTCTGCTTCCAAGAAGAGCACAGGAAACTCCCCTCTCAAGTATGTGATGACTAAACACCACAACTATTACATTCTCTGAGAATATTTTCCACTCCATATTCTGAGACTGTGAGATTATTTCATTTTCACTCATTCGTTCCAACATTTTGACAATCCTGAAAGGAAACAGTCAATGTTAAAACAAAACTGAAAAACAAAAATTTCAATATAAACTGTACAAATTTATCGATGAGCACATGGCAGAAAGTACAAACGAGTAAATATAACAGCAAGATTTGTTTCTATTGCAGGTAGACACATAAAAATATGATTTATACTACAAGTGCTAAACTTTACCAGGGTCAAAAAGGTTGGTTTGTCTGCTGTTACAATGTTCAACTTAAAGAAATGCAAGAAAGAATCCATACCTGCCAGGTGATCTGCTTTCCTTATAAGCATTTTCTACTACTTTTGGAGGAAGAGAACTCACATTGCTCACCAGGTTCACCAAAAGAGAAGATACCTGTAAATAAAGATATTCATTTATGTTTTAGGTAAACATGATGGCCTGTTCAAATAGTCGCAAAATACATTGACCTATGTAAAACTGTCTATACTTACTACTGTTGCTATCTTGTTAAATATTTACCTAGGTAATTACATACAAAATTACCAGGTAGCATATTAATCTAAAGTAGCTAATATTAATCTAAAGTCATCATTAAATAGCTTGTCCTGAGCAGAACTTTGCTACCCCAACAGTCCTCCGAATTTCTCTTCTTTCATAGGCCAGATGTTCAGCCTTCAAACCATCAGTTACATCCTGGATCCATCTTCTCCGTGGTCTTTCTCTTCTTCTCTTTGCCGGTATGCCTCCTTCCATGATGGTCTTCTCCAGCCCTTCATGTCTTTTTATGTGTCCAAAATATCTCAATTTTCTCTTTCTTATTTGTAGCATCAGCCAGTTTTCTTTGATTTTGAGTTCTTTCTGGATAGATCTATTTGCTCTCTTCTCTGTCCATGATATACGAAGGACTCTTCTGTAACACTTATATTCAAAAGCACATATGTTTTTCCACTGCTTTATTAAATGTCCATGCTTCACACCCATACGTTGCCACTGGGAATATGCATGCTCTTAGTATTCTGATCTAAAGTAGCTCATATTAATCTAAAGTAGCTCATATTAATCTAAAGTAGTTACATAAAAATGAGACATTAACTTTCATTTTGTAGTTTCCGAGTAAAATCTTTGAGTATAAGTATATAAAATACATTCTGTAGCACAATCAACAAACACAACTCACTCCAGTATTAAAGGCAGCATGAGGCAACAAAATGTCCATAATTTTGGAGACATACGAGATATCATATGAATCCATCTCTTCTCCACTGTGGGAAGCTGTTACTAAAGCATTGTTGACATCGTAAATCAGCTTGGGTACGTCCAATGAATCTACATTTGACTATAGATATAAAATAAACATTATGTGAATTATATAAACTACAAGATGTTCACTTATTTTAAATCAGATAAGTACAATTACCAAAAAATGATACTGGCTAGAGAGGAATGCAATACCAATGTCACTATCAGCATGCATCAATTAAAACAAGTTAACAATTTTACCTATCTGGGAAAAAAATTTTCTGCAAAAGAATAACTAACAGAATCCAATAAAGATGTAATAAAACGAATTACATAATAAGACAAATGGCACTAATGTTACCCTGAATACTAAAAGAGCACTAAACAACATAATTGGCTGTGCCAAACTTGGATATTGGCATTAAACAACAACAGAAGAAAACTAGTCATGACGGAGATGAAATGTCAATGCAGAATGCCAAGAGAAACTTATTTAAAAATGAAGACATCCTGACAAAATGCATATATCAGTACTGAATTTGAACAAGAAACAACTTAAATGATTTGGCCACATTAGCAGATTTCCCACAAACAGTGTGCCTCAAAGGGCAATGTTATTCAGATACAGTGGATACAAGACAAAATGTTATAAGCAAAAAGTGAACCATCGAGATAATAGAGGCAGTAAAAGAAACATTGTGCGAAGCGCACACAATAACCCTATAAATCTCTTTTTATCCAGATGCTGTTGGGGAAAACAGGATTAAAGAAAGAATATGTACATACTATTTCATATGTGGAAACATGCATTTAGACTTTCTGTGTTTGCCGGTATTAAAATCATATTGCCAAGACTATTACACAAATAAATTTTTAATTTACGCTTTAATTATTGTGTATCATTCTGAGTATGTGTTGCTATTTACTAACTATATTCATGACGAAGTATTGCCAGACACAATAATTTCATTGACAATTTTGTGTTTTTAATCAAGTAAAGCTGTAGATACAACTGTTATAAGGAGGAGAAGATGGATATATGTTGGGTATACCATGAGAAGAAATGATCAAAGAATATCTAAGCAGGCATTAAAGTGAAAGGCAAAGGGTTTCAGAAATAGAGGACACTCTAGGGAAGCTCTGAAATGAACTTTGCTGAGAGGCAAGAAACATTGGACTCAATTCCATGGAAGAGATTGTGCGAGTTGCTCAGTACAGAGTGGTATGGAGAATTGTTATGTAAGCCCTATGTAACATATAATGGTACAAGTGGAAAATATATATAAAGCTGTAGATACACCATTCACAACCATAGTACAAAGATGGTGCAATAGGTCATGATACTTAAGTTACTCTGAAACAACAGCTATCTGTGGTAATGTGTTGTAGTCTGTACAGATTATGTAGAGGAACTGACTATAATAAAATAAAAAACTATGCATCATTATCATCATCCACTGTTTTGATTTCCTGTGAAAGATAGCACTGCAATTGTTGCTCAGAAATAACTCTGTACTTTTGTTCTTCAGTGAAATACTGACTGTGACTTCCTACTCTCCCAATTCCTTCTTTTGGGTAACATTCAATGATTATATCTGTTTATGTTGACTGAGGAGCATCTGGCTGAATGGATTAGAGAGTGGGCTGCCATTCGGGAGACCCAGGTTAAATCCTGGTAACGTCAATGAGTTTTTCTGTCAGAGTAATAAAGAAATAATCATAACCTGAACATTTTCGCGGCGACTGCACTAGCTGTGCGACCATCACATTCCTAAGGCTCATGCTTCCCCTGTCCTACATGACATTAAAAAGCGGTTTCACAGGTAGTATAAGCAGGTTTTTTAAAATGTTGACTGAGGGTATGTCCTATCATCTTCACTGTTGCTCTTGAAACTCGAGATGGATTAGTTGATGTCTGATTCTGCTCCACTGGCTCATGCTTTATTTTACTTGTGGTCATCTCATACAAAGTATACTACAGAAATATTTCTTGCTGAAAGTCTAGTTTGGGAATGATATTCTTGAGTTTTAAACCTTGTTTCTTGAGTCAGTGTGCAAACTCCTTGGCCTTACCGTGGATTGAACCCGGGTCTCTCGCATGGAAGCCTCGCTCTAATCCATTCAGCCAGATTCTCCACTAATGTCAATAAATAGCAATATATTTCAAGAATTTGAGTAGTCTACAAAATATGAATCACTGAATTTACCTTGGCAAATTTAGCTAGCTTATGAGTGACATCTTTCATAAAGATGCACAATGAAGTATTCAGATTTTTCCATCTGCCATCCATCCCACATCTGTGAGTAGCCATTGCTAATTTGTCTCCCCTCTGGCATGGCTGAGAAACCAAGAGACCAGCCATGGACTCATCCCAGTTGTAAATACCTTTTGCAGTGCGATTTGTCACTGCAGGACAGGCTAATAGAACTTCAGGTGTACGTACTTCAACATGCACCTTGACAACAGAAACAGTAGACAATGGTTCACTACATTAACATAAGCACAAAGAATTATATACATCTTAACAGATGTACTATTATATTCAAAGTATTAACAATATAGTAACTTTTAGTCGGATGTATACAGAAAAATGTTGTAAAGAAAAACAAATGGAGGATACAACCCAGAGCACGACAATATAAATACATTAAACAGAAAAGTGCAGAGCACAGTTTTCAGACTTCAGAATGATGATAATATACTACACTTTCTGGTATAACTATAAGAGAAAAAAAAATAATAGTAGAGTATGCAAGACAAAAAAGAATGTAAAAATTATGGAAAATCTTTATATAACAATGACTTAATAATAAACATAAGAGGAAATGGTTTTTTAATCAAGATGTTTTATTGTAAGGTAGTAAGTCAGGGACTATGAGCCAATAAGTATTAAAATAATTATCCCTCTGTATTTTCCTTTCAAGAAATCGGAAACATTTCACCATTAAGCGGAAAGCAATAATCAATAACAATTTTTTATTGTAAGGAATAAGTCATTGAGCATGACCAAACAAATATGAAAATAAGCTCAGCTGTAATATATGCACTGTCTCTGAAGAATTCTTTGATAACAAGGACTCATGAAATGACTAACTGAACAGTGACAAATATTGCCAAAATAAGTAGACAAACATCACTGAGATTAAGTTCTAGGAAAACAGTAAAGCATGAGAAAAAACATAATAAAAGATACATTCTTCTTCTTCGAACGCTCTATATCGTCCACTTGTTAAACCACTCTTTGTGATAGGTGTGTGATCCAAGCCTAAGAGGGATTGTATGTTGTGCCAGTTATGCACCTACAAGTAGGCCAGCACATCCGATTTCTGCGATGCTTATATTTACTAGTGTAGCTTCCTAGGCCCCTACCTCAGTCGCCTCTTATGACATGCCATGTAGGTCGCAGTGTTACTATTCTTTGCCCGCTTACGGCCCTGATAACACATGGTGATAAGAGATATATAAAACCGAGAACGAGTGAGATAAGATGGATGACAGTCTAAAGTTTTTCCCTGGAAGCAGAACTTATTTAAGATTTTTACAAAAAAACTTCCATCTTATTGGATAAATTACAACAATAAAAATGGCACATGAAGATGGTAGCCATTGTGTAAAGAAAAGTAGCAGTATATATATTATCTTATCAGTTTGGTAGACTTACTGTTTTAGTCTGATTTCCTGTGGGTGTTGTCACAACACAGCTCCATTCACCAGCATGTGATGAATCTAGACTCTCCACAACAAGTCTATGGTTAATGACAGTGTGGTCAGGATTGTGTGATGTATAAACAAATACACCAATAGTTTTGTTGGTTGTGACAAGCTGACCACCACGAAACCATGCTATTTCCATTTTGCCTGGCGAGACAGAGGCATGACATTCGAATGGTAGCTTGTCTCCTTGAAACACAAGCTGGCTCTCAGAAGGACGGATATCAAATATTGGTAGCTGAATTTTGTGATCTGAAGATAAGAACATAGCTAACTATTTGAGAATCATTTATAACTGTAAGAATGTCACAGTCATAAGTCATGAGAATTAATATGTGAATGTAGAATACAGAACAAAATGGTAGATGTTACATTAATCTACAACCATCAGTCAGGTTGTTTAAACTGCAGCAAATGATGACCACGGATAAAGACCTTTTAGTCAAAACATTGGTTTAGTTTGGTGCTGTCAAGTAGTAGCATGTCCCTTGCATCCTGCCACTTTCGAACATCACTTTCACCACAGCCCATCTAAAAACTCCCTGTCTCTAGCAAGTTCTCCCGCCCCCTCCAGTGTCACGTTCAAGGTTTCTCTGATGTCCTGCTGTCACCTTTGTCGTGGTCGTTCCCTACCTTGTACTCCAGGAACCGTGCCTTCCATTACCGTTCTCTGCAAATCACTGTGACGTTTAATGTTGTCAAAATATTTCATCTTCCGGGACATGGTGTTATGTATGAGCCAATGCTCCTCAATATGCAGGTCTTTGTTTTTTTCCAGGACGTTCTAAGATGTTCTGGTGCTGTACTTTATTAAAATACCTGACTTTGTATTTTGATATTTAATCTTTAGTATAGTTTTAATATAGTCTACCCCATTATAGATAACCATGGATACAAATTATCATTGTAAACAATATCTGTAGTGTAACACTAATATTAACCAAGAGATTGAAAAATAAGTAAATCAAGTATTTTAGACACATAAAGAGACAAGACACTCTTTTGATAACCATACTAAAAGAAAGGTTGGAGACAACATATAAATGAGAAGGAAACATTAGCAGATGAGCAAGGAACAGTTTGGCAAAATGTATCGTCATGTTAGGAGAACCATTGGGGGCTATGATACTTGATCTAATCTGAATGTTAGCAACTTTATACTAATGTTTACTAATATCAATAAAGTTATCATTCATTTAGTGATAACAGAAAAGTGTGGTTATTACAAGACAAAGTGTCCAGGATAGATACCAATGATGGTTTGTGAGAAAGAAAAAATATTCACCAACCACAATGTAAATCTTTACGGTTCAGTTTTGACAATGGTTGCCCTCTCAATGGATCTGGAAAGGCACAAATCGTAGAACCTGGAATACGCACATGCTGTGCTTTGCTCCACTTGAGAATCCACTTTAAATGACAGTCACAGTGCAGATAATTTGAGCTGAACTCACTGCAATCATACACAATAAGCGATTAAATATCCATATAATTGGGACACACACTATCACATTTACAATGATTAAACACACAAACTTGGCATTAATGTAAAATATCAAATAATCTTCAACGTTATCAAAAGCAATTACAATGTTTGATACGATTTAGTTTTAATTTCAGTTTTGAATATCTTTATTGCACTCAGGACATATCCATAGGTGCTCCGATCTCCTTCCCAATACCTCCAACAGCGCCCAGCTGTACCAGTACCAGTTCGATATTGATTGATGAGCCTACTTGTATACTTGTTGCTCTGACTTTTCTGGCCACTCCAATCTTCAATCCAAACTCTCACAATCTAGCAGTTGATGTAGATTGGTTTAAATGAAAATCCTCTTTGCTGACACATTCTATGAGGGCATTCAGAATGTCAGTTCTATCCTTTGGCTGACCCCACCATGTGCCCCGGAACGAAGATGAAGATGCTGCGAATTATTGACGCTAGTAGGGGTTCAGTCCACTGTGCTCATGATTACTAATGAGAAACATATGGAAAAATTCCAGTGAAAGGAGAACTAAAGAAAAGATGCTGGCGTCATGGAGAACAGTGCCAGAAACAGATATTAAAGTGAATAGGAAGACATGAACAGGATATTACAAGATAAAAAAGAATAGTGAATATGTGTTGAGATAATATGCTTCAGAAGAAACTAAATGGATGGATTATTATTATTAGAATTTACATATATTTCAGAGATTAACAAAGACCAGTTGATTTTTTTTTTAAAAAGTAAAAAAATGTACAAGAACAGGACAATAGCAAACTTGATAATTGTATCAGAAGATATCAAATATACAAAGTTTTGATTTTTTTAAATCCTGGTAGTTGTTGGTATTTGTCAATTTATTATTAAATCTATAGAAATTAAATTTAATATACAAACTACTATGTTAATAAACATGAGTTACGTATATGTATATTCAAGAAAACCCAGAAATCTAATCCAGAGCACGATTCACTAACAGCTCGTCATTGCATTCAGTGGCATTCTGACAAGTTCTGTGGCTCTGCATGTGTCAAGATATATCGATATTGTAGTTAGATTTATCCACTGTTCCCCACTCCACCTTCTTCTTCTGCAACTTCTGCTATGCGACTACTCTGGTATGTATCATTAACAGGGCATTGCGCTTGAGGTCTTCCCTGTTTTCCGCATAGTTTGTTTTGTAGGGTTGTTTCTGTTGGTCAGATTTCAATTTTCACACTACTTAAGTTGGGGCAGTCTTGCAGGTTGGGGCAGTCTTGCAGGATGTGCTCTGGGGACTGCTTTGGTGCTGCACAGGTGCAGGCAGCCGAGTCCCATTCTATAGAGGTGTGCTCTGAGACAGCAGTGTCCCCCGCTTCATCAATTGTAAATGTCTACATACACACTTGGTTTGAAGGGAGATTATTTAACCTAGTCAGACAGAAAGCAAGAGAAGGGAAATAGTCACTAGGGATATGCTGTTTTCTGATGACACTACCCTTGGTCACATATACATAATCAGAACTTTATGCCCCCATGATAAAGGCCTGCAATGGCCATTAAAGATTTTGGTTTCACCATCAAGTCTATATATAATGTAATGCTGTGGATATGTCCGGAGTGCTATGATGGTAGTCCTCATATAACTGTTAATGTGATCCAGGGCGCAGAATTTATGCTGGACATCTGACTCTAATTTTTCTGGCAAAAGAATTGAGAGATAAACCTTGAAGGCGTTGGACATGAATACACCAAACTGGGAAGAGTTTGTCAATGATCGGTTCAGTTGTAAACATGCTCTAAAAAATTATGAAGTTGACCCATGCCTCCCACCAACATAAAAAGTTTTAGTTTAGTTTAGTCGTCGGATCACCATCACTGCACGTCGAACAAATTAGTCCATAAGTGCTCCGATCTCTCCCTCAGTATGTCCATCAGCGTGTGGCTACTAACGACACCGGTTCTTTGTTGGTTTACAATTCTTCTTTGTCTGCCAGCATAGCGTTCTTGTCGAGCTACACCACACTTAACTTTGAGTTCTTGCAGTCTGGTTAGTGTTGTGGATTCACCGCTATTACGTGAATCATGTACACGCCCTCTCTCCCTTAAGGAATTTATAATATCAGCCTGGTCCATTGCTCGTCCGCTTTGGACAGCAGCCATACCTGCAAGCCTATCCGCACGTTCATTCCCCTTACACCTGCATGCCCTGGCACAAAAATAAAACTGATCTTTGTCAGCTTAGACCTCCCCAGCGATTCTATCCAATGTCTCCTAGCCCATCCTGTTTCAATCTTCCTGAGCATACTCATTGAGTCACTGAGAAAACATGCATGGATAAAAGTCTGTGATTCTAGCCAAATCATCGCTTTGGTAACCGCCATGATTTCCATAGTGAGACTGCTCGTAGTCACGGCAAAACCACCACTGTCTTCCTTCACAACATCACCTCCACCTGAGCAGTGAAAGCCCACGAGCTCCGCACATGCCGAATCACCGAACCATCCGTATAAATGATTACATCATGCTCAGATGCGTTCTCAGAAATTAATGCCTGAACCTCTGCCTCCACAACAAGTGGGTTGTGTTGCCTGCATTCTTTATCAAGTTCGATGCATACAGAAAAGGATGTAGCGATTCCTCTTGGCACTGGTATCCATTCTTCACCGGGATCAATGTCTTCAAGTGTACACACCTGTTCAATACAGTCCTCGGCCTGACCCATCCAAGATTGTCCTCTTTTTAACCTATTTCCTTTTGTCTCTTTATTTCCAAGTGCAGAGGATGTTGTGTGTCAGCATTGACTCGAAGGTATGCTTGTGCACGGCTCATCAGTATTCTATACTCCATAGTAGGATAGTCAAGGAGATAGCGCATCGCCCTGCACGACTATCTTTAGTGCAACCAAGTATAATGCGCATCGCCTGTTCTGTATTCGTTCAAGTCGTTCTATCTGACTATGACTGAGAGTCAGGATTGCCAGCGCATACTCAAGTACAGAAAGGACCAGACCCTGGTATAAAAGACAAAGATGGCGCTGTTCACAATCCGCCGCAGCCATTACCCTCATCGCCAGCAAACCTTTCTTCGCCTTCATTATCACATGAGCTATGTGTTCCGTAAAAGCTAGACTACGATCAAAACGCAACCCCAGGTATTTCAGAGACTGAGATCGCTCCATCACCTCTGAACACAAAACCACAGATGGTGTTGGAGTGTTGACGATGTGGTTGTTTAAAGAGAACCATGTCACCGCTGCTTTTGTGGGGTTGACCAATGCTCCTGCTTCAACACACCATCTACCTATGCGGTCGAGTTCTGACTGAAATTCCTCCACAAGCTGTTCTCTATCCTTGCTCTGACGATACACCAACACATCATCTGCATATGACATTGTCCTTCCTCTACCCGTATCTGCTCTTTTGTGATGCTCACAGTATAGGAATTGAACAACACCAGAGATAATGGTGACCCCTGTGGTAAGCCAGGGTGGATTGTTGTTGGTGATGACGCCCAACTGCCACATTTAAACACTATCTTTCGCTGGAAGAGGGCCGCAAAGATCCAATTGAGGAGGAATGGGCTGATATTGAGTTCAGTCAGCTGCACCATTAAAAATGCAACGGCACTCTATTATAGGCATCTTCAAGGTCAATTGCAGTAGCACATGTCTCAATGCCCGAGTGAAAACCCTCATAGACATCGTAGGCGAACACGCTGCGTACACCATGTCTCTCTATATGGACGGTACCTCCAAGGGTGGGTGGAAGGAGAGTAACCTCTCTAGTTGGCAGGATATTTTCCTGGCAATTATTTTCTCCAGCAACTTGCCTATTGTATTCTGCATGGTGATTACCAGATAGCCCTGAATTTTTGTGTGGTCTTTGCCAGGCTTCGGCAAGAGGTAGCTGTGCAACCATTCTTCGTTGATTATTGCAGTCGTAATGCTTTTGTTGTAGATGCCAGCCAGTTCTTCCCACTCCCCATCAGACAACTCGCCAATGTCACCATATCGTATGCCATCTGGACCAGGTGCACTGTTTTTGCTCTCCGTACAGCATCCTTGATTTCCTCCACCGTCACCAAATCATCTACATCTAATTCCTGGTTCTTACATTTAGCTGCAATGGAAAGTGTAACATAAAAAGTGCTAGAATTAAGTAACAACTCATAAAAATCCTCTAAAGGCACTACATCCATAGTTTAAAGACAAACAGGATGCCATCATCATATTCATCACTGTATAGAACAAGTGTTGTTCTGTGAATTTTCAGATGGGAAGAGGCACCAAGGTAGACCCCTGCTCAGATATAAGGATGTCTGCATAGCCTCAATAAAGAACATTTCTATCCACCCCAACAAATGTGAAAAACTAGCTGATGACCGAGTTATGTGGAGAACAACATTACGCAAAAGTGCAGAATCTTTTTGACAAGAGACTTAGGGATGAGCTGAAAGGCAAGAGAGACAAGCGCAAACTCAGAAGTCACAGTAAAACACTTGCCAATTGACTGTCTGTAAAGAAGGCCATATTACTGTACAGTGTAGAAACATGCACAGTGAACAAGCAGCTAGATGACAAGAATGAAGTCCTCAATATGTGCATATTTAAAAGAGTATGATTTATTTCATTTGATAAAATAAAAACACATTTGCATAGACAATGCTAAATGTTTGGAAAATAAACATCAAGAGTTAGACATAGGCCTGTCAGAATAAAATAGCATGACAAGAAATATAAAACGACAGATATTGTCGCAGCATTTAACTTGATCTGGTTGTAGTATGTGACAAACTTGATCATTTAACATAAATTCTATTTTAAAACACAACACAAAACATCATTCATAGACATTTATGAAACAACTAAAATAACACAATCAACTTCTCACAAATAATAAGCACACAGAATTCACATTTACTTACATGCGTTTCAGGGATCTTAGATCACTAAAGGTGCCATCAAGAATTGTAGAAATGAGGTTGCCAGACAAATATCTTAGTGAAAAAAAAGAGGGTGTGGGGGTGTAGTAGGTATAATGAATAATCCTCTGTGAGCACAAACTTATGTTACTAAATTCATATAAGAACCTAATATACATTATAATACAGATAAAATGTTGATAAACAAATGCTTATGTAAGATTATATAATTATCTAGTTGCTCAGCATCATGTTGCGAACAAAGAATGCCATTGTACATTGCCTTCATAGATCTAACAAAGGCACTTGACCTGGTGAGTAGATTTGGCCTCTTCAAGCTTTTGGAAAAAATCGGCTGTCCTCCTACATTGCTTAAAATCATAACATCATTCCATAACAACATGAAGGGTACAGTGATGTTTAATGGGACCTCCTCCAGCGCTTTTCCTATCAATAGCGGTCAAGCAGGTGTGTACTTGCACCCACACTCTTTGAGATATTTTTCTCCCTATGTATCTCTCATGCTTTTGAATCTGCCGAAGAAGGAATATTTCTCCACACAAGATCAGATGGAAAATTATTCAACATGGTGCGACTCAAAGCAAAGACCAAAGAGTCACCATCAGGGAACTTCTGTTTGCCAATGATGCAGCATTAACATCACACACAGAGGAAGGGCTACAACACCTCATGGACAGATTTGCTGCAGCATCAAATGAATTCGGCATGACCATCAGCCTGAAGAAAACAAATATAATATTCCAGGATATTAGTATTCCAGGATATTAATATACTGCCATACGTTTGAAGCAGTCAACACCTTTACATACCTTGGCTCTGTCATCAGCAGCAACCTCTCCTCGATGATGAAATTAGTAGTCGCATTGGGAAGGCCTCCACTGCTATGTTTAAATTAGCAAAGCGCGTATGGGAAAACAGGACACTCACAAGAAACACCAAGACACAAGTATATAAAGCTTGTATTCTCAGCACTCTGCTGTATGGTAGTGAGACATGGACAACATATGCTAGACAAGAACATCGCCTTAACACCTTACACATGCGCTATCCCAGGAGAATATACAACATCTGATGGCAAGACCACATCTCCAAAATAGAAGTCCTGAACAGTGCTGGCATTCCAAGCATGTACACCTTGCTGAGCCAGCGACGTTTGAGATGGCTGGGACATGTGTGCTGTATGAGCGATGATAGAATCCCAAAGAACATTCTATATGGTCAACTCGCAACTGGTGGTAGACAGCATGGGCGCTCATTATTACGCTTCATTGACACCTGCAGCGTGATCTAACTTTGATCTAACAAAGAACACTGGGAGCGGCTGGCCAAAGACAGGCAAGCATGGCGAGCGGCAGTGAGGGGCGACTCAAAAGGAAAAGAAGAAAAACAACATCACATGTGGAGGCAAAAGAGAGAGCAGAGAGAACATCCTATGTATCAGCTCCAGTTTTACCTGCAGCAACTGTGGCAAGGAGTGCCACTCCAGAATAAGCCATTACAGCCACAAGAAACGTTGTGATTCAGCGCAGAACATACTACGTGATGCAAAACCTATTGTCTCCTGAGACAAAGAGGGCAATGATGATGATATTTTGAGATAATCATACATTAAACATATCGGTGGACAGAAAGATACTCTTAGTGTCTCTAAAATGCATCAATATAGACACCACTTGCTGGGAATTCCTTGCGCAAGATCGGCAAATGTGACGCTGCAGCAACACAAGAGGAGCTTTCATAGCTGAGAATCGTTGTACTGTTGAGGCGCAGAGAAAGCGAGCTATGCAAAAAGACAAAACACACAACACCCACATGTCCAACCTTGATCATGTATGCCCCACCTGTGGTAGGGGATTATGTTCCAGAATTGGACTCTCACCTCTGAATACACCAGAGAGGTGCAACAACACATGTCTGAAGCTGTTGTTATCATCGCTAGCAATGGACTGCTATTATTATTATATTATGCATAAACCAGAATGTTTATATTTGTACTGTCAGGTTCACATTTAGATACACCTGTTAGAACAAGTTTTGTCAAACACTACATTAATGTCATTTAATAGCATTTATAGTATTCTAAGTTTAAAAAAATGACTTACAATTTATCCAGTTTTGGCAGACCTTTGAACATGCTGTTATGTATAGCTCCAATGAGATTTTTGGACAGGTCTCTGTGAACAATTTTAAACAACAATTACTCAATATATATATATATATATATATATATATGATGAAAATCGTGGCATATCCTAAAGAACGTAGCCATCAACCACAGTAAACTAGTCGTTGATTTTTCTAGGCACCACTTATACATTCAGTAGTTTGCCATATCTCTTAATCGATCTATCTAGAAAGAACTCAAAATTAAACAAAACTAGCTGCTGCTACAAATAATAAGATTGAGAAAATTAAAGCATTTTAGACATATAAAGAGACATGAAGGGTTGAAGAAGACCATTATGGAAGGAGACATCCAAGCAAAGAGGAAGACCCCAGAGAAGATGGATTCAGGATGTAATTAATGATTTGAGCATGACGGCTGCGGAGTCAGGTCATCTAACCTATGAGAGATAGAAATTCAGAAAGACTGTTAGTGTAGCAAAGTTCTGCCCAGGACAAACTATTTGATGATAATATATTTAAATATATCATTCATCTTTGGCTTAAAATTCAAAACTGGTAAACAAAATGTGGCAACTAACATATACATATTTATTTGTTTGTTTACATGTTCATTGTTTGGTCTCAGGTAGAAGCACACAATCTGATTTACAAGTAGAATTCCACAATCTGCACATTGATTTATTCACAATCATCATGTGCCTTACCTAGGGCTAGAAGTATGATTTTCAAGTGTTTTATCTCTCTCTCTCATGCCATATATATATATATATATATATATATATATATATATATATATATATATATATATATATATATATATATATATATATATATATATCTATATATATATATATTAAACTAAGACTGAATATATATATATATATATATATACATCATACAAATTTAAACTGTCTATTTTTATTATCTTTCAATGATTATATTTTCATTTCAATATTTTCCAGGACTTCTTTATTCATTTCTTTCTATATATACATACATTAAACAAAAAATTATAATAGCCTTTTCAGATCTTAGGGTATGAAGTGCCTGTCACGTAATATTTCTAGACTCCAGTATGCAGGAGGTGGAAGGGCCAATTCCTTTCCGTACATGTGGAATGTCGAGTGTGGGATTGAGCCCACAACCCTTCTGAGGCCGAGTCGATAGGCAACGCTACGCATTATGCTAATCCGCCCCACTTTAAATATACCGATAGTAAAAACAAACACAAAAGCAAGTTCAAATAACATTCATTGCACAAATTAAACATTTCATATTGGAAGAAATAAATTCAAAGATCTCAGACCTTCTTCCTCCCTTCTACATCTCTCTTATCATTCCACACAAAAAAATTGCTTGTTGATAAACCCTCTTCATTGCCTATGTTCTACATCTTTTTTAATATTTAAAATATTTCTGCTGCTAATCTTTCTATCCTGCAAGAACCTTTTCTCCAGAACCATACTGTATAAACAGCTTGAATGCACAAAAATAACTATAATAATGGCAATGAAGGAAATACTTGAACACATAAACAACATCAAGTACTTACAATTTCTTCAGGCTCTGTAATCCTGCAAAAGCATCTGATTCAAGTATGGTAATCTGGTTACTACTCAGGTTTCTGTAAAACAAAAATACAATCAATTGGTGCCAAAATTGTGGGAGTCTGGCAGCAAATCTAGTATAACCAGGAATGTTCATAAAGAAGATGAAAATCATATAATACTACAGAAGCGGCTAAGAGGAAGACAAGGATATAAGTAAGAAGGAAACATCAAGAGATGAATAAAAAAATATGTCAGAATGTAATATCACAAACGTAGCATGTGAGATCCATTACTGTAACCATAACAGTTAACATTTGATGTACTGATGACATGTTCCTTAGATCATACAGGAGACATGGGATAGAAGAATTATTGGGAGTACCTTCTGAAAAAAAAAAGTTCTAATGATAGCTTAAGATGAAACACTCGAAGATGGATACAGCATGTGATATATGACTTGAACAAGTCAACAAGAAAGGTATATATATATATATATACACACACACACACACATAAGATAGAGAGAACACACACACACAGGCACACACACACACACACCCCATTGTGCAAATTAATTTAGGATAACTGTTTTTTAACTTTTTTCCCATTGATTATCACATTTTTATGAAGGAAAGCTGCAATGTGGCCTTTATTTATTTATTTTGGAAATGGATATATCATCATTGTTTGTGAATTACATAATGTAATATTTGTGTAGGCGCGGCCATTACATCAACCAAGACTGAATCATACTTATTATTATTTGGGAGGTTACTGTTCCAACTATTTGCTATGATTCAGCTGTGGGAGACATAGTACAGACCAGCTTCCCACACATTCCATTCATGGTTCATATTGTATGTAATTACAAGATGAGCCTACTAGTGTATTGTATGACTTTAATGCAGTGGATATATTGTTTCATTGTTTTCTAAATGTCACAGAGATATTGGACATTTCAAGCATCGTTCTGTTAGCCAACACTACTGAGCTTATAAGTTGCAGAGAATACAATCAGTATGTTTTTAAACTACAGCATGATTCAATCAGTGGGATAGAGGAAGTGGGTGGGTGTTCAAGATCAGGTCTGTTTAATATGCTAGAAATATGTGTTGTTCACTTCATACTTTCTTGTGGTTCAGTGGTCAGAGGTTGGTCTTGATTGTCTGTAATGGTTCTAAAGGTGAAGGATTGACTTTATTGCACCCGGTTTCCCCATATGGCTCTGTCCCTGTCGGCAGAGATGGCATGCCATCAGGCAAGAGTGTTGTACCAAGCATGAACTCTGTAACTTCAGCGGCAATCCTAGGGATCTCTTACAAAAAGTGCACATGTGTCTCAGTTCAGATTTGAACCTACAACTTTCAGTAACGACATGTAAACATCTTAACCCCTTTGCCATTAACAACACCCCTCACCCCCTGCAATGGGTATGCTATTGCAGTGTCTCTTCCACTTATTTGCTATGAGATATTGTATAATGTGTGTAGATCATGTGCCTCTGCTGCATTTTCTGCTGTTTCCATCAAGACATTAATAAATCTTCCCTTATTCAATCTTGCACTTTATTTAAACATTTTATTTAGTTCTGCATATCCCTTTTCAATTTGATCTTTTTGTCACTTTGATTTTATGTAGTTAATTAAACATTCCTTCTCTTTCTTTGTCTTGCAGTGAGCTTGTTTCTAGAGCTTGCCAACCTTTTTATGTTTTCTTGATCAAATTCCCATTTTTCTTGTATGCCAATATCTGTAGAGTCAGACTCTTCCATGAATGATTGCAATCTATTCTTTATTTCCAATGTCAATGTTACTGGCAATATATTTCTCATTTATTTGAATATTGAAATGTGTTGTCTGTGTTTTATTAGTCTGCATATGTACTTTTATGAGTGTGCACAGTAAATGTGCCAATATTGATGATGACAGCTGCTCACATCTGCTCCTCTTATAACTTTGATATTGAATAGTTTTTATATTTTCTATTTACCATAAAGTGGTTGATCAGATCTGAGTCTCTTCCATTTGGAAATACCAATGTAAGAGTTTGTATATATTTTAGTGGATGAAATAGTGTATCTTGTAGCTGTGTTCTTCTTCTGTATTCTACTTTTGCTGTGTGACTATCTCAAATATGTGTCATAAACAGTGTGGTGTGCTTGAGGCCTTCACAGGTTCCCCACATTGCTTAGGGTTATTTCTGTTGGTCAGATTTCCATTCACAAGCTGCTCAGGCTGGGGCAGTCTTGCAAGATGTGCTTTGGGGACTGTTTTGGTGCCCCACAGCTGCAAGGAGCCGAGTTCCTCAGACCCATTCTATGGAGGGTGTACTCTGAGACTGCATGTCCCGTTCTAAGTTTGAAGACTGTGGTCTGCACTTTTCTGTTTAGTGTATTTATGTTGTCATGCTCTGGGTTGTATCCTCCATTTGTTTTTCTTGCAGTTGTGTTCAACCATTATTATCACAGCATACACTGTACATATCATAATAGGATAATTATGATACAGACTACATATCATATTGAAGCCAGAATTATTTGATCAAGTGATCACTAGCAAAGATGTTGAATTCTTCTTCTTCTTCTTAATTTTATCCTAGAGCAAGCAACCACCCTTTCAGCCCTCTATCCAAGGCCATCTTTTCCAAACTCACCTCTCTCCCATTTTGCATTTGCTCAACTCCATCTCAGTTTTCAAACTTGAGATCTTCTGAAGAAGTGGTCGACATTTGAATTCTTCGGTCGCTAGAATCTTCAGGTCCTCTTCTTCACAGATATGACTATGGATTCCGTGGTTGTGGTTTCTTGCTATCTAGTATTTCATGGTGGCGCTGCCAAGCTAACCTCCTTAGTTGCCTCTTTGACATGGCTAATGGTCATCTTACACTAATTTGGCCGTAACTACTCAGGCGATGATACTGAATTAGGACTTTTAAAGCATTGTGATGAAGTAAAATTCGCAATTACAGTTATTTCAGGAAAATGTTCTGTTCCTACTGACACTAAACAAACTCTCCAATAAGTGTTAATGATTTATCTGGTACTGTTATAAGAGCATATCAATAAATGCATGAGACTGATTGATTCAGATTCTGATATAGACAAGTATTGTGAACACACTTGTAAAAAATCACTGTTTTAAGTTAGAGAGAGAAAAACTCCCACATGGAGATCTACTGCTGTGGTAGAAGATGAATGAACAAATATGTCCTAGATTGGCATCGTTGGCAAAGACTTATGCATACCAACAACTTCAGAGTGATGTAAGAGATTGTTCAGTTGGTTACATTATAAACAAAACATGCTGTTCACTTGAGCCATATATTTTTGTTTACTGGGCCCCTACCCGGTAGTGCTGCAGCGGGTGGACACAGGTACGTTTGTAACGTGTTAAAACTCTGAGCCTTGTCGTTCGTTTGAATGAGAGTTGCTCAGAAATTGTTTAATTTAGTTGCCTATTGGCTCTATGAAGACTCCCACCCCCCTGGTCGCAATCAAGTAGGTACTACACTTTGATATTAGCCAAAAAGGTTGAGAAACCACATAACGTGAACATGTTCGTTTGTCTAAGAGACTGAGTGAAAGGACATTCTATTTTGAATTATTTAAGCCATTTGAAAGTCATAACTTTATCTCATCATCATCAGTGCCGTGCCGGCTGGCGTAGGCGATCATGGATCTCCACAAATCTCTATCTTTGGTGTTTGCTATCAATTCAGATGTTGAGCTGTACCGTGCCATGAAGTCAGGCTAACCAAAATTTTCTCTCTGTCTTCCTCTGTCTCATCTACCCTCGATTTTACCAGTTGTTACAATGTGTTCTAAACCTCCCTCCTCATCACATGTCCGAAAATGATGACTGCTTCTTTCTTATATTGATAAGTTTTCTCTGTGTCTTGACCTCATTCAACACCTTGGCATTAGTGATTTTAACAGTCCATGGAATTCTCATCATTCTTCTGTAAAACCACATCTCTGTGGCCTCCAGAGATTTTTCTATTTGTTTGTTTATTGTCCATGACTCGCATCAAATGCACTGACTTTATCTACTTAATTTTTACAATGTTTAAAAAAAGTAACTAATCGTTCATTTTGTGTTGTAATAGTTATATATCAAAATTTCAGTAAATACCAGACCTGCTCTATATATAATCTAGATTTTTTGTAGCGTTCTGTTGCCACATCATCTCATTGTGTATATACGGACATGCTCACGTCACATTCTGACCTTTTACCTTCAAAGAATCTGAAGAATAACATGTTGCTGTTGGGAAAGGGAGGGAATGTATCGCATACACAGATCATAAACAATAAATGTATCAAGACAGTTGCGACCCTACCAACGGGAAGAGTGGTTCGCGATAGATGGTAGCATGGCCAACTAATGCAAGATTATCATTACTCTTGGAAGGGAATGTAGAGATTGTGACAACATGAAGGCTGAACTTGCAAGTAACCAATAACCGAAATCGAAAATTCCTGCCTAATGGGGGCTGATTTTTGTATATGTTTGATGAACACTGTAAGCATTTTTGGAAGTTGACTCAATTCTATGCCTTCATGGTTATTTATTGATGAAAAATGTTAATACTACTGATATTCCTTAATGTTAAACTTAATTTGTAACATAATATAACCTTGACTTAGAAATATGTTGTTTTTAAAATGAATTAGTCTATATACAATAACACTGGAATACGAGGATCAAGCGACAGTTATGGACTTATTTACTAGAATTTTTACATGAGCCCGACGGCTGTATGTTATCGGAGGCCACGCCATTGGCAAATAATCAACATCTTGATGTTACGGTTGTAGTTGTCATGCTACAGAAAGCACAACAGAAAGACGATGTCAGGTGATTTTGTACATGCTTTCTGCATAGCTGGTCTGCAATGTCACATATTACTTATATGGAGTCAGAAACCGCAATTTTAAAAAAAAATGTGGAACATGATATATTGCTTGTATGCAAATTAATACCATATATGATAGATATGGTAGTATCAGTATATAGTGAACTGTATGGAAATGATGAAATGTGAAGAGTAAGATGATTAGAGGAAGCGTGGATGGGATCACAAACGATGAAAGGAAAGATGATTAGAGGAAGCGTGGATGGGATCACAAACGATGAAAGGTAAGATGATAAAAGGAAACATGGATGGATACAAACGATGAAAGGAAAGATGATTAGAGGAAACATGGATGGAATCACAAATGATGGAAGGAAAGATGATTAGAGGAAACGTGGATGGGATCACAAACGATGAAAGGAAAGATGATAAAGGAAATGATGGATAACAAGGAGAAAGAAGATGATAAAAGGAAAGATGATAAAAGGAAAGATGATAAAAGGAAACATTGATGGGATAACAAACGATGAAAGGAAAGGTGATTAGAGGAAACGTGGATGGGATCACAAATGATGAAAGGATAGGTGATTAGAGGAAACGTGGATGGGATCACAAATGATGAAAGGAAAGGTGATTAGAGGAAACGTGGATGGGATAACAAATGATGAAAGGTAAGATGATAAATTAAACGTGGATGGGATAACAAATGATGAAAGGTAAGATGATAAATGAAATGTGGATGGGATAACAAATGATGAAAGGTAAGATGATAAAAGGAAACGTGGATGGGATAACAAATGATGAAAGGTAAGATGATAAAGGAAACGTGGATGGGATAACAAATGATGAAAGGTAAGATGATAAAAGGAAACGTGGATGGGATAACAAATGATGAAAGGAAAGATGATAAAAGGAAACGTGGATGGGATAACAAATGATGAAAGGTAAGATGATAAAAGGAAACGTGGATGGGATTACAAATGATGAAAGGTAAGATGATAAAAGGAAACGTGGATGGATACAAATGATGAAAGGTAAGATGATAAAGGAAACGTGGATGGGATAACAAATGATGAAAGGTAAGATGATAAAGAAACGTGATGGATCACAAATGATGGAAGGAAAGATGATCAAAGAAAACGTGGAATAGTGATAAAAAGAAAAGTGATAAAGAAATATTATCAAGAAACTTCTTTTATGTTTTGTTTTTAAATCGAAATGCCTCGTAAATTACGGTCAGGTAATAACATTTTTTTTTTTTAAACGCACATCAAAGATCGAGATGTAATTTGAGTCATACCCACCGATGCCGCTCGGTACCAGGATGATAATGTACATGCAGCAGTATAAACAACGAAAGGAGGGCGGTAGAACAAAACGTAGAAAACATGTGAAAGGATGATATATATTGCATATAACAAAGTCCCAACATCTGACACTGCAATGTACGAGGAATATGTGCAGACAGCTTCGTGACAGATGTGGAAATAGATGGCTGGAATAAATAGAGGAGGTAGGCAAAATATTGAAATGATAAAACAGACTGATCAGACAGGAGTTTACTGTCTTGTTCATCAGTAACACGCTAGCTTTGTAGTGTTACTAATATTATACATGTTAATATTGGTATAATACTAGTGTTGAATCTGTAGGCAACACAAGTTTGCTAAAATAAAATGGACACAGTGAAATTGTAGGAATTATGAGAGCTGAACAACTGGTGTAAGATGGCAATAACAATAGCTATTCCACTACAGAATCATGAGGGAATCAAAAACATTTATCAAATGGGAAATCAGCATGCGCATGGAGACGGAAAACTGGCAGAAATTAGCCACAAGACTATCATTCTAAGGTTAGACAGAAGTCAAAAATGTTACCAAACCACCATCGTTAGGCTTTTAGTTAACTCGTTTCTTAGACGCGTGGTCTGGGTTCAATTCCACAGTGGGTGTGGAATATTTTTACGATAGTTTTATTCTTATTTTTATTCTTCTATGCGTTCGTTCTTTACGACCAATTTTAATCACTCTTTGTGATATGTTTGATCTTTGCCAAGAACGTGTATACGTTGCACATTGGTTTGGTAGGCCCCTAAACGCATAGACTTCTACACGGTTAGGACTCGTGCATACGATTTCGGCCAAACTTCCTTAGTCGCCTCTTACGACAAGCGTGGCAGGTAACAGTGGTTATATTCTGCACACCCCAAATTTGGGCGCCGGTAACCACTCGGGCGGTTCCCGATAGTAACGGCTCTCAGGTCGACTCAGCCTCAGTTGGGTACCAGGAAAAGCACTGGGAAGTAAAGGCAGCCGACATGAAGTTGACCACATCACCCATCATGTGCCGACTGTCAATGAAAAATACGGGTATTCACAGTATTACCCAATAAACCTAGAGGTATGATAAATGGTTTCTTTACGTTTTCTTTACTATCTTTAAACTTCGCACACGACACTGTAGTCTATAAGCCAATCTTTACGTTTTCTTCACTATCTTTAAACTTCGCACACGACACTGTAGTCTATAAGCCCATCTTTACGTTTTCTTCACTATCTTTAAACTTCGCACACGACACTGTAGTCTATAAGCCCATCTTTACGTTTTCTTTACTATCTTTAAACTTCGCACACGACACTGTAGTCTATAAGCCCATCTTTACGTTTTCTTCACTATCTTTAAACTTCGCACACGACACTGTAGTCTATAAGCCCATCTTTACGTTTTCTTCACTATCTTTAAACTTCGCACACGACACTGTAGTCTATAAGCCCATCTTTACGTTTTCTTTACTATCTTTAAGCTTCGCACACGACACTGTAGTCTATAAGCCCATCTTTACGTTTTCTTCACTATCTTTAAACTTCGCACACGACACTGTAGTCTATAAGCCCATCTTTACGTTTTCTTCACTATCTTTAAACTTCGCACACGACACTGTAGTCTATAAGCCCATCTTTACGTTTTCTTCACTATCTTTAAACTTCGCACACGACACTGTAGTCTATAAGCCCATCTTTACGTTTTCTTCACTATCTTTAAACTTCGCACACGACACTGTAGTCTATAAGCCCATCTTTACGTTTTCTTACTATCTTAAACTTCGCACACGACACTGTAGTCTATAAGCCCATCTATTCTTCACTATCTTTAAACTTCGCACAGACACTGTAGTCTATAAGCCCATCTTTACGTTTTCTTCACTATCTTTAAACTTCGCACACGACACTATAGTCTATAAGCCCATCTTTACGTTTTCTTCACTATCTTTAAACTTCGCACACGACACTGTAGTCTATAAGCCCATCTTTACGTTTTCTTTACTATCTTTAAACTTCGCACACGACACTGTAGTCTATAAGCCCATCTTTACGTTTTCTTTACTATCTTTAAACTTCGCACACGACACTGTAGTCTATAAGCCCATCTTCACAAGATGAAAAGTTGCTAAAACTGACCAATGCGCATGTCAAAAGTGTCTCATAGACTTTCGAACACATTTTCCAAACTTGCTCCCTTCACAACGTCTTGAGATCTCCAATCTGGCCCAGTGAAACTAATAAAAAGAATAAATTGTGGGGTACCCGCTAGGACATCCTGCTGACGATCGTATTCATTAAGACATCTCATCTCGTTGCTTCTTAACATAGGAAAATATGATAGTAGAAGAAAGAAAAAAATTCAAATAAAAACCCGTCATTATATACTGCACACATTATACATATCCCAAGACCGATTTCTGGAAGCAGACAAAAATGCTAGGGAAAATGTTCATCTGGGATGATAGCGCTAGCGTCCATCAACAGCTAGAAAAAAAAAAAAATAACTGGAATCCCTGAAGAAATAAATGCTTCTAAGATTTGCAGACATGTGATGTGCAGAATAAAAATATGAACCGCTGAAACTAAAATTATCTTCTCTGACCTGTCCGGAGCTGTTGTATGAAATATGAATTTTTACACACAAAAATAACACCCGAGTGAATATATTCACACGCCCGTGGTAGGAAATTTTCACCACAGATTGACACACACATTCATTACAAAGAGACAAAAAACACGGGGTTTTTTAATAAAGAGGACAGCTATCACAGATAAAATGCAAGAAAATCTAGACAAGGACTCAATCTAATATAACGATATGCACATCAAGATGAATGAATTCACATATTAACAGGGAATGAGGTGAGTGTTTCACTCTACAACACAAATATTAACTCCTTGTGGACCAGGAGCCACACTAAGTGGCGTTTCTACTCTATAAAAGGCTATTGCCCTGGTTCACTTAGAGTTAAGTGTGACTATCTGGATACACTAATGTCCAGAGAATTCGTTAACGGATATCTCATACACTAGGTATGAAAGTGTAGTGGAGGAATTTAATGGTCTTTGAGTGATGTTATATTCATTTTGTTGGCACTGTTCTGTCGTTGCACACGATAGTTTGTGCAAGATCGTCAAATGTGTCGCTGTAATATCACAAAAGAATCTCGCATAGCTAGCTGAGAATCGTTGTACTTTTGAGACGCTGATAAAATGAGCTGTGCGGAAAGACAGAAAACACAACATCCACATGTCCAACCCTGATCATGTACAGAACAGCTGGGGCACATGTGGTAACGGATGGTGTTCCAGGATTGAACTTTAGTTACTTCTACAGACTCACACACACAACACACATTAGAGGTATGTAGCAACACAAGTTTAAGTTCGCTGTCAACATCGCTTGCGATGAACGGTTATTAATAGTATATTGTTATTATTATGTATCAGATTCAGTAAGTGGTGTCAATATTATAGCGATGGCATATGAACACGCTTGGAAGCATCTCGTTTATTATTAAAACCGATCTATGTGTTTGAAAAAAGTTAGATATCTTCATGGCGTATGCTTCTCTTTGCCTTACGCCTTGGCTGCACAACAACTCACCATTTTCGTTCTGGCCTTCTCTTTGTGTTCAGCTGATTCATTTCTTGCTCCTCATCGTCTGTAATGACGGCATGCCCGAGATGGTTGTATGTTTGTTTCTTTTTTAAGATGGATCTTGTCCAGCAACCTAGACCATGTCTACATCTTCAGCGATCCTTTCCGGCATTGTAACCTTCGGAACAAAGTTCCGCGTTAGCTCACGTATCATTGGCCGCAAGTCCTACATCAGCAAGGGAATGGACATCATGGGGTTAATACAGACTGAGATTACAGAAAGTGGTGGCGGAATGGACATCCCCGTAGGAAATAACCTAACAATGCAGCCAGATATGCTATAAACTGGAAGCCACAGAAAGCGAGACGAGTGTGGAGGCAGAATACATGGCGCAGATTAGTAGAAGATAAAGCTAGAAAAAAGGGAACGTCATGTGTCGAACAAAAGAAGACAGTGAAGATTATAAATCGACGGTGTGTAAAAGTTGCAGTCTTATATTCTACAGGAAAAAATGGGATGAAGTCAAGTCCCCTGGCTGTGTTATCTTAAATGTTCATGGCAGTTGTCGATGCACAAATTCAGCCCACTACCCCGATGCTAAACCGACTGCAAGAAAAACGGCAACTGAAATATTTGACTACTCAAGCTAGCCAATTATTTCTGTTTATATTGAAGCTTTCAACCTCACCATTATAAGAAATGCTGGTGTTAAGGGAAGATGAAAACAAGCATATAAAAAGAGTACAAGCAAGTAACGGAGGGGAAAAAACATCGCAACACCTTACAATTGAAATATAAATATTTTTTTAAAAAAAACAGCAAATTATGAAAACACATTTTTTAAAGAAATCTGGCGGATAACAAGCTAATAAAACAGGTTCCTACTGGAGAACTAGAAAAATATTAAGATTAGAAGCAATTTCAACTTTATTGGTTTTCCTTGGGAAAATAATGACCTCAATGTAACTTGTTCCATCCTAAATTATGTTAGCTACCGTTAGAGAATGTGAATACTTTATTTTACTACTAACTTGTAGAATCTAACAAATACACCGTCTACAATATAGGTCTGTGATAGTGAAAGCATCGTCTATGTATAAATAATTGTGTGTGTGTGTGTGTGTATATATATATATATATATATATATAAAAAAAAACACGACTATGGATGTGTGTTATATATCTATATATATATACGACTATGTCTGAAAATCAGACAAATATCTGGGAATAGATTTGATTTGATTTCCTTTTGGCTAAGATCAAAATGTAGTCAGTCTCACGGCTCTTGATCTCGACTGGAAGGTGGCGATTTTATCACTCAAAAAAATTCACGAATCAAATGGCACTCTCATTAAAATGTCCGGGCAGCTCTATCTAAAAGGATGAGGCTTTCGGAACTTACTCTGTTAAAGCGCTTCGGGGGAGGGTCCAATAAAAAAAACCCAGGGATTTTATTTGATTTGATTGCGTCTTATATAAACAAACCTTATACTTTCAATGCCTGTGAAGATTGATAGGCAAGCAATCAAGCTTGAGGTAATGCAGGTGAGAGGAGATGGTGCTCGTCTTTTTTATATACTAAGTCTCGCAATGTTTGGCACTGAAGGATATTTTAGCAAAGGTCAGGGACAGTCCTTCAAAGTTGCTGGAATCAATGTAAGGAATCCATTCTTTTTATCATGGTCAGCGTTATGTGACTTGCTACAGAGATAGCAACAAAGAAAATGCATTCAGACTAGCTTCTACAAAATCTGGCCAGAAATTATGGAATGCGGAAGGGCCATTCAGAACAAGGACTGTTTTATTCTGAACACGACTTTGCTAGCGTATTTTCGTCATGTTTGGTGGGGTATTTTCCGGTTTCGTTTGCAGAGCTACTGAGTTAGTGCTTGAGCAACGCTGTGAGCTATGACAGTTACATTGAATGCTTTTTGCTGTGTCAATCGTGCGTCTGTTGTGTGTATTCAGAAAATGGCGGACAGCGGTTATGACGAACCGACTCAATCTGCCGTATGCAGTGATATGTGTGTGCAGAGAGCTGGATTTTGTCGTGATTGATGTTTCCTTCGACATAAGTTGCAATTCGGGTGATGAACAGTTTTGTGTTGACACTTTGGCGACACTATGTGCAGTTATGCGGTGCGGGTTGCTTTTTTGTGGCGGTGCGACTGTTTCGTTCTGGAATTATTTCACACAGGAGATAGTTCACAGTTGTTAGCATTTCGTGTGATTTTCGTTGGCACATGAACGGAGCAATTATGGGGTGACCCGTTGCAGTGAAGTTGGAACCGTACATATGAACCATATGAACTATGAGCTTCTAAAAAAAAAAAAAAATAACAATACTGTCAACAAGATAGCATCGGTGTATGGTTAATGGTATAACTTTGACAGTTGTAGACAAATCCTGGACACATACATCCAATAACTTCTCAAACATTACAATTATAAACAAATGCTACAGTCTGCAACTAGAGGTCCCACATGGTCACATCAACCCCCATAAGAAACGAAGCATAGTCACATTCACGCGTTGTTTTTCAGGTAACGCAAAGAACCATGCAATATACATTTTCGTGCAACGGACGACTACAACTGCTAGTATTGTACATACTATAGGTGCTTCTGTTTTGCAAAAGCTTGATATTAGAGAGAATTGACTATTAAAGAGCATGATGACATCAAGGTAAATTAAATATTTCGGACAAGGGATCGCGAGAGAGAGAGAAATATTTCGGACACATCAAACGACATGAGTACACAGAGAAGATAATTTTGATGGAAATGGTGTATGGAAGAAGAATGAGAGGAAGATCTAGAAGACGATGTGTGCAAGATGTCATTGACGATCTGAGAATGACTGCTGCTGACGCTGGTCAACTTGCACAGAATAGGAGAAGTTTTCAGGGCTGCTGTCCTGTGAGCCAAGTTCCGGAAGGGACAAGCTACTTGATGATGATGATAGGTGGTTCAGAACTAAAATTATATAACGCAAATAGAATGTTGTAAAATGTCAGTTCAATATAAAACTGAAGCCAACGGTGTCATTCTTAAAAGACAACAAATCATAATTAATTCTAGTTTTTTAAAGGGTTTTAAAGCCGAAGAATTGACTTCATTGCACGAGTTTTACCCCATATGGCTCGGTCCCTCTCCGCAGAAATGACACGTCACCTGCCGAGAGTATTGCACAAAGTACGAACTCCGTAGCCCAAGAAACAATCCTAGGGGTCTCTGGAAAAAACTGCACTCGTGAACAGAAAGGCGCAGTCCGGATTCGAACCTACAACCTTCGACTCGCAAGGCAAAGGGCTTAACCCCTTAGCCACAGAGACACCCGTTCTACAGTGGATACCAGATCACTGTCGCATTCCATGAAATAAAAATGCTGACAAACTGGCAAGGACGGGATAGAGCCTAACACAACCAGCACTCAACACAAAGCATTACAGAAGCAAACACTCCTGAAACATGATGAGAGAAATCAACGGGGGATACAGCTCAAAGCACAGACCAGTCTTTAGAATTATAACGGGACACTGTGGTCTCAGAGCGCACCTCCATCGAATGAGTCTCATGAACTCAGCTGCCTGCACATGTGGAGCAAACAAAGCAGTTTCCACAGCACATCCTGCAAGATTGCCCAAGTCTGAGCTGCGTCAGAATAAAAATATGACCAACAAGAACAACCATTCAGAACAAACTATCGGGGGCCGAAGAAGACCCTCAAGCGTACCGCCCTGTATATGATCCATACCGAAGTAGTCTAATAGCAGAAATTGGTACCGCCCTGTATATGACCCATACCGAAGTAGTCTAATAGCAGAAATTGGTACCGCCCTGTATATGATCCATACCGAAGTAGTCTAATAGCAGAAATTGGTACCGCCCTGTATATGATCCATACCGAAGTAGTCTAATAGCAGAAATTGGTACCGCCCTGTATATGATCCATACCGAAGTAGTCTAATAGCAGAAATTGGTACCGCCCTGTATATGATCCATACCGAAGTAGTCTAATAGCAGAAATTGGTACCGCCCTGTATATGATCCATACCGAAGTAGTCTAATAGCAAAAATTGGTACCGCCCTGTATATGATCCATACCGAAGTAGTCTAATAGCAGAAATTGGTACCGCCCTGTATATGATCCATACCGAAATAGTCTAATAGCAGAAATTGGTACCGCCCTGTATATGATCCATACCGAAGTAGTCTAATAGCAGAAATTGGTACCGCCATGTATATGATCCATACCGAAGTAGTCTAATAGCAGAAATTGGTACCGCCCTGTATATGATCCATACCGAAGTAGTCTAATAGCAGAAATTGGTACCGCCCTGTATATGATCCATACCGAAGTAGTATAATAGCAGAAATTGGTACCGCCCTGTATATGACCCATACCGAAGTAGTCTAATAGCAGAAATTGGTACCGCCCTGTATATGATCCATACCGAAGTAGTCTAATAGCAGAAATTGGTACCGCCCTGTATATGACCCATACCGAAGTAGTCTAATAGCAGAAATTGGTACCGCCCTGTATATGATCCATACCGAAGTAGTCTAATAGCAGAAATTGGTACCGCCCTGTATATGACCCATACCGAAGTAGTCTAATAGCAGAAATTGGTACCGCCCTGTATATGACCCATACCGAAGTAGTCTAATAGCAGAAATTGGTACCGCCCTGTATATGACCCATACCGAAGTAGTCTAATAGCAGAAATTGGTACCGCCCTGTATATGATCCATACCGAAGTAGTCTAATAGCAGAAATTGGTACCGCCCTGTATATGACCCATACCGAACTAGTCTAATAGCAGAAATTGGTACCGCCCTGTATATGACCCATACCGAAGTAGTCTAATAGCAGAAATTGGTACCGCCCTGTATATGACCCATACCGAACTAGTCTAATAGCAGAAATTGGTACCGCCCTGTATATGACCCATACCGAAGTAGTCTAATAGCAGAAATTGGTACCGCCCTGTATATGACCCATACCGAACTAGTCTAATAGCAGAAATTGGTACCGCCCTGTATATGACCCATACCGAAGTAGTCTAATAGCAGAAATTGGTACCGCCCTGTATATGACCCATACCGAACTAGTCTAATAGCAGAAATTGGTACCGCCCTGTATATGATCCATACCGAAGTAGTCTAATAGCAAAAATTGGTACCGCCCTGTATATGACCCATACCGAAGTAGTCTAATAGCAAAAATTGGTACCGCCCTGTATATGACCCATACCGAAGTAGTCTAATAGCAGAAATTGGTACCGCCCTGTATATGACCCATACCGAACTAGTCTAATAGCAGAAATTGGTACCGCCCTGTATATGACCCATACCGAACTAGTCTAATAGCAGAAATTGGTACCGCCCTGTATATGATCCATACCGAAGTAGTCTAATAGCAAAAATTGGTACCGCCCTGTATATGACCCATACCGAAGTAGTCTAATAGCAGAAATTGGTACCGCCCTGTATATGATCCATACCGAAGTAGTCTAATAGCAGAAATTGGTACCGCCCTGTATATGACCCATACCGAAGTAGTCTAATATCAGAAATTGGTACCGCCCTGTATATGATCCATACCGAAGTAGTCTAATAGCAGAAATTGGTACCGCCCTGTATATGACCCATACCGAAGTAGTCTAATAGCAGAAATTGGTACCGCCCTGTATATGACCCATACCGAACTAGTCTAATAGCAGAAATTGGTACCGCCCTGTATATGATCCATACCGAAGTAGTCTAATAGCAGAAATTGGTACCGCCCTGTATATGACCCATACCGAACTAGTCTAATATCAGAAATTGGTACCGCCCTGTATATGATCCATACCGAAGTAGTCTAATAGCAGAAATTGGTACCGCCCTGTATATGACCCATACCGAAGTAGTCTAATAGCAGAAATTGGTACCGCCCTGTATATGACCCATACCGAAGTAGTCTAATAGCAGAAATTGGTACCGCCCTGTATATGACCCATACCGAAGTAGTCTAATAGCAGAAATTGGTACCGCCCTGTATATGACCCATACCGAAGTAGTCTAATAGCAGAAATTGGTACCGCCCTGTATATGACCCATACCGAAGTAGTCTAATAGCAGAAATTGGTACCGCCCTGTATATGATCCATACCGAAGTAGTCTAATAGCAGAAATTGGTACCGCCCTGTAATGATCCATACCGAAGTAGTCTAATAGCAGAAATTGGTACCGCCCTGTATATAACCCATACCGAACTAGTCTAATAGCAGAAATTGATCGGGGAAGGAGAAGGAAGAAGAGAACTTTACAGAGGCCAAAACAAACTGAGGTACGGCATGTTCAATAAGCTAAAACATGAGTTTCTTTCTTTGAATGTATTCAAATTTAAGTCTGAATTGTTGAAGTCAATATTAACCCTTTTGTGGTGAAGCGTCTTTTTTAAACTAAAGACCACCGTTTTTTTGGATAGAACATAGAAACTGGGTTTTACAAAAATTAAGTACAGAATGATTTTCGGTAACAGATCTGAATATCGTTTTCCAAATAAAGAAATCTTCTATAGATTACGTCATATGATACATGACTTATAGAATTCAATCTGTCATATCAAATATTGTTGGTGTTAAAAAGATGCCGTGGCTTAAAGTTGTAAATACGTATTTTACTAGAACAAACTGTATGACTGCATATACAAACCTCTGGTGCGTACAGTATATGAGGTATCGATATAAGGGAGGGCTGCAGTAAAACTATGTAGCAATGGCGGAAGACGTTAAAAACAACGTACTGTAGTTTTACAAAGTAGAAAAACAATATACAGTGATGTTTCGAGCAAAATGTCTTGATCAAGCAAAGGATACAACAGAAGCGAAGAACTTCAGACTTCTTGGATGACAGACATAACATATACAGTCAAACAATAAATCCTTAAATGCCCTAAAATGCAAATATGTGAATGGTTGCCTAAACGAAATAAATGTAAAAAAAAAAATGGAAATGGAAAAATATCAAAAGGGTAGCAATGTAAAAATACCAATACACTACAAATGTACAACTGTGCTGTATATAAGTAATTGTTCATTATACAACTGTGCAGTATACAACTGTGCAGTGAAATTTAGTAATACATTCGAAACGACGCTTCAGTCATACAAGGTACAATATTATCCCTATGCAAGCTGTTTCAGTTACTTTAATATTGAGTTTTAAAAAAATGTAAAAGAAGTAAAGTTCGCATAGTCCTCGAAGATCGTGAGGATAACAGGATACTTTGATCACGAGAGTGCAATATTCAGTATGATTAACCGAATACTGTTTATACTAATCAGATGCAAGCTAATATAATTAAACAAGGTTATATGAAATGTTTAGTATGTAACGAGGGTATGAACAACACTTGGTTTAAATTAACCATCCCCCTGTCGACAATAGCTACAACTTTTATTCGTGTACCTAAATCAGCATAATCAATAAAATTGAGACGGAGTGTGGCAAAAGAGAGTCGTTTTCGTGTAAATAGTAATCCTGGGTGGTCATTATATATTTTATCTAGACTTTCCAATTTCCGGTTAGATTTTGTAAAACTGATTACCAATGATAAAATATACAAAACATGAAGTGATAAAAATTAACATCAATGAAAATGTAATGAGACACAAGTAGATGCCCTGTCAATAAAGAAACATAAAGCACAGAAAAATCTTATTGGAATTTTCACTAATCAAACAGAAATGGTTTGGACACCTGACAAGAATGCATTGGTATCGTCTACCACAGAGTGACACTGAAAACGTATAATGAGTGCAGACCAAGAGGAAGACCACGCCAAAGATGGATCGACGGCATCAAGAACAGTCCTAAAAATGAGTAACAGCTTACAAAGTGCACTAGAACATGCACACACACGATCACTACACCCTCCCACATTCTATAAAGCAGTAAATGTTGAAAAGAAGAAGAACACTAGGAGGGTTGGATTTTTCTCTCTCCACAATAAAGGAAGTACTGGCGCAAATCTGAACCTAAAGGTCAAATGTTACTGCCAAGCAAGATAATAGAAGCTGTTATAGACCAATGATCTCAATCATTCGTTTGAAAGATGATGTTAAACGACATAATTTCTATTACTGCCTAACATTACTAGGACATGAGAGGATGGAACAAGCAGAGCAAATGTCAGCTCGTGTTGACCTTTAGTTTCTGTGACAAGTCACAGAGAAGATAGATATCATGTAGATATATCTTCTTCTCTTCCTCCATTTACTTCTTTATAGTAGTGTTGGGGGGCGTAGTGATCTTGTGTGTGCATTTTGTAAGCTGATATTCACTTTCGTAAGGTTGTTCTTGATGCCATCGCTCCATCTTTTGCGTGGTCTTCCTCTTCCTTTGTACTCGTTATACTTTTTCTGTGTGACTCTGTTCATATATATATATATATATATATATGTTCAGCCTTGCTTTCGTGTCAGATAGTAACATATACAATGAATATGCTCAGGAAGATTGAAACAGGCTGGGCTCGGAGACAATGGGTGGAGTCGCTGATGAGGTCTAGGTTGACAAAAATCAGTTTTATTTTTGCGCCATGGCATGCAGGTGTAAGAGGAAATGCATGCGCCGTAGGTTTGCAGGTATGGCTGCTGTAAAGCGGAGTGCAATGGACCATGCTGATATTATAAATTTCCTAAGGGAGAGAGGCCGTGTACATGATTCAAGTAATAGTGGTGAATCTACAACACTAACCAGACTGTAAGAACTCCAAGTCAAACGTGGTGCAGCTAGACAAAAACACTATACTATGCTGGTAACCAAAGAAGAATAGTAGCCCGCGTGCCCAGCGTGTTCGTAGCGCGTTGGACTGCGGGTGCCAAACCCTCTGTGAGTGCGGGTTCAATTCCGCTGGCTGGCAGAAAAAGCCACAGGTTCCCCAGATTTACGGTGTTCGTGGCACCGAACCGAAGAGTTACGATGTTCATGGCACCGAGCCGAAGAGCTGAAAGCTCAAGTGCTTCTGGATCGAAAAAAGAATAGTAAACCAACACAGAACTGGTGTCGTTAGCCGCCACACGCTTAGAGACATACTGTGGAAGAGATCGAAGCACTTATGGACTAATTGGTTCGACGTGGAGTGATGATGATCCGGCGACTAAACTAAACTAAACATAAGCAGCGTAGTACATAATGGCAAGCTTTAGTATACCCCACGATATAACGGTGTCACTGGCTACGTTTATCTGTTGACAGCATCTATTCATCTGACATTCGTCTTATTATTACATTCTTAGAGGTCGCCAATAGCGAAGTTGCTCGCTGCTCTAGTGAGCAGGTGCCGTGAAAATTCCGGGGTTGGAGGCAAACTTGGCCACAAATTCTCGGTGGCCTCACGGTTGGACTACAGGGAACCCTGATCCTTTACTTGGTGATATAAATCATAAGCAATTCTGAAGGCAGTGTATAGTTCGCTTGAATGGGGAGGGACACTTGTGATAAGGAAAGCAATCACTCACGCAAAAATAAGTCATATTTGGCGATATGACAACACCTGAATTCACAGTGAACGAACAATTACCAAAAAATACATTATGTTTTCAATGGAACACAGGACTGCAACTTATTGAAATGAATGAAAATCGTAGCATATCCCAAAAGGACGTAGCCATCAACCACAGTAAACGAGTCGTTGATTTTCTAGACACCACTTATACGTTCAGTAGTTTGCCATTGCTTTCTGAACGGTGAGGTCTATTTTACTTTTGTAAAACCCACGGAAACGAATTTGCTTCCAAACTTATCCACCGTGGGGTTTGAACCAGGTACGCTTGAGTTTGTGATCGAGCTCACTACCGCTTGAGCTACAGACTAACATTAATTCGTTTTCTAATATGCAGCGCTCCTAATAGAACGTTGTGCTAAAATTGGTTCTAATACAATGTTAATTTGTCAATTCATTTTATGTGAAACAGTCATTGTTAGCATATGTACTGCGCAAGGATGAAACGCAAATTTGTTAAGCGTTTCATTAAAAAAAACAGATCTTGGAATGAAATATGGTGGAGCGCTGCGGTCTTTTCCCATGTCTTCGGGGGTTTCCATTCAGGTATCTCTAGGTGCACCTTCTATTTATAAGATGGATAGAAGATGCGCTATTCAAGAGGAAGGTTGTACTGCGATGTGGTGGTGGTTGATTATCTGAGAGGTGACAGTATTTTCAGGCTTGCCAAAAGACTCTCCTCTTTCACCACTTTTATTCAACAAATTGATGCATGAGGTGTTCAGCATCAGAAGTGGAAATCGGTTAAAGCGGGGCAAATCGAGATGGTATGCTCACACATATCTAACCAGTGAATACAGATACCTTCAATATTCGGGGACATCTTTTCGGACATCATTAAATGCGACAAATGTTGCAGTGAGAGGAGTCCCGTGACGGTGTGTGAGAAGTGGTACTGCTAGTCGCTATGCGCTGCTGGAGTTAATGCGAAGGAGATCCACCTATGGGAGTGCCCGGAGTGCCATGAAGATATTCCAAATTTAAACATTAATGTTTGTAAAAATAGTTATGGGTTGTTTCTCTTTACCTAAACCTTGATAGCCTGGACGAATAGCGCTCAAATGGACAGAGATATGTACAGATGGGTTTCCGATAATATATTACCAACATAAAATCTTACATTTGAATACCTCATATACTGTAGTATGTTAGTCATAAAAGCTAACTCGCGCCTACTCGTCTTATATAACCAAATGATATTGAGCATAAACAGTCCGATGAACTTGCGCGCCATTAGACTGTTTAATTCCAAGCAGCATATTTCTTGCAACTCAGTTGAAAATGGTTAATCTGAGTCGGATGAAAACTCGGAATAAGCTAATGTGCAAGTGCTCTATCGTTGATACTTTCACCTAGATGAAAGAGACCGAGCGCGTATGATCTCAAAGACTTCGATTTTATTCAACCAGTCGCAATGTGTGTCCTCCCACTACTCACAAACCTAGCATACTTTTCATTATTTTTTGCTTTCAAACTATACAAGCTATTATCTGTCTGTACAGTCTAGTCGTTAGTTTTTTTCCACAACACATTTCTTATTATAGCTGTAACATCACCCTCAATTCCCCACCCCTCTACCAAACTACTACACTTGCGTGAGATTGAACATGTCTTCAGGATAGCAGTCGACTTGCATTATCAAATCGTCGTGAGTGTACTGAAATGGACATGAAATGGTATAATAGCGTGATATTAGTCAACACATCCCTTTAAACTGGAGATTTATGGTGACAAGAACTAGCTATTAATTATCACCATCGTTTTTCTAGTTCAGCTAGAGATACCGTCGACTGCCTCCCCATGGTCTGATCTGAAGGGTATAAAGACGACAGAATGACTTCATTGCACCGGGTCTTACCCCAAACGACTTGCCCCCTCCGCAGGATTGGCACACGACCTGTCGATAGTATTGCACAAAGTACGAACTCCGTAGCTCCGGCAACAAGCCGATGTCTCTAGAAAAAGGCACTAATCTTCTTCTTCTTCTTCGAACGCTCCATAACGATCACTTGTTAAACACTCTTTGTGATCCGAGCCTAAGAGCGATTGTATATTGTGCTAGTTATGTGCCTACAAGTAGGCAAGCACATTCGATTTCAGCGATGCTTTTTATTTACTAAGATAGCTTCCCTATGCCCCTACCTCAGCTGCTTCTTACGACATGCCTTGTAGGTTGAAGTGTTACTGTCCTTTGTTCTCCTTGCCAACCCCGTCAATACACGGGCGACAAAACATTAGTGAACAGAACGACGCGGTTCGGATTGGAACCGACTACCTTCGGAACGCAAAGCAACAACTTAACCACTTAGTCTGCTGTAGTTCTCGTTCGGATTCGATAGGTTAATCAAAGAGAGGTCTAATCTTTCTAAACAGATAAATATCAAACATAGCATGATTGAATAGTTTGAACTAAGTATCTGAATCATGTCGTTTTAGTTTAGTATCGTTAGTGTTGCATGGGGAAATTACACCTTTCCAAATCCTGATGTTAAAGTTATTAATAGACAGCATCCCAAAGGATAGTGTACAGAGAAAAAGTAAAGATTCCGTTTTTAATACCATGCGGTATACTAAGCTATACTCATATTGTCAACACTTAATCCGGACAAATAATAATCATTATCATCAGGTGCCGTGAGGTGCCGAGCCTTACAAATAATAATACCATGTGATATACTCATATCGTCAACACTTAATCCGGACAAATAATAATCATTATCATCAGGTGCTGTGAGGTGCCGAGCCTTACAAATAATAATACCATGTGATATACTCATATCGTCAACACTTAATCCGGACAAATAATAATCATTATCATCAAGTGCCGTGAGGTGCCGAGCCAGACAAATAATAATCATTATCATCAAGTGCCGTGAGGTGCCGAGCCGGACAAATAATAATCATTATCATCAAGTGCCGTGAGGTGCCGAGCCAGACAAATAATAATCATGTATCATCATACAGTGCCGTGAGGTGCCGAGCCGGACAAATAATAATCATTATCATCAGGTGCCGTGAGGTGCCGAGCCGAACAAATAATACCATGTGATATACTCATATTGGCACAACTTCATTGGGACAATTAATACCTGTGAAAATATATGTGATATATTCTATCTTCCGACTCTCGAATTATTTTTTTTTTCGGCATCAGGTCGAAAAAAAGAGACAACTGGAGCGAGCCTCCCTGTGCGCTTTGTGCAAGGTGGAATTTAGTGTCTCAGATATTCATGGTTTACATGGTCGTCCTCTGGGCGTTGGTAACGTTGTATCTGAGTGTTAGTGTTCTTTGTGGAAGACTGCCTTGTGGTAACCTTGATACGTGTCCGAACCATTTAACCTATTGTTTATATATTGTAGCACCGGCAAGGAAACCACTCTTCTACTGATTTGATCGTTTCTGATCTTATTTCGTCATTTTACATTTAGAATTCGTCATAAACACTTCATCTCTGTCGTTTGGATTCCATATTTGTGATATACATGTATTATCAACAAATAATCCTGACAAATAATACTGTGTGATTTTTCACAATGAATAATGGACATATACTGAAGATATTATGGATGCACCCAGAAGTTATAAATGCATTATACGTGTGTGAGTGACAGAACAGTCATTAACAAATTTTAACATCCCCCTTTCTTTCCATTTCTGAAGAGCATGAATGATGTGTGACGTGCTACCAACAACATCAAATCTCTCACGAGTGTGTACTACAACAGCTGCTGATGGACAAATCAGATTCTTCAAAGCGAGTGATCAGGTCGAGGCTGAAGGCTTATTTCTACTGGGTAGTAATCTGGCAGGCGTCCGTGAACTATGTCTGCTACCTCATCTTCTTGTACCTGGCTTGCGTGTACACTCCCAGCACACACGGCGTTTAGTAGCTGCAGCTTCGCCGTGTATTTCAAACACTAAACAAGGCACGTGTTTCAGAGGTGAGAAGTCTGGCTGAGGAAATATTCTTTCGCTCCGTTCGCAAATATAACTAAAATATCAGTGCGTAATTTCGTGTTAGTAAAATTACTTTCTAAGAATACATGAACAGTTGCAGCTATGACAGTTACACCTATCGGTATCTGATGGAAGCCTATAAACAAACTAAATACAACAGTTTAAACATAGGGAAGCCTATAAACAAACTAAATACAACAGTTTAAACATAGGGAAGACTATAAACAAACGAAATACAACGGTTTAAACATAGGGAAGACTATAAACAAACTAAATACAACAGTTTTAACCTAGGGAAGACTATAAACAAACTAAATACAACAGTTTAAACATATGGAAGCCTATAAACAAACTAAATACAACAGTTTAAACATAGGGAAGACTATAAACAAACTAAATACAACAGTTTAAACATAGGGAAGACTATAAACAAACTAAATACAACAGTTTAAACATAGGGAAGACTATAAACAAACTAAATACAGTTTAAACATAGGGAAGACTATAAACAAACTAAATACAACAGTTTAAACCTAGGGAAGACTAAAAACTATTTAGAAAAGTTTATACAAAGGGAAGACTAGAAACAAACTATATACCAAAGTGTAAACACAGGGAGGACTACAAACTATATACAAAGGTTTAAACATAGAGAAGACTACAGACTATATAGAAAAGTTTAAACACTGGGAAGACTACAGACTATATACAAAAGTTTAAACATAGGGAAGACTACAGACTATATACAAAAGTTTAAACACTGGGAAGACTACAGACTATATACAAAAGTTTAAACATAGGGAAGACTACAAACTATATAGAATAGTTTAAACACAGGGAAGACTACAAACTACTGAAGGCGGCAGACGTTCAGCTGGTGGACAGAAAACGCTTTAAAGACACTCTTAAAGTGTCTCTGAAATGCTTCGATATAGACACCAAGTGCTGGGAATCCCTTGCGCAAGATCGTCAAGTGTGACGCTGCACCAACAAAAGAGGAACCCGCATAGCTGAGAATCATCGTGTTGTTGAGGCACAGAGGAAGCGAGCTGCGCGAAAAGACAGAGCACACAACACCCACATGTCTAACCTTGATCATGTATGCCCCCACCTGTGGTAGGGGATTCTGTTCTAGGATTGGACTCTACAGTCACCTCCGCACACACAGAGAGGTGCAGCAGCACACGTCTGAGATTGTTGTCATCATCGCTTGCGATGGGCGGCTATTAATAACTTACTTTGTTGTAAAAGACATGACACCTTGTTTTTTGGAGACTCCAAACACCTGAAATCGCTGGATTGATTCAATATCAATTTGAGAAAACTTGGCAGAAAAACAACCAGTGATGGACAGATAGTAGCCTGTCAGAGAGCTGAATTAGAGCAAGAAAGCAAACAAATCTATGGCAGCCAACCTTGTATGTCTAGACGGCACATGCTGGTTTTGATGAATTCAAATAAAGCAGTGTGTTAATGTACATTCTATTGATAAGCACGCATACAGCATTCATCCTTCTTACAGTTCTACAAGATGAAGGGTGTATCCTGTTATGCTCGCTCTTTGATCTTACATAATCTTGTTATCTGATATAACCACACAGTGTATTCCTGTAGCTTTCTGTGTCATACCTCACCTGAAGAGGTGAATCTGAACGACCTAAGGGTTCTCTGTTCACAACGCATACTGTAAAATTATTCAGGTGAAGTCTCCTTTGTTCTACCTAGCAGTGGCGGCTGGGAGCAGGTGTTGAGACACTATTTTTAAATTAGTGGTGGGGCTGTAACATTTTTCCTCTTCACTACAACCCGTCCCCTGAGAATGTGAAAGCTATTTATTGTGGATATCCACAGACCAGAACTAAGGTTGTGTGTAGTTATAGTTTGTGGATATCCACAGACAAGAACAAAGGCTGTGTGTAGTTATAGTTATATTTTTATGTAGCATGTCGACAGGCATACACAATCACGGTTAACCAAAGTGGCCTCTGCTCTGTGGCGTAGAAGTTAGGTGTTCGTCTCTTGAGCCAAATGTATTAGGTTCACTCCCTCGTGGAGCCATCGGGATATTTTTTCAGAGATACCTGATCTCAGTGTAGGTGTGATCGAGTTCCTAGTCCTATCGGAGACGGATGATAAAACATAGGTCCCGTGTTCAATTTGAGCACGTAAAGAACCATTGGCAGTTCAAATCAAGTACACGCTGGAAAGCCGCTGCCCGGCAAAATTCATTAGAAAAGATTTAAAATAAAATTCCTACATAATTACATCGGTGCCCTCGCCGGTGCTAGGGAGGTTGTGAGCTGAGATCTTCCTGTGTAATAAAGAGATCGGAGCACACATGGTCACTCACCGAAGTGCAATGATGATGGTCCGATCAATCAATCAAACGGTTAACCATAACTACCGTTCAATTCTCTTCTGTGATATGGCAAAACGTGTGATCTCCTGTTTCATTATATTTTATATATTGGTTTTCAGTTGTACTAGTCTGCTCTAACCAAACGCATATCATTACATGATTCAAACAAACCCAGTATTGATTCTCTATGTAGAATTGTTAAACTCTTTGGTGTATTTCAACACATTATAACTACTTTTTCTAGCTGTTTTTTCCCCATGTTGTCTGCGGATTCTTTAATTTTCTTGTTCACACAACATGAAACCCTCATCATCATCAGGTGCCGTGCCGACTGGAGTAGGCGATCATGGATCTCCACAAAACTCTGTCGTTGGTGTTTGCTATCAACTCAGATGTTGACGCTCTACCGTGCAATGAAGTCAGGTTAATCCAACATTTTCTCTCTCTCTGTCTTCCCCTGCCTCGTCTACCCTCGATTTTACCGGTTGTCACAATGTGTTCTAAACCTCCCTCCTCATCACATGCTCGAAAACCCTATATACTTGTATTAACAAAGATAAACTGGGTAGGTGTTTTGTATTTTTTAATGTTTTCCATCTGGTTTATTATTTGTTGATTATGAGAAGGCTTTTGACAGTATTGATAGGAAAACCCTTTGGAAATTAATGAGGCATTATGGAATCCCACAGAAAATTATTAACCTAATAAAAGCAACATATACAGATATGAAATGTAGAGTTCTTCATGAAGGTAAACTAACAGATACTTTCGGAATAGAAACAGGAGTGCGTCAGGGATGTCTTCTATCACCTTTGTTGTTCTTACTGACAATAGACTGGATTATGAAGACCACAGTAACTAACACCAGAAATGGAATCAATGGACTCTGACAGAGCAACTAGATGATCTGGACTCGCTGATGATATAGCCCTTCTGTCACATACACGAAATCAGATGCAGGATAAGCTTAACACATTGAATCAAAGGTCCCAGCAACTAGGGCTGAACATTCATAAGGGAAAGACAAAGATATTGAGAATTAACCAAGCAAACGACAACTCGATCTCCTTGGGGGAAATCCCACTTCAAGAGGTAGAATCATACACATATTTGGGCAGCAACGTAGACAAAGAGGGTGGAACAGATAGAGATGTTAAAATAAGAATACAGAAGGCAAGAGGAGCTTTCATTGCACTGGGAAACATTTGGAAGTCCAAAGAAATCAAATCTAGAACAAAATTCGGATATTTAACTCTAATGTTAAAGCAGTTCTACTGTATGGGTCAGAAACATGGAGAACAACTAAAACAATAGCGCATAAATTGCAAACATTCATCAACTGGTGTCTCCGCAGAATAGAGGGAATAAGATGGTATGATAGGGTCACAGATGAGGAACTTATGGAGAGAACAAGACAGATTCCAGTGAGCGAACAGGTTAAAAAGACGCTGGCGCTGGATAGGACACACTTTGCGAAAACCGGAGGGAATATAACAAGAAGGGTCCTTGCCTGGAACCCGCAGGGACAGCGAAAGAAGGGAGGCCGAGAAATACATGGAGACGAGATTTGGAGGCGGAGATCAACAATATAAAGAAGAGCTGGAGGAGCTGCAGGAGATAGCTAGAGATAGGAAGACTTGGCATGAGTTGGTTGAGGGCCTATGCCCAACCCGGGGTAAAAAGGCAAAGAGAGAGAGAGATCTGGTTTATTCTCTTTCTATTGTATGTGTAATCCTGACCTCTGATAACGTAAGTCTGGCGGGCTCTGGTAAAAATTACCGGAAATCAGACCACAATTGTCGCGTGACCTTACATTCCAGTATTGTTAGATAAAGAAAACTTTATATAAAAAACAACAGAACATGCTAAATCAAGGTTATATTATATCACAAGTTCAGTTTAACACTAAGGAATATCAGTATTATTCATATTTTTCATCATGCTAAATCAAGGTTATATTATATCACAAGTTCAGTTTAACACTAAGGAATATCAGTATTATTCATATTTTTCATCATGCTAAATCAAGGTTATATTATGTCACAAGTTCAGTTTAACACTAAGGAATATCAGTATTATTCATATTTTTCATCATGCTAAATCAAGGTTATATTATATCACAAGTTCAGTTTAACACTAAGGAATATCAGTATTATTCATATTTTTCATCATGCTAAATCAAGGTTATATTATATCACAAGTTCAGTTTAACACTAAGGAATATCAGTATTATTCATATTTTTCATCATGCTAAATCAAGGTTATATTATATCACAAGTTCAGTTTAACACTAAGGAATATCAGTATTATTCATATTTTTCATCATGCTAAATCAAGGTTATATTATATCACAAGTTCAGTTTAACACTAAGGAATATCAGTATTATTCATATTTTTCATCATGCTAAATCAAGGTTATATTATATCACAAGTTCAGTTTAACACTAAGGAATATCAGTATTATTCATATTTTTCATCATGCTAAATCAAGGTTATATTATGTCACAAGTTCAGTTTAACACTAAGGAATATCAGTATTATTCATATTTTTCATCATGCTAAATCAAGGTTATATTATATCACAAGTTCAGTTTAACACTAAGGAATATCAGTATTATTCATATTTTTCATCATGCTAAATCAAGGTTATATTATGTCACAAGTTCAGTTTAACACTTAGGAATATCAGTATTATTCATATTTTTCATCATGCTAAATCAAGGTTATATTATATCACAAGTTCAGTTTAACACTAAGGAATATCAGTATTATTCATATTTTTCATCATGCTAAATCAAGGTTATATTATGTCACAAGTTCAGTTTAACACTAAGGAATATCAGTATTATTCATATTTTTCATCATGCTAAATCAAGGTTATATTATATCACAAGTTCAGTTTAACACTAAGAAATATCAGTATTATTCATATTTTTCATCATGCTAAATCAAGGTTATATTATATCACAAGTTCAGTTTAACACTAAGGAATATCAGTATTATTCATATTTTTCATCATGCTAAATCAAGGTTATATTATATCACAAGTTCAGTTTAACACTAAGGAATATCAGTATTATTCATATTTTTCATCATGTTAAATCAAGGTTATATTATATCACAAGTTCAGTTTAACACTTAGGAATATCAGTATTATTCATATTTTTCATCATGCTAAATCAAGGTTATATTATGTCACAAGTTCAGTTTAACACTTAGGAATATCAGTATTATTCAAATTTTTCATCATGCTAAATCAAGGTTATATTATGTCACAAGTTCAGTTTAACACTAAGGAATATCAGTATTATTCATATTTTTCATCATGCTAAATCAAGGTTATATTATGTCACAAGTTCAGTTTAACACTAAGGAATATCAGTATTATTCATATTTTTCATCATGCTAAATCAAGGTTATATTATATCACAAATTCAGTTTAACACTAAGGAATATCAGTATTATTCATATTTTTCATCATGCTAAATCAAGGTTATATTATATCACAAGTTCAGTTTAACACTAAGGAATATCAGTATTATTCATATTTTTCATCATGCTAAATCAAGGTTATATTATATCACAAGTTCAGTTTAACACTAAGGAATATCAGTATTATTCATATTTTTCATCATGCTAAATCAAGGTTATATTATATCACAAGTTCAGTTTAACACTAAGGAATATCAGTATTATTCATATTTTTCATCATGCTAAATCAAGGTTATATTATATCACAAGTTCAGTTTAACACTAAGGAATATCAGTATTATTCATATTTTTCATCATGCTAAATCAAGGTTATATTATGTCACAAGTTCAGTTTAACACTTAGGAATATCAGTATTATTCATATTTTTCATCATGCTAAATCAAGGTTATATTATATCACAAGTTCAGTTTAACACTAAGGAATATCAGTATTATTCATATTTTTCATCATGCTAAATCAAGGTTATATTATGTCACAAGTTCAGTTTAACACTAAGGAATATCAGTATTATTCATATTTTTCATCATGCTAAGTCAAGGTTATATTATATCACAAATTCAGTTTAACACTAAGGAATATCAGTATTATTCATATTTTTCATCATGCTAAATCAAGGTTATATTATATCACAAGTTCAGTTTAACACTAAGGAATATCAGTATTATTCATATTTTTCATCATGCTAAATCAAGGTTATATTATATCACAAGTTCAGTTTAACACTAAGGAATATCAGTATTATTCATATTTTTCATCATGCTAAATCAAGGTTATATTATATCACAAGTTCAGTTTAACACTAAGGAATATCAGTATTATTCATATTTTTCATCATGCTAAATCAAGGTTATATTATATCACAAGTTCAGTTTAACACTTAGGAATATCAGTATTATTCATATTTTTCATCATGCTAAATCAAGGTTATATTATGTCACAAGTTCAGTTTAACACTTAGGAATATCAGTATTATTCACATTTTTCATCATGCTAAATCAAGGTTATATTATGTCACAAGTTCAGTTTAACACTAAGGAATATCAGTATTATTCATATTTTTCATCATGCTAAATCAAGGTTATATTATGTCACAAGTTCAGTTTAACACTAAGGAATATCAGTATTATTCATATTTTTCATCATGCTAAATCAAGGTTATATTATATCACAAATTCAGTTTAACACTAAGGAATATCAGTATTATTCATATTTTTCATCATGCTAAATCAAGGTTATATTATATCACAAGTTCAGTTTAACACTAAGGAATATCAGTATTATTCATATTTTTCATCATGCTAAATCAAGGTTATATTATATCACAAGTTCAGTTTAACACTAAGGAATATCAGTATTATTCATATTTTTCATCATGCTAAATCAAGGTTATATTATATCACAAGTTCAGTTTAACACTAAGGAATATCAGTATTATTCATATTTTTCATCATGCTAAATCAAGGTTATATTATATCACAAGTTCAGTTTAACACTAAGGAATATCAGTATTATTCATATTTTTCATCATGCTAAATCAAGGTTATATTATATCACAAGTTCAGTTTAACACTAAGGAATATCAGTATTATTCATATTTTTCATCATGCTAAATCAAGATTATATTATATCACAAGTTCAGTTTAACACTTAGGAATATCAGTATTATTCATATTTTTCATCATGCTAAATCAAGGTTATATTATGTCACAAGTTCAGTTTAACACTAAGGAATATCAGTATTATTCACATTTTTCATCATGCTAAATCAAGGTTATATTATGTCACAAGTTCAGTTTAACACTAAGGAATATCAGTATTATTCATATTTTTCATCATGCTAAATCAAGGTTATATTATGTCACAAGTTCAGTTTAACACTAAGGAATATCAGTATTATTCATATTTTTCATCATGCTAAATCAAGGTTATATTATATCACAAATTCAGTTTAACACTAAGGAATATCAGTATTATTCATATTTTTCATCATGCTAAATCAAGGTTATATTATATCACAAGTTCAGTTTAACACTAAGGAATATCAGTATTATTCATATTTTTCATCATGCTAAATCAAGGTTATATTATATCACAAGTTCAGTTTAACACTAAGGAATATCAGTATTATTCATATTTTTCATCATGCTAAATCAAGGTTATATTATATCACAAGTTCAGTTTAACACTAAGGAATATCAGTATTATTCATATTTTTCATCATGCTAAATCAAGGTTATATTATATCACAAGTTCAGTTTAACACTTAGGAATATCAGTATTATTCATATTTTTCATCATGCTAAATCAAGGTTATATTATGTCACAAGTTCAGTTTAACACTTAGGAATATAAGTATTATTCACATTTTTCATCATGCTAAATCAAGGTTATATTATGTCACAAGTTCAGTTTAACACTAAGGAATATCAGTATTATTCATATTTTTCATCATGCTAAATCAAGGTTATATTATGTCACAAGTTCAGTTTAACACTAAGGAATATCAGTATTATTCATATTTTTCATCATGCTAAATCAAGGTTATATTATATCACAAGTTCAGTTTAACACTAAGGAATATCAGTATTATTCATATTTTTCATCATGCTAAATCAAGGTTATATTATGTCACAAGTTCAGTTTAACACTCAGGAATATCAGTATTATTCATATTTTTCATCATGCTAAATCAAGGTTATATTATATCACAAATTCAGTTTAACACTAAGGAATATCAGTATTATTCATATTTTTCATCATGCTAAATCAAGGTTATATTATATCACAAGTTCAGTTTAACACTAAGGAATATCAGTATTATTCATATTTTTCATCATGCTAAATCAAGGTTATATTATATCACAAGTTCAGTTTAACGCTAAGGAATATCAGTATTATTCATATTTTTCATCATGCTAAATCAAGGTTATATTATATCACAAGTTCAGTTTAACACTAAGGAATATCAGTATTATTCATATTTTTCATCATGCTAAATCAAGGTTATATTATATCACAAGTTCAGTTTAACACTTAGGAATATCAGTATTATTCATATTTTTCATCATGCTAAATCAAGGTTATATTATGTCACAAGTTCAGTTTAACACTAAGGAATATCAGTATTATTCACATTTTTCATCATGCTAAATCAAGGTTATATTATGTCACAAGTTCAGTTTAACACTAAGGAATATCAGTATTATTCATATTTTTCATCATGCTAAATCAAGGTTATATTATGTCACAAGTTCAGTTTAACACTAAGGAATATCAGTATTATTCATATTTTTCATCATGCTAAATCAAGGTTATATTATATCACAAGTTCAGTTTAACACTCAGGAATATCAGTATTATTCATATTTTTCATCATGCTAAATCAAGGTTATATTATGTCACAAGTTCAGTTTAACACTAAGGAATATCAGTATTATTCATATTTTTCATCATGCTAAATCAAGGTTATATTATATCACAAGTTCAGTTTAACACTAAGGAATATCAGTATTATTCACATTTTCATCAATAAATGCTAGGACTCAAGAATTGTAAATGTCAGAAAACTCAGTTTCATCAACACATAAACAGCCCAATTAACAAGAATTTTCATTCCGCCTGAGCTAGTGGCTTTACGAAGCCAGAGGCCACGGTGAATACACTTTGATCAACAGAGACAAGTCATTTAATGAAACATGACCATTCTTTACTGATACTGTCAGAATTAGTAACATATGACAAGTTATCGCTTTTCGTATTAGGCTACAAATGACAGAGTTACTCTTTCCGATTAGAGATCATGTTCCTTCCACAACTTTCTATATTTCAACTTTAACTTTTATAACTTTTCATACTTTTAACAGAATGTATAGAGAGAGGATAAGATCAATAGGCTTCAAAGAACATAATATATTATAAATATCGAATAATTATGCAGATAAAATAACTGGTTTAAAGTGGAAGGATTGATTTATTGCGGGTTTTACCCATATGGCTCGTGCCTCTCCGCAGAAATGGCACGCTACCTGCCGAGTATTGCCAATCAACTCGTAGTCTCGATAACAATCATAGTAGTCTTGGGAAAAATGCAACCGTGAACAGAACGGCGCTGTCGATTCAACCAGGACCTTCGGAACGCAGGACAATACCCTAACCATTGACCCTGTACAAGATAAAACATGAATAATACACAGAGTCAAGGTAGGCAGCAGGAAAAATGTCATCAGTATAAACAGCAAACAGAACATAAAAATCATTTCTATACTAAATTATGCAGCATTGACCTCGAATTACAGTAACATTTTTAGAATGGAAAACAAATGTAGATGGTTATTTCACTAAGCTTGCTTGAAGAAATGAGATGGCATTGAGAAGTACCACGATGAAGGACGTGTCAGCTCATTGATCACATCCACATCGCTCTAAATAACCAAAGTAATTATAGTAATTATAACTACAGTGTTTAGCAGTCTTCATAAAGGAGGAAGCAGGTATGTCTAGTGCCCGAGTTGTATTTTTCAAAATCTGCTTGCAACACATATCAGACTTCAATTATTTTTATCTAATAAAGAAAAAGTATAAAGGCGAATATTGACTTCATGGGACCTGGTTTCACATATGTCTCTGTCACTCTTCACACATATGTTTGTTTAACTTCCTACCCTGAGTACTGCACAAAGCACGAACTCCGTAGTTCAAGCAACAATCCCAAGATATCTCAAAGAAAAAAAAATGTATTCACGAACGGGACGACGCGGTCAGACTCGAACCAACGACATTTAGAACTCAAGGCAAGCTGCTTAGCCACTTCGCAAAAGAGAGATTTATATAGATATACAGGAAAACACAAGGAACGTAAAGAGGCAGATGACTAGAAAAAACTGAAGAAATACAATGACAACATGAGTTCCCAATAAACATATGCAACTAATTTGGCCAACAACGAGAACATGAGCTTCCCACGATACTTCATGTCATAATTAACTAGACAAGACTAGATAGCATTGTTGTAAAATAAATGGCAGAGCTAAAATGATAATCGTTGCATATCCTTCTTTACAGGGCGTAACCGTCAACCACAGTAAACAAGTCGTTGATTTTCTAGGCACCACTTATTCGTTCATTCAGTAGTTTGACATTGCCTTCTGAACGCTGATGTCTATTTTTACGGAAACGAATTTGCTTCCAAACTGCCTGCCACGGAGTTTGAACCCGGTACGCTTGTGTTGTGGTCGAGCCACTACCGCTTAGAAGTTTTCATTTGTCTAAATTGCCCACTAAAAACTCTGCATATCCTCCCAGTATGGACAAATCTAATCAAATATCACATCAAAGGGTAGCAATAATAGATTTCTAATAGTTTCTGTCTCTTACTTTGATACACTCAAGACATGTTGATATAGGCCCACCTCTAGAATATTATGTCCCACTTATAATGATGTATTATTCCTGCCATTAAACATGTTCTTCTAATATGGTTTTCAGTACTTTGTCATGTCTCGTTAAACGCTTTTTATTGTCTTTTTCTCTCAGTATTTCTATTTTCACTATAACTTTTGGCTAGCATTTACATTTCCTTATATACGTATTCTGAATGGGACAATATTGTTCAAAATTCAATGTTGGAGTTGGAATTTTGTTCAACCCCTACGGCTCTTAGCTGGGAAGTAAAGTTAGCCGGTCGGCGTGATACTGACCACATCACACAATGCGTGCCGTTGGTCAAAGAAAATAATGTGTAGTATTTCCCAATGTGAGGAAGTTACTGTGGCTAAGCCGGTTTGTTTTTCGTACTAAAGGTATGGGTTTGAATCCGGACCGTGCAATTCAGTTCATGAGTACATTTCCCCAGAGATCCGTATAATTATTGCAGGAACTACAGAGTTCATGCTCAGCACAATACTCTCCACAGCTGGCGAGTAATTTCTGCAGTTAGGTACTGAGCCATATGGGGATATCTGAAGAAATCCCTTCATCTTTTTTTTTTCCGATCCAGAAGCACTTGAGCTTTCAGCTCTTCGGCTCGGTGCCATGTACATCGTAACCCTTCGGCTCGGTGCGGCGAACACCGTGAATCTGGTGAACCTGTGGCTTTTCTGCCAACCCGCGGAACTGAACCCGCACTCACAGAGGGCTAGTCACCCGCAGTCCAACGCGCTACGAACACGCTGGACAGGCGGGCAATCCCTTCATCTATAGACTCTTTATTCCCCAATTTACAACACAGTATAAAACTGAATTCTTTACTTCTTTTTATGACATTATCCTGAATGTGATAAGTAACCATTTTCATCAAAATAGTTTGAGAAAAATAATGATCAAATCAACAACCATTATTGCACACATTCTTTCAATCACACTAACTTACAGTTTTTGAAGATTAGAAAGCTGAATGAATGAAGCTGGCTTCAGTGTAACAAGTGCATTATGTGCTAGATTTCTGTTTGATGAAAACAAAAGTAAATAAAAATTCCCAGGAACAATATTTCAAACAGATACAGAAGAGTGTTGATTATCTAAATATAATAACACAAATGAGCAAGCAAAGAAAGAAAGTCTGAAAATGGTGATATAATCATCATCAGGTGCCGTGCCGGCTGGCGTAGGCGATCATGGATCTGCACAAATCTCGGTCGTTGGTGTTTGCTATCAACTCAGATGTTGACGCTCTACCGTGCCATGAAGTCAGGCTATCCAAAATTTTCTGTCTCTGTCTTTCCCTGTCTCGTCGACCCTCGATTTTACCGGTTGTCACAATGTGTTATAAACCTCCCCTCCTCATCACATGCCCGAAAAATGATGACTGCCTCTTTCTTATATTGATGATAAGCTTTCTCTGTATCTTGATCTCATTCAGCACCTCAACATTGGTCATTTTAGCAGTCCATTGGATTCTCATCATTCTTCTATAAAACCACATTTCTGTGGCCATCAAAGATTTTTTGATTTGTGTGTTCATTATCCATGACTCGCATCCGTATGTCAGTATTGGTTCTATGTAGCACTGAATAACTCGCATTCTGATCTGGATTGAAATGGTGATATGATGATATTGTGATACAATATGGTGATATAATAAGGTATAAAATAAGTAACTATTTTTGTAAAGAGCAAGCACACACAGTATTGTTGTAACATATCATAATCAGTAACAATGAATATATGTAATGTTTAAATTGTATATGGTTCATTTCATTCAATCTTTTTATTCATTTCTTAACATTAGATGTCATTAAGACAATGACACGGAAGATTTTCATGTCAGCTCTTACGTTCATGAAATTCAAAAAAAAAAAAAACACTTTAAATTGCAATGAAGCATGTCCACGATTTTTTTCTTTCTCTGTATGACTGTTTTGCATTTGCCGTCTATGATTCCTTGTAGAATAGTTTTAGTAAGGTTCAATGAATCCATCAAGTATCCACACCAATTTTTTATTTGTCACAACTGACAGTAGATTATTGAGAAATCTTGATTATCCAGATACCAAATAGTTGCAAGTCCTCAAGTGGTAGCATGTTCTTTGTGGAACATCGCTCTTATCACAGTCCATCTGAAAAACTCTATCTCTAGCAAGTTCTCCTGCCTCTTCCAGCATAATGTTCAATATTCTTTGATGTCCTGCTGCCACCTTCATCTTGGTCACCCCTACCTCATACTCCAGGAATCATGCCTTCTATTACTGTTCTCTCCAAAGCACTGGGACATTTAAAGTGATTAAAATATTGTCTTCCGGGACATGATGCTATTTATGAGCCCATGCTCCTCGATATGCAGGTCTTGTAGGATGTTTTTGTTTTTTTCTCTTCTCTGTCCAGGATGTTCTAAGAACTTTTCTGGGACACCTTGCTTCAAAAGCTTCAATTTTATTCTTTAATGTTTGTGCTATAGCCCATGATTCTCATCCATATGTTGCCACAGGGAATATGCATGTTCTCAGCAGTCTTACTTTTGTTTCTCTGGGACTTCTTTTACTGGGGCAGTTGTTGTATCTGACTCTCAGTCGATCCTTCACAAGATCCAGAAGGGCAGGTTTCGGTATGAGTGAATGTCATCTATAGAAGTTTCTAACCTCCAGCGGCCTACGTGGATATACTGTCCTGGGCATGCAGGTGTTCACGGTAATGAGAGAGCGGACAGGCTTGCATCAACAGCATCGATTGTTGGGGAGTTGAAGATGGATAAGAGGATATTCTTCGGTCTCCTCGCGACTGTCTGTTGGATGAGGACACTAAAATCAATGTTGAATCGATTAAGCAATTTAGGCAGTTTGGAGTTACCCGTTGTTCAAGTCGAACGGGATGCCTGAGAGGCAGAGTGAGAGGTGTGTTTAATCAGCGAGCCACGGAACCATCAGTATGCATACTCTTCGATATCTGTTGGGGAGACTGAGCACCTATGGGTTTGCCCGAGTGCAATGACGTCAGTTTAGTAACCAATAACCAATAAATAACTTTTGTTTCTTTGCTTGTGTCATGCCATAGTTTCTTCATACTGGCTACCCTCTGGAGTGCCATGGCTAGTATTTTTTTCTAATCTCCTTGTACAATCTCCATTGTTGTTAATTATAAAGCCAAAATATTCAAAATGTGTGACATTCTCAATGTCTTCATTATTGATAGTTCCAAGTAGATTAAATATAAAAACAAGTCTTGTTCTCCACTTTTCTTGCAAAATGTATCAAGTACATATTCTATTCTAAATAACAAAGTCTGACACCATCTACTGATCTGTTGCTGGACATAAACAATATCAATAATGCTGAAGGTAGCAGATGAGAAAATGCTGAACACCAGTTTCAGTGAACATTGTATTGTACTGTATTCCTTTTGTACCATTATTTGTAACATTTGTAAGCATTTTCTCCATACAGCTTTTCCTGGGCAACTCTTTCAATCTTTTCTATGGAATTCAGTCCAATATTTCTGGCCTCTCTCAGTAAAGTTCGTTTTCAGGGTTTCTCTAGAGCATACTTTCTTTCTTGAACAATTTATCTCCTACTTCAATGTCTGTTTTGTGCTTCCTTGATCATTTCTTCTCAGAGTATGCCCAAAATATCGCCATCTTCTCTTTCTTACAACAGTTGTTACTAGTGGTTGACCAGACATTTTTCTGATTTCATCACCTTGTCTGAATTTGTTTAATTTTATGTAAATTGTTTTTCACAGACGACTATTTTCAAATTCATTCAATTTACTTTCTTAACCGTTGTCAGTTTCTAACTCTGACTGGTATATGCTAGTTAGGGTTAAGATAACATTGGAAGTGAAAGTTTGTAATTTAGTTTTAAAACTATGGACCTTGGAATTCAATATTTTATTTAGGCTTTTAAAAGCTGATGTAGTTTTGCTAATTTGTAGCATAGTTTCTATCTCCAGTGCAGTCAAAATTGCTACCAAGCAGGTGAACTGCTCTGCAATATTTATCATTTTAGATTACAGCGTGATGTCTGCATTACATATCATAAGTGTCTTCATTATATTTGTCTATTCATAGCTTATCTGCAGCCCAACTTTGATGCTATGAATGATAAGCTGTCTGTTTTTCTTTGGATATCTTGGTAGTTTTAACTTAACAAGACAATATCAACTACAAAATCTAAATCTTCCAGTTGTCTGTTTTCCATATAAAATCGATGCCAATTTCGTCATTGCAACATTTTCTCATCACAGTCAATGGCCACACCAAACAACGGTGGAGATAAATACAACCTTGCTTTACTCCGGTTTCAACCATAAACCAGTCACTACGGCCATTGTCAGTGCGGACTGCACACTGTGAACCATCTTACAAGTTTTTGATAATGTGCATTATTTTGGCCGGTATTGCATAGCATTTCAAAATATTCTACAGGGAGATTCAGTGTCTGCTATCAAAAGTCTTTTTTTAAAATATGAAATTTAAGATATACGATTGTTGCTTCTCAATATGTTACTCCAAAATTGGTCTCATGGTAATTATTTGGTCTAAGCAGCTTCTCCTAGGTCTAAAACCAGCTTGTTCTTTTTTGTGTTGCATCCACAGATCATTTGATTTTTATTAAGAATGATTTTGTAACTGGTATTGGTCATTACTGATAATAGGGTGGTTCCTCTCCAGTTGTTGCAATCCTTGAGATGCGCCTTTTTTTGGAGATCTTAACAATTACTACATTCTTCCATTGTTTCTGGGACTGCTTCTTCCTCCTATATTTTATGAAATTGATCTTGAATCGAGGCAATTGCTGTATCATCTGCTACTTTCAACATTTCTGCAGTAATGTTGTCACCGCCTGCAGCCTTATTGTTTATCTGGAACGGATTGTTTCCTTGATTTCAGTGGCATGTATCATTTCTCTCACAACTGACTCCACAGCCACATGCATACAAAACTCCAAGATTTCAGATAATTCAGTCACGTCTATAGACACTCCAGACTGTAAAATAAAATTTCAAGACTGCCCCAAATATGATATACTGAGGCAACCTCACTGCACCAGTGAAGTAACACTGAAAAGAAAACTACATGGATCTCTGTGTGAGCTACAAAAGACAGGTTTGTACAAGAGACAATATTGCAGGTATAGACAATATTTCAAATGAATGAAAGTATTATATTAATGAGAAAGTAGTAATATTGTGTACCATCATACTACTAAGGTTATGTCAGCAAAATCTTATTGCTGATTATTATGAAGAGAATAGAGAGGAAGTTAGAATACACAATAATTGAAGCACATGTTTGTTTTAGACATAGCAGAGGCAACAGGGTCGAGGGTCACATCCTTAATATTAACAACATATTTGAGAAATACAGAGCATACAATGTGAGCCTCCATGTCCATTTTACAGATTACACTGATGTCTTTGACTCTCTTTACAGATTACACAGATCTTTGTTACCATATCAGAAATTATGAAGCAACATGAGTTTCCAGCAGATTTGATCCACCTAATTAAAAAATTATATCATGAACAATAAATGCAGAAGTAGTTGTTATAGCAAATGAGAGTAAGGCAAGACTGCATCCTCTCCTCACACTAATTTAAAATTATAGAAAGTAAAATGAGACATGTCAGGAGGGTTAACCAAACCACAACAATCTTAATCCACTCACAACTGGTAGAAATGCAATTTCATAACTCAGATGACACAGTTTTTTCAGATAGCATTAAAAAAAACCACATGACCAGGACCTTTTATCTGAATAAAAAGACAACTAAAATTATGCTCCCTGACAAAAGAAGACGCAGATCCAAAATTACCAACTATAATTAATAAATTACCAACTGTAAATAAAAGGGCAAGACATGAAGGACTGGAAGAAGTTTGTTGAAGACATGTGCTCCATTGGGAGTTAAAAGGTGAGGAAGAATTACTAAATTGAAAATGTTACAAATGTTTAATATTTTGGTTCTATAATTAACAATGGAAACTGTACAAAAGAAATAAGGAGACAGACAATGACAAGTCAAAAGTTGAATAGATTGAAGAATCTGTGGCTTAACACAGGCAAAACCTCAACAAATGAAGTAACATTTTCACAATAAAAAATTATCCCTACTTTATTTTATATATAGCTATATTTTAACAAGAAATATTAACAATACTCACAAGCTGATAGTATCAAGTGGGAAATTGATATTTGTAACCGTCTTAAAAGGAGATGGATGCTTTGTACAGTCTACCTTGCGTCCTTTTTGTCTTTTACCAGACCCTGCCATAGTACACTGACAGCCGATTACACATCCATTGCAAAGTGGCATAATTGTGGATATGATGAAGACCATAGCCAGCATGTGTCCTATGCAGACAGGTATCTCCATGATGCAAGGCACATCCCTTCTGTGGTTCACGAAGCATTAATTAATGGATAATCATCATAACCATATCCAGTTTGTATAAGTTTACAGTCTAGGTCACTCCTATCCAATGTCACAAACACCATTCCTTCAATACTACATGTGATGAATCAAAACAGTGATGAATCAAAACAGTGATGAAAATATCCAATTAAACCATTACAAACTGGTTTTAAAAAAAACTATTCATGAACACCACCACAAAAACAATTTGAACTGTAAAATGTTAGCAGTCTACACTTATTAAATTGCGATATTATACTAATTACTCAACTCATTTTTGCACATTGTACAGAACAAATTGCTTATTAAACAGCACACACTTTAAACATCATATATCTCCACAACAGATGTTTGTGAACACTAGACAAAAATTCAAACTTGAGCAGAAACTTTAGATTCTCTATTAATTGTCTAAGTTTTCTCTGGAATATGTGGAAACTATTTTGAAAATGTTAATAGAACTTGTAGTTACAGCAGAATGTCTAGCACTGGATTTAACACCCCAATAAATATATGTAAAAATTATTGCAAGATATGAAAAGAAGATTAATAAAGAAATATAGTTTATACAATGATTAATGTTCAGCAACATCATGGTTGACCATTTTTTTAAAATGTAAAATGTTCTAATTGTCTACCTAATTTACAAAGCTTACACTACTTTCTTTTTTCTTTTCTACAATCCTGTTTTGCCTCACAGCGTCAGGATAAGTAGAGATTTCTAGGATGGCTTTTGAGTGTGCTTCATAAACAGCATCTTTTGTCGCATCTGTTGTTTCTGAGATCCACCTTTTGCATGGGCAGCCTTAGTAACATTATGCTATCAGTACCAAACCTGGACGCTGGCATCAAATGATATAAGAAAACTAGTCATGACAAAAATGTAGTGTTTATGTTTTTAGGTTTAATGCTGGGAGTATCAAGAAGAGGCCAGTTTAGAAATGAAGACATCTGGTAAAAAGTGGGTACATCATCAGTACTGAACTTCATCAAGAAACAACAAATTAAATGGTTTGGTCACATAAGCAGATTACCAACAGACAGTACACCTCAAAGAACAATGTTACTCCGATACAGTGGAAACAAAATAAAAGAACTTCCACGCAAAAGGTGGACCTCAGAGATAACAGAGGTGGCGAAAAACACAGTTTATGAAGCGCACACAAAAGTCAGTTCTTTAAATCTCTTATAGCCTGACACTGTGAGGCAAAACAGGATCAGAGAAAAGAAAGAAGAAGATACTACATAGTAAATACTACATTTTTACTGTTCAAAGTTAAACCCTTCTAAAACATCAATTGAGAGTAGAACAGAAGTGGCTCCAGTAAATTGAATCCCACAGAATCATTGAAGGGTAACTGCTATGGCCTTAGTCTCCAGTCTCACACTGGAAGTAGTTGTCCTGTATGCACAGTTAATTTATATTATGCTCCCATATGGTATATAGACCTACTTTACATTTAGCAGTCAAGCTAGCTGTAGAACAACTCCAAAATACTGATGATTTAGACATGTGTCAGTGAAATGGGGCAGAAATGATCTTATTAAGAGGACAATTATTATTCAGAACTCCAATCAAAGGACAGTAAATCTAAGGGTATTGACACTCCAACCTTTTATAAAAGTTAGCAGCTCAGCTGTGTTTTCTATTTTCATTGCACATTTTAAAACAAAGCCTTTTTTTAAAATAGATTTGGGATGTTAGTCTTAACTCAATCCCCAATAACCTGGGGTAACACTGTCTAAAAAAACACAGATTTGCACAGATAGGTTACTGATAAGGTTTTAGAAACATTAAAACCTACTTTATAGTACCACATCTAGTAAGTTATACTATAGCATAGAGTCAAAATTGATTTATCATAAGGAAGACCCATTATTTTATTTAGAAATGTTTAATCTGTGGCGTTAAAGTATTGGTGATCGCCTCAGACAGAAGAAGGAGCAAAGTGATTCTACAGACTGAAAGGATCAAAAGGATGCCTCACCATCCACTGCATGAAAAAATGGCGGCTAGAACAAAGAACAGACTAAAGTGTACAAGTCTAAACCACAAAGCAAAAGAAATAGGAAAGTCATACTTGGAACTACTAAACCATAATTCCATACCTGAAGAATTACTTTTTGATCACTGGGAACCAGACTCAGTAGCACTAAACTTCTCAGCCTCCATCCCTAAATTGTTAGCGAGATGCCAAGCCTAATCTAGTGAAGAAAGCAACTACAATGGAACATCTCCATTACATGTTTCCAGAAGACAGCTGGACAAGAATTTACACAGATGGATCGGCAATGGAGGCAACCATGTATGGTGGGGCAGGAGTGTACATTAGGCACCCAGATGCTACTACTGTGTCTTTAGCTGCCCCTACTGGAAGAATATGTTCCAACTACAAAGCAGAACTCTTAGCCCTTCTGATGGCAGCACAGCACATGAATAAGCTGCAAGCACCTGCAGGCAAGATGGTATTTCTTACAGACTCACTGTCAGCTATACAAGCCCTGGAGGCTAAATCCGCTGACAGCACAGTACAAAACTTAAAAGGAGAACTTGCTCAGCTTTCAGAAAAGGCAGAAATTCACTTGCAGTGCATTCCATCTCATTGTGGCATTGCAGGCAATGAGAGTGCTGATGTCTTAGCTAAGGAGGGCAGTGCCAAAGAGCAAATTTACCATCCCTTGTCTTTTCAAGAGATTAAAACCCTCATACAGAGAAAATCTGCAGTAGACTGGAAGACAAACACTGGATATGATTATGGAAAAGACTCCCTCAAAGACCTAAGCAGAACAGACCAGGTCATTATATTTCAACTACGCACAGGACACTGCAGACTCAACAAACACTTATATAGACTAGGAATAAGTCAACAGCTCTCTGCCAGTGTCAGCAGGCGGAACAGACACCAGAGCATATCCTGCAAGACTGTCCTCTCCTGTGTGAGCTGAGAAGCAACATGTGGCCACACCCAGTCGACCTGAAAACTAAGCTTTGGGGAACCTGACAGACCTGAAGCTGACTGTTTGTGGTCCACAGTAAATTAAGCGCATGACCAGAGATCGCTGAAGAAGAAGAATTCCATGTTGAACTTGTGGCTTTTTCTTAGTCCAATCAGAGACAGACAATATAACATTGGTCCTGTGTTCAAGTTCTGCAAGTAGACGAATCCTTGGCAGTTGAAATGGTTACGGATAGACTAGAAAGCTGCTGACTAAACAATATCCATTAATGTTAAGTAAAATAAAATTCCTACAAATTTTCATCACCCTTAAAATTACAATAGGGACCCTCAACTGTTACAGAGTTTGCACACTGCCACTGAGAATGTTTTGTGTAAGAGAGATAGGACCACAAATGCATATTCAGTATTCACTTACGCATGATAATGGCAATGAAATGGTCCTATCAATCAATAAGAGAAAAGAAAAAAGCAAGCACCACAGAAGTAATACTATAATAGTCTCAAGCAACGACCACTAATGTTGTGTAAACTGCAAATAAACTCTGCAACATAAAACAGTTGCAATTTTGTGTTTTAAAAAATGCAACATTTTAATGACTTCATATGGATTTCATGAATGACCATGGTCACACTGGTATGAAATAATTCGATATCGGAAACTAAAAAATAAGTACCCAAATATCCGATTTGCTTTACTTTATATATTTAATTTTAATAGCAATAAATTCAATACACTTAGCACATAAATATCGTAATAATGGGTATAAGTAGTAAAATAAAGAATTTAGAGATGTGTTCTTGTCTCGTCTGCGAGTGAGTCACATCACAAGTTGAACAACACACCAACCAACACCAACACTACTTCACTATCATCACAACATTACAGTTGATTACAGTCATACTCATAATACACTAAATATACCAGTATTTGTTTAGGAAATTAAAAACGAACAAGCACCATTTGTCCAGGAAGGATTACTATATATTTTTTTCATAATTCTCCATTGCTGTGATGACTGTTGTTTTGTGCTTTTAAATATATATTTTGGTGTTTACTGCCAATTATGCAGGGTGCTAAGTTAAAAGAGGTCTGAGTAATCGTCGTACCCTTCGAACTAAAAAAAAACTCGTTGCAAAACGCACACAAAGCAGCTCGCACTCACAAATACATGAATATTTCATGTCACAAGATATCCAAGTTGTTTCTTTTTAAAACCAACACAGTATTTATCACAGGTTAAATGTCTAGTACTGTATCCCACTGCAGGTTTGTTTGAATTTAACCACTTCTGCCTTACCAAGGCGAGAGCGACAGCTTTCCACTGAGTCGTGTAGCAGGAGCCGATCTAAGAATAACACTACACTATACTATCACTACACAACACACACTCGTCCTGGAACACCATTTTTCAAACTAAAATCCACATCACGTTTAGCTCATGTTATCCACAGCATAGCTGTCAGAAGAATATTTTTGCTTAATCTTACACGCTACAATAATAAATCTGAATGAATTCAAGCACAGTTACCACACGGTATCGAAATGGCATTGTAAGAACTATAGCTCTTAAAGCCATCTTGATTTTTGGCCGCTGCTATGACGTCATGGTTCTGCTGCAAAGTTCCTTGAATTGCGATTGGTTGACCTAGTCTGAATAAACAATGTTACAAGTACAATAGGATTATCTTAATCCATTTCGTTTTTAAGAACCGATTTCGTGACCATTGATTGGAATCCTGTCAGACACATATGTGCTCAGTCTCTGTAGTATTTTAGTTCAATTACTATATCTTCCTCCAGGTACAGAAACAAGGACATTGAACAAGCAGCTAGAATATGTGATATTGTGATGTAATTACATCAATAAGTGTATTTCATGGAAACAAAAGCAAACTAATAAAGTGATTTAAAGGACCGAATAGAATGTATCAAATATCTTGATAACTAAATACTTGTTAATACAAATCAATTATAGAGACAGGAGACTGTTGAAACACATACTATAAAGGAAAGTTCCTGGTGCACATTAAGGTTCAATGAATCAATCAAGTGCCATGCCTGCCGGCGTAGGTGATCATGTCTCTCCGCAACTCTTTCTCCTTCGTTCAGGTAATCAGTTCTGACGTCGATCTTTTATCGAAATAAGATGTCAGACCTTCCAATATTTTCTCCCTCTGTCTTCCACGATCTCTCCTTCCCTGAACCTTACCTGTTGTCACCAAATGTTTCAAATCTCCTCTTCGCATTACATGCCCGAAGAACCTTAATTGTCTGTCTTGATTCTTATTCTTTTGATAAGGTTTCTTTGTGTTATTAAGGCTAGATATATATAAATACGGCGTAATACACCTGATAAATTGAGAACGACAACCATGCAATTTACAGGCTTTAATAAGTGAGTGTTCACACAGAATAGCGTCATCCTGTTGGTCTCGAGGCAATCTAACGCCCCTTCAACATAAAAATAAAATATGAGGGTCTGGTAAGATTGGCTGCTTTTTTTTTAAACAACGCTTTATATCACCAAGTTGTCTTTGTCTGGTCTCACACAAGTGTCCAGAGTTGCTGACATGTCCCTGACAAGCTTTTTAATGCCTCGTTTTAGTAATGTCTAGAGCCGTCAAGTTTCGTTTTCGGACGTCACTGCAGCGAGTGAAGGGCCGTTCCAGTTGTTTTGACAGATGCCTGCTCTCCGCTCAAAGATGTCCTTAGGGGTACGACCGTTCTCCACTCACCAGGGGGTCACACAGGAAGTGGGTGGTGGCAAAGGAAAATGATGTTGGAAATCCTATTGCCCAGACTAGACTGGCCAAAATTGTATTGAAGGTTACTAATGAGTAATATGCGGAAAGAATCAAGTAAATGCCAGTGAAACAAGATTCCATATTGGATAAAATATAAAGGACCGGCTAATTGTATAACGAGGCAGGGCTTTTTCTGGGATCCAAAGAAAAAAATAACCAGAATTGGATTCAAATTTAACTCCCAACAAAACAAAAATTTTACTAATACTGAAACTTTCTATTTTCAGTGAAACATGGCGTTGCAACTGTCTCCACTGAAATACAGCAGTCCGATGAAATATATTCTGGACTATCTGCATTAGCTCTGCACATGGGGTTTCGATCTCCTTTTCTATTGTTCCTTGCTAATTATTCGTGGGCCACGGCGTTTTTCTCTTCCATATAAACTTCAATTAAGTACATTTCTCGTTAGGTTTGCGAGGTTTTTTTGTTGTTGAAAGTATATCCAATTAATCGCCGCGTTCTCTCGTTAAGCTCTAGTTTCCATCGGTATTGATTTATGTCGGGTTTCCCCACACAAATCTATATTTGCTTTCACTAACAGATGCAAAGTATACTGTGGAACAGCGCTGTCCAGTGCAGTGCACGTGGGCGCCATGGCGTCCGTGTGATACATCTCTGGCGCCCTATTTTATTCCTAAGGCTTTAATGTTAATCAGCATTTCAAGGAAAACATTTGATGAACTTCTGAATAATAGTATTATTCCATTTGTTCGTAAGCACGATATAAAAAAAAGATTACACTTGTGGTCACGATTAGGTTTTCATCTTTTATTTATTTTGTATTTATATAACTGTCAATATGACTATTATTGTTATTGTTATTAGCAGCGGCGGTTCGTGATAATTTTTGTTAGTGGGGCGAGACATTTTTTCCCCGGAAAAATCATAGTTTTGGATTGCTTTATTTTAATTTATAAAATAATAAATACACGTTATACATTATTTTTGTGGGGCCGGACCCACTGGCCCTTAATGAAGAGCCGCCACTGGTTATTAGTATTATATTTAAATTGTCACATGGCTCCCGCGTCTCAATAGTCTATAGTCAGATGCGCCACAATATACAGAAACGTTGGATAGCACTGCTGTGAAGATATATTTATAAACGTCTGCAATTTGAAAGTGATATGCTTGGTCAAATGGCATGCCTCAGAGCCATATAGCTGACGTTCACAGTTGTGTTGAATCACAGCCATGCTCTAGCACTAGACTATGACTAGAGCCTGGCTGTGGTTGAATAGTCTACCTGACGAATGTCCATCGTAAACATCTGAATCAGTAAGATCTATCAGTACGAGTACGGTAATGAGTGGATAGTGAAAATATATTAAGAACAATCAACAAACACCGTGATCTTCTTCTCAGGTAAATCAAAGAGCTCCAAATTAGTCCTAAGTGGGGAAAATTCTACATCTTTATGAGAATTGTCTAGGTGGCACTTTTGATTGTCGCTTGTCATGGAAGTCACAAAAAGAGAAACGCAGACTCCAAGCAAGACATAGAGTGACAATAATAATAAAAAATTAAATTTCGGTAGCAGAAGTTCTTTAAAGGGGAAATACACTGAACACTGAGACCAGTCCTAGAAAATGATATTGTAGCATTGGCAACGTCAATTTTTGGGGAAAATAAACAGGTTGCAAAAGTCATACAAGAGGAGCAGCCCGAGAAGAACGATATACTAAATATGCAAAGAGATTGATTAATTAACATCGAACTGGCGTGTTGGGTCGCTGGACGCTGCTGGATTTGCTGAGGTGGAATCAGAGCCCCTATGGACATGTCGGGTGATATGATGATAGTCCTCTCTGATAACTGATAACTGATAACTGATAACTGATAACCAGGGAAGATATGTAAGAGCAAAGAGAAAATAAATTAGATCACATATATTATGAAAGGAAATGCTAGAAAGAGTTCCATGGATTAGCTAAAGATTGGAAAACTGCATGATTTTGTTGAGTTCCAATGCCATATAAAAGGAACAAGAATAAGGAGAGAGAGATGTAGATAGATAGATAGATAGAGATAGATAGATGAGATGGATGGATGGATGGATGGATGGATGGATGGATGGATGGATGGATGGATGGATGGATGGATGGATGGATGGATGGATGGATGAGATGATGATGATAGGATAGATGATATGATAGATAGATGATGATAGGATAGATAGATAGATAGATAGATAGATAGGATAGGATAGATAGATAGATAGATAGATAGATAGATAGATAGATAGATAGATAGATAGATAGATAGATAGATAGATAGATAGATAGATAGATAGATAGATAGATAGATAGATAGATAGATAGATAGATAGATAGATAGATAGATAGATAGATAGATAGATAGATAGATAGATAGATAGATAGATAGATAGATAGATAGATAGATAGATAGATAGATAGATAGATAGATAGATAGATAGATAGATAGATAGATAGATAGATAGATAGATAGATAGATAGATAGATAGAGATAGATAGATAGATAGATAGAAGATAGATAGATAGATAGATAGATAGATAGATAGATAGATAGATAGATAGATAGATAGATAGAGATAGATAGATAGATAGATAGATAGATAGATAGATAGATAGATAGATAGATAGATAGATGATGGATAGATAGATAGATAGATAGATAGATAGATAGATAGATAGATAGATAGATAGATAGATAGATAGATAGATAGATAGATAGATAGATAGATAGATAGATAGATAGATAGATAGATAGATAGATAGATAGATAGATAGATAGATAGATAGATAGATAGATAGATAGATAGATAGATAGATAGATAGATAGATAAGATAGATAGATAGATAGATAGATAGATAGATAGATAAATTAGATAGATAGATAGAAGATAGATGATAGATAGATGAGAGAGAGAGAGAGAGAGAGAGAGAGAGAGAGAGAGAAACAAAGGGAGTGAAATACCTTAGCTTCTGAATTTATATTTGCGCAGTTTTATCCCTTTACTTTCCCTTCTGAGTATGTTATTCATAGTTTTCCATTTCTCAACTGGCGAATGGGGCAACAATATTACTTCTACATTGAAGATATATGATTTCAAAATTCTAGCAAAATTGTAATTATGTTTTACAAAAAAACTTATGACCTCTGGGGGAGATGACCAAAAAAAAAAAACGAAAATAAATTGGCTTAAATTTGAAGTAAACTGAATAACGGAAAGTCGTTAGAGAAATAGACGACTAAGCTTCTTCTTTTTCGAACGATCCGAATAGACCACTTGTTAAACCACTTTATCATCTGTATGTGATCTGAGCCTAAGAACGATTGTACGTTGCGCCAGCTGTGGAAATAGGCTGAAATGAAATCAGACTAAAAAGAAATTTGTACTGGGAACAAACAGCAACAATAAAAACTGAAAACGGTTACTCTCAATACATTGATATTAAAAGAGGAGTGAAACATGAATGTATCATATCACCCAGTCTATTTAACATCTCTCTCTCTCATACCTTTAACTCCGATTGGGGTATAGACCTTCAACTTCTTCTTCTTCAATGATCCAGTGGCGCTTGAGCTCTTGCCCTTCGGCATAATGCTATGTAATGGTATATGTTTGTGTTTGTAAGTTATTCTTTTGTTCCGTATAATGTGTTCCATTTATCTGGCCTTGGAGACAGGAAGATCTTCCTGACGTTATCTAGTGCTTTACACCTGAAGAGGTGATGGTGCACGGTTTTATGATGATGTGCACACCACTGGCACTCTGCAGTGTGTTGTGATTGACAACCAACTCATGTCAAGTCTTCCTATCTCTAGCTATCTATTTTATTTTTATTTGACTTATTCATGGTAGGTTGAATTTTGTGGCTGTAATTTTCTACTGAATAGGGTATCAAACCCCACGCCAAATCCTATCTTAGACGCCGTTTACGACATGCCTTGTAGGTAGCAGTGTTACTATTATTTGTCCCCTTGTTAGCCCCGACAACACACATGCGCTATTTAACATCTACACATAGAAAATCTCCAAACAGCCCTAAGGACTTAAGTTCATTGGAAAATAATAAATAACCTAGGAAATGCAGATGAAATAGTTCTGGTAGCAGAGAATTAGCATGAACTGCAAGAACTAATAGACCAGCTAAATAAAACTTTCCAAGGAATATGGGTCTGACATTGACTTACAGACGTTGCCCAGGACAGAGCGGTATGAAGAAATTGCTTGCAGGCCCTATGTAACATATAACAGTACGAGAGGAATTATTTTTTATTGACTTGCAGAAAACGAATACTATGTTTATCCGCAGAGAAGAGCAATGCAGCCATGTGTACATGTGGACATGCACATCAAACTGCAGAGCACATACTTCAAGACTGCTCTGGATATGGTAGGGCCTATACTAAGACGAAAGCAGTGTCCTAGTGAAACAACACTGGTCATAAAACTACACGGACCTCTGTGTGAGCTACAAAAGAAAGTGAAGTTTATACAAGAGACAACATTGAATATATAGACAATATTTCTAGCGAACGAAAGGAAGGAAGCAGAGAAGATTTCAAGTAAACAAGAAATATAAGACTAGAAGGAGAACTACTGAAGTAAGTAAACGATATCTTATATATCTTCTTATTTCAGAAATATAAGACTAGACGGAGAACTACTGAAGTAAGTAAACGATATCTTATAGATCTTCTTATTTCACCGAACGCTCCGTATTCACCACTTGTCAAACCACTCTTTGTGATTTGTATGTGATCTGCGCCTAAGAGCAATTGTACGTTGTGCCAGTTCTGTGTCTACAAGTAGGCCAGCACATTCGATTTATGCTCGCTTTTTATTTACTAGGGTAAACTAGTGTTACTATTCTTTGCTTCCCTTGCGAACCCTGACAACACACAGGCGTATCTTATATCTAGGGCAGATGATTACAGACGATAACAGATAACAGATGTGAAATAGAGATTAGAAAGAGAATATTAATGACTAAAAGTACATTTAATGACATAAGCAAGTTACTAACATCTAAACAGATAAGAAATCAACTCAAGATGAGAATTATCAAGTGTTATATTTACTCAGTATTTTTTCGCATGGTTCTTCATCTTCTTCTTCTTCGAACGCTCCATATCGACCACTTGTTAAACCACTCTTTGTGATTTGTATGTGATCTGAGCCTAAGAGAGATTGTACGTTGTGCCAGTTGTGTATCTACAAGTATTTCGGCACATCCGATTTCTGCGATGCTTTTTATTTACTAGGGTAGCTTCCTAGGTCCTATATCAGTCGCCTCTTACGACATGCCTTGTAGGTCGCAGTGGTAATATTCTTTGCTTCTCTTGCGGACCCCTGCACCACACAGGCGTTGTATGGTTGAAAAACATGGACAACGAACAAACATTTGGATAACATAATTATGACTTTTGAGATGTGGATATACAGAGGAATCGGATGAAAGAACAGCAGACAAATTAAGAAGTTCTAGAACAACCAGTAATGAAGAAAGAATTACTACAGAAAATAAAAATCGAACGAATAAAATATTTCTGACACATAAAGAGAGAGAGAGACATAGTACATTTACATTGATCAAAACTTTATTATAGTGGAGAAAGTTGAAGGACGCAGAGGAAGCGCGAGACACACAGGGAGGGAAATATCAAGATATGGACAAATTACAGCGCCTAGAAGAGTACATAGTTCATAGTTTTTATGTACGGTTCCAAATTCATTGCAACGTGTCATCCCATAATTGTTCCGTTTCTGTGCCAACGAAAATTATACGAAATGCTAACAACTGTTAAGGAGAGAACAAGAAACATGGGGTGTTGATCTATCGCATCCAACCTACACTGCGAAGGCGACACCTGATGTTAAAACAGTTCTGCTGTATGGGTCAGAAACATGGAGAACTACTAAAATAATAAATTACAAACATTCATCAACTGGTGTCTGCGCAGAATAAAGGGACTCGGATGGTATGATGGGGTCACAAATGAGGAACTTATGGAGAGCACAAGACAGATCCCAGTGAATCAAGAGGCTAAATAAAGACACTGGTGTTGGATAGGACACACTTTGCGAAAACCTGAGGAGAATATAATAAGAAGGGTTCTTTCGTGGAACCCGCAGGGATAACGAAAGAAGGGGAGGCTGAGAAATACAGGGAGACGAGATTTGGAGGCAGAGATCAACAATGTAAAGAAGAGCTAGAGGGAGCTGCATGAGATGGCTAGAGATAGGAAGACTTGGCATGAGTTGGTTGAGGGACTATGCCCCAATCCGGTTAAAAGCAGAAACAATTGTGTTGCTTGGGGTCTCTATAGCTATGTGGTTAAGTCCTTGCCTTGCGTTTCGAAGGTCGTAAGTTCGACCACGGACCACACCGTTCTGCGCATGAGTGCAATTTTTCACACAGACCCATATGATTGTTGCCGGAGCTACATAGTTCGTGCTTTGTGCAACACTATCGGCAGATGGCGTACCATTTCTGCGAAAAGGGACCGATCCATATGGAGTAAACCCAGAGCAATGAAGTCAATTTTTAGGTTTCAGATCCTTTAGATGTGCTGCCATGTTTTGATTAGAAGAGCAAATTTACCAACCCTTGTCTTTTCAAGTGGTCAAAACCCTCATACAGTGAAAATCTGCAGTAGACTGGAAGACAAACACTGGATATGATTATGGAAAAGACTCGCTCAAAGACCTCAGCAGAACAGACCAGGTCATTATATTTCGACTACGCACCGGACACTGCAGACTCAACAAACACTTATATAGACTAGGAATAAGTCAAACAGCTCTCTGCCAGTGTCAGCTGGCGGAACAGACAATGGAGCATATCCTGCAAGACTGTCCTCTCCTGGGTGAGCTGAAAAGCAACATGTGGCCACACCCAGTCGACCTGAAAACTAATATTTGGAGAAACATAACAGACCTGAAACTGACTGCCCAGTTTGTGGTCCACAGTAAATTAAGCGCATGACCAGAGATCGCTGAAGATGGAAACCTGACAGACCTGAAGTTGACTGTCCAGTTTGTGGTTCACAGTAGATTAAGCGCATGACCAGAGATCGCTGAAGAAGAAGAAGATTGATTGATATGACCATCATCATTGCACTTCGGTGAGTAACCATGTGTGATCCGATCTCTTTCTTATACATGAAGATCTCAGTAGTAGTGCACGAACTACGTATCACCGGCGAGGGTCCCGATGTAATTTAGAAGATGGTGAAAATATTTTGTGGGAATTATTTATTTTAAAAATATTTCTAATGAATTATGCCAAAGCAGTGGCTTTCCCTATTGCTCTTCTCGATTTTGAACTGCCAATGGTTCTTTTACGTGCTCAACTTGAGCACAGGACCTATGTTTTATCGCCTGCCTCCGATATGACTAGGAACTCGATTTCACCTACACTGAGATCAGAGTGGAAAATATCCATATGGCTCCACGAGGTAACGAACCAGGTACCTTTGGAAGGAGAGGCGATCATATAACCTCTACATCACAGGGACCCCATCACAGGGACCCCATCACAGGGACCCCACATTTCGCATTAATATAATCTCTACATCACAGTGACCCCAAATTTCGCATTAATATAATCCGACTTACCTTTGAAAAGTTAGCAGTAGATACTGTAGGTAGCTTTGCTTATATTATAAATCTGTACTGTTAGTTCAATAAGTGTGTATATCTCTCCGATTATCTTTGCAGTTAGTGGTAATAGAATAGAATATTTAACAGAACACAATTGCTTGACGCAAGAAATAACGGCAACATTATTATTACGTAATTTTAAACCAAATTGATGACATAATTGAATGTTTGATAATGGCTAAAATATTTATTATAATTTTAACGCTTTGAGAGTCTTTCCGAACAGTTTCAGGGTTGTGAATCCCAGCCGCTGACCAGATTGAGAGAGAGGGGGCGTCGATATTTGTACAGCTCGAAAAGAAAGACATACCAAATATGCAAAACGATTGATTAATCAACAGCGCACTTACTGGTGTGTTGGGCCGCTGGAAGCTGTTGGATTTGTTGAGACAGAAATCCGAGCAACTATGGACATGTCCGGAGTAATATGATGATAGCCCTCATATAATCGATAACTGATTTATTCTAATTGACGACCGTAATCGTTAACAGAAACTATCTTACTTTGTGTTCCGATCTCTCGTCTGTAAAGCTTTAAAATAACGAACCGGTGCAGCTGTGTACAATTACATATCTTGTGTGTGTGTCGTTCTACCTGGCATGAATCATATTTCAACAATTTTGTGGAAACTTAACTTACTTTATTCTCAATTTCAGATGTTTTTTTCCCCATCATGTAACATCCGGTATGGAGTAAAGAGATCGTGCATTTTTCTAATTTTCTGTAACATGTTTATGTAAATATCTATTTGTGTTTATTTTCGAAACTGCGCAATTAATGTTGAAATATATATATCTATACGTCACTTCCATCTCCACGAAAATAAAGCTGATATTCAGCACAAATGTGAGATCTGTATTGCTCGGAAACGTGGGAGTCACCAAGTTAAATACAAATAAGATTCAGACCTTTGTCAACGGATGTCTTCGGCGGATTCTCTGAGATGGTAGGACAGAGTTTTAAACACAGACCTGTGGAGATCGATAAGAACCGGACATGAACCCATGATGACCCAGGTTAAGAGGAGAAAATGGCGATGGGTCGGGCATACCCTACGGAAGACACGGTCGAGAGTCACTAGACAAGCACTTGAGTGGAAACCGCAGGAAAAATGAAAAAGAGGAAGCCCTAAACAGACTTGGAGACGAAATCTTCTTGAGGAACTGAAGACTGTTCGACTATAATGGGACACCATGAAGAAAACAGACAGAAATCGAGAAAAGTAGCGAACAACTGTTGAGGCCCTATGCTCCACAATCCCAAGCGTCAACACCCTGTTGCAGAAGGCCCAACTGAGATGGGTCGGTCACGTTGCTCGAATGCCTGATAAACGCATCCCAAAACAGTTGATGTATGGCGAGCTTGAAGGGGGCAGACGTTTAGCTGGTGGACAGAAAAAAGCTTTAAAGACACTCTTAAAGTGTCTTTGAAATGCTTCGATATAGACAATACGTGCTGGGAATCCTTGCGCAAGATCGCCAAATGTGGCGCTGTAACAACAAAAGAGGAACCCGAATAGCTGAGAATCATCGTATTGTTGAGTCACAGAGAAAACGAGCAGCGCGAAAAGACAGAGCACACAACACGCACATGTCTAACCTTGATCATGTATGCCCCACCTGTGGTCGGGGATTCTGTTCTAGGATTGGACTCTACAGTCACCTCCGCACACACCAGAGAGGTGCAACAGTACACGTCTGAGATTGTTGTCATCATCGCTTGCGATGGACGGCTATTATTTATATGCTCCACGAGGAACGGAGAGGGATAAGTAAGTAAGTATATCTATAAACATTGTTACTATTCCCTTGGAAAAAGTCAAATATACGCGACGCATCGACATTGCTTCTTCTTCTTCCCCTTTCAACTCCCAACGGAACACAGGTCTTCAACAAACTTCTTCCAGCTCTTCCTCTCTCATGCCATCCCTTCAAATTCTTTCCATGTTTTACCTATCCTTTAATATCGACTTCCAGCTCTCTTCTTAGCCCTGTCTAGGCCTTCCCTGCTCCTCTTTCCTGTGGGTTCCAAAACAGTGCCTGTCTTGCAATGCTTCCAGTCGTTCGTTTGTTTTTAAATCCCAATTTGGTTTCATGTAATAAAAATAATCAATAATAGTGGATACTTTGCTTTCTTTTCTCTGTATATTGCAATATTGATTTGTTGATCTAAGTAATTTATTATTTGTGAACTATTGTTCCTGTTTGAACTACTGCGTACTTTATTTTTGTTGTAGTTAATTTTCCAACAACGCTGAACACACTTGTAGAGTTTCCTATTCTTCAGTTATATGAGGACTATCATCATAGCACTCCGGACATGTCCATAGGTGCTCCGATCTCCGTCTCAGCAAATCCAGCAGCGTCCAGCGACCCAACACGCCAGTTTGATATTGATTAATCAATCTCTTTGCATATTTAGTATGTCGTTCTTTTCGGGCAGCACCAATATTGACACCAATCTCTTTCAATCTGGTCAGCGAGTGGGATTCACAGCCCTGAAACTCCTCTGTTCAGAAGACTCTCTCAATGCGTGAAGAATGTCACTTCGATCCATGGCAGCTCCTCTCATATTGTAGCCAAGTCAGCCAATCTATTAGCTCGTTCATTACCCCTAACTCCTGCGTGCCCAGGGACAAAAATGAAGGTGATTTCTCTGATCATTGTTTGTACCAGTACCTCCACCCAGTTGCGTCTCACCATTCCTGATTCGACTTTACGAATCATGCTCATGGAGTCACTGAGTATGAAAACACGAGTGTAGTTGTGAGATGCCAACCATTTCACCTCCTCCGTAACCGCCCGAACCTCCATTGTCAAACTACTTGTGGTTGTTGCGTAGGCCCCACTGGCCTCTCTTATTATTTTTCCTCCTGAGCGTGCTGAAAAGCCCACGCACAGCGTTGTTGGCGAATGACTGAACCATCAGTGTAAATAACCACATCTGTATCATTGATGATGTCAGTCAAGAGCGCCTCCACCTCCACGTTAATCAGTGATATAATATTTTGTTCGCAATTTTTCTTAATAGATGTAATTTTTCCTAATCTTCTGACATTGTTCGTGTGGTCAAATTATGACACTCAGACTTTGCTTCTATTATAACACGTAGCTAATGCTCATGTCTGTACCAGGTAAAATACTAAGCCGAATCATCATAGAGACTCAAGAAAGATACAGATGCAGTACTAAGAGCTGAACAGGCACGATTTAGGCAAAACAGATCCTGCACTGATCAAATATCAACGCTTCGTATCATAGTGGAGAAGAGCATCGAGTGGAACACATTCCTCTATATCAACTTTGTCGATTATGAAAACACATTTGATAGCCTAGATAGAGAAACACTCTGGAAACTGCTACGGTATTATGGCGTCCCCCAGAAGCCAACCAACACAATAAAGAAAATGTATGAGGAGACAATGGGTAGAGTACTGCATGAAGGAAACTGACACGGGCCTTTGAAATAAAGACAGGTGTGCGACAGGGCTGCCTTTTATTACCCTTGCTTTTCCTGCTGGCTATTGACTGGATAATGAGATCAACAATAGTCAGGGGGAGAAATGGAATACAGTGGACCATGATGAGTCAATTGGAGGATTTAGATTTTGCAGACGATCTAGCACTCCTCTCCCACAGCCATCAACAGATGCAAGAGAAAACAACTAAACTAGAAACAATCTCACAACAACTGGGTCTGACTATTCATGGGAAAAAAAACAAAGATCATGACATTAGATGCTAAATCCAGAGACCCGATCATGTTGAGAGGATAACTATTAAAGGAGGTGGACACATTTACATATCTGGGAAGTGTTAGCAATATTCAAGGTGGCACAGATGAAGATGTTAGGGTTAGAACACAAAAGGCAAGATCAGCCTTTGCCATTCTGAAGAACATATGGAGTTTTCTCTCTCTCATGATCCCTGTAGGTCATATAGAGTTCAAGAATGATCAGGAATAAAACTAAGAAAATGATATTTAACTCACATGTCAAGAATGTCTTTCTATATGAAGTGGAGACATGGAGAACAACTAAGGGGAACATCAAAAAGTTTCAGACATTCATCAATAGATGTCTGCGCAGGATACTCCATCTATGATGGTATGACATGACTACAAACAGGGAACTCTGAGATAGAACAGGACAACGATAGTTGGAACAAGAGATACGAAGCAGAAGGTGGCGATGGATAGGACACACACTGAGGAAACCCCTAACAGTATTACAAGATATGCTCTCCGATGGAACCCCCAAGACAATAGAGGTAGGGGAAGACATAGGAACACAAGGAAACGGAAGTTGGAGACGGAATGCAAGAAAAGGGGGAGAGAGTGGAGAGATCTGGAAAAGATGGCCTTGGAGAGGCGGGCTTGAAAGGCCTTGGTTGCGGACCTATGATTCCCTAGGGGCGAAGGGTGAAGAAGATAACACGTAATTGAAACACAGACTGAAAGGTATCAAACTCTCGTAGTGGCATAACAGAACTGGGTTGGTTTATTAGATGACTTCAAAATTCGAAAGATCTGCTTAACCCCTTCGCTCTTCTCAGCCGATATACCGGCTTGTGAATTTTCTTAAGATTACGCAAAGCAAGTATACAGGGTAAGTTAGTACACATTGTAGAACAAATGCGTCCGGAGGTTAACAAAAATTAGAGTAAGGGTTAAATAAATGTTGTGATTGGCGCAATGTCACAAGATGGTCAGTCTGTTATTCCCTATGGGATCTTACAATGACTCTCTTCCAACTTTAAAGGCACGCTGAAGATGAAACAGTTAATTTTCTCCTCGCATACAGGAATATGTCTTCAGCACTCTAAAACTGCAAGATCATATCTATCCTTGCTTCGTTAACCAGACACGTCTCTTACCAGGACAATCCACGAATACACGAAGCACGGTCTTGGCCAGTGTTTTCCGGGCTCTGAGCTATACCAAGAACGTATCTGCATCCATACCTAAGAACCCACACCAGTTAAGCTCTCCAGTTCAATCTAAATCACTCGTCTCATGGCTAGGCTGTGATGCCGAGAGGAATAAGATTCTAGGATCAATTTCAGTGATTAAAATTTGTGTTCACGTACATATGCAATATTATTTCGTAATTAGTTTGTTTGACTACTTTCTACAATGTTCGTTTGTGTTGGCGATTCTCCATGAGATTTAAGACTATTCTTTCATGATTGATTGATTGACTATCCTTCCTTGACCAATGATGTATCAGCAAGGCGATCTGCTCGCTCGCTCATTGCCGAGTGTTCCTGGATGTCAAAATGCAAGCACAAAAATGAAACGGTCAATTCGGGTTGTGTTCAATGTAAGTCAATACTGTCATATATAACTAAATTTCCCATAGCATATTCACTGAGTCGCCCCTTCATATGTGACACATCCAGTTGTCACACTCTCTCTCACACACACACACTCACGCACACACACGTGTATGCATGTATATCCTTTTTCATCTTCACAGACGGTAAGTTGGCAAGTGTTTTACTGTGAAAGCCTCTGAGTTTTCGCTTTTCTCTCTTGTCTTTCAGCTTATACATGTCTACTTTCAAAAGACTGCACAATGTTGCTTTCCACACAATTCTATCATCAGCTAGCCTTTTCCATATAATAATAATAATAATAATAATTCCTCTCGTCCGTTATACGTTACATAGGGCCTGCAAGTAATTTCTCCATACCGCTCTATTCTGGGCAACTCGCTCAATCTCCTCCATGGAACTGAGACCGATATTTCCTGCCTCTCTCAGCAAAGTTCGCTTCAGGGTCTCCTTAGGTCAACCTCTCTTTCTTGAACCCCTTGCATCCCACTTCAAGGCCTGCTTTGATATTCTTTGACCATTTCTCCTCAAGGTGTGCCCAACATATCTCCATCTTCTCTCTCTTATAACAGTTGTCACTAGTGGTTGACCAGACATGTCTCTGATTTCATCACTTCTCCTGAATTCGTTCCATTTTATATTCATTATTTTTCGCAGACATATATTTTCAAATGCATTCAACTTGCTTTCTATATCTTTAGTCATTTTCCAACCTCGCTGGCATATGTTAGAATTGATACAACATTTGAATTGAAAATTCGTATTTTAGTTTTAATACTATATAACTTGCAGTTCCATATTTTATTTAGACTTTTAAAAGCTGATGTTGCTTTGCCAATTCGTATCATAATTTCTTTTAACATTTCCTGTGCAATCAAAATTGCTACCCAAATAGGTGAACTGCTCTGTTATTTTTATCATTTTAGATTCCAGTGATATCTGCATATTGCCATAGGTGTCTTCATTATATCTGCATTACTTGCCATAGGTGTCTTCATTATATTTCCATATGCTGGGACCGAAATAAAAGTTCTTCATTGAGGCCTTACATACATCTTTATATCTGAGCAGTGGTCTGCCTTGGTGCTTCTTCTCCTCCGCAACTTCACAGCACATTTGTTTTGATATGCAACAATTTTCCATTCTTCTCACATGCCCTAGCTAAGTAGTCGTCTACTGCTGAGCATGCCCATAATGGAAGGCAAAGTTGCACGTTGCAGTACTTCAAAGTTATATATATATAATATAGCACAAATACTAACGAAACCCAACACAGATGTAACAAAGCAAATCAAATAAAAGAACAAATGGCGCTAATTTAAAAATGTAAACATGTCACCATGAACACAAAAATAGCATCATTGTTAATACAATCGATCTCCCCCATTATACTACCAGTATCAAACAAGGACACTGACATCAAATAATAGAAGAAAACAAGTCGCTACAGACATGCCAGAACGCCAGACATGCCAGCCTGCACAGAACGCTGGGAGTAACACCGGTTGAGAGACCGGTTGAGAAATTAAAACATCAGGGAAAAAAGGGTACAACATCAGTACTGAACTTCATCAAGAAACAACAGATTAAAGGGTTCGGTCACATAAGCAGAATGCCAACAGACAGTGCGCCTCAAAGAGCAATTCTACTCCGACACAGTGGACACAAAGCAAAATGATGTCCACGCAAATGGTGGATCTCAGAAATAAAAAAGGCAGTGAAAAACACTTTATGAAGCGCACACAAAAGCCTGTTCTAGAAATCTCTTCCTATTCCGACCTCTCTGGGCGAAACATGATTGGAAAATAAAAAGAAATACAGCACATATAATGATTCTAAATCGCCGTGTGGTGCCGGGGCCCGCAAGGGAAGCAAAGAATAGTACCACTGTGACCTACAAAGCATGTCGTAGGCGGCAACCTATGTAGGACATAGTAAATAAAAAGCATCGCAGAAATCGGATGTGCTGGCCTACTTGTAGGCGCATAACTGGCACACCGTGCAAACGCTCTTAGGCTCAGACAAATCACACAGAGTGGTTAACAAGTGGTCGATGTGGAGCGTTCGAAGAAGAAAAAGAAATGATTCTAAACAGCTTAACATCGTGGCATGGCTGAAAAAAATATTATAACTCTGCTAGAACAAGAGATGGATAGATAGATATATAGAGAGAGGTACAGAGAGACAGACAGAGAGAGAAAGTGTCCTGGAAGGACACGTTTGTCGACATGGCACTAGATGATGGTTATTTTTTTCTAATTGGCCAATCAGTGGAAGCCATTTTATTTACTGCTGGACAATTTACAAATATTGAAACTTCCTGCATACTTGTTAAAAATAGAACTGTCTTCTGCTAGATGGCCACTATAATTATTGGTCATGAGGGTTCTATGTAGAGCACACCTTTATGTTTATTGAATATTATGGAAGTGATATTTAATTAAAGATTGAATTTCATACTGGTGCTGGCAATGTAAGTATATCTTAGGTGTTATATTAACAGCTGATTTAATTCCTTACTTAATTTACAGTTGAGAACGAGCAAGAGTAGTCTAGTAGTTAAGTAACTTAGTAAGACGATTATATTATTATTGCTCGAGCTGGGCATGTTGTGAGTGATGTTGTCCGAGGTCTCAGTCTAATCTTAAAGTTTAAATTGATTTGGCGCTGGCATGAAACTGAAAGTTAGTTAATAACCTTGCGCTGTTTAATTACTACTTTGAATTCTGAAAGATGTTTTTTATTCGATTGGAAAAATATGGATGTTCAGCTACATGCTACAATACATTTCATTGCTGATTAGGATTACGACGGAACGAATTGAATGGTTTGTCATCACAACTTGACAGGCTGAACGAATGTTGAAATACATGGATGAAGATTCTCGTATAAATAAGTAATGCAGTAAAGTATTATAATAATAGAAAATAATATTAAATCATCAATTAATATAGTATACAATGGTATGTTTTATTTATCTTACAGAAGAAAAGGCACTACTTTCATTCTTATGATTATTTGACCCGTAAAATGAATCTAGATTTATAACATAAAAATAAATGATAAATGTCTCTTTAGTCAGGCAGGCAGTGTTTTCTGTATTGTGATAGTAAACTATATCCTTTACCTTGTGTTTTCTTTGTTATAGTTATTATAACTAAGTTATACTCATGCCGTTATTAGAAAAAAAACGGGACCATTTTTTGATATTAGTCATTTTAAGTGAGTACTAACTTTAAAGACTGCTTTCATTATGATTTTTTGTTTAGTCTAATATAATAATAATAATATTACTGTTCATCTTTGAGGCTCTATATGCTATCTTGTTATCTTTGTTATACTGAAAAATACTGTGATTGTTATTAGACTCTAATTTATAGCTTAGACTATTTTAGTAGTTTAAAGTGAGTACTGTACTTTTGACGACTTCACCATTATTTTATAGTTTAAATAATGCCATAATCATATAATGTGTACACAGAACTTTTGATTCAGACTTCAGTGAGCTCTTAACAGGCAAGGCAATCCAAAATACCGTACATGCTGATACCAATGATGCTTGATGTTATTTTAGCAGTTTCTGCCTGTACATAACATTTTCTTCCCATGAACCTTCAACCCTATCATTCCATTTGAACACTACTGCATTGAAGTATGCCAACAATTTTAATATCACTGGTACATAATGCATTGAACAGCAGCAATGGTGATAGTATGCATTGCATCCTTGTCTTATTCCACACCTAACATGGAACTTTTCTGATAGACTTATGTTTGTTCTAATTGTATACTGGCTGATTATGTAGAGATTTTTGCATAGATTAATTAAGTGGTCATTAACTTTATAGTTTGACAATATTTTCTGAACATTTTTCCTATCCTGTGCGGTCGAATGTTTTTACCTGATCCACAAATACAATATGCAGGTGTTTATCGAATTTAACTGTTCTCTCCACTAACATCAGCATCATTAAGTATTATATGTGACTTCTTATTGCTCTCCACCTCATGGAGCGTAGGGCCTCAACAGTTGTTTGCCACTCTTCTCGGCCTCTGGCTATCCTATTTATGGTCTTCCATGACAGTTGAGCACTCTTCAGTTCCTCAAGAAGACTTCGTCTCCAGGTCTATTTAGGGCATCCTCTTTTCATTTTTCTTGGGTTCCACTCAAGTGTTTGTCTAGTGACACTCGACTGTATCTTCCATAGGGTATGCCTGATCCATCACCATTTTCTCCCCTTGACCTGGGTCATCATGTGTTCCTCTTGTGAGTTCTTATCCACAGGTCTGTGTTTGTAACTCTATCATACTATCTCAGTCTGAGAATCCACCAAAAACATCCTGTTGACAAAGGTCTGAATCTTATTTGTATTTAACTTGGTGACTCGCATGTTTCTGAGCCATACAGCAATACAGAGTTCACATTTGAGCTGAATATCTTGAGCTCTGTTTTTGTAGAGATGGCAGTGGACTTCTGCCCACCACTGTGTGCAGGATAGCAAAGGCTTCCAAAGTATTATATTTACAATTGATCATTTCACAATGGAGAATGAACAATAAGAAGAAAGAATTGAGTCCCTTTAATATGAATATATAGAAGAGTGGAATGTATGCCATTAAAACAGAATAAAAATATATTATAGTTTAAGGCCATGTATAAATTCATAATGAGAATAGAAATAATAAATGTTCATAATGGAATAACGAGTTCTGCAAATAGGAAATGATATCCCTTTGTTGAAATTCATAGTTAAAAGAAAGGCTGAGGGCACATTCCAGTTGGTGATGGTGTGCTTTAAGGACATGGAAACGTCAAGAAAGAGTCAGATAAACAACAATTAATTTAATCTGAACATATCTTCTCTTTCTCATTTGATTTCATTCCTAATAGAACATAGGACTGAAACTTATCACTAACATTCATATAACCTTTTGTATTGCAGTGCACCTAATAAAGCATAATGCAGAACTATGTCGGTTTTTTAAAATTGCAGTTTCTGCAACAAAGTCTTTTTGGTAGATTTGAGTTGGTAGTTCTTGATTACTGAGGGAAATATTGTCCAATAATAGACACATTTACACATATCTGTTACTTATATAATATTATTAATGGCGAAACACTTAAAGTGCTGTAGTTTTATAAAAAACAAATTTGTAAAATTACAGTACTTTGTTTTTAAGTTACTGCAGTCTTCCCTTATATCGATAATATTTTTAACATATTTATTTATCATTATATTATTGACAGGATATTATTGAAATAAAAACATTTATTGTAATTGAAAACCTTTTTTCTATGGTGATACTTACTGGCATCAGGAATGTAATACTTACCGATATTATAGAACAGATCCTCTCATATTCTTCTTTGCTTGTAATGTTTCTTATTGCTTTTATTGTTGAATTTGTAAAATGCAAAAACTAGGACTTAAAGTGAATATTGCAAAAACAAAGGTAATTAGAAATATCTTGACCCGCCCGAGTGGTTACCGGGCCCAAATTTGGTGTGTAAAGAATAGAACCACTGTTACCTGCCATGCATGTCGTAAGAGGAGGTTTGGCTGAAATCGGATGCACATGTCCTAAACATGTTCATGTCTATGTGTTTAGGGGTCTACCAAAACAATGTGCAACATATACACGTTCTTGGCAAAGATCAAACATATCACAAAGAGTGATTAAAATTGATCGTAAAGAACGAACACAAAGAAGAGGAGGAGGAGAAATATATGAAAATCAGAAGACCCAATTGTGTTAAAAAATAAAATCGTAGAAAAAATTCAAGATTTTGTATATGTGGGTAGTACAGTATCTCAGGATAGTGATTCAGAAAAGGATATCATTGGAAAATCAAGAAAGCAAGTAAAACTTTTGGCATGCTTAGCAAAATCTGGAAAGTCCAAGGATTTAATCTGAAAACAAAGCTTTAAATTAATTAATTTATAGAAGCAGTGTCCTGAGCGTATTATTATACAGTAGCGAGTGAAGGAAAATGACCCATAAAATCGTACACAAGCTGGAGACATTCCAAAATATATGGTTAAGAATGATCTGGCAAATATTACGACCAAATACAGTAGCAAATGAAGAACTTTCGTACATTGTTAGCAAATAATGAACAAATTGTACATCGTTAGAGACCATAATTAAAAGTTGAATGTGGAGATGGATTTGGCATGCGTGTCGTATAACAGTAACAGCATTGGCTAGGACTGCTCACTGATGGACAGCATATATGAAGAGAAGGCTTGTGCATCCAAAGGAGACATGAAGAACGGTGACAAAAGAGTTGAAAAATTGTGGCCTAAAAGACAAACGATTGACTTCATTGCACTGGATTTTGAATGAGAAAATTGGAAGTATTTTGGACATACAAAAAGACATGAAGGGTTGGAGGAGACCATGATGAAAAAGAGGTACACCGACAAAGAGAAGAGGAAGACCAGGTATAAGATGGATTCAGGATGTGGTTGATGACTTGAGCATGATGACAGCAGAGGCGGGCTTCAGTCCTATGATAGAGATAACTTCCATAGACTATTAGGATTTCAAAGTTCTACTGAGGACAAGCTATTGGATAAATCTAACATAATATAGATATCACCCATGTGTTGCCGGGGCTCGCAAGAGGAGCAAAGAATAGTAAAACTGCAGCCTACAAGGCATGTCGTAAGAGGCAACTGAGGTAGGGGCCCAGGCAAGCTACCCTAGTAAATAGCATTGCAAATCGGATGTGCTGGCCTACTTGTAGGCGCATAACTTCGAACGACAATCGCTCTTAGGCTCAGTTATTGGTTACTAAACTGACGTCATTGCACTCCGGCAGACCCATAGGTGCTCAGTCTCCCCAACAGAAGAGTATGCATACTGATGGTTTCCGTGGTTCACAGATTAAACACACCTCTCACTCTGCCTCTCAGGCATCCAGTTCAACATGTACAACGGGTAACTCCAAACTGCCTAAATCGCTTGATCGATTCAACATCGATTTTAGTGTCCTCATCCAACAGACAGTCGCGAAGAGACCAAAGAATATCACCCTTATCTATCTTCAACTCGCCAACAATCGATGCTGTTGATGCGATCCTGGCCGCTCTCTCATTACCGTAAACACCCGCATGCCCAGGACAGTATATCCACGTCAGCCTCTGTAGGTTAGAAACTTCTATAGACGATATCCACTCATACCGAAACTTACCCTTCTGGATCTTGTGAAGCATCGACTGAGAGTCAGATACAACGACCCCAGTAAATAAAGTCCCAGAGATCCAATGGAGGGCAGCAGTAACGGCCTCAACCTCCATCCTCATACTAGAAGTAGTTGTCCTGTATGCCCCACTTCGCTCTGCAACAACCCTACCATGTGTATTAGCCAAGAAACCCCAGCCGGACCGACCCATCCATGAACCGACCCATCGGTATATACAAAAACATCATCATCCCTTGCATTATCTTCTATCAGCTGCTTAACTGCGAGATCAGCCTTCATGTTGCCCCAATCTCTACATTCTCTTCCAAGAGTAATGATAACGTTGAGATAGTTGATCATGCTACCATCTGTTGGGATTCATTCTTCCCCTTTTGATAGGGTCGCAACCGTAGTCACCTGGCCAATTGTTCTCTCAGCCTGGTGACTACGGTTGCATCTTGTAGCTGTTCTCTTAGGCTCAGATCACATACAAATCACACAGAGTAGTTAACTACATGGAGTGTTTGAAGCAGAAGAAGATATGGAAATAATTTTACTGATGACAGGAATGACAGTTTGTTGAGGATGAAGAGAAGGAAAGAGAAATTAACAATTTAGTATAAATGTGTAAATTACTCATTTTATAAGACAAGCCCGTTCAAATCTGGTGGTGTTTGGATAACTGTAATGTGTTATCACAGGGTTATTATAATACAGAATAAATAAATAATCCGCAGACCATAGAAAATACCTTAGTCTTCTTGGTTTATTGTCATCAAAGATTGGAACCGACACTGTCTCAGCAGCACCTGAGTTGGTTTTCCCACCAAAACACGAGTTTTTACGTGAACACATATTACCCTCTACGATTTGAAGAAATCATTTTTAAAGGGCACAGTTTAACAACTCATTATTATATTAGTTTTATGCATTGATTTATAATTAAAATGGAATTGTGTATGTGTGTACGTTCTCTATATTAACGTTTAGCTCAGCTCAGAAACTGAAGTGTATAATAATGTTCAGTATCCTAGGGGACCTATCAGAATTATTTTTCGGGTTGGCTCCAGCCCGCGGGCCATAGGTTGTCAACTACTGCTGTTTTTAAGTTTATTGATTGAAAGCTAATTTCTCCATACCAATCTTCAGACTATGTTCTGTTAGTTAATCTGAGATTTGTTTATTAATCTTCCAGCATGTCTGAAATGAGTAATACATCACCGCTGTTGATATCATAAATGAAATCCTGTTTTCATATAATTAATACGCACATGTTAAGTTTACCTATTTTTTTCTATTTATCTATTATCACATTCCCTCATTTGTTTTTTAGCAGTTTTTACATTCTTGTTTTGTGTTTATCTGTTTTCACATCTATTGTGTTTATCCGCTTTGCTACTGCATCCTCTCTTATGTTTATATTTTTCTATTTCCTCTCTTGTGCTTATTTGGTTTCTATTTTGCTCTGTTACGTTTGTATATTTTCCCATTCCCTTTCTTGTTTTTATTTACACTTTTTTTTCCTCCTGGTAACTAGAGTAACAATCTTCTAATTGAAATCAAATAGTTGTGCACTTTTCTTACACATTCTCTCAGTTTTCATGTTTTATTCTTGCATCTATGACAATTCTCTCCCCTCCTGTCCGCGCCATCATACGCTTATTTGCATCTGCCACCACTGCTAGGTACTCATAGATCTGCCAAATCTAAATATAACACAACATTTACCTACCTACACAACAATCTCAGCACGTCCATGCTGTCATTAGATAAACATTTCTCCACTCAAGTCTCTAGCTAACTCTTAAGTGGCTGTTCTCATGTAACTTGCGTCCTGGTTTATTAGTGCATCGCTTGTATCAAGGGTTACATCTAACTTTTTAAATTTATAAATAAAACAACGACATAAGTCAAGTTTCTGAGATGTAAGGGTCACAATTAAAACGTAGTAAAACGGAGTTAAATGCTTGTTTGTGCCTGGTTTGTTAGATGTTTTTCACGTCCCTGTTGTTTTATTCCATCAAATTACACGTTTTTGACGAGTCACATTAATAAGTTTCTTGAGGAATTTATGTAGCATCATTGTTAATGATGACGTAGTCATGGGATTGTTGGTGCTTGCGATCTCAGAGGGTGTTCGAGATTGCATTCTTTTCCATCTACAAGACATCTTGCAGGTTGCTCTCCTTTCCACCTACCAGACTCACAGCAGATTGCACTCTTTTCCATGTGCAAGACTCCCTGCAGATGCTCTTTGCCATGAGAAGGACGTTTCTTTCCTAGCTACACATTTCTTCAACGTCGGTTTTCTGTCATCATACCACAGCACCAATAGCTTTAATGAATTGTTGGATTCCTTTAATGTCATCCATGAGCCAGTTTCAGTTTTCAGTTTCAGTTTGGAATATCTTCATTGCACTCCGGACATGTCCATAGGTGCTCCGATCTCCTTCGCAATATCTCCATCAGCGTCCAGCGACTGACCGTACCAGTTCTATTTTGATTGATGAGCCTACTCGTATACCTGTCTGTCGTACTGTTCTTTTCTTGCCACACGAATCTTCAAACCCAGTTCTCGCAATCTAGTAGTTGACGTGGATTGGTTTAGATGAAGGTCTTCTCTGCGGCCACGCTCTATGAGGGCGTTCCCGATGTCAGCTCTGTCCATTGGCTGGCCGTCTGATATAGCGGCAGAGCCAGCCAGCCTGTCTGCTCTCTCATTGCCAACGACACCCATGTGTCCCGGAACAAAGACACATGTAATTCTGCAAATTGTTGACGCCTGCAGTGATTCAGTCCATTGCCTGCGCACCGAACCGGCCTCCACCTTTCGGATCATACTCAATGAGTCACTCAAAATGCACGCATGAGTGTAGTTTTGTGACTCTAGCCAGAGTAGTGCATTGGTCACGGCCAGTACCTCCATGAGCCAATCAAGTTCAGATATTGCGACATCTCGATTTGTCATATTTTATTTGGAAAACATATTGATTACATTTATGTGAATGAGGTAGTTTTCATGCTATTATAATTCTAAATTTCCAGTTTTGTTTATTAGATGTGACACGTTTGTGTGAGATAGTTTTCCATTGTTTGCTTGCGATTTTAGGGGAAGTACCAATTTAGAGCTCATTTTCATTTTGTTGGCTACCTACAAATATTCATGTCATGAAAATAGCCTTTCTTTTCTAACAACACAATTGGTTGTGTGGTAATCCAGAGCTTTCTATCAAATATAAGATGTCTTATTTAATGAGTGTGCAATGTCATGTCCTGGACAGTCTTCTATTCTAGAGCGACAGTAGACATTTCTATGACTCTCTTACAACTTGGAAGACATGCTAAGATGAACAGAGATATGATAAGATGAACAGAGATTTGACATGCTAAAATGAAAATGTTTGACATGCTAAGATGAACAGAGATATGATAAGATGAACAGAGATTTGATATGATAAGATGAACAGAGATTTGACATGATAAGATGAACAGAGATTTGATATGATAAGATGAACAGAGATTTGACATGCTAAATGAAATGTTTGACATGCTAAGATGAACAGAGTTTGACATGCTAAATGAAAGAGTTTGACATGCTAAGATGAACAGAGGTTTGACATGCTAAAATGAAAGAGTTTGACATGCTAAGATGAACAGAGGTTTGACATGCTAAAATGAAAGAGTTTGACATGCTAAGATGAACAGAGGTTTGACATGCTAAAATGAAAGAGTTTGACATGCTAAGATGAACAGAGGTTTGACATGCTAAAATGAAAGAGTTTGACATGCTAAGATAAAAGACTATGTTTGGATTCCTCCCAGCAAATAGACATAGAAAGATGTAGGTCATGTTTGTCCTTGTTTCGTTTGACAGACAAGTCTTTTATCCAGAACTCTTCATGGATAGTTGACGAGAGGCCCTGGATTGACATACGAAGCGTCTCTCCGTTCCAGTAAAAAAAATTGGGGGGGGAGGACATGTTTCACCATGATTTGTTTCATTTCTGCCTGTTTTCTTTAGTGTGTTGTATCGCTTGTAATGTGACTTTACTTCTCTAATTGCTCTATTAACTATAATTGCTAAGCAACGGTCGTCTTTCATGCATAATACCAATTGTAAATTATACATGAAGTACATTCGTACTTGGCACTTTCAACTGTTCAGGAATGAGAGCATTATCAAGAGTGCTCAAATGTTTGTTTGTCTACCGTCTTTAATTAGACTGCAGCTGCACTTAGACTGCATGAAGATATAAATAACTATTGTGCATATGGTTCATATAATCACAGTCAACGGAAATATATAATACCATTGTGTATTGAACAGCTTGTGTTGAAAGTCTGAAAATGGAAGAAGGGTGACTAGTGAGCGCAGTCATGTAAGGTAAGAGCAGTTGAAATCCAGTTCAGAGATCAGCGAACGGTCGATTCTGGAAGGACGTTATACTTTTATATTTTTATTGACTGTTTCGGCCAACACTTGTGCGATATACGCCAATGCCCTGTGACCCATGTAGCCACTCATTTCAATGGAACTGGCCATTTGGGAGCTCGCGACGTCCAGATCACGGCCATCCGATCATGTTCCTCTGATGATCGTAGTCGATTTGCTCTGGAGAGAATCGTTTTATTTCGTTATATGGTTATGGTACTTTGCGATCTCATGGACTCAAAGCTCTACATTCCTATGCTTCTTAGTATTTTCTCTTCTCATGCTCCATATTCTATATGCGTATATGTTAAATGTATATAAGTGATGTATTTACTTAATTTTTTTAATTGTTTCTCTTATTTTTCAACTTCTAGTTTTTCTGCATTTATTTCGTTATTCGTTTTTAGTCACAGATTTTCATTTTAGACACAAGAGGACTGAGACACAAGAGGAGGACTGAAACGCAAGGGGAGAATGGAGACACAAGGAGGAATGAGACATAAGTGGAGGGCTGTGACACAAGTGCGAGGGAAACATAAAGAGATGCACACATTACATCCTAGCAGAGTACAGCATCACGGCAAGAAACATGTTAAAAGTCTACTGCATCCAACCTTCAGTGTGGATACGAAACCTGATGATGATTATGGTTTACTGACAACTTTTGTGAATTGATCCAATCTGCTGGATTAGACATGTGCAGAGAAAACTTGTGAAAATAGATGCTGTAATATCATCATGACAAACTGTATGTCGTGGCTGACAACCTAAAGCAGAGGACGGTCTTTGTCAAAGAATCTGGAATCGAAATATAGTGAGATCGCAGAAGAGGAAGAAATATCATATTTACTATAGTATAAAGTATTTAATACTTTAACTTTGTGTTTAGTGTTGTTGCTTTGTGATCAATATCATCATTCTTGTTCATCTTTTGTCACCATTGTCGTCATATATCTCTCAAGTACTAATCTTGGCTGATGTTAACCACAAACAAAGCACTTGTTACCGCGATATACCCCAACTTGTGGGAAACACATTTGAAGTTAGCCAGCTTAGGCTGTGACATGAAAATCCTGGCATATCCTTTACAGGTCGTCGCTATCAATCACAGTAAACGAGTTGCTGATTTTATATGCATCACTTATACGTTCAGTAGTCTGTCATTGTTCTCTGAACGGTGAGGTCTACTTTTACCGCTAGTAAAACTCAACGGAAACAAATTTGCTTCCAAATTACCCGCAGGGGAGTTTGAACCAGGTACTCTTGGGTTGTAATCGAGCTACATACGCTTGGGATGTACATACACAAAATGTAATATACGCTTGGGATGTATCACAATTATATCCCTAAATTATACAAAATGTAATATACGCTTGATGCAATGATATGTAGTGTACATACACAAAATGTAATATACGCTTGGGATGTACATACACAAAATGTAATAACTAAACTCATCGGTTGTCTCAAACACTAAATACGCTGTACAGTTAAAGAAGAACGGAAACGTGACCAGCTAGCCCGACGGCTCCCGTCTCCTCCTTTTACGCAGTGCTTCTTAGAAGCTTTGTTGAAAATGACCACCCGTGTCGTAAATTGTCTGCGTTAAAAGTAACGAGTTGTATGTTTTTCCCTCTTCACATAAAAAAAAAAAATTAAACGAAGTACGATAATAACCTTGTTATAGTATGTTTCGCGAAAGGTTGAGTAGAATTGTGTCGCTATTGAAATTCTGAGAAGCGCTGTTACAAAACTAGATCCGCCTTTCTCCAAATTTGTATGAGGTGGCTAGTATTTCAGTTTAGACTGTTTTTCTCTTCTTGTTCCCGTCCCCATTATGAGCTGTCGTTGAGTATAAGTGGCAGGTCGTCAGGCCTAACACTTAGCGCAAGTAGTTGTAACGTACACACTGTGTACATACATATACACTGTGGACAAATTAGGCAATATACTCTACAAGTGTTGTTCTCTTCATGTGCGCTGTATACATTGAGTGAGTCAAGTGGATACATTCTGTGTGAGTTAAATTATGTTTCTTAAACATTTACTAGTGTTGTACGACTTGTGACGTGTTCTTATTTGTTGGTTCGAGTTCGCTCTCCCGGTTGATTCTTAATGATCAATTTTACATAATTAAACTTTATAAATATCTTATCTGCGTTCGTTGCTAAGAATTGATACCCGGGTAGCAGCACGCAACATACTCTTACTTCAATACTTAACTGACAGTGAACAGATAACATGCGCAGTTTCCAGTACAGAGGTCGCTACGAATTTGCTCATTGTTTTTCTTACACATGTCAACGTGTAAGGGCTTCATCTAACTTTCATGACAGGGAAATTCACAATAACTGTTTCAATAATTCATCTTTTCATGCTTAATTTGTGTGTCTTTTGTTTCTATGAAATATTCCCGATTATTTTGTATCAACATCTCAATATCATCAATTGTAGCTTATGTTTGTTTATTGTTCATGTGTCACATTTTATATATGATTCGCCCAAGTGGTTACCGGGGACCAAATTTGGGGCGTAAAGAATAGAACCACTGTTACCTGCCACACATGTCGTAAGAGACGACTAAGGAGGTTTGACTGAAATCGGATGCACGTGTCCTAAACATGAAGAAGTCTGCATTTAGGGGCCTACAAAACCAATGTGCAACGTATACACGTTCTGGGCAAAGATCAAACATCACAAAGTGTGATTAAAATTGGTGGTAAAGAACGAACGCAAAGAAGAAAAGAAGAAGATATATGATTGATTGATAGGTTCTTCATCATTGCACTTCGGTGAATAACCATGTGTACTCCGATGTATTTCTCACATAGGAAGATCTCAGCGGCAGTGAAAGAATTCTGTAGCACCGACTAGGGTCTCAAAATAGTATTAATGATTAATGTCTTGGCAGCAACTTTTCACCATGCCGTATCTATTTCAACTGCCAACATGTTCCTCTATGTGCAAAATTTGAACATGGAACCAAGTATTGTCCGTCTCTCACTGAAAAAATATATATCTTTATTACTCCACGCGAAACGAGTATTGCTTTCGAAACGAGAGATTAGCACCGTACCTCAACGCCCATAGGGATTCCAATCTACATACACACCCACATACACACCATTGCACCGAATCCCATAAAATAACATCAGAACATACCACAACACACCAGACATTTCTTTATCAGGGACTAGTGCTGAGCGTGGTGGACTATGGCCTTGGTCTTCTAACATTAAGCAGAACATCACTGGATAAGTTAGAAAGGATCCAAAATGAATCGATGAGGCTTATACTCGGTTGCACACGTGACACGTCTTGTGAGGCAATGCATTATGTCCTTGGATTGCCAACGATAGTCACGATACACAAAGTCGCACAGGTAAAAGCGTATCTGAGAGTTTCTGCGGACACAAATCATCTTCTGCACAAATCCATAAATGAGAACAAGGGAAGGCGACTGAAGAGAAGTCGATCCTGGATGACCGAGGCAGAGGATGTTATTAAACAGGTCTGTACTCTAGATGAGCTGAGGCACGGTGACGAATGGATGCCTATATCAGAGGATATGACTGCTTACGCCAGGGTTATCAGCACACTTGGACGCCGCTGTAGAGAATGGGCCCAGGCGATATCATTATCTACACCGATGTCTCTGTCAAGCGTGGCACCAGATCATCGTGGGCTTACTCAGCACAACGAAACGGTCGCACACTTCATGAGGACTGCGGGGCTTTTGAGACAACGACATCGAGCATGACTATGGAGATTATCGCTGCCTCCAGGGCTCTGTCATGGGTGGCTGAGCAACAGGTAACCCATACGATCATCATATCAGACTCGATGAATATGCTTCAACTGATTGAATCTGGAAGTATGCATGTGGAATGGGTGGACATCATTCGGAGATCACATCTCAAGAAAATGACTTGGCTGGACATGCTGGAGTGCGGTAACGAGCGTGCTGACTCTCTTGCAAACAGTGCCCCGACTCAAGTGGGCAGAAGCATGGACAGAGCCGATATCATCAATGCGGTACGCTCTCAATTATGTGACATGGGCGGGTCTCAGACGCTGGAACGAGTTCGAGAATTAGGCGTTAAGTTTGGACATGCCAGACAGTGTCGTCTTCGTGGTAGAGAGAGAAGATATAGTAATCAACTTCTTATGGGTTTTCTTCTTTCTTTCTTTCTTTCTCGAATCCTGTATGCCTCACAGCGTCAGGTCAGGAAGAGATTTCTAAAACGGGCCCTAGTATGCGCTTCGTAGATAGTCTCTTTCGTCGCCTCTGTTATCTCTGAGGTCCATCTTTTGCGTGCCGGCCTTTTGCTTTGTACCCATTGTATCGGAGCAGCATTACTCTTTGGGGTGCACTGTCTGATGGTAATCTGCTTACGTGACCGAACCATTTAATTTGTTGTTTCTTGATGAAGTCTAGTACTGATGTTGTACCCACTTTTTCCTGATGTTTTCATTTCTCAACCGGTCTCTTCTTGTTACACCCAGCATTCTGCGAAGAGACACTTCATCTCTGTTGTGACTAGTTTTCTTCTATCGTTTGTTGTCAGCGTCCAGGTTTGGCACTGGTAACATAATGTGGGAGAAAGATTGTGTTGAACATTGCTCTTTTGTGTTCATGGTGACGTGTTTGCATCTTAAAATTGGCGCCATTTGCCCTATCATTTGATTTGCTTTGTTGCATCTGTGTTGAATTTCATTAGTTATTCTTCCATTTGCTGAAAAATGCTCCCTAGGTATGTGAAATCTTTTGCTTGATTTAGTAGATGATTATCGATGGAGATGTTGGTAGTGTTTTCCTCTCTGGCGAATGTCATTACTTCTGTTTTGTCGATGTTAATTCTCATGTTGTATTCGTTACATGCTAACTGGAGTCTGTTGATGTGTTGTTGATGTGTTGATGTGTCTTATGGGTACTGTGAGCAAATGGACTTTGGGATGACTGCTGCAACGGAGGACAGAGCTCGAATGGGAATGCCCAATGTGCCATGACGTCGATCGCATAACATAACATTTGTATATGAACTTCTAACTTCATCTACTAGCACACAGCATAGTGTGGTCTGTGTTGGAGAAGCTATTCTGGATAGATTTGGAGACGAAGTAGAGAAGACTTTCATGAGTGACTGGTGTATATGTATAGTTGTTTTTGCAGTAAAAACCAATTTAGCATGGTCGTGTTGATGCGAGTATTTTAATGCATTTCAAATGCTGGAAGTTTTAAGTTCAGTAGTTCTTCCTGTAGAGAAGTGTTAAATAGTCTATCTGATAATAAATATACTTATCTTGGCCTAGAACGAAAGTAACTAGGCTAACTGTGACGTGGTATTTACGTGTTGCGTATAGCGTGTACTGAACTACATGAATGTTGAGTAAAACACGTTGCTATAGTCTGTCCATTAATTCGTGAGCACGTTTGAAATTGATTTTCTCGAAAACTACCTGTTGGATCTCAGTGATTTTTGCATGCAGCCTTAGAATATCCATGACGCTAAAATAAAGCTAACCAGTAGTCCATAGATGCTACGGATTTTGCACATCGGCGAATTCCTTTGATCTTTTATGACAATTGCAAATACGGGGCTCAAATTTTAGATTTTACAGTATCCCTAGAATTTGTCAATGTCAATTCTATTCATAGGTGTATCTCCATATTAACTTGATAGTTTAAGTAATTAAGTGTGTTGCCCTTTATGTGCAATCGTGAACTTGGATACAATATGCAACAGTTAGTCCTCCCTTCGGTCACCATTAGACCCCAGGGTGTCTTAACTTCACCACAAATTGTATGATGGTAGACGCATTTGGATATGGAAATGTATACGTTGCTCAGTCTGTAATCAAAATATGATTTGTATCATCCCGAATCTGACGATTCCATGAGGTTGATAATTGTTACTGGCTGGACAAATTGTAATCCATCTCGGTGCCAGTACTCGTCTTCCTCTCGGAGCACATGTTCAACACACTTCTTCCAGAACTGCATGTCTATCATTGAGAAGGACTCACGTGTCAGAACTTCAACATCACACATTTTAAACGTCCTGTTCTGTTCGGCAACTTGCCCTTTTACTTTAGCCCAGACAAGCTCTATCGGATTGAGCATGATATGGAGGTAGTCGCAAAGACGTGTGGCCGTATTCCGCAATGATTTTGTCAATATGAAACACCTTTGTCTTATTTGTCATCCTCACTAGGTGCAACAACTCGGGTTTCAAATATGTATCATCGAAGCTGACATTTTCCGTAGCAAGCCAAGTCCTAATTTGATTTTTTGTATTTGATGCAGTTGGTACTTTGTCTTCCGCTGATACTGCGTTGTGATAGGATGCATTATCCATTACCAAGCATGATGGTCTGTTTAGAATTGGAAGTAGATCTTTCTCCATCCAGTGCCTGAAAATATGTCCATTCATTTCTGTGTGGTAGTCCCTACCGTCGGTACTTTTGATTGGAAAATAAGTCCAGCGTCATGGACAAGACCTTCTTCACTACTTCCTGCATGTGTTAGTATAATACGCTGGCCTTTGCTGCTTGGTATTTTTCTTTCTGTTCACCGTCTACTGATTGCCATTCTTTAGCATTGGTGTGGTGAGCATTGACCCAGGATTCGTCCAAATATACAATATCATAGCCTTGCCTCCGCCGCTCACGGATCTGCCTCAGGTATTTACTTCGGGCAGCAATTAAATGTGGCTTTTCACAAATAATATTCCTGCCGCCTATAGTTGTTCTGAAGGTGAAGCCGTCGGCTCTTACAATTTTTCATAGAGTACTTTTAGAAATGTCTATGCTGCAATCTGATTGCAGTTTTAATTTCAGTTTCCTGAGAGTAACAAGTTGATTTGTCGCAAACATTTTCAAGAGCTCCGTCTTATGACATCTATGTCAAAGTCGTCAATTGTTCTTTTCCGTCCTTGCTTGACGTTAGTGCACTTTGTGTCCTGTTTAATCCATCGGAAAAGGATTCTCTATTCAGACCAAGCGCCAGTTGCGCTCGTTTCTCAGGGTTATGAATATCGCAATATAGATGACCTCTCTTAGATTCCCTACGGAAGTGTTGGTATAGTAAAACTGTAACCTTCTGCATTGTTATAAATGTGCACTTCAGACTCATTATGAATGTGATATCAATGTCAGTTTTGATAAGCCAACAAATATGATACAATAGCTTCATACAAATAGCGAGATACGCCTATAACTATACAACGGTATCCCAATTATAACGTCATATGCTTTCCGCTTTCAAAGTCGACTGGGTTAGGTGCACGGGATTTCGTGAAATTGTTGTATACTCACGATATTTCTATGTTACCATAATGTATTTTTAGAACAACGCGTCTGTGTACCGTAGATCTGTTACTATTGTGTACAATCCGGTGAGGTTGATTTTAATATAACCTGAAGAAGAAATATTTCAAACTACATCAAATTTTCTTGGAAAAAAATATTTCTCTAGCGTCATGGATATTCTAAGGCTGCTTGCAAAAATCACTGAGATCCAACAGGTAGTTTTCGAGAAAATCAATTTCAAACGTGCTCACGAATTAATGGACAGACTATAGTAATCAACACGTTGGAGGTTGTGTTTTGTATTTTCGAAATGATTGAAATATGAGAAGCATATTATATTGAGCTACTTTTGATGGTCAAAACATCGATCACCGTGGCAGGCTGCACCAACTTGGGAGAATCTTGATCGCAACCTAACAGATGTCACGTTGATCAAGCGATGCAACACTGCAAGCGAGGTTTCGCAGCACTTAAAACGATTGTATCCACAACGTGAGCAGCAACTGCTTGTCCTCACTTTTCATCATTTGGCTATGTCCACGGTTGAATAATGACTGGAATTCTCACGATATCGAGATCACAATGTGAACGCACGGAACGTGTTCAGAATAAAGAAATACCATAGTCTTCCACAGTACAAGAAATATGACAATTGTGAAGATGAGATACATTCCTGGTCTTCTGTTACTACTTTCCTGCCATACTAACGTTTAAACCAATACCGTTATGCTTGTGACATTACTACTTTCCTGCAATACTAACGTTTAAACCAATACCGTTATGCTTGTGACATTACTACTTTCCTGCAATACTAACGTTTAAACCAATACCGTTATGCTTGTGACATTACTACTTTCCTGCCATACTAACGTTTAAACCAATACCGTTATGCTTGTGACATTACTACTTTCCTGCAATACTAACGTTTAAACCAATACCGTTATGCTTGTGACATTACTACTTTCCTGCCATACTAACGTTTAAACCAATACCGTTATGCTTGACGACATTACTACTTCCGAATACTAACGTTTAAACCAATACTCGTTATGCTTTGGCTTCTACTTTCCTGCCATACTAACGTTTAAACCAATACCGTTATGCTTGTGACATTACTACTTTCCTGCAATACTAACGTTTAAACCAATACCGTTATGCTTGTGACATTACTACTTTCCTGCAATACTAACGTTTAAACCAATACCGTTATGCTTGTGACATTACTACTTTCCTGCCATACTAACGTTTAAACCAATACCGTTATGCTTGTGACATTACTACTTTCCTGCAATACTAACGTTTAAACCAATACCGTTATGCTTGTGACATTACTACTTTCCTGCAATACTAACGTTTAAACCAATACCGTTATGCTTGTGACAGGAGACACACCCTCTTCACAAGAATACTAGCGATTTTAAGAACATGAGTATCAAATTAGCACATAGTGATTGACACAAGCTGCATAGACAATAAACCACGTAAACATAGAAACACAGCTATGACCTACTAGACGGGACAATATGGATCACTATAGATGGGGAATAACAGACTTCCACAACGTTATCAACATTCTCGGAATATAATTTAATGGTTAGGTCAATGGGAAAGCGGTCTGGAAATAAATCAGCTGATAACAGATAACATTGGGGGATGAGGTGTATATTCATAGGTCTGTACATCGTGGTGGAACTCAACTACATTCCCTTGGATGAAAATTTGTGTGGTCATCATCATCCGTGATGGACGAGCATCACATCGTGGTGGGAAATCAGACTGAACTTTGTATTGCATGGATGAGTGAAATGGTCGTTGTGAAGTATGCGGAATGAAGCATGCATGACAACTAACGGATGGAGGTAATACCGCTGAACTTCAATGGTTTTCTGATACTCTTTTTGGTAGGGCGATTATTGTGTCAGATGTCCAAAAACGGTATGTTGTAGTATTGATGCTTCCAATCTCCAGGTTCGTCATGCACCTGCTATTCTGAGCATGTAATTTTTATCTTTTTTTTTTTTCTTTTTTTTTTTCAGATCAGAAGCCTAGTATTAGCCTTCGGCTCGTGCCATGGACATCGTAACCTTCGGTTCGGTGCCACGAACACCGAAATCTGGAATCTGTGTTTTCTGCCATCTGCGAATTGAACCCGCACACAGAGGATAGTCACCCGTAGTCAACGGCTACGAACACGCCTGGGCAGACGGCATGTGAATGTTCACGGTAATGAGCGAGCAGACATGCTTGCATCAACATCACATCTGCGATGTTGTCTACTGTATGAGCCCCACTGTCTGCTGTAGTTCACAAATTAGTCCGTGTAGTTTTATTTCTACTGTTATCTCACTGGGTTAGGTAGGTTGCCTCATTATATATCATATTCGGGGCAGACTTGAAGCCTGTGCTCTGCATGCAGTCTGGGGTGCCTCTATATATGGCTAAATTGCCAATCTTACATTTAAAAAAAATACATGCGGCTGCGGACTCGCTTGTGTAATGTTCTGAAGCGCGGAATGCCAATTTGATCTAATCTGTTCATATTTTGGTTGTCGTCTTGTGTTGGTGACTTTCTGATTGATTTTATCAACCGTTTGTTGAATATTCTTCAACGTATGCCTGGAAGGCTGAGCAGCTATGGGTCTGTCAAGAGTGATATGATGTCGTTTTAGTGAAAATACTATTAATAGAATTCTTATTATTTTCAGAAGTGTACTTAGTTTTAAAAAAACCAAAAAAAAACTAAACGCTCTGGATTCGGATGATTGTAATATAACAAAAGCATTTTGTTCATCGAGGGTAGACCAGACAGGGGAAGACAGAGAGATAAAATGTTGAATGGCCTGACTTCATGGCACGGTTGAGCGTCAACATCTAAGTTGATAGCAAACACCAACGACAGAGATTTGTGGAGATCCATGATCGCCTACTCCAGCCGGCACCGCACCTGATGATGTATGTTCATGAAACATAATTGCACATGTGTAGACCATTTATGTCAAGTTGATGAAATGACAACCAACGATGGCCTACAAGAACAAATGGCTGAGAGATCGCACAGGTCATGAAAAAGATGATGCATACCACCAACTCAATAGAGAACAGGTTGTCATTTTTCAGCTAAGAACAGGTCACAATATACTAAGGTACCATCTGTTTAACATGTACAAAATATGCCCTTCTGACATATGCACATGCTGCACCAGCAAGCTGACAGAGACACACATGCTTATGGTTTACCAGCAAGCTGACAGAGACACACATACTACAAGAATGTCCAACATACAGTGAACAGAGAGAAAACACATGGCCAATCCCCAATCAGTCCAAGACAAGCTATACGGGATGTACATGGACTCCGGTTGACCACTAACTACTTTATAAGTATACAAATCAATGTCTGAAAACGTTGGAAGAAGAAGAAGAAGAATATGGTCAAATATGTAATCACGAATGCTCCGTCATTAGTGACGGACTTTCACCTAGTGTCATATAATTATGTACTGGTATAATGAAATATTGTGGAGCGTCTGGCCAAGTGGATAAGGAGCGCTGGCTCCCATTCGGGAGACCCAGGTTCGATTCCCGGTAAGGCCAATGAGTTTTTTCTGTCGGGAGCATAAAGAAAAGATAACCTGAACAGTTTCGCGACGACTGCACTAGCCATATAACCATTACATTCCTTGGCTTATGTCTCCTTTTCCCCTTGTTCTGTAACATAGCCAGTAACGTTTGTTTTTATGATATGTTGTAGACCTCACAATGAATGACAATCCTGGCATATCTTTTACAGGACGTAGCCATCAACCACAGTAAACGAGTTGTTGATTTTCTAGGCACCACTTATACGTTCAGTAGTTTGCCATTGCTTTCTGAACGGTGAGGTCTATTTTTATCTTTGTAAAAATCCCACGGAAACGAATTTGCTTCTAAACTTGCCCACCGTGGGGTTTGAACCAGGTACGCTTGGGTTTGTGATCGAGCTCACCACCGCTTGAGATGCAGACCTCACAATACTAGATCGTAATCAAACACTGTGTTTTTCAATTGTAAAGTCTCTCCCCTCCTCCTTAAGGCATACGATTCGTTCATGTAGTGAAATAGTTTAGATAATTAATTACGGTGTGTGCCTGGCGAAAGTTCACTTTTTGCATTATATGGACTTGTCAATGGTATGGAATGATAATGTTATCTGAATTGCTAACGTTATCTGCTGCTATCTCTGTAAATATAATTGCCTGTTGTAATAGGCGCCCGTTTATGGCTTCTTATGTTCATATACATATGACCTTTTTCGTCTTTACAGACGGTCAGTTGGCAAGTGTTTTACTGTGACAACTTCTCAGTTTGAAATTGTCTCTTTTACCTTTCAGCTCATCACTAAGTTTCTTTTTAAAAGCTTCCACACCTTTGAGTCTTCTTTGAACGCTCCACTTGTTAACCACACTTTGTGATTTGTATGTGATCCAAGTCTAAGAGCAATTGTACGTTGTGCTAGTTAAGCGTCTACAAGTAGACCAGCACATCCAATTTCTGCGACGCTTTTATTTACTAGGTAGCTTCCCTAGACACCTACTGCAAAGGGTTTTAAAGCCGAAGGATTGACTTCATAGCACCGGGTTTTACCCCATATGGCTCGGTCCTCTCCGCAGAAATGGCACGCCACCTGCCGAGAGTATTTCACAAAGCACGAACTCCTTAGCTCCAGGAACAATCCTAGGGGATCTATGGAAAAACTAGATGCCTTGTAGGTAGCAGTGTTACTATTCTTTGCTTCCCATGTGGGCACCGGCAACACACAGGTGGCACATTTGAGTAATGTTGTTTTCTATATAACTCACTGATCGGCTAGTTTTTTCCCATTTGTTGGGAAACCGATAGAAATGTTCTTCATTGTTCATGTATTAACTAAGGCAATAAAAAGGGACATGTTTCTGATATTTGTTTACCAGTTTCTTTTCGTTCTGAAATATTGCGTTTTGTTTTTAAAAAAAAACCTGTTATTAATATGTTAAAAGCATGCTGTAAGCGTGATAACCCTTGTGTTGTATTTTAATTTAGTGGGCGGTGAAAATAAGGGAAACAGACGTCCGATATTCTGTGTTATATTTGTTCTGAAATCTTGTCCTGCCTTGGACGTTCATTTGTTGTTCTGGACTCATACTCGTGTAAGATAAACGTCAGTGTATATATCATTGTCAGCTCGACGGATTGATACAGTCATGGTTCGCCTACGGGTGTATAACGAGCTCACTTTACATCTGTTAATACTAAGAAGCTAAAGAAAATAAGTCACGCAATCATCCTAGCATATCCAGGATCTAGATCAGTTGAAATCACCATAAACGCTTTTTTACCCGATCCAGAAGAACTTGAGCTTTCAGCTCTTCGGTTCGGTGCCACGAACACCGTGAACCTGTGGCTTTTCTGCCAGCCGCGGAATTGAACCCGCACTCACAGAGGGCTAGTCCAACGCGCTATGAACATGCTGGGCATAAACGCTTTAAAGATGTTCCGAATGAAGACATCAGGAAAAAAATGAGTACAACATCAGTACTGAACTTCATAAAAAACAACAACGCATTAAATCCATACTTGAGCAAGTTACTCCATATTTGCTAATATTTCTAACGACATAAATAGAATTATGTACTTATTCAATGATATGATCCTTAATCATAATTGCTTCATTTTATTTGCTGTTTAATCTTATTTCCTTTTGTTTTGTTCACATTTTAGTCTTGATTTATCTGCTTCTTCTTTTAGTCTGTCTGCATTTACCTGTATGTCTTGTTATTGATGTCTACATGGTACATAATATCATTAAAAATCAAGATCTTTCAACTGTTTGTCAAATGTTTAATTTATTCCTATTTTTTCCCCATTTAATTTCAGGTTTTTTTTTTCAAAAGGTGCGGATAGTTTACTTTTGTAGATTAATCTCTGTGAAGTGTTTAATTAAACCGTTTACTTTGCGTTTTGATGGTCCTGGTTTCGAATCATGACCCCCGTCTTTCGGTCCTAGTATTGTTGCCATACAGTTCGTGTTTTGTGCAACACTCTGGCAGAAGGCGTGCCTTTTCTACGAAGAGGGACCATATCATATGGGGAAACCAGGTGCCATGTAGTCAATTCTTGTTCTTTAAGCGTCTTTAAATTAATTTACATCTTTTTCTACTCCATGTAATTATTCTATCAAGTAGTACCATGTCCCGCGCGGAACGTCGCATTCATCACAGCCCACCTGAAAAAAAAACTATCTGTCTCTAGCAAGTTCTGCCACCTCTCCCAGCGTCATGTTCAATGTTTCTGTGTGATATTATTGTATAAATGTTATTCAATTATTATATAATTATTATTCATTGCTCTGGTATTCCATAATGTCTAAGTATTTTCCTTATCATTGTGCGATGTATATTGTCGAGTGTCAAAGTCCACATATCCTATCACATGCACTTCGATTCTAAGACGCATTTGTACCCCCGCCCCCATCTCCACCCAATAACCCGTCTTAGAATTGAGTAATATGTTATATGCATGTCACAGCAGACCAGACACTCATTTCTCAAGAATATACGTAAAATCAAGCGGAGGCTGGCGTGAACAGCACACCTTGATAGACCGATAGGTCAGGTTACGACAGTTGCGACCCTACCAACAGGTAGGAGAAGAATGGATTGCCATTGATGTGATTCAACAATGTCAAGCTTCCACAACGTTATCATTACACTGGCTAGAGAATGTATAAGAAGTTTCGGCAATGGGAAATCGGATCTCCAATTTAATTACCTGACAGCTGATAACGTGGTGGATGATGATGATGGTGATTGTATATACAGATTGGTCTATGCATCGTGGTATGAAATCTGGTTGGAAGTTTCTAGCTAGCGTACACGGTAGGTCGCCGCCCGTGTGGTACCGGAACCCGCGAGGGAAGCAAAGAATAATACCACTGCCACCTAAAGGCATGCCGTAAGAGGCGATAATGTAGGACCCAGGAAAGCTACCCTAATAAATAAAAGGCATCGCAGAAATAGGGTGTGCTGGCCTAGTTTAATCGCATAACTGGCACAACGTACACTCTCTTTTAGGCTCAGATCACATACAAATCACAGAGTGGTTAACGATCGGTCGATATGGAGCGCTCGAAGAAAAAGAAGCCGCGGAGCATATAGAACAACTTCTTTTAGTAAGAGAGTGGAGGTTGATGCAGTTGTTTTGTTACCGACCTCTAATATCTATTGAGACTCCATTTACTAGGACATTTATCCCACTACTAGTCCAGGCTTTGAAAGGTTCAAAACAACTGATGTGGGTTTGAGTCAGAGCCAACTATAAACTACTGGGCCTTCGGGCTCAGGTGGGAAATCAGACCCCAACTACACCACGTGACCTCGCATTCCAGTATTGGTGTATATAGACGAATTCATTTTAAAATCAACACAAAATGCTAACTCGAAGTCATATTATGCAACAAGTTAAGTTTAACAATAAGGAATATCAATATTATGAATATTTTTCACCAAAAAAATAACCATAGACTCACAGAATTGAGTAAAATTGCAAAAATGCGTGCAGTGTTCTATCAAACATCTGTAATTTCCAGATCCCTTTTCTTATCTAGGTCAGGGAATACCCGGCCAGTTGTCTGGCCTGTGCTAGAGCCTGGCTGTGGTTTGAGTAGACATTTATAAATGGTTCTAACCTCCAGGGTCAGGCATGGATTTACTGTTCTGTACATGCAGACGCTTTACTGTAATGAGAAAGCAGACATAATTCCATCAAAGCATCTATAGTAGGGTGTAGAAGATGGATTAAGGCAGCGCTGTCCAACACGGTACCGCCGGCGCTATGTCACCCGTGTGATATATTTGTAGCTCCCTATTTTACTCCACCGAATATAAAGCGAATCAGAATTTAAAGAAAAAAAATTAGTTCTGAATAACAGTATGTTTAATTGCTTTTTATAAGCACAACATGTTTTTTCTTCAAAAACTAAACGTTTAATCATGATTAAGTTTTCACCTGTTTTTATTTTTGTTATCAATGTTACTATTAATATTACTTTATTATTATTGTGCAACTACCACATGGTGCCTGCGTCTCAACAGTCATTAATCAGATGCGACCCAATAAATACAAAACGTTGACAACACTGGATTAGAGAGAACATACTGAAGTTACTTAGCGACCAACTGTTTTGGATAAGGGAGGACACTGCACTTGATTGATTATCTGTACTGTAGCGATTGAGGAAATTTGAAATTAAAATTGGACAAGCATGACCAGACATCTACTGGACTGAATAAGGAGTTTGTTTAACCAGCGAGCCACGGGAACTATTATCGTTTGTACCAGTTTCTTCTGTTGAGGGATATGTCTGCAAGAGTACTGTGAGATCGGTTCAATAATCAATGCAAATATGGCCACACGTTTTGTATACTGACAAAGTTATTAGTATCTTGTACAATATAGGCTCTCAAGCTGTCATCAGGAAACCACATGCAGAAAAAAACACACAGAGAGATAGAAAACACATTGTTTTGAAATTCAAAAATTCAGTGAAGTCGTGAAGTAATGAAATATCAAAAAGATACGAAATAATTTGAAACTATAGAATTCGAAATCTCTTTAAAGAAACAAAAGTTATTTGATTAGTTATTGAGTTTGTTTTCCTATTATCTGGAAATATATATTTCCCAGTTATTTTAATTTTGACTTCAGTGATTCTTCCTCAGTCACATCTTCTTTGTCTTCTGGAACTTTTCCTCTTAGCCACTTCAAGATAATTAATTTGAGCTTGGTATCTAATAATTTAGGAAAGTTCTTCTGTAGTTGAGCATCTTTGATAAGAAGTCTTGTGCGGATTTGTTTTTTGATACCGCCCGAGTGGTTACCGACACCCAAATTTGGGGTGTAAAGAATAGAGCCACTGTTACCTGCCACGCATGTCGTAAGAGGCGACTAAGGGAGGTTTGCCTGAAATCGGATGCAGTGTCCTAAGCGTGTAGAGGTCTATGCGTTTAGGGCCTACCAAACCAATGTGCAACGTATACACGTTCTTGGCAAAGATCAAACATATCACAAAGAGTGATTAAAATTGGTGGTAAAGAACGAACGTAAAGAAGAAGAAGAAAAGTCTGTTGATACAATTACCGAATAATTAAATACAAACAATTTGGAGAGAATCATTGAACAAAGAATAAGTAAATATAGATTATAAGAAGAATAAAGAGACAATTAGGATGGGTGAAAGCTGAACCAAACAGGCGAAGATTGTAGTTGACAGCTGTCATGAACGATCATTGATTGATAACATTATCATCACTGTACTTCGGTGAATAATCATGTGCGCTCCGATTTCTTTCGTACACGGGAAGATCTCAACGGCAGTGCACGAATTCCGTAGCACCGGCGAGGGTCCTCGATGTAATTTTGAAAAGAGTGAATATTTTGGTGGGAGTTTAATTTTAATATACCTTTATCAATTGTCAACTTTTTACGTGCTTCACTTTAATACGGGCCCCACTTTAATACGGGCCCTACGTTTGATCGTCTGTTTCTGATAGGACTAAGAAGTCAATCTCACCTACATTGAGACCAGGGAACTCTGGGAAAAATATCCCTATTGCTCCACACGGGAAACGAACCGAGAACATCGAGAGCGCGAAACGAGCGCCTTACCCCTCACCACAGAGACCACCAAGAAATTGAATGAAATTCTTCTCACTAGATTGGGATTTTGGATTCTCTAATAAAGGCAGATGTCTGCCTCAGATTATCAGCCACGCCATACAGTTTGCCTTGGGCGCTAGTGTAAGTGGGCCACCTCTTTCATCTCAATTCTGCATAATAGGGGCAGTTCTGTAGGATATAATTCCTATGATTTCTGCTTCCTGTTTGTGTCGACCTGTTCCAGCAGTAAGTTTTGGCCATCCTCATGATGGTAGGTCTGACATTCTTACTGCGTGGCTAAATCTCCGGGGCAGATTGGCGACCGTAGAATCCGCTATCCCATTCCTCATTGTGAGGGGTCATTGCACCATGTTATGCACCTTACGGCCTGGTACATCCGTTTTCTGCAAGCATTTGTTTAGAGTTAGCATTCCCTAGCGAACTATTCGATTTCAGTCAAACCTCCTTAGTCGCCTCTTACGACATGCGTGCAGGTAACAGTGGTTCTATTCTTTACACCCCAAATTTGGGCCACGGCAACCACTCGGGCGAATTGAATGAAATGAAACTAACTAATACTAATTATTGATAGTGTTTTGTTTTTGAATCACATTATCAAAGACTTGTAAAACAAGAACATAGCGACATTAATATCCTTTCTCTACTTATCTTTAATGTCAGACGTAACATTGCTGCCAGTTGGTTTAACCAGGCCGAGCAGATCAAAGAATAGGGATCAGACGAAGCGGACACCCTTTCCTTTAGGTTGAATGATTTTCCATTGGATTGACGACCAACTATGGGAAAAAAAGATAGCTACATAAACATGGACATATGTTTTCAACCAGATACTGGAAGAGCAGGTGGTGATTGTCCGGGTATGCGGCTCTGAAATGGAATCCGGGAGGCAAGAGAAGTAGGGCAAGGCCTAGAGAGACATGGAGACGAACTGTAGACATAGAAAAAGAAAAGGTGAGAATGACAGGAAATAAACTAAACTGACTTGTTCGATACAGATCTTGTTGGAGGAAATGTGTTGATGCCTCATACTTCAATGGGAGTTAAGAAAAAGTAGAAGAAGAAGATTTATCTTTAGCACCCTACAGTTTTAACATATTTAGCTATCACATTATATACAGGAAACGATCTAAAAATACTTTTTTAAATCTAACAACCTGAGTGAGAAAACACCGCATTCGTCCTTTTATTTACAGTAACTCAATTCTCATGTTAGCGCACATTGATTTTATCATTTTTTTTATATTGATAACTGGGTCTAGAAAGTCATATACCACTCAACGAGTACTGCAGTGATTTCTATTATACATTACAGTCTTGATAAAAGGGATATTGTCTGAAGGTAGATTTAGTCTGTTTGTGTACTTTGTAAAGCTTCGTGTTTTAATCTATCGCCATCTTGTTTTCATCACTGTGTGCTGTCTTTGTGGCGTAGAGTTTAGATGCTCTCATCTCGTTACCAAGGTACTCGATTGCCTCTCTCTCTCGAGGAGCCATCGGGATATTTGTCCAGAGATCCATGATCTCAGTGTTGGTGAGAGCGAATTCCTAGTCCTATCGGAGACGGACGATAAAACGTAGGTCTTGTGTTCAAGTTGAGAACGCAAAAGAACCCCTGACATTTCAAAATGGAGAAGAGCAGACTTGAAAGCCGCTGCCCGAGCAAAATTCATTAAAAATAAAAATTCCTACAAAACATTTTCACTAACTTTTAAATTACATCTGGGATCCTCGTCGGTGCTACGGAGTTCGTGCACTGCTGCCGAGATCTTGCTGTGTAAGAAAGAGATCGGAGCACACATGGTTACTCACCGAAGTGCAATGATGATGGTCCTATCAGTCGAACCACTTTGTGATTGTTGCTGGTTATTGGTCCGACATCATAGAAGTCCGGGCAGAGCCATATGTGTGTTCTTGTCGACACATCCAGATATGTGTAATTCTGGAGATCATGATTGCTAACAGATCAACTACTACCAAAATATCTTTCATCTCTATTATTCATGTCCTCTCCCATATGACTGCAACTTATCACTAACATTTATCATAGTTTCTCAAATGAGTTTTTCTAATAGAACATAGGACTGATATTATTACTAACAACTAAGTCAATTATGTTGCAGTTTCCATAATACAGTGATTTGTTATAGATTTAGATTGTTAGTCCCATCCGAGTGGTTACCAGGGCCCAAATTTGGGGTGTAAAGAGTAGAGCCACTTTTACCTGCCATGCATGTCGTAAGAAGCGACTAAGGAGGTTTGGCTGAAATCGGATGCACGTGTCCTAAACGTGTAGAAGTCTATGCGTTTAGGGCCTACCAAACCAATGTGCAACGTATACACGTTCTTGGCAAATATCAAACATATCACAGAGAGATATTAAAATTGGTCGTAAAGAACGAAATAAAAGAAGAAGAAGGAGGTTGTTAGCCCAACACCATCTCACGATAACATGGATGAATATTGTTAAATATAACACACATTTGTACAGATGGGCTACTGATACGATTTTAATAATATAAAACCCAACTTCCTAGTACCACATCTACTGTGTACATCTACAGTGGATTGTGTCATATCTAATTGCTTACGGTGGAAACCACCAAAGCGTACGCACTTATATTTCCATGTAAATGACAAATGTATATATTTGCATTATTTTTCGTGTCCTTAAAAAAAGTTATAAGCCACCAGACTACTTGACTTATTTCGCTCCTCAGGGATCATGAGACCTCAACAGTTGTTCGCCACTTTACCTGGTCTATGGCTGTTTTCTTTATGGCCACCCAGGATAGTCCAGCACTGAGTAGCAAACTCAAATATAAACAAACAATTACAGTAACAGTGTTATGTTATGCGATCGACGTCATGGCACATCGGGCATTCCCATTCGTGCGCCGTCCTCCGCTGCAGCAGCCATCCCAAAGTCCATTTGCTCATAGTACCCATGAAAAGTTGATTACTATACTTTTTCTCTCTACCACGAAGACGACACTGTCTGGCGTGTCCAAAAAATGTAAAACTGAAAGTGTTGTAAACGTTGGTTTTCTTTGAAGAATACACTTTGAATATGTGGCATGGTGTAGATTGATAGAGCTGTACAGTGTTACTTTTTCAATCGGTATATTGGGAACTGGTAGAACCAATACTGACATACGGAAGCGAGTCATGGGCAATGAACACACAGATCGAAAAATCTCAGAGGGCCACAGAGATCTGGTTTTACAGAAGAATGATGAGAATCCAATGGACTGCTAAAATGACTAATGTTGAGGTGTTGAATGAGATCAAGACACGAAGAAAGCTTATCATCAATATAAGAAAGAGACAGTCATCATTTTTCGGGCATGTAATGAGAAGGGGAGGTTTAGAACACATTGTGACAACCAGTAAACTCGAGGGTAGACGAGACAGAGAAAGACAGAGAGAGAAAATTTTGGATAGACTGACTTCATGGCACGGTAGAGCATCAACATCTGAGCTGATAGCAAACACCAACGACAGAGATCTGTGGAGATCCATGATCGCCTACGCCAGTCGGCACGGCACCTGATGATGATGATGATATTGTGCTAAGAAGTTCTATGAGTCATTGTTTGAAATTGCACTGAGTTGAACAGCTAAACACTAGCCTACAGATCGCACTATTCCTGGACCAGAGGGAAATAATTTAGGTCAACTGTTCGTTTCCTGACTTTACTGGCACCGGAAGTCATGGTCATTAGGATCATTAATGATAGTCAGTTTTTGTCCTCTTATATTTCATCCTCAACATGCTAGGCAGTCTGATAACTGGTAATAAAGTAACCTGATTATGTCTCTCAAATGTATCATGTCATTGTCATCAGATTAGCATGAAGACTGATGGGCCATCTGCTGATCAGCTCGCTCCAAATATGCCTTGTCATCATCGTCGGGTTAGTCTGTGTACTACTGGTAAAATCATAATTTCGCTCCACTGTATTGTGTCATCACCTTCAGGTTAGTTTGAAAACTGCTGGTAAAGTCATAAATTCTCTCCACGATATCGTGTCATCATCATCTTCAGGTTAGTCTGAACACTGTCGGTAAAGCCATCGAGCAAAAGACATGACATGAAAATTAATAGTGAAAAAGTAAGACAGTGATGAATAGTTACAACAATCTGGCTCGCAATGACATCCAAACAATTGGTCAAAAGCTATAAGAATTTGAAACCTGTAAATATCTCGAGTCGCTTGGTCATATGTGTAGTGATGGTGGTTCCAGAAGATAGGTCATGATAAGACGAGACTGCTACAGTTGCCATGTCTAGGTTGAATGGATTTTCGTAAAGCAAAATTAGCATTAAAAAAGAACACTTACATGTGCAAATCATTGATATTCTCTGAATTGTTTTGTATGAATTTTGCTCATGGTGATGATGGGGCCCGAAGGAAGCAAAGAATATGACCTACAAAGCATGTCGTAAGAGGCAACTGATGTAGGACCTAGGAAGCTACCCTAGTAAATCAAAAGCATCGTAGAAATCGGATGTAACGTACAATCGCCCTTATGCTCAGATCACATACAGATCACACAAAGTGTGGTCGATATGGAGCGTTAGAAGAAGAAGAAGTATGAATGTGAGAGTTGAACACTAAATGCAGACACTACAAAAATGATTTATGCTTTTGAATACAATGACGACTACAGATACGCGTTGTTAATTTGTTTCTTTGAACAGCAAACAAAAATGTCAAAGACATAATAAATATCCTTCATGTAGAGACACAAGTTACTTTTGGTAGTGGGAAAGGGAAGTAAGTTTGCCTGCTCCGGACATGCAATGAGACACGACTAACTAAGATTGTTTTACATGGAACAGTTGAGTGTGGAAGGTTAAGAGAAGGACAGACAATATCAAGAGCTTGTCATGGCACGACTTCGGACTTTTTGGAAAAGCTGAGAACTATGACGTGTTTTGTTTGTGTTGTCTCCATCCCTATACGACCATAGCGGGTTTGGGTTTTATTTTAATATTAATGTTATACTTCTATATTGCTGCCTTGTTAAATGTTCTTGTATCACTCCCATACTTTACTAATGGAAATATGCTCTTAATATTGCAATATTTGTTGTCCATTCAGTTCGATTCCATATCGTTTTTAGTTGGTTATATTTTAAGACTGTTTTTGGGTGATTACCTTCATTCTATTTTTATTTTGTTTTTGCAGTCAACAGAGATATTACAAACCGTTTACTATTTTTTAAATCTTCTCTCTCTTTATAAAAATTGTCTCATTTGTTTTATCAGTTGTCATCAATTTATTTTACTTTGATATATATATATATATATATATATTATATATATATATATATATATATATATACATATATATATATATATATACATTTCTCTTGCAAGTATAATTGCTCAATTCCTTCCTTTTTGCGATGTTGATAGTAACACTGTATCGTCAGCATATTTTAGTTCGGTATTTCTCTTCTGTTATTACAAAAGGGTGTATAGTTTATTTCCTGCTATCTTTTGTAACAACCACTGTGTAATTGTAACTAGTTATTGGTCCGACACCACATCAATCAGGACAGACCTCCATAGGTGTGTTCTTGCATGCATCTCCAAATATGTGTAACTCTTTATAGCATTACTTTGTAATTACCTTGTTTTTATGTGTTTCGAATTATAAACATTCCTCATGATATTTTCAACTTCAAAGAGACAGAACGCAACCTTGTCTGATTACCTTGTCGTACGTCAAACCAATCTGATGTGTCATCGCACATTCTTACAGTCGTCATCTGATCTTTATACTGATCTTGTATAACTTGTATTAAATGTGATGAGAAATCTCATTCCTTTCAATATCACCCATTTTATTTGTTTGTCATGGTTTTGTTCTTTGATGGTAGTTTAATCTCTCCCGTAACTGACCAAATAGTATTCTTGTGGCATTTCGTCCCTATCTCGGCCAGACTATCAGATATTTTGGCCAGGCTATCAGCTATTTTGGCCAGGCTATCAGCTATTTCGTTTTCTCAAATGTTGTGACAATGTTAGTCAATAATACCCTCCTTGTAGAAGAGGAAAGAATAGCGAAGAAGAGTTTATTGATCTTTTCTTGAGCCGTGTAAGAGACCACGTTAATACATCTTGATGTAGGAACTAGTCTAATATGTTTCTTTTGACTCACACCTAATCCTGGACATGTTTCACAAACATAAGTATGTCACTCACCTTAATGAGTAAGTGACTAACACTGTTGTCAAACAAAATATTATAATCTACATTTATCCTTCAGTCTTCATATCAGAAATATTATCATATCTCGAATGTGTAGGGACAGATCATTCATGTCGTCGAAATAAAAGTACTTATCACCGTTCAAAGCTTCTTCTTCTTCTTTATTGATTGAGTAGCCCTTGGGATCTTGTCATTCAGCCCAATGCCATGTAGACATATCATTGAAGAGCTATGGTGTCTGTAGATATTCTACCCACCCCGGACAGAAGTCAGAACTGAACTACTCTATTACTAGAAGATTAGTGAGCTCTTTTTGCCGCCCAGTGATACGCCAGTTAAGGTATGGTTCACTGTACTCACTCCCTAACTCCAAATTGCCTGCTGGTTATGCTGAATTCTAATATATTCTAAGCATGTGTCCAAATGTCGAATGGCTGTGACCTGGATATCGCGAGCTTCCAAATGGGCAGTGCCATTGAAATTAGTGGATACATTTTGTTTTCCGTTTTAGTCACATTTTCATTTTAGTGCCGTTAGTGATTGATTGTCTGATTGTATATGTTATGTATACCGTATAGGAAGTCGGAATTTCTTCCTTACGTTAGTGATTCCTTTCAATATCACCCATTTTATTTGTTTGTCATGGTTTTGTTCTTTGATGGTAGTTTAATCTCTCCTGTAACAGACCAAATAGTATTCTTGTGGCATATATGTCTGACTGTCTTGTGGTATATATGGCATATGTGTATATGTATATATGTATATATGGCATATGTATATATGGCATATATATGGCAAGACATATATGTCTTGTGGTATATATTGGCATATGTGTCTGACTGTATATGTTATGTATACGGTATAGGAAGTCGGAATTTCTTCGTTACGTTAGTGATTGATTGTCTGACTGTATATGTTATGTATACCGTATAGGAAGTCGGAATTTCTTCACTTCTTTTGTATCTATTGTTTGATAAAGGCATTTTGATCGAAACGTTGCTGTATATTGTTTTTATACTTTGTAAAACTACAGTACTTTGTTATTACTTGTTTCGCCATTGCCAAGTTTCCCTTGTACTCAGGATAAGTTTTTTTCTCTCCATATAATGGAATATCCAGCTGCTATATAATATAACTTCCGTCCCCTAACCCATGATGTCTGTGTAGCTTGATCTCAATGCCCTCTTTTCGAACTCTGTCGAAGAACTTCTCCACTCACAGTGCCAGTATATGATTTTTTTTTCTTGAAAAGTATCTTTAATTTCCTGGTCAATGTAGATAACTTGATCTTCTGTTGATGTGTTTATCGAACGTCATTCTGTTGTGCGATTATTGACTGGTCTGTATCTAATTCTGGTCAAGTTTATCATTTCATTGCTTTATGATGGCTATTATGATATGTTCCCTTTATTCAGTAGGCACCTGTTTTGTTCTTCAGCTGACAACTTACAGTTTAAAACTTTTAAAGTGTTTTCTTTACCGTAGTCCATAGTTTTGTGAGAATTTCGTAGGTCACTCCATCTTTGCCAGGTGATTGTTGAACTTGAGACCATGTGTAGCGTTCTCTAGCTTGGTAGCGTATATTTGGACATCAAGTGTTCTTTTACTATGGACATCCCCTGTAGTTTTTGAGCTTCTTTTCTTGCTTTCTGTATCCTTTTCGCCCAAGTGGTTACCGGGGTTCAACTTTGGGGTGTAAAGAATAGAACCACTTTTACCTGTCATGCATGTCGTAAGAGGCGACTAAGGAGGTTTGGATGAAATCGGATGCATGTGTCCACTAGGGAATGCTAACCCGAAACAAATGCTTGCAAAAAACGGATGCACCAGGCCGTAAGGCGCATAACATGGTGCAACCCTCACAATGAGGAATGGGATAGCGGATTCTACGGTCACCAATCTGCCTAGGAGATTTAGCCACTCAGTAAGAATGTCAGACCTACCATCACGAGGATGGCCAAACTTACTGTGGGAAGAGGTCGGCACAAATAGGAAAGCAGAAATCTTAGGAATTATATCCTACAGAACTGCCCCAGTATGCAGACTTGAGAAGAAAGAGGTGGCTACACTAGCGTCCAAGACAAACTGTATGGCGTGGCTGATAATCTGAGGCAGACGGCTGCCTTTATTAGAGAATCCGAAATCCTAATCTAGTGAGAACGCAGAAGAAGAAGTATCGTCTTGGTATGTTTATTTGACTAACTTCGCATACTTTTCCTTAAACATATTTGCTGGTTTTCCCCCCCTCCTGATTCATTTCCTAGTTGTGTTCCATTTTTTGGTGACCTGTTGTTTTTGCCATTCAAGGCCGTCGTAATTTTCTACATTCTATTTCCATCTACATCCAGGTTGAGATTGTATTATTTTTCCCGCTCTGTATTGCTGATTTCTTAACCTATCACATATATCTAACAGACTCTGCATTGAGGTATATGTTGTTCTTTGTGTTTCATTCTATTTGTTATTCTTCTCTGACAATGCTCAGTTCTTCTTAAAGCCTTTGTATCTCTTCCGTCCTGCATGGTTTCTAGGTTTTCTGACTCCCTGAGTATAGATTCTTTTGGATTGACATTTATGATTGGCGTAGCTAACTTTGCAATCATGTTCTTTATATTTTTTCTAATGGATGTTAATAATGTTCATACTGTGCCTTTAAGCCTAGCAACATTTTCCCCAATTCGCACTTCTTTAAGTCCAGCTAGGAGTGTATAACAGCTTTCAGTGATATAGTTTATATTTATAAATAGTCTCACTGGTTTGTTGTCACTATCGATCAATTGTTTCATTACTATTATATTTTATATGAAAGTCCTGTTGATAACGATTGGTCAGGCGTGGATGTTGTTTACCACCTCCGTAACATCTTAGTATACAGACACTAAAACTATGTTTTCACATGCTGGTTTTTAGAACACAATTTTTAATAGAGCACCGTAGTACTATTTCATATATCAGTGTGTTGCAAGTTGGAAGCTGTAGTTTATCTACATTTAACTACTTTATTCTACATAATTATATTCACAGATAGCATCAAATTTATCTTGCAAATCATCTTTCTTTTAAATAAAATATTTTGGCATGTGAGGTGGCTTGTTGGAAAATGTATACTGCCCAAAACGGGTTATCTGGTAGTTTATCGTTTTATGAAAGTTAAGTTAAAGATTTGTCGGTTATCTTCTACATTTGTGTGGTATAAGTTTTCTACTTCCCATTATTTTACTTCCTATCATGTTTGCATTGGTTTCCTGGTATCGTCATATTTTCGAGTATCTGTTAAAATCGCCTACAACAAATATATCCTGTTTCTTTGGTCTGCATAGTACGTAACACAGAGGCCTGTCTCTAGAGCTGTATACTTGTGTGTTTTATAAAGTCGAAGCGACTGATTGTCTGTTTGATATTGTGATAATATGAAGAAGGAAGTAAATTATAGTCAACATAAAATCCTTTTTATGTACACACTCATTTTGCATTCATTGACACATATCAGAGACATCGTTGTTTTATATTGACATATTGCCGGACACACGCACGCGCCCACGTCCACACGCGCGCGCACGCACACATTCACTCTTACTCACTCACTTCAGATCCAAAAGTGTCCAAAGTCGAAGGTTTGACTTCATTGATCCCCAATTTGACTCCGTTCCTGTCGGCAGAGATGGTATACCATCTGCCGAGAGCATTGCATAAAGCGCGAATTCCGTAGCTCCGGCAACAATTCAAGGGTCTCATTAAAAAAATGGCACATTTGTATCTCGGTCCGATTCCAGGCCATTGAGACCCCACACACATCAGACATATGAATGTATTTCTAATGTAACAGTGTGCTGGAGTCAATGTGTAGGTTTTCACTATTGAACAGTGAAAACATTGAACAGTAAGAATTGTGAACTCATATTTACCAATACAACAAACACGCACATTATATATGAATAACGAGTTGATAGAGAGACTAGAATACTTTTGTTTTTGGTAATCGACAGATATAAGTGCTTTATTTATTCAGCCCGCCTGCCCAGCGTGTTCATAGCGCGTTGGATTACGTTTGACAAGCCCCCGTGAGTGCGGGTTCAATTCCGCGGGCTGGCAGAAAAGCCACAGGTTCACCAGATTCACGGTGTTCGTGGCGCCGAACCGAAGGGTTACGATGTCCATGGCACCGAGCCGAAGAGCTGAAAGCTTATGTGCTTCTGGATCGGTAAAAATAAATAAATGTATTAGCCCAGTGATTATGACATCGATCTCTCAATAAAAATAAAGGTTCAAACACTGGTAATGTTATTGTTTACTTCTTCTTGCAGTGTAATGAAACCCAAACACAATGTGGCGGCAGCTTGGACACGCGACTTTTGATCTTGCTTGAGTCTAGGATATCGATATAACATTATAGCGGCACAGCCAGGGTAAACGTAATTTTCATTCTGAGAATATACTAGAATATAAAAGGCTGACGGTATAAACATTTACCCAAGCAATATAATATATTTCGGATTCCCGAAAAAAGTAAAATAGTAAAGGAACCCTTTTATAATATGAGCGTCTATAGCTTAGGTGGTAGTGAGCTCGAACACAACCCAAGCGTACCTGGTTCAAACTCCGCAACGGGAACATTTAGGGAAGCAAATTAGTTCCCTTGGATTATTACGACATGTAAAAATAGACCTCACCGTCCAGAAATCAATGAAAAACTACTGAAAGTATAAGTGGTGCCTAGAAAATCTACGACTCGTTTACTGTGGTTGATGGCTACGTCATGTAAAGGATATACCGCAGTTTTCATTATCATATTGGGTAATATGGTGTTAGGCCCGTATTTTTCATTGACCGACGACACACGATGGGTAATGGGGTCAACAATACTCTGACCGCTTTTACTTCGCAGTACTTGTCCTGGTACCAAATTGAGGTTGGGTCGACCCGAGAACCGTTACGGTCGAAAACAATTCCACACCCACTGTGGAATTGAGGATTCTCCGAAAGGAGTTAATTTTCATTGTTCATGTTTGTTGGCCTATACAATCTGATATAACCAATAATACACTCTTTCTTGTGTTGAATGAGGTGTGCCTCGGTTTAAAGAGGATTTAATCCCCTAGTTAACAGATTAAATGGTTTGGACACCTGACCAGAATGCCCTGGTATCGCCTACCACAGAGAGCCACACAGAAAAAGTATAATGAGTACAAGGCAAGAGGAAGACCACGCAGAAGATGGAGCGACGGCATCAAGAACAGCCGTACGAACATGAATATCAGCTTACAAAGTGCCTTAAAAAACACACACAAGATCACTACGTTTCACCCCAACACTTCCATAAAGAAGTAAATGGTGGAAGAGAAGAAGAAGAATCCCCTAGTTAACAAACACCATTTACGCAGAAATTACCTTCGGTGACTACCAAGCAGGTTTCATACCGAGCAAATCAACCATGGACCAGATATTTACTCTGAGACAAATAGCTGAGAAAAATACCGATAGTATAAAAAAAAAACGTCATATTTTGGTGTGGATTTTAGTAAAGTATATGATAGATCAGCGTCTGTGCCTTAACGGTAGTGAGTTCAATCACAATCCAACAGTACTTGGTTCAAACACCGTGGCGGGCAGTTTGGAAGCAAATCTGTTCCCGTAGTTTTTTTTGTATGAACGGTAAAAATATACCTCACTGTTTAGAAAGTAATGACAAACTACTGAACGTATAAGTGGTGCCATGAAAATCAACGACTCGTTTGCTGTTATTGATGGCGAGGTTCTGTGCCAGGATTTTCATTCTTCAATGATAGATGAAATGTGTGTGTGTTGGGTAGTCAAGCAACGATGATGTGCGTGATGCTGCAGTCCAAGAAACAATGGAGATTAATAAGAATGAATAGATAAGAATGTATTTTTGTTGTGATGAATTGAAGTTCTCAGAGACCATCACTTGCTCAAGGCCGTATGATAGATTATGTTTTGTTGATATTTGTAACGATTGTAAATGGATCTATTTGCTTAAGAGCGAGGGCGCTCGTGTTGAGGTTGGTTCTCTATTTAGACGTCGCGTGCGAGTTCGTGTTTGCTACTCCAAAACAGAAGACAAATATGCATTGCTAACTGAAAGAAAGGTTAGGACAGAACAAGAAAATGGAAAGGGGGAGGGAAGGATAGTGCGAAAGATTATGTTTTGTAAACAGGTATTTCGTGTCGGTGGCGGCGGCCATTTGAATTTGTACTGGTGAATCTTTACTGTTGACTGCATCGGTTTTAGTTTGGTTATAATGCTATACCTGAATCTGATTATTTGATAGCTTACTTTGAAAAATCTGCAAAGTTATTTATTGCATCGCTATAAGCACAAAACCACAAAAAGAAGCTAAATGTTAATAAAAAAAAAAAAGTGGGAAAGAGAAATGAACTGATAAAACTTTACCCAACATTGAAACCTTTTCCCCATGTCGTTCCACGGGAAATGTGAAAAGAAGGATCTCTATGGTTATCAACAGTCTAATGTTGTTCTGCCATAGAACCTTAGGTCCGTCTTGGAAGCTAAGTTTCCTCCCCCTTGTCTACCATTGCAATGTCCATCTCCCTCTATCTCTAGCCTGTGACGCCACTGGCACTTGAGGCAGCAACAAATGCACACCATTCTTCTCTATTCTTGGTCGTTCATTGTATTGAGTTCCAGATATGATTCATTTCTTTCAGTTATTGTTCTGCAGTTCTCCTCTATGTCGTTTTGGGTCTTCCAATTTTCGTTTACCCTCTGGTGTCCATTTCAGTCCAGTTTTCGTGACAGGGTTAGTCTCCATATTCTCTTATTGACATTGTGCAAGCAGTTATTGGTTAGAGATAGTATTTGGTCAGAACACGCGTAAAAACTTTCGCAGACCTGTTGTATGGAAGGAGGAAAGTTTGGAGATATCTTGTTTTGTCTTTCTCCAGGATTCTGATCCGTATAGTAAAGTTGATAGCACACAGCTTCGGTATATATTAATCTTTGTTCTGATGCTGTATTGGACTTCTTCTTCTTCCTCTTTGCGTTCGTTCTTTACGACCAATTTTAATCACTCTTTGTGATATGTTTGATCTTTGCCAAGAACGTGTATACGTTGCACATTGGTTTGGTAGGCCCCTAAAGCTGTATTGGACTGATTTCCAGGCCGTCAAAAGGGTCATAAATACGCTTCGCGCCTAACTCAATACGCAAGAATTTCAGATCCACCTCCTTCTTCGTGGCTGATAACACTTCCAAGATATGTGAAAGCAGTTGTATTTGGAAGGATTTTATCTTCTAATTTGACTGGTGCGCGATGTTCAAAGTCATTATTTCTGTCTTCTTCTTTTCGTTCGTTCTTTACGACCAATTTTATTCACTCTTCGTGATATGTTTGGTCTTTGCCAAGAACGTGTATACGTTGCACATTGGTTTGGTAGGCCCCTAAACGCATGGAGTTCTACACGTTTAGGACACGTGCATCCGATCGATTTCAGCCAAACCTCCTTAGTCGCCTCTTGCGACATGCATGGCAGATAACAGTGGTTCGATTTTACACCAATTTGGGCCCGGAACCACTCGGGCGAAGGAGAATAAAAGATAAATCAGAAGAAAACAGAAATAATCTTTTATTCTCCTTCGCCCAGTGGTTACCGGGGCCCAAATTTGGGTGTAAAGAATCGAACCAAAACAGAAATCAGAAGAAAACAGAAATAATTTTCAACCCAATCATCTGGCTGTACTGGTTACGGGGCGACAAGTCTTTTCCTGGATATCTTTATGTGCGTGAGATGGAAGTGTGATGTCATCACTAAAATCTAGGTTTTACAGGGTGGATTTAAGAGTTACCTCTTGACTTAACTACAGTTGTTTTACGTCGCATCACCCCATCTAAGACAATGTTGAATTGTAGGGCTGACATTACATATGCTTGTCGCACGTCTGTTATGACTTCAAACTTCAGCTCAGAAGTTTCAACACTACATGATTTTTCTGTAGCAGCTTTTCATGATGTTTATAAAACACAGTGGAATTCCATAGCATCTTAGAATACGCCAAAGACTTTCGCGGTGTATGCTATCAAATTTCTTATCTAAAGTTGACATAGAGTTTGCTTTGCCATTCTGTGCATTGTTCTATGATATTTCTAAGAACAAATATTTAGCCTATACAGCTCCGTAATCTACAAAATCCTGCTTGTTCATTTCTAATTGTCTTATCTACTGCATCAGTAATTCTCTGCACAATGATTTTTGCTTAAGATTTTGCTTGGGACGGAAAGGAGGGTTATTCTACGCCTGGTGTTACAATCGTCAAAGAGCCCTTCTTGAGTATCTTAATGATGACTCATCTGTTCCATACATCAGGTATTATTTGCGTATTCCATATAGATGTAAACAATGGTAGTAGCACATTTGCTGAGAGTCCTGCCTGGAGAACCAGGAAACCATATTTAGTCAGGCCCCTCCTCAGTGACCTGTCCGGCCTGAGGGACCATGCCAGGAACATAAGTTTCCGCCGTCCTAGCCCACTGTATCATTGGAGCACACAAGCCTCCCCACCACTGGGGAGGTGACGTGTCCATAACCCAAGTTAAAGGCGGTTTCAGACCTTCTTTTTCTAAACATCTGTCTGTTCTGTTGATCATCAGGCACTTTGCCTGATTCAAACTTGTTGCTTCTTCTACTTCATGTATTTGTATGAATACATATCTTTAATCCTGTCCGCCAATAATCTATCAATGTAAACATTCTATGTATTTGTTGTACATATTAATAACTTATGCTGATATACGTAATTCGTGTAATTGTAGAGAAGGAAAAAAACATGTTGTGACTGCATCATCTTTAGATATTTAAGATGTGTTTCGCATGAATAGTTTTCTTTGGTAAGATCTTATTGTAGTGTTGATTTTTGTGGTTAAACCGTTTCTATCACGTCTCCTTCCTTTGAACAGAATTTTATCTCAAGCCGTCAATGGCCTTGTGTCGTCGCAAGGTAAACAAACAATCACCTCAGACTCTCGCCCCGTCCCAGTTTACTACTAGTCCAAGCAATAGCTGGTCTAGTTTGTGTGCTGAGTTAGGACAAGGTGTCTTGACTATCTGGTTTTTAACGATGTCAAGAGTAGGGACAATTTCTATATATATAAATGCAGGTTGTTTACTATTAATTTGTGAAGCAAGGGACGTACGTCTCAATCACGACATGATTCAAAACAACAGCATTTTATTAAACATCATCATCATCAAGGTGCGTATTCTTTGTAGGATGTTGCTCTCTTTGCAGCACATCTGAAATTCACCCTGTCTCTAGCTAGTTCACCCACTTCGTCGATGGTCATATTCATGGTTTCTTTAATATCTTGTAGCCATCTTCTTCTTGGTCTTCCTCTGCGTCCTGGGACCCTACCCTCTAGTATTGTTCTTTCCAAGCCATCGTGACGCTTGACGTGACCAAAGTATCTAATTTTTCTGTGTAGTATGTTGTTAACATACATTCATTTGATTAACGTTCATTGTTGATATAATTTCTAAACGTTTTTGATAGAATACGACATATGGAAAATATTAGATATTAATAACGCATTGCTCTGTGGCGTAGAGGTAAAGTGCAGCCTCTCGTGACAAAGGTACTCAGCTCGCTCCCTCGTGGAGCCATCGGGATATCTTTCCAGATATCCCTGATCTCAGTTTAGGAGAGATTAAACTCCTAGTTCTATCGGAGACGGACGATAAAACGTAGGTCACACATTCAATTTGAGCACGTAACAGAATCCTTGGCAGTTCAAAATTGAGAAGAGCAGGCTGGAAAACAAAATTCATTAGAAAAGATAACAAAAAGTCTAACGAAATATCTCCATCTTCAAAATTACACCGGTAACCCTCGCCGGTGCTACGGATTTAGTGCACTGCAGCTGAGATCTTCCTGTATAAGAAAGAGATCGGATCACACATGGTTACTAACCGAAGTGCAATGATGATGTCCAAATCAATCAATCTAACGCCTTGCTGTCTTTATTGTCTCTTATCTATCGATAATGAATGTAAACATTATCTTTCGTATCTATCACTCACCGCCAAGAATGAAGTGATCTCCCAATCTAGGCACAACTTGACGAGACGAGACTGACAGGAAGGGATCACGTCAGATAAATGATCGATGTACTTCTTACATTACATTTACAATAGGGTAGGTAGGTTTATTTCTTGGTGCATGATCCACATGAAACTGTGGTTTAACCAAGCAAATATGTACGGGTTTCACGATCACAGCTCTGCGCTAATATATATTATTTCCGTAATGCTTTATATTGTATCTTGCTACTCTTGATGTAGACTTCTTAGTCGATACGTTGATTTCGTGATTTTATCCTGTCATTCCCTCAGTAAAACTGCCCGTATTGATGATCCCATTTTGATTTAGTTTAGCAGCAGTCCCTTAAATTTATAGGAATCATACTTTCTAAGATATTTTTGTTTGTTATCAAGTGGATTAAAGCCTCTTTAAGCCGGTGCACGAACTTTCAACCCAAGGATGAGTTTTTTGGTTATATCAGAGCTTGTAGGTCAACTAACATAAAAATAAAAATTAACTTCTTGTGGAGAATCCTAATTTATGATACCTCTGAGTTTTCTGGTGGCGTCTATGGCTTAGGGATAGTGACTCGGTCTATTAACCCCGACGTTGGTTGCAAATTGTCAGTTTGGTTGCAAATTGTTGCGCGTGGAATTTTACAAAGGACGATGGCACCACCCGTTCAGAAAGCAATGGCAAACTACTGAACGTAATAATGCCTAGAAAATCACAAACAGCGTTCAAAAGCTGGGGTTGATTCGCAAAGTCCTGTAAAGGATATGCAACTAACTTTTTTATGAGTTTCCTATTAGTTACATATGATAATTATATATGTTTCCATTTTATGAAACTGCTGAAAATGTAATACTAATCCTCTGATATCTAATCACATTTGTTTAATCTATTGCTGTATTACACATGTTTCAGTGCCAAATATCTTCATTGCACTCTGGACATGTCCGTAGGTGCTCCGATCTCCTGCACAATATCCTCTTCAACGTCCAGTGATTGACCATACCAGTTCGATTTTGATCCACTCCTACACCTCCCACCTTTCTGTAGGCAGTGTCTCTAGCTCTGATTCTTCTGTGTCGTGTAAGCTGTGAAGCTGTGTTGCTAAATCGCGAAGGATCTCCTCCTACACGCACGATCTCCGTTGCGAGGCAGAGAATCCATTTCCACGTTAGAGACTGACTGTACAGCAGTAATTCAACTCATCAGCACATGGACACACCTTAAGCTTGGATTGATTCGCTTGCAACATCGCTATAAAAAGAACAGCAGTGTAAAAACTGCGTCGGTATGTGTAACGGTTATATAGCATACGCCATTTTGTTGACACCGGAAGCGAATTACGAATGTATAAGATGATAACCTTATATCCCATATCCTTCTTCTTCTTCACCTTTCAACTCCCAGCGGAGCACAGGTCTTCAACAAACTTCTTCCAACTCTTTCTCTCTCTTCCATCCCTTCCAATTCTTTCCATGTTTTACCTATACTTTTAATATCAGCCGCCAGCTCTCTTTTCCAGGTCTGTCTAGGCCTTCCCTACCCTCTTTCCCTGCAGGTTTCAAAACAGTGCCTGTCTTGCAATGCCTGGTCTTTTCAATGTATGTCCTATCCATCGTCATACAACCTCATATCCTACTGTACATTAATACATTCTATATTTATATCTTCATATATTCTAACATTGATGTTTCCACTAATACCATCTTCATATTTCCATCACTGACATGTTTGTTCTTAACAAGTTAACACCTGTTTATTTAACCAGGTAAAACATGACCATCACACTCTAACTTGAATGGATTTGCTGCTGTTATCTGCCACTCTGTTCATGGATAATTTTGAGAGAACTCAACTCCAATGACTTGATATTTCAGCAGATATAATAAACATGACATGTTCTCTTCAATCGCCTGACTGTGTTAGCATCAGCTAGCATGGCTAAGTTCCATTATGACATTAAACCATCCAATGTAAGTCAACAATAATTATTTATTCTACACAATCTCACAAGGTAATCAGTTGCTGTCAAATGTATTTATTTCTAATTTTCATTCAGAAATATATCATTCTGTTTTTTATTTTAAAAGTGGCAGTTCAAGTTTCTGTAATAATTTTAGTTTCCCAAATTAATAATGGGTACGACATTAGTTCTGAACTTCATCAAGAAATAACTTACGCCCGTGTGGCTCCCAGGGTCCGCAAGGAAAGCAAACAATATTACCACTGCAACCTACAATGTATGTCGTAAGAGGTGACTGATGTAGGCCCTAGAGATGCTACCATAGCAAATAAAAAGCAGTACAGAAATCGGATGTGCTGGCCTACTTGTAGGCGCATAACTGCACAACGTACAATCGCTCTTAGGCTAAGATCACATACAAATTACACAGAGTGGTTGACAAGTGGCTGATATGGAGCGTAAGAAGAAGAAGATAAAGAAACAACAAATAAAATGATTTGGTCACATAAGCAGATTACCAACAGACAGTGCACTTCATTATTTCTATTTTATAATGGTATTGATTTTCATGTCACCAAAATTGTATAAATCATGACATGAAAATCAATAACACTAAAACAGAAATAATGAATATGGGAAGAAAACATAATAAACTAGACATCCATGTGAATGGCACTACAATCAACCAAGTGAAAGAATTCAAATACTTAGGAGACATATTCATAGAAGACTAGATAGGGGGATAGAGGCTAGAGTGCAAAAAGCAATTGCTGTAACCTACCAGCTAGCCCCATTGTTAAGGCACCCAAAAATTTCACTGACAGCTAAACATCAGATGATCAACAGCATTTTCACACCTACTTTGTGTTACCAGAGCCAAACATGGACAATGAGCAAAGTGCAGGCACAAAAAATAACTACATGTGAAATGCGCTGCCTGCGAAAAGCTACCAACACCAGAAAAGACAGAGTCACCAACATCAGCATAAGAAAGAAAGTTGGCACAGAACCTTGCTTGAATTACATTGAGAAACAAAGAATGCTCCACAGTATACAGTCTTCTACAACAGACCATCAGGAAAGAAGGCGAGAGGAAGACCTCGAAAAAGATGGTTAGATGGCATAGCAGAGCAGAATTCTGTCAAAGCACAAAAGTAATCACCAAAGTCACCAGAACAGTGCATGACAAAAGCAGAAAACCATGACACTGGGCAACAACCCGGTAACAGTGTGATGACAAAAGAAGAAGAAGAAGTGCACCTCAAAGTGTAATGCTATTCCAGTACAGGGGATGCAGGATATAATATCATTAGTGCAAAATGTGGAGCACATCTTCTTCTGCGTTCTCACTAGATTTGGATTTCGGATTCTCTAATAAAGGCAGCCGTCTGCTTCAGATTATCATCCACGCCATACAATTTGTCTTGGATGCTGGTGTAAGTTGGCCACCTCTTTCTTCTCAGGTTTGCATACTGGGGGCAGTTCTGTAGGATGTGTTCTGTTGTCATACTCACCATCCACAGGGACACAGGTCGTTGGTGCCTATTTTGAATTTAGTGTACAGGTGGTGTCTCATTCTGTTGTGACCCATCCAGAGGCTAAGTATGGCTGTCTGGTCCCTTCTGGACGGTTGGTAATATCCATCGTTCTTATTGTGTGTGGGGTGTTTTTTAATCCCATTTTGCCTTGTCGATGCCCTTTGGCGATGGTTTTTGCTTCAATATTAATCTCAATTCCATGGAGGAGATTGATCGAGTTGCTCAGGACAGTGTGGTATGGAGAAATTACTTGCGGGCCCTATGTAACATATAACGGTATGAGAGGAATTATTATTATTATTACATGACAAATTATTTACTCTCTACAAGTTTGACACAAAGTGACATTCTACTCATATTGCAGTACTGGTTAGTATTTATGAGATAAGTATTTGAATATTAATTGTGTACAATATTTCAGGTTCAGCTGATCAGACGTCTCAGCATGGACTCCTACATGGTTCGTGTGTATGCAGGACCTCTGAGTGACGAACTTGAATATGTTTCTGTCGAGGTAGAGAAGAGTGCTAATGCTGAAGATGTTGTAGCTGTTGCGTGTCGCAAGATGCGGCTGGGTGTATGTGATGTGAAGAAGCAGTTTGAGCTTGCGGAGGTATTTTCATCTGGTGGCCAATTGTGTAAAGAGCGACGGCTTGATGCTACAGAACACCCAGCCGCTTTACAACTGTTATGGCCAAAAGTAGTTACATCTTCAGGAGATCAAACAGATGGAAGTGGTTTATTTGATGGCTACAGATTTTACTTGCGGCGTCGTGACCCTGTCGTACCATTTGTTGGATGGGTTCGTGACCAGAATGCAGTTGATTCATTTTTATTAGCTTTTCTGACTCAGCCTTTGACAGGGAAGGAATTTCCTGACCTGTGCAGTCTCCCAGACCTCAATGAGCACACTCTCCTCCATAACCTCAAGGCCAGATTTAATCAAAAGAACATCTATACTTACGTAGGTTCCATCCTTATTGCTGTCAACCCGTTCAAGTTTTTCCCCATTTACAATCCTAAATATGTCAGCATGTATCAGAACAAGAGACTGGGAGATTTGCCTCCTCATATATTTGCTGTGGCTGATGCTGCTTACCATTCCATGTTGAGACAGAAGCAGAATCAGTGTATTGTCATATCAGGAGAATCAGGGTCTGGGAAAACTGAAAGCACCAATCTCTTGCTGCATCATTTGACAGCACTTTCTCACAAAGGATTACATGGAAGTGGTGTAGAACAGACAATATTAGGTGCTGGACCAGTTTTAGAGGTAGGTGTGGCTCTTACATCAATGCTTTTCTTAATGGTTATTGTTAATTACATCAATCTAGTAGCACACCAGGTAAACACATAGGTACTCAACCTTCCTTAACAGATGTTCATTGATCATTCCATTGAAGGGCAGAGAGAGGAGTTCATTTAACCAGCGAGCCACAGGAACCATCAGTATGCATACCCTTTGACATATGTTGGGGAGACTGAGCACTTATGGATCCACCCGGAGTGCTGTGATGTCAGTTCAGTAAACAATAACCATTCCTGAATTTGAACCCATATATGATTTGTAATTTAATTCAGTTCAGTAAGTCAAAGAAATATGAAGCAAATTAAGAAACTATGAATGTATAAAAGAATCTAAAAGCGAAGGATTGACTTGATTGCACAAGGTTTCCTCATATAGTTCCACCTTGGTCTGCAGAAATGGCATGCCATCTGCAGATAGTGTTCCACAAAGCATGAACTGCGTTGCTCTGGCAACAATGGTAGGGATCTTATGAAAAAAAATTGAAAATGTGACTCTGTCCGGATTCGAACCCAGAACAACAGACAAATGTTCTTAACCACTTTGCCATAGAGAAAAGTAATATACAAGAATATAAAGTATATTTTCAGACATGTTATAAGAAAAGAAATATATCCACGGATATGAAGTATATTTTCTTTCATTCATGTTATATGAAAAGTAATATACAAGGATATGAAGTATATTTTCAGACATGTAAGAAAAGTAATATACAAGGATATGAAGTATATTTTCAGACATGTAAGAAAAGTAATATACAAGGATATGAAGTATATTTTTATTCGTGTTATAAGAAAATAAATTTATAAGGTTATAAAGAATATTTTCATGCATGTCATGAGAAAAATGAAGAACCAACGTAGTTCAATGGTTAGTACACTTGTTTCATAGATGTGTAGTCTCTGTGCACTTGTTTCATAGATGTGTAGTCTCTGTGCACTTGTTTCATAGATGTGTAGTCTCTGTACACTTGTTTCATAGATGTGTAGTCTCTGTGCACTTGTTTCATAGATGTGTAGTCTCTGTGCACTTGTTTCATAGATGTGTAGTCTCTGTACACTTGTTTCATAGATGTGTAGTCTCTGTGCACTTGTTTCATAGATGTGTAGTCTCTGTGCACTTGTTTCATAGATGTGTAGTCTCTGTACACTTGTTTCATAGATATGTAGTCTATGTGCACTGGTTTCATAGATGTGTAGTCTCTGTACACTTGTTTCATAGATGTGTAGTCTCTGTGCACTTGTTTCATAGATATGTAGTCTATGTGCACTGGTTTCATAGATGTGTAGTCTCTGTGCACTTGTTTCATAGATGTGTAGTCTCTGTGCACTTGTTTCATAGATGTGTAGTCTCTGTGCACTGGTTTCATAGATATGTAGTCTATGTGCACTGGTTTCATAGATGTGTAGTCTCTGTGCACTGGTTTCATAGATGTGTAGTCTCTGTGCACTTGTTTCATAGATGTGTAGTCTCTGTGCACTTGTTTCATAGATATGTAGTCTATGTGCACTGGTTTCATAGATGTGTAGTCCCTGTGCACTGGTTTCATAGATGTGTAGTCTCTGTGCACTTGTTTCATAGATGTGTAGTCCCTGTGCACTGGTTTCATAGATATGTAGTCTCTGTGCACTTGTTTCATAGATGTGTAGTCCCTGTGCACTGGTTTCATAGATGTGTAGTCTCTGTGCACTGGTTTCATAGATGTGTAGTCTCTGTGCACTGGTTTCATAGATGTGTAGTCTCTGTGCACTGGTTTCATAGATGTGTAGTCCCTGCTTCGAAATCCCCACTTAGAGTGGGACTTGTTTTGTTGTTGATTTTAATACTTCTTTCATATTGGATGCATATGTCAGGTGACATGGCAAATTATGATGATGGTGACGAAATATATCATACTAATTAGTATTCTATACGGGGAGGGAGAGGAGGAAGGACAGCTTTCCATAAAGTGTGTCTGCAAAAACCTGAGGGGAATATAACAAGAAGGGTACTTTCCTGGAACCTGCAGGGACAGCGAAGGAAGGGGAGGCCGAGAAATACACGGTGACGGTATTTGGAGGCAGAGATCAACAATATAAAGAAGTGCTAGACTGAGCTGCAGGAGATAGCTACAGATAGGAAGACTTGACATGAGTTGGTCCTATCCAGCAGTAAACAGATGATATATTCAGTATTTATAGTTGATTGGGAACAAGAACTAAAACAATTTAAAGAAATACAATATATCAAGAAATGAGTACTGAATATCAGTAATGTTAAACAATAACGAAATAATAATCAAATACAAGAACACAAACATCAACAGTAAATATAAACATAACTAAGAGAGAATACTGCAGCAGAGGAAAGCTTAGTTGTTCAGTCTTCTATCTACCTTGGTAATATCCGGTTATTGTAGATGGTTGGTTATTGGTTACTGAACCCTTTTTGCACTCTGGCAGACGCATAGGTGCTTAGTCTCCCCCAACAGATATCAAAGGGTATCCATACTAATGGTTCCCGTGGCTCGCTGGTTAAACACACTCCTCACTTTGCCACTCAGGCATCCAATTCTACTTGTACAACGGTTAGCTTCAAACCCCTTAAATCTCTGGACCGAATTCAGTATCTATTTGAGTGTTTTCATCCAACAGGCAGTCGTGAAGAGAACGAAGAACATATCCGTTATCCATCTTCAACTCTTTGTTTCTAGGTTTACATTGTTATCTAATTTGTAATATCTCTAATGAGCCCCAGTCGGTGCTACGTAGTTCCTGCACTGTTGACTGGTCCTCTAGCAAATCACCTTCATTGTAAATATGAAGCACAAGGGATGAAAGAAATAGGTATGACCAAACAATCCATACACATTCATACTTGCACAATTCTCCCCACAGCAGATATCGAAAAGTTTTCATGGTGAAACATATTAAAAAACGCTGTAGTTTTACAAAAACAATGACAATACACAGCAATGTTTCGACCAAAAGGCCTTTATGTAGCAAAGGATACAACAGAAGTGAAGAATTTCACTTCTTTCATAGCACACTACATATAGAATACAATAATTGCTACATAGTTTTACTGCAGTCTTCCCTTATATCGATACAAGTTTTCATGTAGATTGTAACAATTACTTGCTAGTTAAACACACCCTTTATTCTACCCCTTCATGTTTTACTTAATGTCACACCTGATTGCATATGAGTTTAATCTTTAGTATAAATACATCATCAGTTGACATGTCTCCATTCAACATGCTAATGTTGAATTGCTACTGTCAACATGGAACTGAAATATATTTTTCAGTGGTCTCTGTGGCGTAGAGATTAGGTGCTGGCCTATCGTTTCAAAGGTACCCAGGTCGCGCCATCGGGATATTTTTCCAGAGATCCTTGATCTCAGTGTAAGTGAGATAGAGTTCCTAGTCCTATCAGAGACAGACAATAAAATGTATGTTCCGTGTTCAAGTTGAGTACTTAGAAGAATCCTTGGCAGTTCAAAATCGAGAAGAGCAGGCTGGAAAGCCAATGCTCTGGCAAAATTAATTAGAAAGAATTGAACATTAAATTCCTACTAATAATTTTCACCTTCTAAATTATATCGTGGACCCTCGCTAATGATACGGAGTTCGTTCAATGCCGCTGAGATCTTCCTGTGTAAGAAAGAGATCGGAGCGCACTTGTTACTCACCGAAGTACAATGATGATGGACCTATCAATCAATCAATCTATCAGTCAATAAAAGAATCATCATAAACAGGCCAGTTTGGACGTTTCAAAGCATGGGCTAGTCGGACACAATAGCTACTTTACTAAATAGAGTATTAGAGAACATTTAGAACAACAGTAAAGTTCTACTCCTTTCGCATTGTGGAAGTAGTTGGTTGACCTGTATGCACTGTTAAGTTTAGTTTGGCATGACCCTGCCGCGTGCTTTAGCTAGTAAACCCCAGCCATATTTGTGTTGACCATCCACATCCGACCGTGTTTTCATTCTCGTACGAGTGTGCTAAGTGATGTAAGATGGATATTGATATTGAAACAGGTAAGCGTCGCCCGTATGTTACCAGGCTCGCAAGGGGAGCAAAGAGTAGTAACACCGTGACCTACAAAGCATGTCGTAAGAGGCGAATGAGGTAGGAGCCTAGAGAAACTACTCTAGTAAGTAAAAATCGTCGCAGAAATCGTTTGTTCTGGTCTACTTGTAGGCGCATAGCTGGCACAACGTACAATCGCTCTTAGGCTCAGATCACATACATATCACACATATTGTTTTAACAAGTGGTCGATAAGGAGCATTCGAAGAAGAAGATACTGGTGAGAACGTTGTTAAAAATGAGAACCATTAGGTGTTCATCATCAAGTTGCATGACCTTTATAGGACGTTGCTCTCTTTGCAGCACATCTGATTTTCACTCTGTCTCTGGCCAGTTTCACCCACTTCGCCGATGGTCATATTCATGGTTTATTTAATATCTTGTAGCCATCTTCTTCTTGGTCTGCCTCTGCGTCCTGGGACCCTGCCCCCCAATATTGTTCCAGGCCACCGTGACGCTTGATGTGGCCAAAGTATCTAATTTTTCTGTATAGTATATTGTTTATTATCAGCCAATTGTCTTTAACATTCAGTTCTTCGGTTCTTCATTAGGTGTTATCTGTTTTGTTAGCAGCTGTTCTGATAACATTTATTATTAAATGTGTACCCAATTATGTGCAATTTGAATGAAGAATCTAGTCTCTTGAAATGTAGATGTATACAAATAATTAAATGAATTTCATGAAAACTGTCCGAAAATATACAAATTGCATAAATCATTAAAGAAGTAGAATGTTATAAGATGTAAATTCATCATCATTCATATATATGTATATGAGTTAGTGGGATGATGAAGTTCATCATCATCATCATGTAGCTTGTCCCTCCGGAACTTGGCTCCCATGACAGCAGTCACGAAAAACTCTCTGTTCTGTGCAAGTTGACCGGCGTCAGCAGCAATCATTCTCTGATCGTCAATGACATGATGCACCCATCGTCTTATAGGTCTTCCTCTCATTCTTCTTTCAGGCATCATTCCCTCCAAAATTATTTTCTCTATGTTGTTTGCTATGGCCGAAATATTTAATTTTTCTTGTTTTTATGCTCTTGAATAGCCAACTCTCTTTAATATCAAGCTGTTACAGAACAGAAACATTTGTTCTTTTCTTTGTCCACGATATTTTAAGTACCTTCTTAGCATTTGCATTCAAAGACATTAATGATCTTTTCTGCCGGTTTGTCAATGTTCCATGTCTCACAACCATATGTTGCCAAGGAAAAAACGCAGACTCTTAAACACGTGATTTTTGTTCTTATGTCAGTTCCCTTCCATAGGTTAGTTAGTTAGTTCTTTTAGAGTTTTGCAAAGCAATGTTCAGCCTTCTTTTAATTTCTTTTGTATCATTCCCGTCATTTATGATGAAGTTACTGTTTTACAATTGCTAGTACCAGAAATAAAGTGTATTTAGTCAGTCATGTTGATTGATGTGTACATACATATATATTGTTACGTGGGGTTTGATTAGACTAGAGATCCATTATCGGTCACGAAGTCGATAGCCACAGGAAAGTATCTAAACAACTACCGTGCAGAGACGGAGGCATTAAGAATAGCCGCTGAAATGATCCTAGAGAGAAGCAGCGCCTCACATAACAAAGTAGTGATATTCACGGACGCCATGTCGGCCATCAATGCACTAAAAAGTTCAACCGGCACAGAGCTAAAAACGATCCTCAGAGTATTAACAAGCTCACTCAAACGCACAGTCATACAGTGGATTCCATCACACTGCAAAATAAGCGGAAGCAAAGAGGCAGACATGCTAGCAAAAGCAGGAATGTGACTGCCGCAGATTGATTACAAAATCAGCTACGAGGATGCTAAAACAACCATCAGATGGCGATATGAGGGAAGTGATCGCAAGACCACCCTCAACACAGCGCCAAAGGTGGGTACTATGGATTGTCCCGTAGCAAACAAGTTGTCATATTCTGCCTCCGTACCGGCCATAACAGACTCCGGTCCCACCTCTACAACAAATTTAAAATCTACACAGCTAGCCTGTGTCACTGCGAGAAGGCGGACATGACGGCAGAGCCCCTAATGGAAGACTGTCCACTGCTAGCAGGCCTGAAAAACGAAACCTATCCGGAAAATACCGAGCTAAATGAGAAGCTGTACGGAGGGATGGAGTCCTAAAAACAACAGCAGAATGTATGTGGAAATCTGGTACATCAGTCTAAACACGTAATTACAAAGTACTGTAGTTTTACAAATTACAAAAACAATGACAAAATACAGCAACGTTTCGACCAACAAGGCCTTTATCAAGCAAACGAACAAACAGGAGTGACAAATTAAAATGAAACACAAATGGACGACCAAATACAAACGTGTCTAAGGAAAATCTGGAATAAAAACGAATAACGAAATAAATGTAAATAAACATTGCTGTATTTTGTCATTGTTTTTGTAATTTGTAAAACTACAGTACTTTGTAATTACGTGTTTTGCCAATCAAATAGTTTTACTGCAGTTCCATATATATATACTGTACATCAGTCTAAGCGGTGATTGCGAGAGAGAGAGAGATCAATGTCTTGCTGCAGAGTAGTGTTTGTATACATAATCTGCACTGTTTTTATTCACAGACTATTTACTCGTATATATGATTAGTTGAAATTGCCGGAATTCATTTACCTAATTGATATACTTTTCTTGAGATCATTTGTTTTTCCATCTGTGTCCCAGAAATTTAATTTTCTGAACACGTTATAACTTTTTAAAATGAAGAATGTTTCATCTCGTTGGTACACTATGTAGAGCTTACACAATGTGAATAATCTATGACATAATACATACAGTATAACAAAGATGTATATGTGAGAACATTCAGAACATCTTCTGAGAACATGTAGCACTCCGGACATGTCCATAGGTGATCCGCTCCCCGCCTCAGCAAATTCAGCAGCGTCAAGCGGCACAATACGCCAATTCGACGTTGATTAAACATTCTTTTCGCGTTATTTTCTGACTGTACCAATGTCAACACTCATCCCTCTCAATTCGGTCAGCGCGTGAGATTCACGTCCCTGAAACTCGTCTGTTGGGAAGGATTCTTTCTGAATGCATGTCTCTGAGACTCAACTGTTTTATTCACGTTAAATGTCACAGTGGTTTAGAGGAAGAGAGCAATAATAAAGAACATGATTTCCGAAAGGCGACGTAGGGGACGACCAACACGATATTAAGAAAAACTTGAACGCAACGATGGAGAAAGCAAGAGAACTAGCTAAAAATCATGTCTTTAGGGGGCTTATCGACGTTATGCACAGGTTAAGCAGATACCATATAATTACTATGCAAAGTATAGTATATTGCAAATTTTTGGAAAAGATAGTGGTTATATAGATAATGTACCAACTGGAGACATATAATCTTTCTTGATATCCTGGGTACCTACCAGTCAATGAAAGAGACTTGGGACAATGCTGGCACGTTTGCTTATGATGTTTACGAGGGCTTGCAATACAAGCAAGATACTGTTGCTGGGATGACTGCTTCCTTTAGATGTTTGTTAGAAGCTTCCCTTTTCCTCCATTCGATCGTTTCATAACATCTACATTAACTCTTTTATCAGTCAATGTGATTCTTTACATTCTTATATTTTTTTTTTCCCGATTCAGAACCACTTGAGCTTTCAGCTCCTCGGCTCAGTGCCATGGACATCGTAACCCTTCGGTTCGGTGCCACGAACACCGTGAATCTGGGGAACCTGTGGCTTTTCTGCCAGCCCGCGGAATTGAACCCGCACACACAGAGGGCAAGTCACCCGTAGTCCAACGAGCTACGAACACGCTGGGCAGGCGGGCTACATTCTTATATAAAACCACATCTCCGTATCCTACAAATTGTTACCAGAATAATATGTTACAAGAACGTTCGTAGACATTCTTTCTAAGGGCTAGTCCCAGACTATATTGTGCACACATAGATAAACAAAATCCAACACCCCTTTGATTTCATGAAAAGCGACCTTAGTCTTGGGGGTTGAAAGCGCATTCCTTAGCATAACTAGTCTTGAATCCGCTATACAAACAAACAAACTACAGATTAGTTCGCATAGCAGAAGTTGATGCAGAAGAAGAAGAAGTTTGTCATGTGTGATTATTGTTCTTCCTCTGTGTTTATTGTTCAAAGACTCACAGCCACATAATTGGTTATTGGTTACTAAACTGACGTCATTGCACTCCGGACAGACCCATAATTACATTACGTCACGTTTCAATACTTCATCATTGATGTCTAGTTTTAGGATAATCTTCCTCAATATTATAATGAGTATACAGCACATATATACATACATTATTATATGTCATTTTATTCTTGTTCTCCAGGCATTTGGAAATGCTAAAACTGTTCATAACAACAATTCCAGTCGCTTTGGAAAATTTATTCAAGTCAACTATAAACAGAATGGTATGGTTCATGGGTGAGTACATCTCTTGGATTCTCATTGTTAAACTATCACATACTTTATTTTCTATGACTTCCTCGAAGACTATTGACGATCATCGTCGCCATCATCATCATGTGCTATTCCGACTGGAGTAGGCGTTCATGGATCTCTACAAATCTTCCTGTTTTGAGTACTGATTTTCAGTTCAAATGCTGACCTTGTTCAGGTCATGGAGTTCGGCAGTCTAGAAATTTCTTTTTGACTTTAAATATACTGTTAAATACTGGTCATAAACATTTATGTCACTGGACTCTTTGTATCCGTCTGAATGATTATATGTGTGTATCATCTTCTTTGCTCTAATCCTGTTTGACATGACAACGTCAGGATAAGAAGATATTTCTAGTTTCATAAACAGTGGTTTTTCCTCGTCCCTGTTATCCTATCTTGTGTGTGATATCTGCTCATTTTTATTTATATCTTTCTCTCGACCTGCCACATTATTATTTCTTTACATTCTCTTTAATCTACTAATCTAATCAATCCTTACATTCATTCATGTTATCTCTTATCTTCAATCTCTTTACATCATCCATGGTATGTTACAGAGATATAGTAAAATATGTAAACTTTTAAAACAACAGATGTTTATCAAGATAGAGATTAAAACAAAAGTAACAATTCTGATTGTACTACATATGTAATATTAGCTAATAGAACCACACATAATACGTCTAGCAAAGAAATCTAGTTCAGTAGGCCACAAATGAAAGTGCATCCAAGTTACATATCAAAGTAGTTTAGCAAACAAGAATAACAAATGGAAATATGACTGCTGTTACGGCGGTGCCTTTGAGTGAAAAACGCGATGGTCAGTTGGGTCTCACTGACCCGACTGGAATTAGGAAATTTGACTCTAGAAAGTTAAAGACAGAATAGTGATAAAGGTTAGATTGTGAATAATACTTCTTAAGCAACGCAGTGGCCCGCCTGCCCAGCGTGTTCGTAGCTCGTTGGACTACGGGTGACAAGTCCTCTGTGTGTGCGGGTTCAATTCCGCGGACTGGCAGAAAAGTCACAGATTCCCCAGATTTACGGTGTTCGTGGCACCGAACCGAAGGGTTATGATGTCCATGGCACCGAGCCGATGAGCTGAAAGCTCAAGTGCTTCTGGATCGGAAAAAAGCAAAAGCAACGCAGTGAGGCTATTTAAAGTCTCTGGTCATTCAAGCTCTTTATCCTACTCCGGCAATGTCTATTTCTCTTTCATTCAACCGTTTGTTTATTATTAATTTCTTTACTATATCTTTGTTTACATACTCGTTTATACTTCATACAAGATCTGAACATCGAGGAACAATATGCATGTCTCGGAAACTGAACAATTTTGGTCATATTAAGTGCCACAGTGGTTTAAAGAAAGCAATAATAGAATGTATATTTCATGGAATACGAGTTAGGGAACGATTACAATAACGGTGCCAACAGGACATTTAAGAAGCCTTGAATGTTTTTTTAAAAAAGGGGTTTTAAAGCCGAAGGATTGACTTCATTGCACCAGGTTTTACCCCATATGGCTCGGTCCCCCTCCGCAGAAATGGTACGCCACCTGCCGAGAGTATTGCACAAAGCACGAACTCCGTAGCTCCAGCAACACTCCTAGGGGTCTGGAAACAGCTGCACTACCTTCGACTCATAAGGCAATGGGCGTAACCACTTAGCCACATAGACCCCCTTGAATACAGCGACGAAGAAGAAGAAGGAAGAACTTGGTAGAGATCGATCTGAGTTCAGGTGGACTATTGTGAGAGCGACATTCTGCAAAGGATTTGCTATAGGAAGATAATCATTCAATGTATACAATTCCATCAACTTGTTTATCTAATTCCTCTAGTGCATAGATTCCCAAACTTTTTCGGCCCATCGCCCACTTTGCACGATATAAACTTTGTAACGCCCCCTCCCATTATAACAGTTTGCCAACGCCCCCCTCCCACATATATATAGTTAGTTAGTTTGTTCCTTTCGTGCCAAAGGCGGCACATAGGACAGAGGTTTTAGATCTCCATGTAATACGGTTCTTTCACATATATATGCATGCTCTATTTTCGCTTCGACATAGAAAATTGATATATATTTCTGTCATACATGGTCAATATTCAAAATAATTGAAATACATGAAATAGAAAATTGATAAAAATATGGATCGTGTAAGATGAACATAAGATGAATTAAAATGAAGATTTCAAATTTTTAATAACTATTCAATCGCAAAATCACGAAAAAAGCACCAAAATGCTTATGAACCCATTATCGTCCCCCTGGGAGTGCTTCAGCGCCCACGGGGAGGGCGTATCGCCCACTTTGGGAACCCATGCTCTAGTGTCTTATAATCTGCCTTAGACCTAACTTTATTAGTGTAGTAGCTGTTTACATTTTTTTGTTCGTTATAAGTTTGTGTTAACTTTTTCTAGTAGTTTTCAGTATGGTGCGTAGTAACTACAAGAAACATGGGCGTTAAATTCAAACAACATAAGAAAACTAGCCACGACAGAGATGGAGTGTCTACACAGAGATGAGAGTATCAAGAAAAGGCCGATTTAAGAATGAAGATATCATGGGAAAACAATGAGTACACCACCAGCAGTACTGAACTTCACCAAGAAGCAGAAAATTAAATGGTTCGACTACATATGCAGATTACCAACAGACAGTGTGCCTCAATAGTAAATGCTATTCAGATATAGTGGATACAAAGCAAATGCTTGCCCACGCAAAATTAAGAACACAAAATAGTAGTGACACAAGAGTCCGTTTGAGAAATCTCTAATCCTGACGCTGTGAATGCAAAACATGATTAGAGAAGCGTACACAAGAGTCCGTTTGAGAAATCTCTCCTTATCATGATGCTGTGAGATAAAACATGATTAGAGAAGCGTACACAAGAGTCCGTTTGAGAAATCTCTCCTTATCATGATTCTGTGAGACAAAACATGATTAGAGAAGCGTACACAAGAGTCCGTTTGAGAAATATCTCCTTATCATGATGCTGTGAGACAAAACATGATTAGAGAAGCGTACACAAGAGTCCGTTTGAGAAATCTCTCCTTATCATGACGCTGTGAGACAAAACATGATTAGAGAAGCGTACACAAGAGTCCGTTTGAGAAATATCTCCTTATCATGATGCTGTGAGACAAAACATGATTAGAGAAGCGTACACAAGAGTCCGTTTGAGAAATATCTCCTTATCATGATGCTGTGAGACAAAACATGATTAGAGAAGCGTACACAAGAGTCCGTTTGAGAAATATCTCCTTATCATGATGCTGTGAGACAAAACATGATTAGAGAAGCGTACACAAGAGTCCGTTTGAGAAATCTCTCCTTATCATGATGCTGTGAGACAAAACATGATTAGAGAAGCGTACACAAGAGTCCGTTTGAGAAATATCTCCTTATCATGATGATGTGAGACAAAACATGATTAGAGAAGCGTACACAAGAGTCCGTTTGAGAAATCTCTCCTTATCATGATGCTGTGAGACAAAAAGGATTGAAGAAAGAAGAAAGTCTAGTAACTAGATACCAGGTATTTACTATCCAATACTGATCTAGTGATAATATTTCTAACATGTTACATAGCTATGTGTGATGCCCACGTTAACATTTAGTTTAGTTTAGTTTAGTCGTCGGATCACCATCACTGCACGTCGAACAAATTAGTCCATAAGTGCTCCGATCTCTCCCTCAGTATGTCCATCAGAGTGTGGCGACTAACGACACCGGTTCTTTGTTGGTTTACAATTCTTCTTTGTCTGCCAGCATAGCGTTCTTGTCGAGCTACACCACACTTAACTTTGAGTTCTTGCAGTCTGGTTAGTGTTGTGGATGCACCGCTATTACGTGAATCATGTACACGCCCCTCTCCCTTAAGGAATTATAATATCAGCCTGGTCCATTGCTCGTCCGCTTTGGACAGCAGCCATACCTGCAAGCCTATCCGCACGTTCATTCCCCTTACACCTGCATGCCCTGGTACAAAAATAAAACTGATCTTTGTCAGCTTAGACCTCCCCAGCGATTCTATCCAATGTCTCCTAGCCCATCCTGTTTCAATCTTCCTGAGCATACTCATTGAGTCACTGAGAAAACATGCATGGATAAAAGTCTGTGATTCTAGCCAAATCATCGCTTTGGTAACCGCCATGATTTCCATAGTGAGACTGCTTGTAGTCACGGCAAAACCACCACTGTCTTCCTTCACAACATCACCTCCGACCTGAGCAGTGAAAGCCCACGAGCTCCGCACATGTCGAATCACCGAACCATCCGTATAAATGATTACATCATGATCAGATGCGTTCTCAGAAATTAATGCCTGAACCTCTGCCTCCACAACAAGTGGGTTGTGTTGCCTGCATTCTTTATCAAGTTCGATGCATACAGAAAAGGATGTAGCGATTGCTCTTGGCACCGGTATCCATTCTTCACCGGGATCAATGTCTTCAAGTGTACACACCTGTTCAATACAGTCCTCGGCCTGACCCATCCAAGATTTTCCTCTTTTAACCTATTTCCTTTTTGTCTCTTTATTTCCAAGTGCAGAGGATGTTGTGTGTCAGCATTGACTCGAAGGTATGCTCGTGCACGGCTCATCAGTATTCTATACTCCATAGTAGGATAGTCAAGGAGATAGCGCATCGCCCTGCACGACGTGTCTTTAGTGCAACCAAGTATAATGCGCATCGCCTCGTTCTGTATTCTTTCCAGTCGTTCTATCTGACTATGACTGAGAGTCAGGATCGCCAGCGCATACTCAAGCACAGAAAGGACCAGACCCTGGTATAAAATACAAAGATGGCGCTGTTCACAATCCGCCGCAGCCATTACCCTCATCGCCAGCAAACCTTTCCTCGCCTTCATTATCACATGAGCTATGTGTTCCGTAAAAGCTAGACTACGATCAAAACGCAACCCCAGGTATTTCATAGACTGAGATCGCTCCACTACCTCTGAACACAAAACCACAGATGGTGTTGGAGTGGTGACGATGTGGTTGTTTAAAGAGAACCATGTCACCGCTGCTTTTGTGGGGTTGACCAATGCTCCTGCTTCAACGCACCATCTACCTATGCGGTCGAGTTCTGACTGAAGTTCCTCCACAAGCTGTGATAAGGGATGTGGTTAAGGGATAAGGAACACATTACAGGCATACACGTTAACATTTAGTATTACGAAGTCACACCTAGTAGAACCACAACCCGGATATAATGGACGTCAAAGCACTCAGGCTCTTGCTAGTGTCCGGTTCATTTCTGTTGTTCTAGATGCTAGCAGAAAGTATCAGTGTCAGAGCACTTACATAGTAGTTCGGTTAACTGTTCAGACGAAATCAGCCGTATAGAGTTTTGAACCACCGTCTACTGGTGCGCAAATTCAGCCGACTGTCCACTGAATTACGCCGACTCTCCAAAAAGCGCTACAACAAGACTGTCTAGTCAAGTAGTAGCATATCCCTTGCGGAACATCGCTTTCATCACAGCCCACCTGAAAAACTACTGTCTCTAACAAGGTCTCTCTTCTCTTCCAGCGTCATGTTCGAGGCTTCTTTGATGTCCTTATGCCACCTTCTTCTTGGTCGTCCCCTGCCTCATACTACAGGAACCATGCCTTCCATTACCGTTCTGTCCAAACCACTGTGATGTTTAACGTTTGCCGAAATATTTTATTTTCTGGGAAATGATTGTTTATTAAATAATTCATTTGAAAATGTATGTGTCAGTCACAATGAGTTTGAAGCAAGAAAACTTAGCTAAAAACAAGGAACACTATTTCTTCCTAATTAGCGCCTCATTGCACAATGTTAGTACTTCAATTTCAGTTGTTTTTAGCAGTGGGCAGTGGCTGAGTACGTTTATTTAGGAAAATCAAGAGAAAATAAAAGTGTCGTTTGTAAACAACATTAAGCAATACGCCGTACGCCTACTTAGTAATGTAGAGCAGTCCGCTAGACAAACTGAAGTGACGTGTAATTATGTCCGTCTACAGACGTGACCGTTTTCCCCACAAGTTGATTTCTTCTTCTTCCTTTCAACTTATATTTACTTGAACGAGAGAGAGGTAGGCAGATAGAGAGAGAGAGAGGGGGAGGCAGGCAGAGAGAGAGAGAGAGAGAGGCAGGCAGAGAGAGAGAGAGAACAAGAGAGAGAGAGAGACAAAGAGAGAGAAAGACAAAGAGAGAGGCAAAGAGATAGAGACAAGAAATACGATAATGCTCGTTGTCTAAGTAAAATGTGACCATAAGTATTATAATATGAAACATAATTGTTTAGCCTTGGGTAAGATTGTATGGTCAAGTAGTCTGTAGTACAGAAATTCAATATTTGATTAGTCTTATAGTTTCTTAACATATAAACAAACATCACCCTCCCTTCTCCTCCAAGTGACCGCTCTTGCTAAAAGTGAAATACTTATTGAAACCCAGCAACCAGTTTACACAGTGGCACTTTATTTCTGCAACACATGTTTATAAGTCAGTTCTATATGACGAACTAGCGATGTCATCATTTCATAAATTGTCTTTTTACTGATCATTTAAAAAGGAAACATTATGAAAGTTGTAAATGATCTCTTCATCAAATATTATTTTGGAGAAGAAACAAGAAACATGTTATCTTAATTTTGTATTATGGTACCTAGTGTATATTATGTGTACCGTGTATATTATGTGTACCCTAGTGTCAGTGCCGGATTAGGTCAGCGCGGGGCCTGTAGCAAATTTTAGGCCCTAGGTTTTGTATGATAATAAGTAATAAAACACAACTTTTACAAACAAACTTGTCTCGATTTAATGTGAGCAAATTTAGAGATAATACTAGACAAATCAATTTCTCTAAGTAAATTACATTCAATGTTCATTAAGGTGAGGTTATTTAGACGATCTTGTCCCATCATGTTCCTTAACTCACTTTTAATACGCTTTAATATTGAAAAAGAACGTTCCCCGCTGCAGTTAGTAATCATTAAAGACAAGTAAACTAGTAAAACTATTTCTACATTTGGGAAACACGACTCTAATGAATTTTTCATTATAAGTTTATAAAATTGCACTTCAACGAACTGCACAAGTTCGTCGCCTAGGCTTTCTTCCACATCCTCTTGATAAGAGCTGACAATATTTGGAGTTCATCTGCCTTCATCTACTAGACAGTGATATGCGACTTCTGTATTTTCTGCTTCAGTTCTTTGGATTCAGCACCATCACACACGACACTAAAAAATTCAGACAGCTTGCGTGTTTTTGATATAGCATCGTGGTTATTTTTTCCCTTTTCATCTCTTCCACATTGGCGCGGGGCCCCCAGAAGCGCGGGGCCCGTAGCATTTGCTACTTCTGCTACTAGGCTAATCTGGCGCTGCCTAGTGTATATTATGTGTACCCTAGTGTATATTATGTGTACCCTAGTGTATATTATGTGTACCAGTGTATATTATGTGTACCCTAGTGTATATTATGTGTACCCTAGAGTATATTATGTGTACCCTAGTGTATATTATGTGTACCCTAGAGTATATTATGTGTACCCGTGTATATTATGTGTACCCTAGTGTATATTATGTGTATACTTAGAGTATATTATGTGTACCTGATATATGTACTAAGATATTAGTGTACTAGATATTATCCTAGAGTATATTATGTGTACCTAGAGTATATTATGTGTACCTAGAGTATATTATGTGTACCCTAGAGATATTATGTGTACCCTAGGTATATTATGTGTACCCTAGAGTATATTATGTGTACCCTAGAGTATATTATGTGTACCCTAGTGTATATTATGTGTACCTAGTATATTATGTGTACCCTAGTGTATATTATGTGTACCTAGTGTATATTATGTGTACCCTAGTATATTATGTGTACCTAGTGTATATTATGTGTACCTAGTGTATATTATGTGTACCCTAGTGTATATTATGTGTACCAGTGTATATTATGTGTACCCTAGTGTATATTATGTGTACCAGTGTATATTATGTGTACCCTAGTGTATATTATGTGTACCCTAGTGTATATTATGTGTACCAGTGTATATTATGTGTACCCTAGTGTATATTATGTGTACCTAGTATATAGGTACTAGTAATTATGTGTACCTAGTGTATATTATGTGTACCTAGTGTATATTATGTGTACCCTAGTGTATATTATGTGTACCAGTGTATATTATGTGTACCCTAGTGTATATTATGTGTACCAGTGTATATTATGTGTACCTAGTGTTATATTATGTGTACCTAGTGTATATTATGTGTACCTAGTGTATATTATGTGTACCCTATGTATATTATGTGTACCCTAGTGTATATTATGTGTACCTAGTGTATATTATGTGTACCCTAGTGTATATTATGTGTACCAGTGTATATTATGTGTACCCTAGTGTATATTATGTGTACCAGTGTATATTATGTGTACCCTAGTGTATATTATGTGTACCAGTGTATATTATGTGTACCTAGAGTATATTATGTGTACCTAGTGTATATTATGTGTACCCTAGAGTATATTATGTGTACCCTAGAGTATATTATGTGTACCCTAGTGTATATTATGTGTACCAGTGTATATTATGTGTACCTAGAGTATATTATGTGTACCTAGAGTATATTATGTGTACCTAGTGTATATTATGTGTACCCTAGGTATATTATGTGTACCTAGGTATATTATGTGTACCCTAGAGTATATTATGTGTACCCTAGAGTATATTATGTGTACCCTAGTGTATATTATGTGTACCCTAGAGTATATTATGTGTACCCTAGAGTATATTATGTGTACCCTAGAGTATATTATGTGTACCCTAGTGTATATTATGTGTACCCTAGTGTATATTATGTGTACCTAGTATATTATGTGTAATTATATTATGTGTACCTAGTGTATATTATGTGTACCTAGTGTATATTATGTGTACCTAGTGTATATTATGTGTACCCTAGTGTATATTATGTGTACCAGTGTATATTATGTGTACCTAGTGTATATATGTGTACCCTAGGTATATTATGTGTACCTAGTGTATATTATGTGTACTCTTTAAATATATTATGTGTACCTAGTGTATATTATGTGTACCTAGTGTATATTATGTGTACCTAGGTATATTATGTGTACCGTGTATATTATGTGTACCTAGGTATATTATGTGTACCTAGTGTATATTATGTGTACCTAGTGTATATTATGTGTACCTAGTGTATATTATGTGTACCCTAGTGTATATTATGTGTACCAGTGTATATTATGTGTACCCTAGTGTATATTATGTGTACCCTAGTGTATATTATGTGTACCAGTGTATATTATGTGTACCTAGAGTATATTATGTGTACCTGTATATTATGTACCTAGTGTATATTATGTGTACCTAGTGTATATTATGTACTAGTGTATATTATGTGTACCTAGGTATATTATGTGTACCTAGTGTATATTATGTGTACCTAGTGTATATTATGTGTACCTGTAGTATATTATGTGTACCTAGTGTATATTATGTGTACCTAGAGTATATTATGTGTACCCTAGTATATTATTGTACCTAGTGTATATTAGTGTACCTAGTGTATATTATGTGTACCGTGTATATTATGTGTACCTAGTGTATATTATGTGTACCCTAGTGTATATTAGTGTACCAGGTATTTAGTGTACCTAGTGTATATTATGTGTACCTAGTGTATATTATGTGTACCTAGTGTATATTATGTGTACCTAGGTATATTATGTGTACCCTAGTGTATATTATGTGTACCCTAGTGTATATTATGTGTACCAGTGTATATTATGTGTACCCTAGTGTATATTATGTGTACCTAGTATATTATGTGACCAGGTATATTATGTGTACCTAGGTATTATGTGAAGGAAGAGATAGGAGAGGACCTAAAATTGATGGGTGCAAGATGTCATTGACGATCTGAGAGTGACTGCTGCTGATGCCGGTCAACTTGCATAGTACAAAGAGTTTTTCAGGACTGCTGTCATGGAGCAAGTTCCGGGAAAGGGACAAGCTAGTGATGATGATGAGTATATATTATGATAGGGGTATCTATGAAAAATTGTCAAACTGTTTTAACAAAAGCTTTTGGAGATACCATTTAGAATGATGAAGTCAAACCATGAATGTCCAGTGTAAATGTTAGAATATGTGCTCATTTCTAAACGACGACTGAAAGCAGTTAGGCTGACAACGACAGATAGTAGATGCGCCAGCTGATTTTCTGATATGCATTTCTATGACTTGCTGCTGCTGTATCATGTGGCGTAGAAGATAAGAATTCGTCATGCCTAGTTTAGCTTGTTTATTTTTTCAGGGGAACTATTACCCAACCATAGCGTTTTACTGATATCATTTCTGATTCACATCTTTCTCGCCCACACACATTCTATATCTGACTTTTTCACATTTTTCTTCCTTTCTATCTCTCTTGTATTTATTCTTTTTCTCAATCTCACACTATTTCTGTCTATATCCACACACGCACACAAATATATATAAAAATTGTCCTTGTTTAATGGGGACAACATTGGGCGTAGTTCATATAAAAATGTAAACCGACACAGTGATAAACGTCGGTTAGCTGGTTCTTAACTCCACCCACATTCTTTGAGGTGCTGTGTCAGCACTTGGGGTCTTGTACTCACTGTTCATGCTCAAGTCACCCAGACCTCTGCTGGGAACATTCCACTACAGAAACTAATATATGTCAGAATGTCATATTATGTCCTGTAACCTTCTTCCTTTGCTTATTCTCTCTCTCTCTCTCTCTCTCTCTCTCACTTCCTATATTTATGTATGTGTGCAAGATAAAAAGGTCAGATGGACGTAGCAGTACTTGTTAACAGTATATGATCTAGCACTTCTAAGATCTTTCCCTTTGGTCAAATGCCGTCTAGTATTTCTCTAGTACATACTGTAACATTAACAAGTTGGCATGTCTTTGGATTTTCTACCCACTTCGAACAGGAGCCAACATTGTATTAAAATAACATAATGGGATGAGTTGTATTTCTCATTGATACAACAGCCAAAGTAGAGTTCAATAGTTCATTCTTAGCCACCAGGCAGTCTGATGGTCATACCGAGCCCTACTATACTTTATGCATGTGTTTACATGTTCAAGCAGTCTGATGGTCATACCGAGCCCTACTATACTTTATGCATGTATTTACATGTTCAAGGCAGAACTTGGCAGTGAAAAAATTGTATCGAATACCCATATGTACCTCTACTTAAGAGAAAATTGAAGTATTTTGGACATATAAAAAGACACGAAGGGTTGGAGAAGACCATCATGGAAGGAGGCATCCTGGCAAAGAGGAGAACAGGAAGACTACGGAGAAGATAGATTCACGATGTAACTGATTATTTGAGCATGGCGGCTGTAGAGTCGTGACATATGGCCTACGAGAGAGAGAAAAAATTTTGAAAGACACTTAGGTGCCAAAGTTCTGCTCAGGACAAGCTATTTGATGATGCTGATTCATTGACTCCGGTTCTTCACCTCTTAGAACTTCACTCTGTTACATGCGGTCCATTGCCCCCTCTACCTGTTACAGTATGAGACAGACAAAAGTGTATCCTGCATGATGGTTTACTTCCTAATCGCATCATAAGAAGTGTACTGATTGACAGATAACGCTGTCAGCCTGAAGCTCCTGGTCTTGAACACGACACCGCCCGTATATTGCCGGGGCTTGCAAGGGAAGGAAAGAATAGTAAATTTCTCTCTTGTTACTTTTTTAATACCCCTATTGGGGCATATGCTCTCAACCAACTCACCACAAGTCTTCCTTTCAGTAGCTATCTCTTGTATCTTGTTCACGCTCTTCCGTAGATCATTATTGTCTGCCTCCAAATATCTTCTACCTGTATTTCTAGATTTCATTCTCATGTCGACTGTAATAAATATGAATTGTTTAGTAGTTACAGTAGTAAGATGATTGTTTTATGAAATAGTATTTCTTGTTCACGAGTTTCTGTTTCATCGTTTACACAATATAACACCAACAGCGACTATTTGAATGAAAGAAATGAGCACATTATTTGATGAATGATATTTGTATTGTATACATGGATTGGTTATTGGTTACTAAACTGACGTCATTGCACTCCGGGCAGACCCATAGGTGCTCAGTCTCCCTCAACAGATATCGAAGAGTATGCATACTGATGGTTCATGTGGCTCGCTGATTAAACACACCTCTCACTCTACCTCTCAGGCATCCAGTTCGACTTGAACAACGGGTAACTCCAAACTGCTTAAATCGCTTGATCGATTCAACATCGATTTTAGTGTCCTCATCCAACAGACAGTCGCGAAGAGACCAAAGAATATCCCCTTATCCATCTTCAACTCCCCAACAATCGATGCTGTTGATGCAAGCCTGTCCGCTCTCTTATTACCGTAAACACCTGCATGGACAGGACAGTATATCCACGTAAGCCGCTGGAGGTTAGAAACTTCTATAGACGACATCCACATACCGAAACCTGCCCTTCTGGATCTTGTGAAGCATCGACTGAGAGTCAGATACAACAACTTCCCCAGTAAATGAAGTCCCAGAAATCCAATGGAGGGCAGCAGTAACGGCCTCAACCTCCATCCTCATACTAGAAGTAGTTGTCCTGTATGCCCCACTTCGCTCTGCAACAACCCTACCATGCGCATTAGCCAAGAAACCCCAGCCGGATTTCTCACCACGTTGAACCGACCCATCGGTATATACAACAACATCATCATCCCTTGCATTATCTTCTATCAGCTGCTTAACTGAGATCAGCCTTCATGTTGCCCCAATCTCTACATTCTCTTCCAAGAGTAATGATAACGTTGAGATAGTTCATCATGCTACCATCTGTTGGGATCCATTCTTCCCCTTTTGGTAGAGTCGCGACCGTAGTCACCTGACCAATTGTTCTCTCAGCCTGGGCCATCCATGACATGCCACGCTTGATTCTCGTGCCCTTAACATCATTAGTGTTCTTGTGAAGTGGATGTCTCTTATCCGAAGTAACCCGCATATATGCCTTGGTTTGGGCGATTGCATGACGGGAGCGTAGTGACAGAAGGCCAAATATATATCTCATCTTCACAATGGGGGTATCCCTAGTGCAGCCCAGAACTATACGCATACCTTCATTCTGAACCCGTTCGAGTCGTTCACATTGTGATCTTGATATCGTAAGAATTCCGAGTCCGTAATCTACCACTGACATTACCAGTCGATCGAACAAAAGGGCAAGTAGTCTCTGCTCAAGGTGTGCGGCCACCATAACTTTGAGAGCCTCAAGACCACGCTTGCACCTTTGTATCGTCTGTTCAATATGGTGTTTGAAAGATAGACTACGATCAAAGGTTATTCCAAGATAGCGCAACCTGTCTCTGCGCTCGATGGTATGTTCATCAAAGATTACACAGGGTAGGTCAGCCTTGACGATGTGATTATTCAACGAGCACCACAATTCTTAAGTCAATCCTTTGTTATTAAGTCAATGTAAGGTTCTCCAGAGCTAGTAATATCACGAAGAGCACTTATGATATTATGGCGGTCAGTTTTATCACCTTTTTCTGTCTGTTCCACGAAACGATGAAGGAACCCTTCCCCTTTTCTGCATCTGTTGTCAAGACGGATCCTGACGAGTCACGTAAAGTAGGAAAAGACTGGCTGGTATTCCTCCTGTTCATTTTGCGATGAAACTGCCAGAATTGATATAGAGACTTGTCGCCACAGACTTGCGTTATGAAAGTCTCCCATAACCCACTCTTTGCCTCACTAGCCAATACTTTGAAATTCCTAATAAGTATCAGACGTATTATGAGTATGTTCCTTCCTGGTCATGGTTGGAAGTGTCAGAATTCTTTCTTTCTTTCTCGAATCATGTATGCCTCACAGCGTCAGGTCAGAATAGTTCATCTAATTCAGAGAATGTCGCGAGTACGTGGAGAATGAGATGCATCAAGCAAGAACGGCAACCATAGTCTGTGATGTGACAACTGTGCAGGATGATGAGTAACTGACAGACTTACTGTACGTGAGTTCACATTCATATCTGGCATTATTACTGCTAGTTTTGACAGCGTCGACCGTAACGAGTCGCGTGTTAGTCAAATCTGTGCACTGCGTGTGTGTCCTTGTTGTGTACCTCAGAGATAAAGGATGTTGTTTTAGCTTTTATGAATAAGTGACAGCATCCCGACTACATCCGATTAATGTGACTGAATACACTACGTGATAAGGATGTAACTATTCTTGCTAGTCATATTTGTGACTGAGATCGTCACCTAACGTCCAACAAATGAACCATCAGGATGTAACTATTCTTTCTAGTTATATTTGTGACTGAGATCGTCACCTAACTTTCAACAAATGAACCATCAGGATGTAACTATTATTTCTAGTTATATTTGTGACTGAGATCGTCACCTAACGTCCAACAAATGAACCATCAGGATGTAACTATTCTTTCTAGTTATATTTGTGACTGAGATCGTCACCTAACGTCCAACAAATGAACCATCAGGATGTAACTATTCTTTCTAGTCATATTTGTGACTGAGATCGTCACCTAACTTCCAACACATGAACCATCAGGATGTAACTATTCTTTATTGTTTTCTTCTCGATCCAGAAGCATTTGAGCTTTCAGCTCTTCGGCTTGGTGCCATGGACATCGTAACCCTTCGGTTCGGTGCCACGAACATCGTAAATCTGGAAAACCTGTGGCTTTTCTGCCAGCCCGAGGAATTGAACCCGCACTAACAGGGAGCTTGAACTATTCTTTCTAGTCCTATTTGTGATTCTGAGATCGCCACCTTACTACCAATAAATGATGAACCACGACTTTATGATGAACTCATCCAGTAGAACACATCTCCAAAGTTATCGATATGACAATAAATGATGAACCACGACTTTATGATGAACTCATCCAGTAGAACACATCTCCAAAGTTATCGATATGACAATAAATGATGTACCACGACTTTATGATGAACTCATCCAGTAGAAGATATCTCCAAAGTTATCGATATGACAATAAATGATACCGAGAAACAATTAATCACTTTGACTAGTCCACTGTCTGTTGCCGGAGCTCGTAAGGGAGCAACGAATGGTAACACTGCGACCTACAAGGCATGTCGTAAGAGGCGACTGAGGTAGGGGCCTGAGAAGCTACCTAATAAACAAAAACGTCACAGAAATCAGATGTGCTGGCACAATGTAAATCGCTCATAGGCTCAGATCACATACAAATCACAAAGAGTGGTTTAACATGTGGTCGATATGGAGCTTTCGAAGAAGAAGAAGACTTTGAATAGTTCAGAATATAATTTAAAAAATAATTCGTTCTTCTTCTTCTTCTTCTTCCTCCTCGTCGTTCTTCCTGCCATTGACTAGTTAGGTTAATGCCTCTATGCAGTCTACTGCTGCGCATGTTCTTGCCTACTGAACAGTTTCTTCATATAATAACAGAAGATTGCAAATACTAAATAGAATTACAGAAGAGAATATGAGTAACCAAGAACATATTTAGCAATAACATGAAAAGTGTATTATCATCCAAACACACACATAAGAAATACATAACAGATAAGACTTGTCATATTACAGATATTCATCATTGTTGTATGGATATTGTATCATTGAAATGTGGTCTATGAACACGGAGATGGAGAAAAGACTTGAAACTTGTAAAATGTGGATAGATGGCGTCTGTGGCTTAGGGAATAGTGACTCGGTCTATTAACCCCGACGTTCTGAGTTCGAATACACTGCGGACAATTTGGTTGCAAATTGTTTCGCGTGGATTTTACAAAAGACGATGGCGCCACCCGTTCAGAAAGCAATGGCAAACTACTGAACGTAATAATGCCTAGGAAAATCAAAAACAGCGTTAAAAAGCTGGGGTTGATTCGCAAAGTGCTGTAAAGGATATGCAATTAACTTTTTTTTAAATGTGGATATACATAAGAATAGAGCGTGTGTCAAGGAAAGAAAGGAAAATAAACAAGTACTTCAACAACTTGGAGTAAGAAGAAAACTGCACAAGAAGATATAAATTAGATAAACGAGATATTTTGGTCGTGTTATGAGACAAGAACACTGTTGAAAACCATCTCGGAAGAGAAGGTAGAAGGCATGAGAGAAAGACAGATACAATTGGGAGGGAAACTTCAGATGGTTGACATGCACAAGTCTGACAGAGTGTACTATCAGGACAAAGTACAAAACTTATTGGATAGCTATTACATACATTTGATGCGGAGACGGCACGTGATTTATTTAAACATATTACATTTCGCTGTACAACTCACATCCTCATATTTGATATTGCGGATGTTAGGATGCTTCTAGAAGTTTGGGCGTTGCCACTTTCTCTCTCTTCTCTCTTCTCCCATCTTCTCCTCCTCTTCTTCTCCCCCACTCTTGGCTAACTGAAACATGCATATTGCAAATACTTTATTTGCGTGGAATAAATAAAAGAATTGTGTGTTGCATATAATTATTGTGTGCATTCTTTGTGTTAGAATATATTGTCTACTACACAACAGAGAGGCAATGAGTATGGTTTCTGATGACTATAATATATTTTGTATGAAAAGTGAGAGATGTGCGTTGTGGTGGGAAGTAGAATTTGTCATAGGAAAGTAGTTGGTGTAGTAGGTGTGTAATGTGTGCGTGCATGTTGTATGTGCATAGAGTGATGTTTGTTGTGTGCTTGTGTACACATGTACGTGTGTGTTGTGAAATAGCTAGTATACCCTGAATAGAAGGCAACCATGTCAATGTTAGTAATGTAAACGGAGCGGAGGATACAGTGAATAGTGGACATAATTGCAGCGTCATGGTCAGCTATCCGGCTCTGGGTACAACCCTACCTTAATTCACCCGATGGAACTGTAAACTGACTGCTTCGCTGCAGTCTGTCAGTGCAATTAGGTATCAAACAGAGGCTACTCACCCATGATATGCGGTGGTAAGGTTCGCCTATCTTGAAGTTGGTAATAAGCTGCGCTAGTGATCACGAGACGTGGTAATTCTAGAATTGGAGACTAAGATGGGCCAACAATTTTCGATGTCTACACGGTGCGCGATTGAACTACAGGAAACTGATCGCTTACTTTAAAACCTAAATTAGAAGAAACTCAAGTCGGACGAAAGCTTGCCTGAATGGTGATGGGGCACTGGTGATTAGAAAAATAAGCGTTCTCTAAAAAAATATCACTAATATGCGCCATGACTACCCCAGATTTCATAGCGGGATAAATAAAACAAATGCGGTGTTAGTGAAATGTCATAGGTGCTTAGTCTAAGATCTACTTGCACATTATCTCACAGTATCAGCGCATATACAACTTTCCTGTCCAACTCTTAGAAATGAAGGTGGTCCAGCACAGGTTCTGTATCAATCATGTCTTTGACAACTATTTCAACCAGCGTCATCGGTTTGTCAAAGCGGTATTGACAGTACCAGCTGGTTTGCAGCGGGTATTGACAGTTTACCCAGCTGGTTTGTCAACGCGGGTATTGACAGTTTACCCAGCTGGTTTTGCCAAGTATCTGGTCGTGACAGTTTATGCCAGTGATCATAGATGTTCATATATGTGTTCCACGTCTCACTACTATATATGCACTTTTACACTGTATACATTTCACACTATATATACACTAATAAATGAGATGCTCTCCAAAATAGTAAATAAGCTAGTATATACAGTTATAAAGCAAAGACACGCACGTTGAGCAATTAAGCAACAGCTAACTGTTTGTGCATAATGAATATAAAATGGAACGAGTTCATGAGAAGTAATGAAATCAGAGAAATGTCTAGTCAACCACTAGTGACAACTGTTAAAAGAAAGAGATGGAGATATGTTGGACACACCTTTTGCGGAGAAATGATCAACGAATATCAAAGCAGGCATTGAAGTGGGATGCAAAGGGTTCAAGAAAGAGAGGACGACCTAAGGAGACCCTGAAACGAACTTTGCTAAAAGAGGCAAGAAATATCGGTCGCAGTTCCATGGAGGAGATTGAGCGAGTTGCCCAGGATAGAGCGGTATGAAGAAATTACTTGCATGCCCAATGTAGCGTATAACGGTATGAGAGGAATTATTATTATTATTATAACTGTTTGTGCACACGTGTCTCTAGTTATTACTGGACCTTGTTTGATTTCATGACTTCTGTCTCCCACATGACATAGACACGAGTTATTTGTTATTTATGTATTATATATCTTGCATTATACAATTTAAACTAGTACATTCAGATCTAAATGACGGAATGCTGTGTTCTGCAGATTATGAACTATTGTAGTATAGACATCATAGATCTTCATTGTATATACGTTTCAGTTGGAATATCTTCATTGCACTCCGGACATGTCCATAAGTGCTCCGATCTCCTTCGCAATATCCCCAACAGGCGTCCAGCGACTGACCGTACCAGTTCGATTTTGATGAATGAAAATCTTCTTTGCGGCCACACTCTATGAGGGCGTTTAAAATATCAGCTCTATCCATTGACTGGCAGTCTGATATGGTGGCAGAGCCAGCCAGCACAGTATATACGTGTATGCATTTAGCTAATGGTACATCATTTTTAGTTGTACAAGTTTTCGTAGAGGTATACTTGTTCTGGTATATACAAAAACGAAATTAACAACAACACTAAAAACACGTGAAAGTTAATCTGCTTTTCTACAGTATTAGAAGCTTGAAAAATTGAAACGTAACATTGTTATTATTATTATAAGCAGGAACAGTCTGTGGTAAATCTTAATAGATTACATATGACTTCAAGAGACATAGTTATCTCAGGTAGTAAATCATGTCAATTTGTATAAATATTCTCTGTGCGAGTGTTCACTGTGATGCATGTTGTTGAAGTAGTGAACCAATATTTTGAAGAATTAAAAGTAATTGATAGAAGCGTATACAATTTGCAGATGATAAATTACGAATTATATTATGAATGAAATTTGTTTTCTTTCTTTCATACATCCTTTATTCCTACTGTTTTTATTTCATCCTTGTATTGTTTTGTTCCGTTTGTTTGTCCTAACGTTATCCTGTATATCTTTTACTTGATTTTTCTATCTTTGTTTGTTTGTTTTCCTCTTTTTTATATCTAAATTTTTATGTCTGTGCTCTCTTTCCTGATATTTTTTTAAAGAATTTCATACCACTTCACTCTCTCTCTCTCTTTGCCTTTACTCCCGGGTTGGGGCATATGCCCTCAACCAACTCATGCCAAGTCTTCCTATCTCTAGCTATCTCCTGCAGCTCCCTCCAGCTCTTCTTTATATTGTTGATCTCCGCCTCCAAATCTCGTCTCCATGTATTTCTCGGCCTCCCTTCTTTCGCTGTCCCTGCGGGTTCCAGGCAAGGACCCTTCTTGTTATATTCCCTCCGGTTTTCGCAAAGTGTGTCCTATCCAGCGCCAGCGTCTTTTTTAACCTGTTCGTTCACTGGAATCTGTCTTGTTCTCTCCATAAGTTCCTCATTTGTGACCCTATCATACCATCTTATTCCCTCTATTCTGCGCAGACACCAGTTGATGAATGTTTGCAATTTATGCGCTATTGTTTTAGTTGTTCTCCATGTTTCTGACCCATACAGTAGAACTGCTTTAACATTAGAGTTAAATATCCGAATTTTGTTCTAGATTTGATTTCTTTGGACTTCCAAATGTTTCCCAGTGCAATGAAAGCTCCTCTTGCCTTCTGTATTCTTATTTTAACATCTCTATCTGTTCCACCCTCTTTGTCTACGTTGCTGCCCAAATATGTGTATGATTCTACCTCTTGAAGTGGGATTTCCCCAGGGAGATCGAGTTGTCGTTTGCTTGGTTAATTCTCAATATCTTTGTCTTTCCCTTATGAATGTTCAGCCCTAGTTGCTGGGACCTTTGATTCAATGTATTTAGCTTATCCTGCATCTGATTTCGTACCGAACTTTGCTGAGCGAGGCAAGAGGTATCGGTCTCATTTCCATGGATGAGATTGAGCGAGTTGCCCAGGATAGAGCGGTATGGAGAGGTTACTTGCAGGCCCTATGTAACGTATAACGGTACGAGAGGAATTATTATTATTATTATTAATTGTTAACCGATTATTGTTAGTGACTAATTAGGTCGTACTAAATTGTAGACAAATGCATTTGAAAATAGATGTCTACGAAAAATAATGAATATAAAATGGAACGAATTCAGAAGTGATGAAATCAGAGACATGTCTGGTCAACCACTAGTGACATCTGTTATAAGAAAGAGAACATGGAGATATGTTGGACACACCTTGAGGAGAAATGATCAACGAATATCAAAGCAGGTATTGAAGTGGGATGCAAAGGGTTCAAGAAAGAGAGGTCGACCTAAAGAGACCCCGAAACAAACTTTGCTGAGAGAGGCAGGAAATATCGGTCTCAGTTCCATGGAGGAGATTGAGCGAGTTGCCCAAGATAGAGCGGTATGGAGAAATTACTTGCAGGCCCTATGTAACGTATAACGGTACGAGAGGAATTATTATTATTATTAAATTGTAAACAATTATAGATTTACATAATTGTACATAAGTTAGGGTACTAGTGGGTTGATCATCATTTCAAGTAGCTGCTACTTAGAGAAGCCACTACTGTACTGCCGCATTACATGCATGAAGCGCATTCAGTGGGATTTTAGTATGAGAATTAACTTGAATCTACCCCGTCATTGTAAAGGAAGAATACTTTGTATTACATATTACTGTTTGTAATACCGCTTTTTAGGGCAGTGTAGGACAGGAGGGACATGAGCCTGTGGAATTTAATGGTCGCATGTCTAGTGCAGTCACAGCGAATCTGTTCAGGTTAGGATTATTTTCTTTATGCCCTCGACAGAAAAAAGCTAATTGACCTTACCGGGAATTAGAGCCCGCGCTCTAATCCATTGGTCCAGACAGTCCTCTTACATATTGCGGTTGATATAATAATAATCAGTGACGGCTCGTGGTCATTTTCCTTGGTGAGGCCAGATACAAATTTTCGCAAAAATCATGGTTTTTGGAGCATTTACTATTATTTGTCTATTCCGGAAAGTTATTACCCTTTCGGTTTTTGGTGGGGCCGGGCCCCACTGGCCCTTAATGACGAGTCGCCCCTGATAATAATAATAATAATAATCATGTCGTCACCACCACCATCACACATTATGGACGGCACAAAGACGGTGATAAATTATTATGAACATGTCTCTTGGTTGTACTCATGTCTAAAGTGGTTCAAGTGTGTTGTCTAGAAGTCTTTAGCTGGAGTTTTCTATATGACTGTTCAATGAATGTTGCCCTCGAACGCTCCCATCTTTTCTTCAACCGGATCACATCCCTCCTTACACTGTATGATGTGTAACATTTATTGTTTGTCTTTTATTGTGAGCATGTCGCGATCGTCTACATTTTATCATCCATTTTGTTTACTTGTTTATGTGTCACGAGTTCGTTACGAAAAACTTCTTCAAAAATATGTTCTGTCTCACTCGTCCCTTTCTGTGAGAACAAGAAAAATAGAACAAATTACATGGCTCGAATGTTCTTCTGAAGGCGTACCTCACCACCAATGTATCGAAGTAAGAATGCATCCGATGAGTTCTTATCGAGTCCAGCTTAACACAAACAAAATTCCAATTTCCATATATTGACAATAAACGGTAATCCTTGACATGCGCTGAGCGGACCCAGTCTTTGATTTTGAATCAATGAAAGACGAATATTGCAATATGTTGTAGCAGCGAGAACTAATATTTGTTGGATTATAAGCGTATGTTAAGTGATTATTTGTAGTTGATAGCTGCAACTGCGCGTTGAAGAGAGTGGTGTGGGCACTGGTGGCCGACAGCTGTGTTAATAACATACAGCTGGAGTCTGTCGTTCGTTCTGTTGTCGGCACGTAGAACACCTCTGGAAAACATCGGACCGCCAGCAAAGAATGTGGCGTAGCGGTGATAGAAGTCTGTGTCCGGAATTAGATTTCTCGCACATTTCGAGTACTAGAGCAAGCCCAGTGAAGATTGTCTGAGTCACTCTGAATGAACATATAAACCGGAACAAACATAAACTGGACTCTTATACATATCAAATATGAAGAAAAATATCTTTAGTCCAGGTAGATGTGTGTAACCTCATTATGCAATCATATTTTTCTTTGTTGTTGCTTTTCTTGTTTCGTTTGGTATGCTTATCTCAACCCCATGTGTGTACATTTGCTATCGGTCTAGTTATATTATACATACAAATATATATATATATATACATATATATATACACCGGTCGGTGAGTCAGTGAAGGATATGGGCAAAGAAGTGTCATATCCACATAAGTTGATGTAAGATTTGTTGAAAGTAATTTTATATTTATTACGTGGTACAAAGAGGAATAATACTATCTCTGTGCATTTTCGTCTCTGTGGCTAAGTAGCTATGACCGTCGCCTTGTATTCCGAAAATCGTGGATTATAATCCGGTCCGTGTAGTTCTGTTCACGTGTGCTTTTTGTCCAGAGAACCCTAGGATTGTTTCTGAAGCTACGGAGTTATTGCTTTGCGTAGTGCTATCGGCAGGTGGCAGACAGTGAGACAATTAACCCAATCTCGTAAGTGTAAGCTAGTGTCACATGTATGCTGTCAGTGGAATAGAGACACCAAAAAATCAGTCTGTTAAGTTTCAATGCATGAAGAAACAACAAATAAACCAAAGACTGATCAGACATTCAAAAGGTAAACTGAAACAATTTTAATTTTTTGAATACTGCAGAACAGCTTGTGTTCATATACGTATTTTAGAAAACCTATACCCACTGAACACTTTCAACATATATCTACCATTGGACCAGGTAACACCACAAATCCAGATGTTGTCAGGTATCGTCTCAAAAACTGAAGTTACCGTACAAGTACTAAAGGAGGCAAGAGTAAACCACATATATACACACATGATTTATGGACTTAGGTGTACACAGATGATTCGGCAAATGTTGCGGTTTTAAACGATGAAGACAGAATCTATACCGTAACACCAGGTGGAGAAGAAATAGAGAATGTAATACCAACAGCCACACATTTTACATCGTCATTGAAAGTCATAAAAGATGCAACTAAAATGCTCATAAAGCTTAGAGACAAGCAACAGCCGAATCCTAACTGATGCAATGATCAAAGTTGCATGGCCGTCATCATCGGGTGCCGTGCCGGCTGGTGTATGCGATCATGGATCCTCACAAATCTCTGTCTCTGGTGTTTGCTATCATCTCAGATGTTGACGCTCTTCCGTGCCATGAAGTCAGGCTGTGTAAAATTGTTTATCTCTGCCTTCCTCTGTCTGGTCTCCCCTCGATTTTACCTGTTGTCACAATGTGTTCTAAGCCTCCCCTTATCATTACATATCCGAACAATGATGATTGTCTTTCTTTTATTGATAGCGAGTTTTATCTGTCTCATTCAACACCTCCACATTTGTTATTTTAGCAGTCCATGGGATTATCATCATTCTTCTGTAAAACCACATCCCTATGGAATCCATATATTTTTCTATCTGCTTGTTTACTGTCCTTGACTCACATCCGTATGTCAGTATTGGCTCTATGTAGCACGGAATAACTCTCCTTTTGACCTCAATTGATAGTGACTTGTTGAATATACAGCTTCTAATTTTCTGCACCGCCGTAAAGACTCCAAAAGCAACAGCTTGTCTATTCTCACGTCCTCTTTACAACAGTCATACAGTTCAGCACCATTACCAAACAAGCAGTAGTACAATGTATTTCATGTGGCTGTGGTATATTAGACAATTAAAAATGATGACTCTTGGCATGGAAATTGGATCCCTCGAACATATTAAAGATGATATCACATATCAAAAACTAGAGTAAAAGTAGAATTTAAAAAAAAAGAACAGTGAATGCAAGTGCAGTCAACTGTAAAGCTCAAAGACTCCTAGCACCAAAATGCCCCTTCAAAGAACAAACCACTATCTACAGAAAGATTGCATAACAAACTTAGAAGTCATATGCACATAAAAGCTTAACATTGGTGAGACAGATTTGCACACTTGTAGTGGACCGAGTCAAAAAACTGTAATAGCACATCATGCATATCGGTTCTACAGGTTTTATAGTCGTTTAATGATGGCAACAACTTATTCTTACCATTATTTGGCCATTCTTCATCATAGGCAAGAACCTCCTGCACAATACACAGTGTTTTATAATATATACATTTTCATCTATTATAATATTAAAAGTGGGTACAACATCAGTACTGAATTTAATCAAGAAACAAACAACAAATTAAATGGTTCGGCCACATAATCAGATTACCAACAGACAGTGCACCTCAAAGAAAAGCAATGTTGCTCCGATACAACGGATACAAAGCAAAAGGCCGGCCACGCAAAAGGTGGACCTCAGAGATAACTGAGGCGACGAAAAACACTATTTATGACGCGTATACAAGGACTCGTTTTAGAAATCTTTCTTATCCTGACGCTGTGAGGCAAAACAGAATTGAAGAAAAGAAAGAAATATAATGTTTAATGCTCTATTTCCAGGTTTACATTGTTGTCTAACTTATAATATCTCTAATGTGCTCCAACTATTTATGTGTGTACAGACATGTATCAGTTCTAGAAAATATGTCAGACGTAACTACCTAATATTGTGACGCTGGTCTAAGAATTATGTTACTGTTTCCACAGAGCTATAGTTGAGAAGTATTTGCTAGAGAAATCTCGCATCGTTTCTCAAGCCAGAGAAGAGAGGTGAGTAGTAAATAAAATATAAAAACACCAAACAATGCACCTTTTAATCTCTTCCTTGTTCACGCAGATGCTTTTCAATGTAACAAGTTCTTCATTACCTTCTTTATGTTTCTTACTGCATCACCATAGTTTGTTTTATCTGCGTGGTAACTAACCATATCGCACTTTTCTTGTCGGTCTTTCATATTATTTTTTCGCCGTCGTCATTCTCTCATTTTCACCACACCCATTTTTACCGTATATCATATCTACTTTGCCAATTTCACACTTTTTTGTATACATACACGCTCGCTCCCAATCTTTGTACCTCCTACATGTTCCGACTGCACATCCGACATACTTTGTTTATAGAAAGCCTGCACATGTATACATAATACTAGTAACTTTACAGAACATGTTATCTATAGAGAGCTGAACAGAGGGAAATGTAGAATATATGTGTTGAGACACATGTTTTATAATTACTCGGATAATAGCTGACCAAGCGTAGCATCGCCTCAATGTTGCCGGGGCGCGCAAGCTATGCAAAGAATAGTAACACTGACCTACTAGACATGTTGTTAAAGGCGCTAAGGGTTTGGCGTAGGGCTGGATACTCTATCCGACAGAACATTTTAGCCATATAATCCAACCAACCACGATCAAGTCAAATACAGATAAAATAATAATTGTGCTAACCAAAAGGAAAGGAAGCTCTTCTGAAAGAGCTATATATGAAGACCTGGCGTGAGCATGGGCTAAAAAGTCATGAGAGAGAGAGAGAGAGAGAGAGAGAGAGGTAGATACATAGCATTCCAAATGTCGGGTTAAAAAAATCATCTTCATGATTCTTCGTTGCTTATGTAAAAAAAAACTCAATGTAATTCATCTGTTCATGACTCATGGCCACTTCGCTCAGTTTTACCAGTCTTCTAGTCATTTGAAGCTGATTGCTTTAACCATTGAGAATCCAAATATTGCCTGCCATTTAAGTGGACGCAAGTGCAAGATCAATCAGAGGCACCATAATAAACGCCATGACTAAGGCCGGAATTCATAGCTGGCATATGGAAAAATAGAGGGAATATAAAGAACGGAAGGCATGGTCATACACATTATTAAAATGAGCTAAGTGCAGAGATGTAAATATCTATGTTAAGATCAAATGAGAGTCGTTTTTAGCGTAGAGACGCGGAATAGAATAAAGACACAGACAATATTCTACAGGGTGTTCAAGATAAAAGTAGCCCGATTGACAAATCAAAAGTTGCCAGTTACGCATTGCGTTTTGTCTATTTACTATTAAAACCGATTCTGACTAGCTCGTCCTTTCGTCACATTTGTTCATCGCCCTTCCCGCACCATAATTGCACACGTCACAAAAAGACTCGCTCACTTGACCTATACTACATTATAATTGAACCTTCTCATTTTCATAAATATATACCATATTGGTTCCCTTGACAGGCTACTTTTATCTTGAACACCCTAGGGTTTACTATTTAACAAAAGCTTGTCCACTGAGACAAGAAAGAGAGTTCCTCATTGTTATATACACTTCATACTGTTGATTGATAAGTTTATCATCATTGCACTTCGGTGAATAACCATGCGGTGTTCCGATCTATGTAGACAAATCTCATAACGAACTCCGTAGCACTGGTGAAGATCGATGATGTAATTTTGAAAACGGTGAAAATTTGTAGGAATTTTATTTTCATGTTTTTAATAAATTTTGCCCGGCAGCAGTTTTGCAGCCAAATCTTTCAGATTTTCAACAACCAGGGTTTCTTTTACATGCTTAATTTGAACATGAGACTAACATTTATATTGTCGGTCTCAGATAAGACTAGGAACTCGATCTCATCTACATTGATATCACGGATCTCTGAAAACATATCCCGATCCACGTGGGTAGCGAACCGAGTATCTTTGGAACGAGAAGTGATAACCTTACCTCCAGGCCACAGATACCCCAAATTCTGTGACAATTGAAATTCTGGGTGTTATTGGTGTTATATCAGAAAAAAAATCTTGGAGTAAAAACAAATAGGCAATACAAATCTGGATATCACGCAGATATTGGTTTACAGAAGAATGTTAAGAATTCAATGGATTGCTGCAAGAACTAATGTAGTTGTGCTGAGAGAGATTGGTAGAAAAGGAACATTCTGACAACCATATGAAGGAAGCAGTCATCTTGTAGTGAGACATATCATGCGAAAAAAGACTTCAAACACTTTGTGACAACTGAACGACACTACTTTAAAAAAAAGAGATAGAGGACAATAATAAGAGAAGAAAGATACTGGGAAGCTCGATATCGTGACATGAAACATCGTCAACAACTCATTTGATCATCAACAGCTCATTTGATCATCAACAGCTCATTTGATCATCAACTCTGACTACAAAGCGTTGGGGAGATTCATGATTGGCAACGCTTGCTTGCAGGCACGGAACTTAATGATGATGATGGGATATAGCTTGACAGCTTCAGACAAACATCTTTCAATACAAGAGTCCTTGAATTAGCACTAAATACAGAAAGTAATTTGATAATTCGTGACTAATTGATTGCTAGGGTCATCGTCATTGCACTTCGGTGAGTAACCATGTGTACTCCGATCTCATTCTTACATAAGAAGATCTCAACGGCAGTGTACGAACTCCGTAGCACTGGTGAGAGCCTGCGATATAATTTATAAGATTGTGAAAATTATTTTGTAGGAATGTTATCTTTAACCTTTCTAATGAATTTTGCTCGGACAGCAGTTTTCCAGCCTGCCCTTCTCGATTGTGAATCGCCAAAGGGTTTTTTAAAGTGCTCAACTTGAACAAGGGATGCCCGTTTTATCGTCCATCTCTGATAGAACTAGGAATTCGATCTCACCTACACTAAGATCAGACATCTCTAGAAAAATATCTCAATGCCTACAGGAGCGAACGAACCGAATACCTATGGAACGATAAACAAGCACTAACCACTACGTCACAGAGACTCATTTAGAGCACGTGATGTAAACGCCAACATCTAACAATATGACATTGTATCTTTATGCTTAGTTAATTGTGCTTGGTGTGTTATGCAATATCTATCTATAAATTGTGAAACTCCCAACAAGGGCACACATTGATGATGACAACAATAGTAATGTCAGCAGTAAATGCTGTAAACCCGACTAAATAGCAACATTTTTTTGTGTGTGCGTTAACAACAGACAAAGAAGATTATATTTTCCCTGGGCTCAAGTGTCATGGAGTCCAGAAAGTAGTAATCAGATACTCTGCAGAATAAACAACTCTGAGATGAAATTAACCGTCTTAAGATCATCACTAGTAAACACGTCATGTGTATGTGAAATGAAGGCGATAACTCTGGATAAGGGGAAACAATAAAAGTTAAAAAAGAGAGAGGTCACGAGATATACAAGCAAATGTTTAATCGTGGCTCCCCATTATGCAAATGGGACCGCCTGTAATGATTCACATTATTAGACAGTAGCTCAAAAGAAATAGTAGAGAATAAGACGTTTGAAGAACTACAGGGAAGCACCCGAGCCAATGAATATGATCAATAAATAGAAAGTGAACAAGTATATTTCCAGTGGCAACGTATGGGTGTGAAGCATGGACATTTAACAAGGCGGTGGAAAAACATATATCTGCTTTTGAATATAAGTGTTACAGAAGAGTCCTACGTATATCATGGACAGAGAAGGGAACAAATATGTCTATCCAGAAAGTACTCAAAATCAAAGAAAACTGGCTGATGCTACAAATAAGAATGAGAAAATTGAAGTACTTTGACATATAGAGAGACACGAAGGGCTGGAGAAGACCATCATGCAAGGAGGCATTCCAGCAAAGAGGAGAAGAGGAAGACCACAGAGAAGATGGATTCAGGATGTAACCGATGGTTCGAGCATGACGACTGCAGAGGTGGGATATCTGGCTTACGAGAGAGAAATTCAGAAGGGCTGTTAAGGAGAACAAAGTTCTGATTAGGACAAGCCATTTGATGATGATGATGAAGAACAAGTATTAGGGGCCTCCGGTAAAAAACAAATGACCAAATACAGGATTAAAACCGCAAACTCTTATTTATTTCTTACGACACCCATTTCCTAGCCATACAGATTAGCGTTTTTCAGAACACCACCAGCTAGTTCTCTTCAAAAGAAATAAAACTCAGTGTCTGTTCTTTATCTGGTGTCTTTTGCTACTGTTTAAGTAATATTTGATAGTTTCTTGGTATTGGTTTACAGCAGATCTTCGATGGTGCTTGGATCTGGTCTTGACAATAGAAAGAAAATGTTGGACATTCGTTACAGCCGACTTTCAATGTGGAGATGACACTTGATCTGATCTTGACAGGAGAAAGAAAATGTTGAGCATTCATTACAACCAACGTTCAATGCGGAGATGACACTTGATCTGATCTTGACAGGAGAAAGAAAATGTTGGGCATTCATTACAGTGACTTTCAATGGGAGATGACACTTGATCTGATCTTGACAGGAGGAAGAAAATGTTGAATTCGTTACAGCAGACTTTCAATGTGGAGATGACACTTGATCTGATCTTGACAGGAGAAAGAAAATGTTGGGCATTCATTACAACCAACGTTCAATGCGGAGATGACACTTGATCTGATCTTGACAGGAGAAAGAAAATAAGTTGGAGTCATTGCTGATCTACAGCTTCATGGGGTTCAATGTGGAGATGACACTTGATCTGATCTTGACAGGAGAAAGAAAATGTTGGGCATTCGTTACAGCCAGTGTTCAATGTGGAGATGACACTTGATCTGATCTTGACAGGAGAAAGAAAATGTTGGACATTCGTTACAGCCAACGTTCAATGTGGAGATGACACTTGATCTTGAATCTCATAAGGAAAGTAAACATCACATTAGAACGCACATCAGATCATCAGTTCTCAGCACTTCTAACTGAAGCTAAGATTTAATTAAATGTTCAACATGGCATACATATTTTAGCCAAGTAATCATCATTTTGTTCTTCATTAAATGCTGGAACCAAATATAATTATAGTGACTTGAAAACTTCAAACATGGCTGTTTGAGTAATGACTATCATTACATAAATCAATGACTTTGTGTATATAGTTAGACCTGATCAATACCGTCACCATATTGAATGTTGGATAATGGATTTCACAGTTTTTACATTTCCCATTGAGAGACACTCTCACCAGCTATTCATTAATTGTTGATGTTTATCTTACTATGTATAGTATTTGGTTCTGCTTGCTTTAAATTCTTTCTTCTAACATGCTTTTAAGAGAATGTTTTTTTATGTTTTATGAGCACAGAAATACAATTCTGGAAAAAATAATGCTTTTCCGAATAGCGACACACATATTTACCAAATCAGTTATCAGTTATGAGGACTATCATCATAGCACTCCGGACATGTCCATAGGTACTCCAATCTCCGCCTCAGCAAATCCAGCAGCGTCCAGCGGCCCAACAAGCCAGTTCAATGTTGATTAATCAATCTCTTTGCATATTTAGTATGTCGTTCTTTTCGGGCGGCACCAATATTGACACCCATCTCTTTCAATCTGGTCAGCGAGTGGGATTCACAGCCCTGAAACTCCTCTGTTCGGAAAGACTCTCAATGCGTGAAGAATATCATTTCGGTTTGGCAGCCCTCTGATATTGTAGCCAAGCCAGCCAATATATCAGCTCGCTCATTACCCCTAACTCCTGCGTGCCCAGGGACAAAAATGAAGGTGATTTCTCTGATCATTGTCTGTACCAGTACCTCCACCCAGTTGCGTCTCACCATTCCTGATTCGACTTTACAAATCATGCCCATGGAGTCACTGAGTATGAAAACATGGGAGTAGTTGTGAGATGCCAACCATTTCACTGCCTCCGTAACCAAATATGATATCTATATAGTTTATATTTCCTCATCCTAGGGAGGGCAGTGAATATACATTTGAGTTTGAAGTTTGCGTGTTTTCCTGATTTATTTAGAACTATGGATGAAGAAATGTCCATGTCAGTGATTTACCTTTGATCCTGATATGATTTACATTTAACCTTGATATGATTTACATTTAACCTTGATATGATTTACATTTAACCTTGATATGATTTACATTTAACCTTGACCTGTCTCTATAACACCACAAAGAGATGAAGAAATGTCATAAATCAATGATTTACATTTAATATTGACATCGACATTTGTATGTTCTATAGACAGTTCTAAAACCTACACAAAATGTATTTTTATTTTGCCATTCTTCTTGTTTAATTAAAGATGAAGAGATATGCATATGTATTCCTACTCGCTTAATCTTGATATCAAAACTTCTAAAATGTTACAATATTCACAAAATAGATGAGACTGCAGTAAAACTATTTGATTGGCAAAACACATAATCACAAAGTACTGTAGTTTTACAAATTACAAAAACAATAACAAAATACAGCAATGTTTTGACCAACAAGACCTTTATCAAGTAAACGAACAACAGGAGTGACAATATCTATATGGGTATATGTTGCATGTATTCAAGTTATATATTTACTAGATTTTTCATTGTTTCTCTTCCGTTCTATTTCTAGTTTTTATGTGTGTTTTTGTGTTACATTTATTTCGTTATTCGTTTTTATTCCCAGATTTTCATTAGAAACGTTTGTATTTGGTCGTCCATTTGTTTTTTAAAATTTGTCACTCCTGATGTTCGTTTGCTTAATAAAGGCCTTGTTGGTCAAAACGTTGCTGTATTTTGTCATTGTTTTTGTAATTTGTAAAACTACAGTAAAATGTTACATTCTTTCAATGTGTGTATTTTCTACTTCACAGGAGCTACCATGTTTTCTACTACTTATTAGCTGGAGCTGATGAACGTGAGAAGGAAGTCTTACACCTGGTCGCTGTCGATAAATATAATTACCTCTCTAAAGTAAGCTTTGAACACACACAAACACACATCAGTGATGAGATTGTGGATAATAAAATACAGAGAAGTAAAAATAAATAAAAGTTTAAAAATTCAAGTTTCCTCAATTACTTGTCATATTAACAGATGAATGTTTGTACAGGTAGTGTCAATGTTTAAATCTGAAGGTATGTCTGTTGTTGATACTTATGTCTAAATAACCAACAATATTTGTCTTTGTCATTAGCCAATGGTGTACAGTTTGACTGCAGTTTTCTATGTATTGGGAATAAAATGAAGAGTAGATAATTTTTTACTGTATGTATGCACACATTCTGAAAGACAACACAATAAAGAATAATGTTTCTCTTCTTGACTTCTAAATGTAGTTTTGCAGAAGTCCTTAACTGCATTCTGCTGATTAAAACACCAACTCACTGTTCACTACTTCAAATAGATAAGCTGTTATAGGCTGGATAGAATCATGTAGGTTGGAGACCCTTGATCCAAAATACTATCCCATTCCACCACTACTTTATCAGCCTTACTAGAAGATAATAACTTTGTCACATCTACTGGAGGGGTCTAAGATGCATTGGATGAGATGACCAGAGAGTTGGTGGACCAGAGCTGACCATTACTGTACTCCACCTCAAAGTGATGCCCAATGTAACAGACAGCATCACTGTAGTCTGGCTAAACGAGTAGTGATTGAAGACGGAAGGTAAACCTGGTCCAAAAATTCCATGATGAAAACAGTTGTCTTAGACCAAAAGGGTGCAGATATCATAGCCATACTGTAAATTATATGCGGATCGTCTTGCCAAATGAATTAGCGTGCGGCTCCCATGGGGAAGACCTAGGTTCAATCAATGGTAAGGCCAAGTAGTTTTTGCTGTTGGGGACGTAAAGAAAATTCATAATCTGGACAGTTTCGCTACGACTGCACTAGTCATGCTTTCATTAAATTCCACTGGCACATATCCCTCCTGTTCTACACCACTCTAAAAAGCAGTATTACAGGCAACTACACAGTTTTTTTGTTTAAACTGTAAATATTGAGATAATGTTGAAAAAGATCTGTTCAAGGCAAGCAAAGAAGAAGATGAAAAAACCTACTTGATAAATTTTGCTACATTGCCACAAGTTTGCTTGCAAGATGAATCAGTACATATGTAAGAAAGTAATGAACACGTTTTTGTGTTTGATTGCAGAATGCATGCTACAGTGTTGAAGGCGTGGACGAGCAGCATGAGTTTGCCAGGCTCAAACAGTCTATGGAGATGGTGGGATTCTCTCAGGAAACGCAGAGAAAGTAATTTTAACTTGCTTACTTTTCTATGCAGCTGTTAATGTCATATTAGATTTAAGTTAATTTAAGTTTGTTACTTATACACAACCAGTGGCGGCTGGTCATTAAGGACTAGTGGGACCGGACCCCACCAAAAATAATGTGTTACATGTATTTATTACTTTATAAGTTAAAATATAACAACCCAAAACCATGATTTTTCCGAAAATGTTTGTCTGGCCCCACTAAAAAAAGATGATCACGAGCTGCCACTGTACACAACTATTTGGAAAATTGAACTTGTTTCAGATGTTATTATTGTTTCACATTTTGAATAGCAGCATAAAGTGATGAGATAACTTGTATTCAGTCTCAGCCATTGTAGGTATGTCTACAAAAGATCTATGACCTTTCTGCTATGCCTATCCATGCTTAACTCTTAGTGGGTCAGGGCAAAGACCATGTTTTTACAAGTCATTTGTTTTTAGAATTAAAAACACTCTTTAGTGTGGCTCCTGGTAAAAAGGCGTCCAACCCAAAACCACATAGTGGGACGTTTGGCCCACAAGGGGTTGAACCCCATTTCAATCAGACTGTTCAATGTCTATTTCCACATATGTGGAGCAGAGAGCACTTATGATGTCCATCCTGTTCATACTTTTACCACATGCACAAATTCTACACATGTGCATGGCACTGTTGGTATTTCACCATATTTGGTGACTTTTGATCATTTTCTAACTTTAATTTGATCTGATGACCACCAACATTCAGATATTAATGTGTACAAGACATTCTTCTTATTTTTTCAAACTGTACAAATTTATTATTAGTAGACTGTTTGAAACTATGACAGAATGGCAAAATGGCCAGATGCCAGGGCAACTTTGTGAAACCTGGACATATGGTAGTCTGCCTGTAGTTGCTCAGTCTTTATTGATCTGAAAGTGTTGGTTGCAGAGCACTTAGATTGTGACTACAGAAAGATTTCAAATTTTTTTCATCTAGGGTGATGGTTGAATCTACTGTACCTGGGTTTGAATGCCATCAACTGGTTCGCAAATCCAACCTACTCTATCAATGAGTTATACTCTCTCGCAAACAGAATGAAGGGTGAGATGAGGTGGATGACAATGATGAAATGTACTTGTTGAAAAGTTATAACTTGTTTGTGTGATTTGCATATTTTCCAGAATCTTTAGTGTCTTATCAGCTGTTCTTCATCTTGGCAATGTGGAATTTAGAAAGGTAAACATATGAATGTGCTGTCCTGTCGATGGTCAAGAGAATATTTGTGCTATCAAAGGAATGTTTTTCTAAAACTAGATCTTAAATTTTGAAGTAAATATTCTATACTGCCTAGCATATTAATTGATTTTGTCTGAGTGAACCGATGTTTAAAACATTGCAAGGACAGTGATAAGTTATACTGGATCAGTGAACATGTATAAGACTTGTCATTACCTTTAGCCAATATGTATAAACTTGACATGCTACTCTTTACCTGCAGCCATTATGTATTGATTGATTGATAGGAACATCATCATTGTACTTCGGTGAGTAACCATGTGTGCTTCAATATCTTTCTTACACAGGAAGATCTCAGTGGCAGTATGCGAACTCCGTAGCAACGGAGAGTCCCCGATGTAATTTAGAAGATGTTGAAAATTGTGTAGGAATATTTAAAAAAAATCTTTGTGATGAATTTTACCCAGGCAGTGGCTTTCCAGCCTGCTGTTCTCGATTTTGAACTGCCAAGGGTTCTTTTACATGCTCAACTTGAACATGAGACCTATGTTTTATTGTCTGTCTCTGATAGGAGTAGGAACTCGATCTAACCTACACTGATATCAGGGATCTCAGGACAAATATTATGATAGCTCAACGAAGGATCAAACTGAGTACCTTTGGAACGAGACGCGAGCATCTAATCTCTATGCCACAGAGACCAATATGTATAAACGTAACATGCTACTCTTTATCTTCAGCCATTAGGTTTAACATGGTAATTCCTTGTCATCTTATTTTCTTTAATTCATTATTTAACGTTCCATGTCTGTATTTTGTTCTTATGTTGTTTACTTTGCATTAGAAAGCTTTAACTTATTTGCTTGTTACCAATTGAAATCTTGTCTTTTAATCTGCATCAGAAAGGTGACAAACACCATGATGAATCTGTGATGGTCAAAAATCCAGAATCGATCCAAATAATTTCCAAGTTGCTTAAGGTTAGTATTGAGCAAAATTATCTCACACTAATACACTTTTAGTGCCAGAGATTAAGCAGAAAGTCTTCAGTAAGTGGTGAGATTTTTTTTTATAAATCTAAAAATAAGAAAAGGTTACAGCATTGTAGGATTGTAATAGTGATGGCTTGGAGTTGTGGAGTAAAACACAATGAAGTGTTGAAATATGTTAAGATTTCCAGCATGGCCACTCTTATCTATCAGAGACCCCTAGATAATTTGGTCACTTGCGCTGAATGGATGATGGTCGGATCTCTAAGGAAATCTTGTACAGAGACCTAACTTCCTGCAAAAGAATTATAGAACAGTCCATCCTTCAATTTTAAGTACAACATATGCAAGTGAGACTTGAAGGGGCTCGATTTAAGTATACCAAACTAGGAAGAGCTTACTAGTTCCAGCCTGAAGAATGCTCTGAAAACTGGTGAAACTAGAATTAGACAGCTGCAGACCAGCGTAGTCCAAGGTGCCTGCTGGCCATGGTGCCCGTTTCATATATTCATGCCGCCCTATTTTACTATGTCGACTTTAACATTAATCAGATTAAAAGTACACACAATTTGTCTGGGCTTTTTCATAGCACACCCATGAACACAGTCTATCCCGTTTACAATCTCATTTTATTTTTTAACTATTCTACTAACCCCTGACACCACCCTTTTGTGTTTTGGTCCTGAAGAAAATGTCAACATCTCAACTATTTAATCATTAATATTGTTATTATTATTAGAAGTATAATGTATTGCAACCATCACATGGCACCTGCACCCCTGCAACCATCAGTCAGATGCTCACCAATATATAAAAATGTTGGACAGCCTTGCTGTAGACATTCATACAAAATCCCCCTGACAAAATGTCATCATCATTACTACCTTACCTTGTGTATTGATTTCTTGCTTTTGATAATTGTACTGAAACTTATTTTTATAATAGTTTTCAGGAATCATAATTTTCTCCAACTTTTGGGAATTCAGAATCTATACTTGATATTATTATGCTGATCGCAACAATACTGTAGCAAGACACTTGTTATGATCACCATGTTTGTATGTTCCGTATTAAACAGGTGAAGGAGAGGTATGTTCTGGAGGCTCTCACACAAAAGAAAACTACTGCAGGGGATGAAACGTTTGTGATAAATTACAAAATGGAGGATGTGAGTGTACTATTACTTGTTAACTTCAGAAGGCAGTTATTTATTAACTTAAATATTTGACTTGAACTAGAGTAGTTCCTGTTTCTGAATGATTTTATTGATTGTTGAAATACAACGTTTGCGGGGCCATTTTGATGATTTATTTTTATATTGGTTTTATTCTTTCCTCTTTCTTGCATAACATTTTTATGTGTATGTTTGAAAAGGATCAATGTCACATATGTGTTTCAGAAGCTAGTGAGCAGACAATCATAACACAATGGAGGAAGAGAAGAAGAATAAGTTTGTCAAGTGTACAGCTTTAATTTTGTATTTGTATCAGATCAACATTGTAATGGTATGGTTAGGTTAGTTGCTAGATGCTGTTGGAGATATTGTGAAGGAGATCGGAGCACCTATAGACATGTCCAGAGTGCAATAAAGATATTCCAAACTGAAACTGTATCACAACTGAATATAAATGTAACCATACATGCACAAACATTTTGTAGTGTATTGTAATTAGTAATATGTACTTGAGTATTCATATTATCAGAAACAGCAATCAACTAATGACAGATAATTATCTGGTGCACAGAACAGTTCTGCTAAAATGTTATCACATGATCACTAGTAGAGATCTTTAGTTTTGTTTTGTTTAGTTTCATCATCACTGCACACCGAAGCAATTAGTCCATAAGTGCTCCAATCTCCTCCTTAGTATGTCTCTCAGCATATGGCAACTAATGACACCAATTCTATGTTGGTTGACTTTTCCTTTTTGACTTCCATTATAGTGCTCTTGTCTAGCTACAAGTAAAGATCTGGTTGTGGCAACTAGTTGGATACTCTGAGATGGAGTGCTAGCAATGTAACTGGAAAACTGGGGCCATTGTTATGTCTGATTCTCAGTTGATGCTTCATAAGGACCGAAGCTACAGGTTGTGGCATGAGGGAATGTTGTCTATTGAAGTTTCCAATCTACAATGGCTTAAATTCTATCTTCTGTTCTGGAGACGAAGTCATTTGTGGCAATGAGAGATCAGATAAACTTACATCAATCAACAGCAAGAATTAATGGGAAGTTGAAGATTGATAGGAAGGATGTCCTTCAGTTGTTTATCAACTGACTATTGCAGCCGATTGGATGAGGTCACTTAATTTGATGTTGAATTTATTCAGTGATGCAAGAATTTTGGAATCACAAGTTGTACATATAGAACTGGATGCCTGAGGAGCAGAATAAGGAGTGTGCTCAATTAGCGAACCATGAGAATCATCAACTTGCATACCGTTCAGCATCTACTTAGGGAGAATGAGTACCTATAGATCTGCCTAGAGTGTTGTGACGTTGGTTTAGTAACCAATAAAAGACTGGTTAAAATGTTCATTGCTTCATTTCGGACACTTTGTACATGATTCCCTATTAAAGCACTTACCAAGTAGCTCTGATGAGAATTTCAAATTTTCCCACAAATTACCTATTTTCACCTGGTTAATATACCATAGTGGGACGGATTAGCATAATAGGTAAGCATTTGCTCATTGACTTGAACTCAAGAGAGTTGTGGGTTCAATCCCACACTTGACGTTTCACACATGAGAAAATGAATTGGCCCTCCTACCTCCTGTACACTAGTGTCTAGAAATATATAGTGACAGACACTTGATACCATAAAGTCTGAAAAAGCTATGGAAATTTACATAATATACCATATGGTATGGATAACTAGTTCTTTACTTGACTAGATGCAGAGAATACTGAAATAAGCTTAGTAGTTTTGACCACCTGTACATTCAAATGTTTCTGATATGGAGAAGAATAAACAACTAATAAATGCTCATTATTGCAGGCAATAGCAAGTCGGGATGCCATGGCCAAATGTTTATATGGGGCACTGTTTGATTGGATTGTTCTGAAAGTTAACCAGGCCCTGCTAGCAAAGAAACATGACTCAGAGCATGAAGGAGACTCAATAGGGGTGCTTGATATCTTTGGCTTTGAAGATTTTGGCAACAATAGTTTTGAGCAGTTCTGTATCAACTATGCCAATGAACATCTTCAATACTACTTCAATCAACATATATTCAGATTTGAGCAGGTACATTTAATCTTATAATAATTATATTCTCATACTTTTCACAACTGTTTTCTTCATATACCATAATAGAGTTTGCATCTTATCTCATCTTGGCCCTCATGTACCCTTATGGGTAGCAAGGGAAAATATAGGTGCGGAGAGGCCATCATGTGCTTTATAGAGGTGTTCAGGAACTCTGCTATGCCATCAGTTTAGTGCATGCAAATCAATTCTATCCCCCTGTTTCCATTTGCTCTGTGTATCATTACCTGTTGTGTCACACTATTTGAAAGTGTCTTATATGACCAAACCAATTGTCCTGTTGCCTCTGGATGAATTCTGTTGATGCTTTTACACTGTGGATTTAATTAGTCATTTTGGCACCATCCAGTGTGGCCGGCGGCGCTGCAACACTTGTGCTTATGTCATACAGACCCGAACGGTGTCTTTTCCAAAAGCCACGTTCGTTGTTGAAGACAGTTTCACGTGCGAGTCCCGTGATATTATCTATGCCATTATCTGCAAGCGGTGCAACAAGGCCTATATTGGGAAACCGGCAGGAGACCCAGTGACCGATTCGCCCAACACTTGCGCGATATACGCCAATGCTCTGTGACCCTGTAGCTACCCATTTCAATGATACTGGCCATTCAGGAGCTATCGATGTCCAGGTCACAGCCATCCGATCATGTTTCTCTAATGATCGTAGTCGATTTGCTCTGGAGAATCGGTTGATTTCTTTGTATGGTACCTTCGACCACGGCTCAACGTATTACATTCTTATGCTTCTTAGTACTTTCTCTTCCCATGCTTTGTGATCTATATGGGTATATGTTGCATGTATTACATTCTTATGCTTCTTAGTACTTTCTCTTCCCATGCTTTGTACTCTATATGTTGCATGTATTCAAGTTATATATTTACTAGATGTTTCATTGTTTCTTTTCCGTTCTATTTCTAGTTTTTATGTGTGTTTTTGTGTTACATTTATTTCGTTATTCGTTTTTATTCCAGATTTTCCTTAGATACGTTTGTATTTGGTCGTCCATTTGTGTTTCATTTTAATTTGTCACTCCTGTTTGTTCATTTGCTTGATAAAGGCCTTGTTGGTCAAAACGTTGCTGTTTATCGTCACTGTTTCTGTATTTTGTAAAACTATAGTACTTTGTTTGTACGTGTTTCACTGGATTTAATCATATAATTTCTGATTTTCTCTATTCTTGATGCATCTCCATAATAGAGTTGTGACATCAAATTACTAAAGATATTTCATTTTAGCTCAAATAATTCAGCACCATATTCATAGCTGTAGTAAATAGTTTGGCATGCTCTTCATTTATTTTGTCAGTGAGCAAGCAGGGGTGAGGGGATATATTTTGAAGAAAAACAAGAAAAGATGAAACACATAAGCCAACTTTGGCATAAAAGTTAAAATAGTGAAAATATTTAAAAACATGTATTTCTAGTATTTTTATACTAATTTCCATATTTGTCACTCGTACTTCAAGTAATATACCAATTTCCATATTTATGACATATTTTCATTTTTTCCCTAGCCAGTCAAGTTTTTAGAAATCTTAGTTTTAGAGTACTACCTCTTCTTTTTGGGGATCATGTTATGATCAACATCTTTTAATCATCATGTACCATTTTAGTCTGGGTAGATGTAATTTTGCTTAGTTATAATTCTGTAAAGAATGTTTTTACTCTTAATTCACAGGAGGAGTATCAGCGGGAGGGTATCCAGTGGAAAAATATTGAGTTTATTGACAATACAGCAAGTTTGGAGCTGTTCTCTAAACGTTCAGGAGGTTTATTCTGTCTGCTAGACGAAGAGTGCAGGTAGAAACATTTTTAAGAGATAATACAAAAATGAATTTATCCATAAAAAAATAACTACAATGACAAGTCAGCAAGAAGCACTTCTAGTTTAGTTTACTTTAGTTGACAGATAATGATCACTGAACATCAACCCACTTGTTCCATAACTGCTCTGATATGTCCCTCAGCATGTGACTACTAGTGATGCCAGTTCTGTGTTGGTTTACTATTCTTGTTTGACTACCAGTATAGCACTATTTTCTGACTACACCGCATATAATTTGATATTATTGCAGTTTGGTTAGGGCTGCAGATTCACCCTCATTCCTTGATAAGCCTGGTCCATTGTTTGTCCACTTTCAATAGTAGCAATGCCCGCAAGCCTATCAGCATGTTCATTTCTCTTTTTGCACAAAAATAAAACTGATTTTTGGCAGTGTATACCTCCTTAGAGACTCCAACCATTGTCTTTGATCCCAACCCATCTTGATCTTCCTGGGCATACTTATTAAGTCACTGTAAAATTATGCATGGGGGAAAGTCTGTGACTCCAACTAGGTCATTACTTTAGTTACTGCCATGATCTCTGTAGTCAGACTACTTGTAGTCACGACAGAACTCCCTACATCTTCCTTCATAATACCCCTTTGAACTGATCAGTGAATGTCCATGAGCTCCGCATGTACCGAATCACCGACCCATCTGTGTAAATAACCACATTGCACTCAGACAAGTTCTCAAGCATCAACTCCTGAACATTTTGCCTCCACAACACCTGAATTTTGTTGTCTGCATTTTCTAGCCAGTCTGATACATACTGAAAAACGGAAAAGGATTATTGAAAAATACCTTCTGGCACCCAGTCATTCTCATCAAGGTACAATGTCCTCAAATAAACATCTGTTGAATAAAATCCTCAGCCTGTTCCATCTGAGATTTTACTCTTTTTCAACCTACCTCTCTTATCTCTGTTGATTTCCATGTTCAGTGGATGTTGTATATCAGCGTTGATTCAAAGATAGGCCTGTGCTTGGCAAAACCTCGTTCTGTCTTCCATTGGTTTGAAAGTCAAGCAGGTATCTCAATTCCTTGCATAGTGTACCTTAAGTGCACCCAAGTGTGATGCATGAAGGACTTCTGGCAGTGGTAAAAAGTCCATAAACTTGCATGATTCAGACATGTGAAAAGACATTGATTCCCTCTCAAAAATAATCCTTCAGAGAACAGTTGAGGCTGGTAGGAGGAGAGAAAGGAAAAGAAAAGCAATTGATGGCTTAGTACTAGATTAGAATAGAATTGGCAGCTCTCTTTAGCCTGTTACGCCTTGGCGTTTAGGGCAGCAACAAACGTACACCATTCTTCCCTGTTCATGGCCTTCCTCTGTATTGTGTTCCAGCTATGATTCATTTCCTTCAGCTCTTGCTCTATCGTTCTCCTCCAGGTCGTCTTGGGTCTTCCACGCTTCGCCTACCCTCTGGAGTCCATCTCAGTGCAGTTTTCGTGTCGGAGCCAGTCTCCATGCGCATCACATGTCCAATCCATCTCCAGCGTCGTCTTCGGATGATAGTGCCCATATTCTCTTCATCTCAAGCATTACTTGAGTAGAGAAGTAGATAAGCAAGTGCAGTCGATAAGATAGAATTGGCAGCAATGATGACAAATTGTATGTATTTGACACTTTGTCAGTAATATAACAGTCATGCTTCAAGCTGTAGTAAGTCGTATATAATTACTTTGTTAGTTGATAAACACGTTATATAATATATGTATAGTTTACAGGTTGACAAAGTTCTTAATTTTAATGCCATTTTAAATGTTACATGTTTATCAATTGTGTCTGTGTAATCAGTTTCCCAGCAGCCACCAATGAGACTTTGCTAAACAAATTCACCCATCATCAAAAAAGTAATCCACATTACCAAGTGTCTCAGCTGAAAGAAGGAGCATTCAGTATCATGCACTATGCTGGAAGAGTGAAATACTTTGTCAAGGTACATTTGGAATTTTATAGTACATAGATATCTTTTTAATTAGAGAAGAATGTGCTCTTGGATGTTGACACCACTCACAAAGATTACTGTTTGGGGAGGGTCTAATCTGCTGTCTACAAACTAGAGAGAGAAGTCTCAGTAATGTTTATATTACAAACTTATGTATGTCTGATAGAGCAGGAGAGGCATCAATTTCTTGTCTTGTTTTAATCATGTTGTAGGATGCATGCTGTAGTTTTTAGATCAATTCTTCATGTTTTTCTTTTTATCTTTCTCTCTAGTGTTTTTAATCCCAGATGGCGCATAGGCATCCCACCAACTCATACGCCAAGTTTTCCTATCTTTAGCTATCTCTTGCAGCTCTTTCCATGTCTTCCGCATATTGTTTATCTCTGCCTTCAAATCTCTTCTCCATGTATTTTTAAGCCTCCCTCCCTTTTGCTTTTTCTGTGGGTTCTGTTATATTTTCCTCTAATTTTTTTAAGGTGTGCCGTATCCAACGTTTTTTCTTCATCTCTTGGTTCACTGGAATTACACGCTAAAAGGATCAAAAGAATGCCTCACTATCCACTACATGGAAAAATGGCGACAATGACAAAAAACAGACTAAAGCATACAAGTCTAAACCACAAAGCAAAAGTTTCAAGTCATACTTGGAACTACTAAATCATAACTCCATACCAGAAGAATTACTTTTTGATCACTGGGAACCAGATTCAGTAGCACTAAGCTTCTCAACCTCCAGCCTTAAATTGTTAAGCAAAGATGCTGAGCCTAATCTAGTGAAGAAAGCAACTACAATGGAACATCATTACATGTTTCCAGAAGACAGCTGGATAAGAATTTACACAGATGGATCGGCAATAGAGGCAACCATGAATCGTGGAACAGGAGTGTACATTAGGCACCCGGATGCTACTACTGTGTCTCTATCGGCCCCTACTGGAAGAATATGTTCCAACTAAAAAGCAGAACCCTTAGCCCTTCTGATGGCAGCACAGCACATGAATAAGCTGGAAGCACCTGCAGGCAAGATGGTATTTCTTACAGACTCACTGTAAGCTACACAAGCCTTGGAGGCTAAATCCGCTGACATGATAGTACAAAACCTAAAAAGAGAACTTGCTCAGCTTTCAGAAAAGGCAGAAATTCATTTGCAGTGGATTCCATCTCACTGGGGCATCACAGGCAATGAGAGTGCCAATGTCTTAGCTAAGGAGGGCAGTGCCAAAAAGCAAATTTACCAACTCCTGTCTTTTCAAGAGGTCAAAACCCTCATACAGAGAAAATCGGGAGTAGACTGGAAGACAAACACTGGATATGATTATGGAAAAGACTCGCTCAAAGACCTTAAGTAGAACAGACCAGGTCAATACATTTCGACTACACACCGGACACTGCAGACTCAACAAACACTTATGTAGACTAGGAATAAGTCAAACAGCTCTCTGCCAGTGTCAGCAGGCGGAACAGACAATGGAGCATATCCTGCAAGACTGTCTTCTCCTGGGCGACCACACCCAGTCAACCTGAAAATTAAGCTTTGGGGAAACCTGACAGACCTGAAGTTGACTGCCCAGTTTGTGGTTCATAGTAAAATAAGCGCACGACCAGAGATCGCTGAAGAAGAAGAGGGTCACTGAAATCTGTCTTGTCCCTCTATTTTGTGTAGACACCAGTTCATGAATATTTATATTTTATTAGTTTTTAGTCATTTTCCATGTTTCTGACACATATAACAGAGCTGTTTTAACATTGGAGTTAAATATTCTTACTTTGGTTCTTGATTTGATTGATTTATTTCAAGTAGTAGCATATTCTTACGAAACATTGCTTTCATCACAGCCTGCCTGAAAAACATTCTGTCTCTAGCAAGTTCTGTCACCTCCTCCAGTGTCATGTTCAAGGTTTCTTTGATGTTCTTCCTACCATCTTCGTCATAGTCATCCCTTGCCTCATACTCCATGAATCATTCCTTACATTACCGATTTCTTTATATTTCCACAAATTTCCCAGTACAATGAAAGCTACCATCCACATTAGTCTCTATAGCATTAACTCTTTCCACGCTTTAAGCCGCACACTGCGCCATGGCAGGAAGTCTGTTGCACGCTTTAGTTTACCTGCCATAGAGTTGCTTCCTTATAAGAAGTCTTTCTAGTTTTACTTCTTCTGTTTTACTTATAGTACTTTTTAACCTTGTTATTCTGTTAGGTTGTCCAGTTTATTTCAATTTAGTATATAATAATATATATATGTTTATTTATTGATAAGTAGTTGGATCGTAATTTTTTTTTTTTTTTTTTTTACTTCCCTTGAATTAACTGCTTAAAAATTGAGGAAATAAATGGGCGTGGAAAGAGTTAACAGTTAACTTGATTATTAATATTCTTTAACATCTAATGTTTGTTTCCATCAGTGACCTATGTGTTTGTTTATTTATTGTCCATCGTTTGTACATTTATTGATTTCTGTGACTGAAATTTAAAAAAACAACTCATTTTTAACTTATATTGTTTTTTTTCATTACCAGGATTTTCGTGAGAAAAATCTTGACTTGGTCCGACCAGAGATTGTTGCCACACTGAAGAAAAGCAGTCTGACTTTTGTCAGAGAATTAATGGGTGAGTTTAGACAGAAACAAAATCAAATCAAGTCTATAAGTTCAGAAACTTGACATCTGATGATGGAGAAAATTGGAAATCTTGAAATACAGGGTGTTCAAGATAAAAGCGGCCAGAGTGACAAATCAAACGTTTCCAGTTACTTATTGCGTTGTGTCTATTTACTATTTAAACCGGTTCTGACTAGCTCATCCTACGTCACATTTGTTCATCGCCCCTTCCCACTACAGTTACACACCATTACACAACCTTGACCTATACTACGTCATAACTGAACCTTCTCATTTTCATAAACATATGCCAGATATGCTTCCTTAACGACGAGGCTGCTTTTATCTTGAACACCCTGTAGAATACATTTTTAGAGAATATTTTTTATTTATAGTTGTTATATAGTATTTGTTTCTTTAGTTCACAAGCCATGGTGTTGTTTTGAGTTCATTATGTTTTACTGCTTTCAAAAGGAGGTCTGTGACATAGATCAACTGTTCTAATAGTTGAAGTTCATTAAACAAAAGATTGTTTTTCTTGTGACTAATAAAATGTGATAACTTGTTGTTAACTAACAGTGTGATCAGCACAGACATTACTTGTGGGTTCAGTTTATATTTGATTTCTTTCCTGAATTTCATTTGCTTGAATAGTCTATATATGCAAATATATGGACTTTCAAAGTTATATGGAAAACAACATTATGCAAAGGTGCAGAATCTTTTGCAAAGAGACTTAGGGATGAGCTGAAAGACAAGAGAGAGACAGACGAAATCTCAGCAGTTGTCACAGTAAAACACTTGCCAATTGACCATCTGTAAAGACGTAAAAGGCCATATCTATATATGCAATGTTGTCTGTTATATCTTCTTCTTCTTCTTCTTGCATTCACCTGCTATGAATTCAGTCTTAGTCAGTGGTGCCTTATGAAGCGCTTCTGATTTTTGCATGAAGTCCTGCTTTCCTTTTTATCGGTGTTCTCCGCCATATAGGCGTGCCTTCAGAGGTTCAAACTTTTCTTAAATGTCACCGTCTTCTGTAGTTCACACACAGGTTCATGTAGTTTTATTTCCAGTGTTGTTTCACTGGACTAATAAGTTATACACAATATATCGTATTCAGGGCAGCATTGAAGTATGTACTCTGTAGTATGAAGTGCCTGAATACACATGTACACATGGTTGAATTGCCAATCTTGAATTTTTTATACATACGACTGCTAAGTGGATTGTGTCCTGTTCTGAAGTACTGAATGACAACTTGATCTAATCTGTTTATATTTTAGTAGTCATCCTGTGTTACTATTGGTTACTTTCTGATTGATTTAATCATTATTTTCCTAGGTTCTCATCTGCGGCACTGATATTTGACTTAACACTTCCTATGATGCCCATATTTTTGTCACTTCAATAACTAATGCTCCTGATTTGTATCAGAGTTTCATAACATTATTACCAAATTATAGTTGTGAAAATGTTTTTTAATTACTGTTGATACTATTGTCCGTTAATGTTTTTCTTTTCCGTCAGGTATTGATCCTGTTGCTGTTTTGCGCTGGTCCATCGTTAGAGCATTTTTTAGATGTTTCTTTGCTTTTATCAAAGCTGGGAAGACCTACAGTAAAAGTGGAGGTATGTCTGACATATATGGCATTGAGTTTTCAAATGCGAGAGTTTGTTGCTTTGTTGACAGCTGTGTAGAAAACTGAAATAATATGAAAGTCACTGACTTGAAGGCAGCAGCATTTCAAGAATCATGAGTATATTTGGTGTTTACCAAAATGAAAGTTTAAAGATATTAAAAAATGCAGGATGAAATATTGAAATTTGACGAAACCTGCATGTTTTTTTTCCCCTCTTAAATTTTTGCTTTTAGTATAGCCACTTTATAAACTACTATTTGTATTTATTGTGTCATTTGAGCCATTTGATCGCAAGAATGTTTGCTATGATGCTATTTTTACAACAAAGCTGCATTGATAAAAAATTAATATTGTGCCCTGACTCTTAAGTGCTGCAGCGGGTGGACCCAGGTACATTTGAAACGTGTAAAAACTACAGTCGCCATCCTTTTGAATGAGAGCGGCTCGGAATTTGCTTAATTTAGTTGTCTATTGACTATGAATGTTCCCACCATTTTCCCATGATCAAGTGGGCACTACACTATGATCTTGGTCAAAAGGTAGAGAAGTGATCCTGACAACCAAGCTGCAATGTTTACTCTTTTCAGCTCAGTACATTCAATTTCATCATTTTTTTGGTTTGATTTCACTCTTCCAGTTTTGTCTTGATGGTAGTAGAAATTAGATTTAACTCTTTCCACGCCCATTTATTTTCTCAATTTTTAAGCAGTTAATTCAAGGAAGTAAAAATAAAAATTTTTTTAAAATTCTGATCCCAACTACTTGTCAATAAATAAACATATATATATTATTATATACTAAATTGAAGAAAACTGGGCAACCCATTAGAATAACAAGGTTGAAAAGTAGTATAAGTAAACCAGTAGAAGTAAAACTAGAAAGACTTTTATAAGGGAAGCAACTCTATGGCGCAAGTGTCGCTTAAAGCGCAACTGACTCCTCGTAGCGCAGTGTGCGGCTTAAAGCGTGGAAAGAGTTAACTTGTAACATCTCAAATTTTGCATATGCAGTGGTATGTAGTCTATTATTTTTGATTTGTAGCTGCCAAGGGATCTTTAATAGGCACAGTTTGCACATATGACTTTATATCTTTTTTCCATCTATGTTAGGACTGGACTATTAACCACACCTGCACTGAGATAATGAAGTTACTGCAGATGTTTTTGATTCTATTTTCTGAACAATGTGGAAATAATAGTAGAATACTTGCGTGTGTGTGATATCTATTTGTTATTACTTGTGTGTGTGTATGTGCCCACGCATGTTCCTTGAGGCTTGTTCTTTTAAAAAATAATTTTTGTTCTATTGTCTGTTTTTAGCACTCTATTATACCTTTTTTTTAAGAGGATTCTTAGTTAATCTTTTCATTTCTTCATGTGAATTAGGAAAAGATAACTGCAAGCGACAGAAAAAAGTCTCTGATACCACCACAACACAAAATGTTGTCAGTGAAGGAGTACAGAAGTAAGTGTTTGTTAGCTTATAAGCATGCTCTTTCAGAAATCCATGTTCTGCTGCTTTCTTGGAAGACTCTTAGACTTGTTAGCTTTATGTTGTTTATTATTTCCATGAAAGGATATTGTTCCAGTTGCCTTCATTCCGAGTCTTTTTCACTCTGTAATTTTTGTTTACTCCCCGGACGCATTTATAATGCAATGTATACTGCATTAGCCAGTATACCACTTTTGAGTCTTCTTAAAGAATACTTTGAGCCGATATATCATCTCAGAAGGTCGAAGGAGTTAAATAGTTAAAAAGGTCTCTTAAAAATGAAAAAAAGAACTGAATATTTTATGCCCAGGAATGAAGATGCAGACATTATTAAGTACCAGGAAGAAATTCATTACTTTCAAGCTTGATACATTTGGTAAATTGTTGTATGATTATATTTAAGTTTTGTTGAATGTTTGTTCTATGCAATTCTGACATGTTCATAGTTAACCTCCCCTTTGACCAACGCACGTTCAGTAGAAGATGCTTCAAAAGAGGAATCTTTCATTTGCCTGTGTTATTATTAGCTGGTTACATTATACTGTAGTGACACCAGGCTGACCATGAAAGTAGATTATCATGTACAAGGATGTCTATACACTAAATAGAATTCTGTCCAAACAATTGTATGAAATAATTCGTGAACAAGACTAAAACTGTATCAGGAAGTAAAGGAAATAAACGATTAACAAATGATTAACTTATTATCTTGGATTCTCAGAAAGTAGTTATTTCTTATTTTTCTTGTTTGTTGGATTACATGCTCTGATATAACTCATAAAGGGTTCATCCTTAGTTTGAAAGGGACGTACCTCTACTTAAAAAGGCTTTAATCCCTTACATAACAAAAAGTTATTAACTTGTAAACAACTTGCTTCAGTGTGGCAGTTGATTGTAGGAAAAAAAACATGGCCAGTCACATTTAGTGAAAATAAAATTATGGAGTGTGTTAAAATTTTGGTTTGCAGGTACATCATAATATATAAATGTCCTGTAGTCTTTGCAGACTTTAGGGTATGAAGTGTCTGTTCCTTCATATCTGTAGGTCATGTATGTATGAGAGCCTATTCCTCTCCTCATTTGTTTATTGTTGAGTGCAGAAAATGAACCCACAGCCTGTCAGAGCCCGATTCAATGTGCGTCAACCAAGTAAAATGCGTCTAGCAAGTAAAATTATGGTTTAAAAAAATTACTTAATTATGTATTGATTTTGTTAAAACCGACAAACTTGCTATATCATCACAGTTCTGAATGTTGAAATAAAAAAAAAAAAGATTTCACATACAATCTTTATCTTATCAGATTTATATTATAGATAAGTATGATGAAGCTCTTCATATTTATACAACTTTCATATATACTACTGCGCATATGTTGCCAGGGCTTGCAAGGGGAGCAAAGAATAGTAACACTGCGACCTGCAATGCATGTTGTAAGAGGCGACTAAGGTAGGGGCTTAGGAAGCTACCTAGGAAATAAAAAGTGGCGCAGAAGTCGGATGTGCTGGCCTACTTGTAGGCGCATAACTGGCACAACATACAATCGCTCTTAGGCTCAGATCACATACAAATTGCAAAGCGTGGTTAACAAGTGGTCGATATGGAGCATTTGAAGAAGAAGATATATACTACATCATTAAAAGTCTGTATAGATGGTAATATTTATTATTTGTGATCTTCTTTCAACTCTGTGATATATCTCCCAGATTTTACTATGTGGTATCCACTGCCGCAGTCTTGCGCCGGATCCAGTGAGTGCTTGGGATTGTCTACTGGTTCTGATTGTCTATTATGTCACAGTTGTGTTACTATCTCTTGCTATTGCCTGTGTTGTTATCATGCGAGTATCTGACTTTGATACTCAGTAACCCTAGCTAAACTTGACTAATCTATCTCATATAACGCATGAGGTTATTTTGCTATTGCACTAATTTTTACAAATTATTGTATTTTATGTTGTTATTTCTGAATAATGTCTACATTAACAAATTTGTAAAAACCACCAAATGATAGTCACGGCATTAAAAATTGTTTTTATTTAAAAAAATTGTTTAAAAGAAAAATTCAAACAGAAAAGGTATCCAAATAGTCACACAATTTAGTTTAATAATTTTTAGGTATATTTTTATTCCACTAGAGTTTACAAATAAGTGTTCTGTTTTTATATTTTCATTGAATATTTTCATATATTTGTTCTGATGTCACTCTAATGTCAATATATTTTTGTGTTTGTGTCGCTGATGTCACACTCAAGTGATTTGTTGTGTCATCCATGAATTCTGTTTATTTAGAATTGACTAATTATGCAACATTAACCACCTCTAAGTCATATAAACACAGTTTTGTGTGTGTGTCCTATCCTTTTATTCAACTGCACAACAGGAAAAAGAGAACCGCAGTAACGTAGTTGCTAGTGAACTTGTTTCTTAGGCTAGTGGTGCAGGTTCGATTCCACAGTACGCATAGAATATTTTTCAGACCATAACGACCCACAGGTCGACCCAGCTTGAATTGGGTACCAGAAAATGCACTGGGATTTAAAGGCATGATGTTGACCATGTCATCCATCATGGGCCAACGTTTAATGAAAAATACACTCCTAACACTGTTTTATCCAAAATACCTCTAGGTATAAAAAGGGTTCTTTACTTTTTATTTTTTGCAACTTGAAAGGGAAAGTATTTTTCTGGCAGCTATTTGTTGTTCATATGCATTAAAACTCAGTTATTTTGTATCACTTCTTCAGGACTTTGATATTTAATTTTGAAATAGTTTTGCAACATTTAATGTAACACAAAAAAATGTTCTAATTTGACTCAACAAAATTGTCCCCTTGTTTACTATGTTGATTAATTGATTGATAGGAACATCATCATTGCACTTCAGAGAATAACCATGTGTGCTCTGATTTCTTTCTTACATATAAATATCTGAGCAGTAGTGCAGGAACTCAGTAGCATTAGTGAGGGTCTCCGATGTAATTTTCTGGATAGTAAAATTGAAAAATTTTATTTCATTGGATTTGATTACTCAATGTTATTTTTGTGTCCTCTATGCCTCTTCCCACCACCCCCAACATCTCCTTCTTCCCCTTCCTCCAAACAGCAAACAATTCTCCACTTCTTGTTCCATCGCAACACCTAACTTCATCGTATGTCTGATGTAATCTCTGTCTAATGTGATTCCTATTTCAGATATGATCTCTTTATTTCATATGAAATTTGTGTTGAAATTGATCTCTTTCTGTTTGAGGTATCTATGTTTTATGTGTTATTTCATTTAATTTGATCTCTATTTTTCATTTGTGACATTTTTCATGGGCTTTCTTTGTTTATGGCAACTCTGTTTAATGTGATCTTTTTCATAAGACCTCAATTTATATAATCTCAGTTTTGTGTGTGCTCTCAGTTTCATGTGTGATCTCGTTGGTGTGTGATCTCTATTTTGTGTGCAATCTCAAGTTTTATGTGTGATATCTTTTTCATGTGTGATCTTTATTTCATGTGTGATCTCAGTTTTGTGTATGATCTCTATTTCATGTGTGATCTCAAGTTTCATGTGTGATTTAAGTTTTTTATGTGTGATTTAAGTTTCAGGTGTGTGATTTCAGTTTCAGTGTGTGGTTTCAGGTGTGATGTCAGTTTTGTGTGTGCCCTCTATTTTGTGTGCAATCTCAGTTTCATGTGTCATCTCAGTTTCATGTGCGGTATCTATTTCGTGATCTGAACTTTTTCAACAACTATTTAATTTTTGATCTCAGTTTCATGTGCGGTATCTATTTCATGTGTGATCTCAGTTCATGTATGATGTCTCTTTCATGTATGATTTTAGTTTCATGTGTGATATCAGTTTCATGTGTGATCTCAGTTTCGTGTGTGATCTCATTTTCGTGTGTGATCTCAGTTTCGTGTGTGATTTCATTTTCGTGTGTAATCTCAGTTTCGTGTGTGATCTCATTTTCGTGTGTGATCTCATTTTCATGTTCTCAGTTTCATGTTTGTTCTCAGTTTCATGTTTGATGTCCCTGTTACATGTGTGATGTCCCAGTTACATGTGTGATCTCAGTTTCATGTGTGATCTCAATTTCATGTGTGATCTCAGTTTCGTGTGTGATCTCAGTTTCGTGTGTGATCTCAGTTTCATATTTGATGTCCCAGTTACATGTGTGATGTCCCAGTTAATGTGTGATCTCAGTTTCATGTGTGATATCAGTTTCATGTGTGATATCAGTTTCATATGTGATCTCAGTTTCATGTGTTATCTCATTTATATGTGATCTCAGTTTCGTGTGTGATCTCAGTTTCATGTTTGATCTCATTTTCATGTTCTCAGTTTCATGTGTGACCTCAGTTTCATGTTTGATGTCCCAGTGTGCAGTGTGATGTCCCAGTTACATGTGTGATCTCACGTTACATGTGTGATCTCAGTTTCATGTTTGTTCTCAGTTTCATGTGTGATCTGAATTTCATGTTGATCTCAGTTTGTGTGATCTCAGTTTTGTGTGTGATCTCAGTTTCATATTTGATGTCCCAGTTACATGTGTGATGTCCAGTTAATGTTGATCTCAGTTTCATGTGTGATCTCAGTTTCATGTGAGATCTCAGTTTCATGTGTTATCTCAGTTTCATGTGTGATCTCAGTTTCATGTCTGATCTCATTTATATGTGATCTCAGTTTCGTGTGTGATCTCAGTTTCATGTGTGATCTCAGTTTCATGTTTGTTCTCAGTTTCATGTGTTATCTCAGTTTCATGTGTGATCTCAGTTTCATGTGTGATCTCATTTATATGTGATCTCAGTTTCATGTGTTATCTCAGTTTCATGTGTGATCTCAGTTTCATGTTTGTTCTCAGTTTCATGTGTGATCTCAGTTTCATGTTTGTTCTCAGTTTCATGTGTTATCTCAGTTTCATGTGTGATCTCAGTTTCATGTGTGATCTCATTTATATGTGATCTCAGTTTCATGTGTTATCTCAGTTTCATGTGTGATCTCAGTTTCATGTTTGTTCTCAGTTTCATGTGTGATCTCAGTTTCATGTGTAATGTCCCAGTTACATGTGTAATGTCCCAGTTACATGTATGATCTCAGTTACATTTGTGATCTCAGTTTCATTTGTGATCTCAGTTTCATTTGTGATCTCAGCTTTACATGTGATTGTGTAGTGTATGATTCTGAATGGTGCAGCATCTGACAATGTTATACGATCTTCTTGTGTTAAAAATAAGCTGTAACTGTATACATTAATTATTGAAACTTGTAAGTAACTATGTGACTTCTCAGTTCTTGGTATCTGAGAGATCAGCCTGCCAGATCTTGTTGGAATGAATTCTGAGTTTTATTGTTGATGTAAATCATGATCTTGTTTATCCAGTTGTGACCCAGCCCATGCTCGCCACCATAGTTCTCACAATCATTCAAGACAACAGACAGACTACCTGCTAAAGCAACAGAAGGAAGAGATCCATGAGGAACTACGTCTTTACAGCACACTAGAGAGCAGCTTGACTGAATATGAAGTCCAGGTCATCCGACAGGCCCACAAACTTCTCATGTAAAGTAGTCCAATTTGTAATCATCAGAAAATCGTGACAAAAGTTTACATTTATAAAGAAATCAATGCTTACAAAGTGTAGAATTGAAAGTCAGTATTTGATAAATTTCTTCTTCTTCTTCCTCGAACGCTCCATAACGACCAATTGTTAAACAACTCTGTGATTTTATGTGATCTGAGCCTAAGAGTGATTGTACATTGTGCCAGTTATGGCCTACAAGTAGGCCAGCACATCCGATTTCTGTGATGCTTTTTATTTTGCTAGGGTAGCTTCCCTATGCCCCTACCGTAGTCACCTCTCATGGCGTGCCTTGTAGGTCGCATTGTTAATATTCTTTGTTTCCCTTGAGGACCCCAGCAACACACAGGTGAATTGATTGATTGATTAGGTAACATCTCCATGTCAAAGTTCAGCTGCAATAATCTCTAACATTTCCTGTCTCATACCATAGTGGTCAATTGTCACGTTATTGATATCGGAATATGTCCATCTTAATTATATAACTGTCTCTTGCCAACTTACCGTCAGCCTTTCTTCCAGTATGTTTTTTAGCAGTTTGATTCTGCTTTATGTCTCCACAATATTTGATTATCACCTTCAAGAGTCCCCTCTTCATTCATTCATTTTTCAGAATTTCTTCATAAGTTTGTTTCCTTTGACAATGAAATACACCCACATTCAAGTCAGTAATATAATCCTAATATGAAATGAGTTCTATTCCAGTACTTTTGTTGGAGATTTCGATATATGAAAGGAAAATTGGGGCATATCTTTTACATCTTCTTCTTTGCGTTCTTCTTTACAACCAATTTTAATCACTCTTTGTGATATGTTTAATCTTTGCCAAGAACGTGTATATGCTGCACATTGGTTTGGTAGGCCCCTAAACGCATAGACTTCTACATGTTTAGGACATGTGCATCCGATTTCAGCCAAACCTCCTAGTTGCCTCTTACGACATGCATGGCAGGTAACAGTGGTTCTATTCTTTATACCATAATTTGGGCAATGGTAACCACTGGGCGATCCTTTACATGACTTAGCCATCAACCACATCAAACGATTTTCTAGGCACCACTTATATGTTCAGTAGTTTGTTATTGCTTTCTGAATGATGTGGTCTAATTTTAATATTCGTAAAATTCCAAGGGAACTAATTTGCTTCCAAACTTGCCGCTGCAGAGTTTGAACTAGGTCGCTTGGGTTGGGATCGAGCTCACTACCGCTTAAGCTACAGATGCTCACTGCACAGACGATTTTGATATATACCTTTGGATACTAGTCAACATCTGTGAAGTAGTAATAAAACAGATAACTTTTTTATAATAGTCATCATCTGTGGATTAGTCTGTAATAAAACTCAATACCAATGACATTTACGCCATTCATCATTCTGAACTGAAATACCGGCTCACTGTATTTTGTAAGATGATGCAAAGTCATTATACTGGCTAATTCAGTATACATTCAAATATAAATACTCCGGAAGATAAAAGAAAGTTACAGAGTGAAAGGGTTCTAATAAATGTTTCCATTTTCATTATTTGTTCATGTTTTTGCTATCAAGTTCTGGATTAACTTCCTTCTGTATAATTTTTCATGTTTCTCATGTTTGAGACAGACTACTTTTATGTGAAATATCAAATTTATTGATGGATTTTTGTGAAACTATCTCATTTAGTCATCTTCCTCCTTTTTAAAAAAATATTGTTTTGTGGTTAATAGTTGTGAATATAACCAAGTGACTGCACTCCAGGGAGATGTATAAATCTTCATATCTAATCTTTCTTCTGACTTGTCTGCTATATAAATTTCTCATTGATCATATCTATGCTATGTTTGATAACAGATTCCTGTAGTCTCAGTAGGACAGGTGAGCTGGACTCATATCACCGCAGCGAGATAGCTTTGACTATTTCTTGTGTGTTATAACACATTTCCTAGCTATCCAAGCTAGTTCTGTATGTTAAGGGGCCATGTTAAAACACTTGTTCAGGTCCTGTTCTCTCTCTCGCCGATTGTTCTTTTTGGTCATTTTGATCATTCTTATTGTGATTTCTTCTTCTTTGCGTTTGTTCTTTACAACCATTTTAATCACTCTTTGTGATATGTTTGATCTTTGCCAAGAACATGTATATACATTGCACATTGGTTTGGTAGGCCCCTTACCGCATAGACGTCTACACGTTTAGGACACATGTGTCCGATTTCAGCCAAACATCCTTAGTCGCCTCTTACGAGATGCGTGGTAGGTAACAGTGGTTCTATTCTTTACACCCAAAATTTGGGCCCGGTAACCACTCGGGCAATTGTGATATATAAACAGCCTTTGCCAAGAAAGTATTTTTACGTCACATCATTCAGCGCCATTTGGAACTCTGGTGCTTATCCTTTGGCGACGTGTCCGGTTTCAGTCAGCATTTACTGGATTTTATCTCTGTCAGCCTTTGGCTGTCCCCAGCCGACCTGCAAGGCAGCAGGTTATTTCCTGTTCATTGCATCTTGGCTACTTTTTCTGTGTTTGCTATGTAGATGTTGAATAATACAAGTGACAATGGGGGCACTTGTGGCAGTCCCATATATATGCACATAGATTCTGACGTCAGTGTATGTAACTAAAATAACTTGTTACTGGGCTGTAATACTGCTTTTAAGGGCAGTGTAGGACAGGGAGGACATGAGCGTGTGGAATTTAATGGCTACATGGCTAGTCCAGTCACAGCGAAACTGTTCAGGTTAAGAGTTTTCTTTATGCCCCCAATATAAAAAACGTCTTGGCCTTACCGGGTATTGAACCCGTGTTTCCCGTATGAGAACCAGTGCTCTAATCCCACCAACCAAACACTCAAGAGTGCATGATAGCAGAGTAAAACAGTTGTCTTCTTCAGGGCAACATCAGTCTAGTTTATAATTCATCATATACTGTATAGATTTCTGGATTGCTGATGTTTAGTTGGCTAAGTATACACATCAGCTCTCAGTGTGTGTTGTAAACATATCAGTATCCTCCTTATGATGGAGTTATTTCTGAAAGTACTGGCAGAAAAGATACTGTGATGATTGGAACAGAAATGGCTGGAATTTATAGCTGAAACATTCTAGCATAATGGGTTACTTGCGTGATGAATCTTGCAAAAATAATGTGTGACAATATCAGGTAAAAGATGAAGAATAATAATAAATATCAGATGAAATAGGCATGAATAATGGGTTACATATCAGATGAATGATACAAAATAACGTATTACATATCAGATAAAAGATGCAAGAATAATGGATTACATATCTGTTGAAACATGCAAGAATAGGGTTCTGTAACTAATGCTTTGAGTCATGTAAAATTACTGGTTGATAGAATCAATCATAGCAAGCTAAAAATAAACTGAAATGTGTACACAAAAAGGCCTAGATTTTAGCCATAATGTACACAAAATAACCTGAAATCTGTTGAGATATGCTCGAATAATGGCCCTAGATTTTATCTGACATAGACAAGAAAATTGTAATTTGAAGGCTATTCAAATATTTTGGTTTGTCAAAAGTAGCATTAAATCTGCAAAACCTTTGACAAAACTGGGAACACCTACTTTCAATTCTCCCAGTGCTTCCTAATGTATAAATATGAATTATAAATTTACATTTAGTTACGCCTGATTTGTTCAAAATCTGATGTAACCTGAAACAAGTATTCAGTAGTAATCATTCTTGTACTATAACATAATTTATGTGGTTTGTGTTATCATTTCTGTCAGCATTTGCATGCTAACTGGTCATGTCTTCAGTTTAGTAAGCATTATTTGATATGGCATATTTCATGTAAACCTTTGTTTGAAGCTATTGTCTGTGAGAATTGTGTGCATTTGAGCTTCTATTTTGGTTACAGAGGTGAATCATGCGTTTATATTGTTAGTGTGCATGCATCATGAATGAAGAAACTGTTCTTTTTCTTTGATCTGATCAAACAGTAGTATGAAATTGACAAGTTCATTCTCACCATCACAAAACTGAGATTAAAAAAAATCTTAAGTGGATACAGTTGATGTCAATGCACTCAGTTACCAATTGGTGCTCTGTCCCTTTTTACAAGCTTTGTGTAAAGTGTCAGCATCAAAGTACTTACACATTAAATCCGTTGTTGTGTCTACGGAAATCACCTACAGGGATTTGAACCATCAACCACCAGTGCACATATCAAGCTAACTGTCACTGAGCTACACTGATTCCCTAACTAATTTAACTGAAGTTAGACTAATCAGAAGTTACTTGTCTCCATTTATTGAACTAAGTCCCTATCGAGACCCAGTGTTTTATGTAGAGATTGCTCTTGGGTATAGTCAGCAATTGCTGGAATACTTAGTTTTACAAGTAAGACCCAAGTAAGAGCACAGTCTACTCTAGAAAGTTAATGTACAATGCATCCTAGAGGATGGGGTTTTCAAGCTACTGGGAGTGGTTTGTTCATTCAGAAGGTCTGTTAAATCGAATATAACCGTGCATGGCCACATTAAAAAAATTGTTCTTAATGTAAGAAAAACTGTTAATAAAATTAACTGTACTGTGAAATATAAAATGATATTGTTCCAAACAGCTAATTGTGAAAAAAAATTTTAATATTTTTTAAAATTGCGAATTATTGTATATTATTTGTCTGTCCCATTAAATCAGAAATCTGTTATATTGGTGTCTGTCAAATCTAAGGTTTACTGTAATATATAAATAACTTGGTACATTATACAGATAATGTCTATTTGTTTGATTAACTTTCATTCACATTTTTTAATAGCATTGTGTGTTCACTTATTTCAGGAAAAACAAGTCTTTCAAACCAAAATTGAGGCCTTCATTAGTAAGTGTCTGCATGTTACTGTCTATTTCATGCAATTGTGTTATAAAAGGATTTCATATTCTTATATAAGTAGCAAAGAATAGCACCATATTGCCTTACATGGTATCTTGCAAATGATTTCATGCAGCGCCTATGTCATACATTCATGGTACCCTATTTTATTCAGTCGACTTAATCGTTAATTAAATTTCAAGAAAACAAATGATTTGTCAGTTTTTTCATAGCACTCCTATGAACATGATCTTCTCACTTTTGCAATCTTGTTTTATTTTGCTACTATTCTCCTGCCCCCTAACCCCACTCTTTGTATTTTCACAGAGGAAAGTGTCAGCATCTCAACTATATTAATATTACTATTATTATTGTTGGTAGTAGTAGTAGTAGTAATCTCTGAGGACCACATAGATGTGGTTTGACAGAAGAATAATGAAATCCCATGGACTGCTAAAATGACAAATGTGGAGGTGTTGAATGAGGTCAAGACACAGAGAAAGATTTTCTTTAATATAAGAAAGAGGCAGTCATCATTTTTTGGGCATGTGATGAGAAAGGGAGGTTTAGAACACATTGTAACACTGGTAAAATTGAGGGAAGATGAGTCAGAGGAAGACAGAGAGAGACAATTTTGGATAGCCTGACTTCATGGCATGGTAGAGCGTCAACATCTGAGATGATAGCAAACACCAGAGACAGAGATTTTGGGAGATCTATGATCACCTATACCAGCCAGCATGGCACCTGATGATGATGATGAGTAGTAGTAGTAGTACTGCAATCTTCACAAGGTGCCCACGCCTCTATAACCATTAGGAAGATGCACCCCAATACATAAAAACGTTGGACAGCACCGATCTACTGGATATAAGCATATCATACACTACAGACATTGATACATATATATCAAGTAATAATAAATGCAAGTTTATAGAAGAGAACCAAGCAGCAGTGTTAAAGAGAACAATTTGGGCAGATACATTAAATAAACAGTTTTTTAACCTGCTGCCCTGCAGGTCGGCTGGGGACAGTCAAAGGCTGACGGAGAGCGAACCCAGTAAGCGCTGGTTGAAATTGAACACATCGCTGAAGGACAAGCACCATAGCTCCAAATGATACTGAAGATTGTGACATAAAATTACGTTCTTGGCAAAGGCTGTTTATATATCTCAATAAGAATGATAAAAATGGCCAAAAAGAATGACCGTGAGAGAGAGAAATAAACAGTTTACGATTTTAATTCATCAAGAGGTCCTTCTGTAACCAACAAGAGAAGAGACAAGAGAGTTAGTCAGCACACTTATAGAAGAGGAAACCAAATAAACCAGAATTTTATGAACAGAACTAATGAACACTTTGAAATTAAAAAGTAAAAAAAAGTAAAGAACCCTTTCATACCTCATGGTATATAAGGCAATACAGTGTTAGGCCTGTATCGTTCATTGGCAGTCGCACGTGATGTGGTCAGCATCACGCCGGCCGCCTTTACTTTCTCAGAGCATGTCTGGTACCCAGTTGAGGCTGGGTCGACCTGAGAACCGTCGCGGGTGGGAAAAATTCCATTCCCACTGTGGGAGTTGAACCAGGACCACCAGTCTTGAGAAGCGAGTTCACTAACAACTACGCTTCCACAGCTCTACTTTGAAATTAGTTGTTAGTAAACATTTGCAACCCATATTCTACAGGAGCATATTTAAAACAACTGCTAGGAAACAACTGATTATATATCCAACATCACAGTACTAAGTTGTCATTAAGTACCAGCTTTGGGGCCCTTGCATGTTATCTCCATGAACTATTCAGAGAAATAAAATAAAAGAGAAAAAGATGAATAGTTGGCTTGATTGCATTGGATTTCTCCATTGAGCTCAGTCTCTCTCAGCAGAAATGATACACCAGCTGCTGAGAGTAGTTCACAAAGCACAAACTCTATGGTTCCAGCAACAATCTTAAGGATCTCCGAAAAAAATGCACTTGTAAACTAAACAGCGCAGTATGGATTTGAAATCACAACCTTCAGAACAAGAGACAAATGGTTTGACTACTTTACCACAGAGACCCCCCAAAATGTCAATGTCCGACCCAATCTGGTTGGCTGAATTTTAGCTACATTTGCTGTGTAAGTATTAAACAACACGGAGAACCCTGGGGTAATCCCGGGCATATACGTGCAGGATCCGGTCCATGTTCCTAAACGTAGTGCAACAGTTCTCTCCATTAAAAAAGCAGCTATCCAGTTCACCAGCCAAGGATTAACTTCACATTTAATCAAAGAGCGCACCATTATTAAAAAATTCACTTTGTTATAAGCAATCCTCTAAGTTAATGGCCACAGCAACAGTCTCTTGCTTGGATTGGAATCCTTCATAAACATCATATGCAAACGTGCCAGCATTGTCCCATGTCCCTTTCATTGGCAGGTAGCTACCCAAAGTGTCAGGGAGGATGTGGTCATTCTCTAAGTGACACATTACCTTTCTGGCCACTCTTTTCTCTAGTAATTTGCCATATACATTTTGCAAGGTGAGTATCCGGTAGCTGCTGAGCAGTTTAGAATCCTTCCCATGTTTGTGGAGCAGATGATATCTTAATATATAGGACTGGGTCAGATAGACAAGAGATGGTTGCCGACATTCAGAAAACATTGCATACCATCTCGGGTTGGTGTAGAGAGTCTCGCTCTCATGTCAATCCTGAAAAAGCATGTATGTTGTGGTGCTCGTTGAATAATCACATAGTCAAGACTGATCTACCCCATGTAATCTTTGATGAACATACCTTCGAGCGCAGAGACAGGCTACACTATCTTGGAATAACCTTTGATTGTAGTCTATCTTTCAAACACTATGTTGAACAGACGATACAATGTTGCAAGCATGGTCTTGCCACTCTCAAAGTTATGGTGGCCGCACACCTTGAGCAGAGACTACTTGTCCCTTTGTTCAATGGACTGGTTATGTCAGTGGTAGATTACGGACTCGGAATTCTTACGATATCAAGATCACAATGTGACGACTCGAACGGGTTCAGAATGAAGGTATGTGTATAGTCCTGGGCTGCACTAGATACCCCCATTGTGAAGATGAGATATATGCTTGGTCTTATGTCACTACGCTCCCGTCATGCAATCGCCCAAACCAAGGCATATATCGGGTTACAGCGGACAAGAGACATCCACTACACAAGAACACTATTGATGTTAAGGGCACAAAAATCAAGCGTGGCATGTCGTGGATGGCCCAGGCTGAGAGAACAATTGACCAGGTGACTACGGTTGTGACCCTACACAAAGGGGAAGAATGGATCCCAACAGATGGTAGCATAACCAACTATCTCAACGTTATCATTACTCTTGGAAGAGAATGTAGAGATTGGGCAACATGAAGGCTGATCTCGCAGTTAAGCAGCTGATAGAAGATAATGCAAGGGATGATGATGTTGTATATACCGATGGGTCGGTTCAACGCGGTAAGAAGTCCGGCTGGGGTTTCTTGGCTAATGTGCAAGGTAGGGTTGTTGCAGAGCGAAGTGGGGCATGCAGGACAAGTACTTCTAGTATGAGGGTGGAGGTTGAGGCCGTTACTGCTGTCCTCCATTGGATCTCTGGGACTTCATTTACTGGGGCAGTTGTTGTATCTGACTCTCAGTCGATCCTTCACAATATCCAGAAGGGCAGGTTTCAGTATGAGTGGATGTCGTCTATAGAAGTTTCTAACCTCCAGCGGCTTACGTGGATATACTGTCCTGGCCATGCAGGTGTTTATGGTAATAAGAGAATGGACAGGCTTGCATCAACAGCATCGATTGTTGGGGAGTTGAAGATGGATAAGGGAGATATTCTTTGGTCTCTTTGCGACTGTCTGTTGGATGAGGACACTAAAATCGATGTTGAATCGATCAAGCGATTTAGGCAGTTTGGAGTTACCCAGTGTTCAAGTTGAACTGGATGCTTGAGAGGTAGATTGAGAGGCGTGTTTAATCAGCGAGCCACAGGAACCATCAGTATGCATACTCTTCGATATCTGTTGGGGAGACTGAGCACCTATGGGTCTGCCCGGAGTGCAATGCGTCAGTTTAGTAACCAATAACCAATCCTCAAAAATTCAGAATTGTTCCACAACTACAAAAGTTTGGTACTCATTTTTAGCTTGACGTACTGGGAAATCGACTGTGCAAAAGATTAAACCTCATTACATTTATTGCTCTGGATAGTTGATCTGAGTTATCAGTTTTATGAGGACTATCATTATATCACTGTGGACATGTACGTAGGTGCTCCTATCTCCGCCTCAGCAAATCCAGCAGCGCCCGGTAGACCAACACGCCAGTTCAATGTTGATTAATTAATCTTTTTGTATATTTGGCATGTCGTTTTTTCAGGCTGTACCAATATCGACACCCATTTCTCTCAATCCTGTCAGCGGCTGGGATTCACAATTCTGAAACTTTGCTGATGATATAGCTCTTCTGCACTTTGCACATAACCAGATGTAGGATAAACTAAACACATTTTTGAACAGAGGTCACAACAGCTAGGGCTAACCATTTATAAAGGAAAGACAAAGATGATAAGAATTCACCAAACATCGACATGTGCACAAAGTTTGAGATTTTTGATAACTTGGAAAGAGTTTAATTAAGTACTAGAGTCAAGTTTTTTATTAGTTACCTGATTGATTGATTGGTCCAGAATCATTGCACTTTGGAGAGTAGCCATGTGTGCTCCAAACTCTTCTTACACAGAAAGATCTCAAAAATTGTGCACAAACTCTGTAGCACCTGTGTGGGTCCCCAATGTAATTTAGAAGATGGTGACAGTTATTAGTAAGAATTTTATTTTTTAATGTTTCTAATTTTTTTTGGGGTATTGAACACAAGACCACTTGTCTAGAAAGTAAGTGCACTGATCACTGTGGTACTGTGGCTAAATCTAGTTACCTGATAGCTGCCATTATATTTTTGTTGTTGTGTGTGGGGGTTTGTCTCAATGGCGATGTGGTTAAATCGTTTGTCTGTCATATTGAAGGTGGCGGTCGAATCTGAACCAAGACACATCTGCAATTTTTTCATGAGATCCATAGGATTGTTGCGGGAGCTACTGAATTCGTGCTTTGTGCAATGCTCTTGGAAGATGGCATGCCATCTCTGCCGATAGGGACGGATCATATTAGTTCATCATTGGTTATTCTTCCAGCTGTTATAATATTTGATGTATACATATTCCAGAGTTTCCATAATATTAAAGCCTTGAAAGCAATTGCTAGTCGTACCATGGGTGGCTCTACTCGTGGCAGCACAGTAAACAAGAAACAACCTCCCACAGTTGGAGCACAGTTTCAGGTACAGTCTTACTTGTCAATATTCAATGTGTGAAAGTGTGTGACTTTACTTCATCATCATCAAGTAGCTTGTCCTGAGCAGAACAGTCCTCTGGAATTTCTCTCATCGGCCAGATGTCCCGCCTCTGCAGTGGTCATGCTCAAACTATCAGTTACATCCAGAATCTGTCTTCTCCATGGTCATCCTCTTCTCCTCTTTGCTGGGATGCCTTTTTCGATGATGTTCTTCTCCAGGCTTTACTTAGTGAAGTGAAAGTGGGACTTTACTTTGTGAAGATTCATTACCAAAAAAATAACTAATAGTTCATGTGATTGTATTTTGTTTATCTTTAGAAGACTGTTAAATTTAGAAGAGGGACGCGTCACATTCCTAATTATGTATATATATATTGTTGTTCCATTGGGACTCTTCCAGCCTTTTTTGTACAGGATATACTAGAAAAAGGTGAATCACTAAGAAAAAAACAAGATAGCTGTATTGATCCACCTGCATGCCGGTCAAGACAAACGGATATGAGTCATACACTATGACAACATTTCACAAAGACCAGCTTCAAACTTCAGAAATGAGATATTTGAGAAGGGTTGTTCAAATAGCAAGAAGAGATAAGGTTTGCAACCAGACAATACATCAAAGTGCTCTCAAACTTCAACCCTCCCTACAGATCAGAGAGAAACAGTTTCAACCACAATGATTCATTCACATCTGCAGAATGGAATATGATTAATTACTGTAACTTTTACTGTCATAAAATGTCTCGGGTGAAAGCAATCATAAAATTCATCAATGGGCGCTACATCCATTGTCTATTGAGACTAGAAGGATGCCATCATCAAAATTCAACAAATTGAAAAATGTTCATCTTTTGAAGATTATTATCACCTTTTAAAGACTCATCTTTTGAAGATAAATGTCATCTTTTGGAAATGAGTGTCATATTTTGCTTGTATCTAGACAGTTTGTTAAATTTCATATCATGGGGTATGGGTGTTCATATGTGCAGTCTGTGTGTGTTAGATTGAGGGGAAAACATTTTCAGTTATGTTAGCTATAATTTAATTCTCTCCACAGTCATCTCTTGCTCGTTTGATGAACACACTTAACCAGGCGAACCCATATTTCATCAGATGTATCAAGTCAAATAAAGAAAAGGTAGCAACTTTAGTTACATGCAGTTTATGTCAGTTGTCAGAATTTATAAAATGATTCTTTCTCTTTTGTTTCTTGTCAAACAACTACTTCTTCTTCACCCTTTGCCACTAGTGAGGCATAGGTCCACAACCAAGGCCACCTAAGCCCACCTATCCAAAGCCATCTCTTTCAGATCTCTCTGCTCTCTCCCAATTTTCTTGCATTCTGTCTCCCTCCCTGTTGGGTTCTCTTTCCTCAGGTGGTGAGCTATGAATTTTCTTGCATTCTGTCTCCCTCCCTGTTGGGTTCTTCTCAGGTGGTACTATTTCTTGCATTCTGTCTCTCCCTGTGGGTTCCTTCTCAGGTGGTGAGCTATGAATTTTCTTGCCTGTCGTTTCTGCAGCTATCTAGTGTTTTTACAGTGAGGGTAGCTAGCCCCACACCCAACCTCCTATTCCCTCTTATGACATGCACAACAGGTAACAATGGGACCATTCTTTATATCCCTAACTTGGTCCCCTGTAACCACTTGGCGAAGCAGCTACCTACACTGCACTATTTATTATGTTTGTTTACCCATTGCCTAATTCTCAATTTCTTTGGACCACTATCCTAGCAACTTGTCCTCTGTTACCTTAAGTTATGATTCTATAAATATTGTATCTAGAAACAAGAGATACTACCTACCTTCTTTCAGAATAAGTTTCATTAAGAATTATATACTTTTGTGGACCTTGCATAAATCACAGAATTTTAAAAATGTGCACATTTCATATGTGTTGTCCGAGACTTGTGATTGGAATATCCTTGGTACAACAGACAATGAGGTGTTAGAATATGCTTGCATTCCCTGCATGGTCACTGTCCTCCAGCAGTGTCACCTAAAATGGCTGGATCACTACATATATATATATACAGTATAGGGAGTTGTTTTCTGACAAGAGAACTATGGAACAGCTTTTCTATTACTACAAGAACATCTGCAGGTATTGTCAGGAATACACCAAACTGGAAAAAGCTGTTACGGTACAGGTTCTGTTAGAAGCAAGATCTTATAGCTAGTCTGAGATCTGATATAGTCAGACTCTGGTAACTTAAAGAATCTAAACCCAAATGATTGACTTCATTACACTGGGCGTTACCCCATATCATCTGCCGAGATTATTGCCAAATGCATGAACTTCGTAACTCTAAACCTGGCAACTTGCTATTATAGAGCCTATTTAGAGGAGGACATACTTACTGAATGTTAAAGACAATTAGCTAATAAACAATATACTAAACAGAAAAATTAGATACTTTGTGGTCACATCAAGTGTCACGATGGCCTGGAGAGAACAATATAAGCGGACAGGGTCCCAGGGCGCAGAGGCAGACCAAGAATAAGATGGCTACAAGATATTAAAGTAACCATGAATATGACCATCGGCGATGTGGGTGAACTTCAGATGCACTTCAAAGATAGCAACATCCTATAAAGGATACACACCTTGATGATGAATACTTACTTGCTTAATTTTTACATTGGCATGGAACACATGTCTTCCTCAAGAACCTCAGTGCTCCCCTGCCTTTTACCCCTTTCAATACAGTGTTTAGCTACCCTTACATGTTTGGCTACCCTTACATGTTTAGCTACCCTTACATGTTTAGCTACCCCTTTCAATACAGTGTTTAGCTACCCTTACATGTTTGGCTACCTTCAACATGTTTAGCTACCCTTACATGTTTGCTACCCTTTCAATACAGTGTTTAGCTACCCTTACATGTTTGGCTACCCTTTCAATACAGTGTTTAGCTACCCTTATTTTAGCTACCCTTACATGTTTAGCTACCCCTTTCAATACAGTGTTTAGCTACCCTTACATGTTTAGCTACCTCTTTCAATACAGTGTTTAGCTACCCTTACATGTTTGGCTACCTCTTTCAATACAGTGTTTAGCTACCCTTACATGTTTAGCTACCTCTTTCAATACAGTGTTTAGCTACCCTTACATGTTTAGCTACCTCTTTCAATACAGTGTTTAGCTACCTCTTTCAATACAGTGTTTAGCTACCCTTACATGTTTAGCTACCTCTTTCAATACAGTGTTTAGCTACCCTTACATGTTTAGCTACCTCTTTCAATACAGTGTTTAGCTACCCCTACATGTTTAGCTACCTCTTTCAATACAGTGTTTAGCTACCCCTACATGTTTAGCTACCTCTTTCAATACAGTGTTTAGCTACCCCTACATGTTTAGCTACCCCTTTCAATACAGTGTTTAGCTACTCCTACATGTTTAGCTACCCCTTTCAATACAGTGTTTAGCTACCCCTTTCAATACAGTGTTTAGCTACCCTTACATGTTTAGCTACCCTTTCAATACAGTGTTTAGCTACCCTACATGTTTAGCTACCCTTTCAATACAGTGTTTAGCTACCTCTTTCAATACAGTGTTTAGCTACCCTTACATGTTTAGCTACCTCTTTCAATACAGTGTTTAGCTACCTCTTTCAATACAGTGTTTAGCTACCCTTACATGTTTAGCTACCTCTTTCAATACAGTGTTTAGCTACCCTTACATGTTTAGCTACCCCTTTCAATACAGTGTTTAGCTACCCCTACATGTTTAGCTACCTCTTTCAATACAGTGTTTAGCTACCCTTACCTGTTTAGCTACCCCTTTCAATACAGTGTTTAGCTACCCTTACATGTTTAGCTACCCCTTTCAATACAGTGTTTAGCTACCCCTACATGTTTAGCTACCTCTTTCAATACAGTGTTTAGCTACCCTTACATGTTTAGTACCCTTTCAATACAGTGTTTAGCTACTCCTACATGTTTAGCTACCCCTTTCAATACAGTGTTTAGCTACCCTTACATGTTTAGCTACCTCTTTCAATACAGTGTTTAGCTACCCTTACATGTTTAGCTACCCCTTTCAATACAGTGTTTAACTACCCCTACATGTTTAGCTACCCCTTTCAATACAGTGTTTAGCTACCATTACATGTTTAGCTACCCCTTTCAATACAGTGTTTAGCTACCCCTACATGTTTAGCACTTTAAATACGTGTTTGCTACCCTTTCAATACAGTGTTTAGCTACTCCTACATGTTTAGCTACCCCTTTCAATACAGTGTTTAGCTACCCCTTTCAATACAGTGTTTAGCTACCCTTACATGTTTAGCTACCCCTTTCAATACAGTGTTTAGCTACCCTTACATGTTTAGCTACCCTTTCAATACAGTGTTTAGCTACCTCTTTCAATACAGTGTTTAGCTACCCTTACATGTTTAGCTACCTCTTTCAATACAGTGTTTAGCTAACTCTTTCAATACAGTGTTTAGCTACCCTTACATGTTTAGCTACCTCTTTCAATACAGTGTTTAGCTACCCTTACATGTTTAGCTACCCCTTTCAATACAGTGTTTAGCTACCCCTACATTTTTAGCTACCTCTTTCAATACAGTGTTTAGCTACCCTTACATGTTTAGCTACCCTTTCAATACAGTGTTTAGCTACCCTTACATGTTTAGCTACCCTTTCAATACAGTGTTTAGCTACCCTACATGTTTAGCTACCTCTTTCAATACAGTGTTTAGCTACCCTTACATGTTTAGCTACCCCTTTCAATACAGTGTTTAGCTACCCCTACATGTTTAGCTACCCCTTTCAATACAGTGTTTAGCTACTCCTACATGTTTAGCTACCTCTTTCAATACAGTGTTTAGCTACCCTTACATGTTTAGCTACCTCTTTCAATACAGTGTTTAGCTACCCTTACATGTTTAGCTACCCTTTCAATACAGTGTTTAGCTACTCCTACATGTTTAGCTTATCTTATCTTATCTTAACCACATTTGCCGTGAAGCGTCGTGGGAGAGTTAGTTTCCTATCTTGTGCCAGGTGTGTTGCGCTTGCCGTTGTCAGTCCATGCTTTCGCAGGGACTCTGAGATATTATCTATCCATCTTGTTCTTGGCCTGCCTCGTGCTCTGCGCCTTGAGTGTCGATTATTATAGGCACGTGATGGTAGTAAATGTGGTTCCATTCTCATTAAATGGCCGAACCACTTGAATCTTTGCTTCTCGATGTACTGTATGCATGGTATAGTACCAACGATGCTTCTGATATTCTCGTTTCTCACTCTATCTGCCGTGTAACGTTGACAGCTTTTCGTAGACATCTCATTTCACATGTTGTAATCTTTCTTTCTTGTGTCTTAGTCAGGGGCCATGTTTGGCACTGATAGCAGAAGTAAATATGCAGTTTATCAGTTGTCGTTTGACTGCCATGTTAATGCTTGGATGTTTTAATAGTGGTGACAGTTGGTATGTCACTACATTTGCCTTCTGGCATCTAGTCTCGATTTCTCTGTCCATCTTTCCGTCTGCTGTGAATATACTCCCGAGATATTTGAATTCTGGAGTCTGTTGTATTTTGACATTATTCACGTGTATATTTAGTTGACCTGTTGACCTGCTTATTGTCATGACTTCTGTTTTGGAGGTGTTAATTTTCATGTCATATTTTTCGCATGTCGCATGTTTAGCTACCCCTTTCAATACAGTGTTTAGCTACCCTTACATGTTTAGCTACCTCTTTCAATACAGTGTTTAGCTACCCTTACATGTTTAGCTACCCTTTCAATACAGTGTTTAGCTACCCCTACATGTTTAGCTACCCCTTTCAATACAGTGTTTAGCTACCATTACATGTTTAGCTACCCCTTTCAATACAGTGATTAGCTACCGTTACATGTTTAGCTACCCCTTTCAATACAGTGTTTAGCTACCCCTACATGTTTAGCTACCCCTTTCAATACAGTGTTTAGCTACCCTTACATGTTTAGCTACCCTTTCAATACAGTGTTTAGCTACCCTACATGTTTAGCTACCTCTTTCAATACAGTGTTTAGCTACCCTTACATGTTTAGCTACCCTTTCAATACAGTGTTTAGCTACCCCTACATGTTTAGCTACCCCTTTCAATACAGTGTTTAGCTACCCCTACATGTTTAGCTACCCCTTTCAATACAGTGTTTAGCTATCCCTACATGTTTAGCTACCCCTTTCAATACAATGTTTAGCTACCCCTTACATGTTTAGCTACCCCTTTCAATACAATGTTTAGCTACCCTTACATGTTTAGCTACCCCTTTCAATACAGTGTTTAGCTACCCCTTTCAATACAGTGTTTAGCTACCCTTACATGTTTAGCTACCCCTTTCAATACAGTGTTTAGCTATCCCTACATGTTTAGCTACCCCTTTCAATACAATGTTTAGCTACCCCTACATGTTTAGCTACCCCTTTCAATACAGTGTTTAGCTACCCCTACATGTTTAGCTACCCCTTTCAATACAGTGTTTAGCTACCTCTTTCAATACAGTGTTTAGCTACCCTTACATGTTTAGCTACCCTTTCAATACAGTGTTTAGCTACCCCTACATGTTTAGCTACCCCTTTCAATACAGTGTTTAGCTACCCTTACATGTTTAGCTACCCCTTTCAATACAGTGTACTATGTCTGAGATACTATGTGCATCTATTTTTCAATCACGTATTTCCAAGTTATTCTTCCTCTTCATACTTTATTCCTCTCTTTGCATGGGAAGATCATTTTTGCAGTTATGTCAGTGATCATTCTCATAACTGAACACTAGTCTGTGAACTGGTAAAGCTAGACTTGGACAAGCTTGCTGATATCAAGTACACCCAGAGGAGACAATAAGTTATATAGTATTTCCTTAGTGAGGGCTAGATCTATTATCTCTTGAGACTAACAGTGTTTCATTATTTTTGTGTTTATAGAGATATGATATTTTTAAATGTTTTTTTTCCAGGCACCCTGTGTCTTTGATGAGGAGCTTGTGATGAGACAGTTGCGGTACACAGGAATGCTGGCCACAGTCAAGATTAGGCAGTCAGGCTACAACTACAGACTTTTATTTGAAGTTAGTATAAAGACTCATTGTTGAAACCTGTAAATTGTTAACATATTTTTGTAATGAGAACTACTTGACATATTCTAGTTGTCTTTGAGAAAGACAATAAAGTAATATTAAAAAAGGGTTTAAAAGCCGAAGGATTGACTTCATTGCACCAGGTTTTAACCCATACGGCTCGGTCCCTCTCCGCAGAAATGGCACGCCACCTTCCGGAGTATTGCACAAAGCACAACTCCATAGCTCCAGCAACAATCCTAGGGGTCTCTGGAAAAAACTGCACTCGTGAACAGAATGACGCAGTCCGGACTTGAACCCACAACCTTCGACTCACAAGGCAAAGGGCGTAACCAGTTAGCCACAGAGACCCCAAAGAAAGTAATATTGCTTCTTTAGTTATTTACAACTTATTAGCATGAACAACCTGTTCATCTTCAAGAAAATAAAAGTAAAATTTCTTAGGATACATTTTTATAATGTCATCATATTAACCCAACGGGACTGCAGAGCCGATATATCGGTTCAGAGTAATGTTCATGATGTCGCAGAACCGATATATCGGCTTTTGGATGTCTGTTCACGGAAACGAATGTATCTTCACAACCCCTTTACTGAAGTTAAAAAATCTTCAGAAACGGAAAGTACATATATGTAGGTACATTACTATCTCCATTTAACAAAGATCTGAAAGGGGGAAAGCAGTGTATTATTGTGTTCAAGTCGAGATTTCTTTTTTAAACGTTAATGTTTCCGATGATGTTTACAGTGTAATCTTGAGTACTGTTAGATCAAATTATAACTTGTGATAGTAATAAAGAAGATTTAAGTGATGGTAATAATGACATTTGACTGTTTATGAAATGCAGTATCGATAGTTGTAAGTCTAATGTAATAATTGCATCTAAAGAATGGCGTTCCACATTCCATTTATTGACGTGTCCGCACTAAAAAGTGAATATTATAAAAACTACAGCACCTAGTTAGATGAAACTTATAGAATATATTCCCACATGGTTTATCTTCATTTAAATACTACTTCTGGAAACATCTATGAATATTAAGATGTAATACAAACCGGAAAGTAAAAATATTTTTAATGATTTTTCGTTTTTTTCAAAATAGTCATGCTACAATAATCTAATTTTCTCAAGCGTATATCACCTGATGTAAAATATTATTATATTAATGTATTCCACATCCAATTAGCAATAATTTAATATATAATATGTTATACTTTAGAGAAACAGTACTAGAGTTATAAAGGATTAAACTAATTGACATTGAATGTTAAATTTGGATGCAAAATAAATCGTCCAGAGGTCAAAATAATACAGGCGAAAGGGTTAATATGAATCTTGGACCATTCCACAAACAATAATCAAGAAACAAAATCTATTGAAACATTGTGCTGCACAAAAATTCCTTAGACTGTCTTGAAAAAAAGAAGTGGAGAAATAAAGACATCTTACAAGACCTGAAACATTGAAAAACATTGTCTGAGAACCAATATTATTTCTCAGAAACTGAAGTATTTTAATTGCATTAAATATGGCATAGTGGTTTAGAGAAAGCAAGAGCATGATTCTTTGTAACAACCACGAACCAATAAAAAAAGCATGATTTCCCTAAGCATGTCATAAACAGGAGACCATTATTTCTGCACATGCCCTGAAACTTATTGGTCAGCCCTCATATAAGATAATTTGTAATTTTTGTATGTAGAAAGTTCTGCCCTATAAGATAATTTGTTGTTATCTGTATAGTTAACAAAGTATCTATTGTTTATGTACACTATGTATATCAAGGATATTTATGAAAAGTTGACAATGGTCATTGTGTGCTAAAATAAAGCTATATTGTTTACCTTGGAAACCAACATTTGTATATATTTATCTGCAATTTTAATTTTTTTTGTTTTTAAATAACTGAAATCTGTCCAATTTGTGTCTTTAAATAGTTTTTGCCTGCACAGCAAAATTGAACAAATTAAATTGATGTTTTACAAGAAAAATGCTCATGTGAAATGAGAAATTAATATTGAATTTGCATGTAGTATATTGAAAATGTATTGACTAATCTACATTCATGCATTCATAATTCATTTTGTTTAGGAATTTATCAGTTTGTACAAAATTCTGCTACCAAGGAAAAAGCAGCATACCAAAGAAGACATCAGAAATTTTTTAAGATCAATGGGTCTACAGGAGGAAAATTATCAGATTGGCATACACAAGGTAGGTTTTATTCTGGAAATTTTCTTATTTGGATGAAGTTAGTATTAACAAGATAGGAGATAATTTTCTCATATTTGTATGAATTTAGTATTAGCAAGATAGGGAGACTATACATCTTCCTCAGAATTTTAATTTCATTGTTTTTTTATAATTGAGATAATGACTGTTCATGTTTCATCAAAAGATATAGACAGTAAGTTGAATGTATTTGAAATTAGATTTCTGCATAAATTAATGAACATAAAATAGGAAGAATTCAGAAGAAGTGATGAAGTCAGAGAAATGTCTTGTCAACCACTAGTAACAACTGTTGTAAGAAGGAGAAGATGGAGATATGTTGGGCATGCCTTGAGAAGAAATAATGAATTACAGGCATTGAAATGGGAGGCAAAGGGTTCAAGAAAGGAGGATGCCTAGGGAACACCAGAATGAACTATGCGGTGAGAGGCAAGAAATAATAGACTCAATTTCATGGAAGAGATTGAGTGAGTTGCAGAGGACAGAACGGAATGGAGAAATTACTTGCCGACCCTAGATGAGAGGAATATATACATTTCATCTATCATTGAATGCCATTACAGATTATAGGTTTGACATCAAGAAAAGTTACAGAGATGAGTGCATCAATAAATATATTTTAATGAACTTCCTTAATTGCAGGAAACATTTGTTGAAATGACTTGACTAATAATGGCACACTCTGTTGGGGTGCTAATGTGGTTAGATTTGATAGAATTTATTCTACTCTTTGCAAGGTGTAATCACTTTCCTGACAAGGCCGGAGTTAAACTCAGGTGTTCCATCATTTTTTCAGTATTTTTAACTTCTAAGAGCTTTATGTACCAGCCCAACATTTGTTTCCCTATTATATAATTATAAACAAGATATCGATCAAAGTTTCGACAGAAGTTTTTACAAAATTCTTGTATGCCATCTAACCATCTTCTTTATGGTCTTCCTCTTGCCTTCTTTCCTGATGTTCTGTTGTAGAAGATTGTATACAGTGGAATTTGGTTGCATTCTTATTGAGTGGCAGAACCACTTCATTCTTTTTTTTTTCAATGTAATTCAAACAAGGTTCTGTTGATACCTTATGTAGTTATTTTTTGTGACTGCTTTACTCACTGTCCATGTTTGGCTCTGTTAACACAACAGAGTAGTTAAAACAGTGTACTGACATGTTACAATTTAATCTACAGATATTCTTGAGAGAATCTGAAAAATTGCGCCTAGATGAAGCCTTGCATTCTGCTATCATGAAAAGAGTGACGATGATACAGAGATGGGTCAAGATGTGTTTGGAGCAGCGGGCTTTCATACGTCTCAGGAGTCTACTGTTCTTATACAGGTATTATAAGCATTTATTTGTCCATGTCAGGATTTCATACATATAGTCTGCCTGCCCAGTGTGTTCGTAGCACGCTGGACAACGGTGACAAGCCCCTGTGAGTGCGGTTCACTTCTGTGGGCTGGCAGAAAAACCACAGGTTCTCCAGATTTACAGTGTTCATGGCACTGAACCGAAGGGTTGCAATGTCTATGGCACCGAGCTGAAAGCTTGTGTGCTTCTGGATCTTAAAAAAAATATAAAAAAAAAAAAATGTTCATACATATCAGATATTTGAGCATATTCCAATAACTTTTGTATGTAACACTTTGATCACTCCTTTTAAAATACTATCTTCCTTGTTTGTTTTTTTATTTCCTATGTTCTTGATCATATTTTCACATGTATTATCATCAACCCTTTAGATAATGCAAGGTATGATAATGTTGTTAAATCATATGGGTCTGTGCATCGTAGTGAGAAATCAGGTTTTCTACCTAGTACACCCGATATGGTTGTCGTAAAGAGTTTGCAGAAATGTGTTTGTTTTACAAGAATGTTGAGAGTTTCATACACCCTTAAAAAAATGGTCTTAAGCCAATGGATTGACTTCAATGCACCGGGTTTTATCCCATAAAATGGCTTGGTCCTTCTCCGACAGAAATAGCACGCCTCCTGCTAAGAGTATTGCACAAAGCACAAACTCCATATCTCCTGCAACAATCTTAATGGTCTCTGACAAAAATGCACTCATGAACAGAAAGGTACGGTCTGGTTTCGAACCCACAACGTTAGGAATGCAAGGCAAAGGTTTAAGAGTGACTTAGCCACAGAGACCCCCAAACAAACACTCTAAAAAGGCCAACATTGTTGATACTCTTACAAAATGTAATTGTGTAAAGGTAGCTTATTGTCAATATCAGAAGGAAGTAATCCTCATTTATCATGAGAACAGGAGGTTTATAACACATTGTGATACCATAATCAATGAAGGATGAGACAGGAACATTTGGAACAACCTGACACCATGACACAGAAAATAGTCAAGGGGAGATCCTTAATCACAGACATCAGCCTTCATGTCACATGATAATGATGTTGAGTTATGCAAGATGGATACTGCTTATATTATGTTTCATTTTTATTATGTTGTCTAAAGTAGTGTTTCCCAAACTGGGGTCCACTGGGAGTCACTCACAGGGGGTTTCTCAAGGGTACTGGAAAAAGTTACTAATTTGATCTATGATGATATATCAAACCAAATAATACATTTTTAAAATGTATAAAAACAGTGGTAAACTAGTTCCTCTGCAAAATCAAAGGACCCAGACCAGACCAAGTCTAAACGTCTGACAGAACAAAATGAAAGATCAGTTGAAGTTTCACGCAGTCTGAGAAATTGGAACCAGCTTGAGTGTTGGTGTGATGTAATAATAACTCCATCGCTAGAAGATTTTCATATATAGAAACTTTGGGGTTCCGCGGTAGCAAAATGTTTTCTGCGACAATGCAAAGTTTGGGAACAGCTGGTCTAAAGCATGTACAAGACTTGTCGTACTTCTCAAACATTAACTTTACCGTTAGAAATTAGCATAAAAAATAACAATGATTGATTGCTCATTTTTTCAGAAACACATACGAAGATTCTTGGCTCAACGTGACTTCCACGAGTCTCTGCTTTATCAGATACACAGCGCTGCAGCTGTCATGATTCAGACTCATATACGAAGCTATCTGATTCGTCGACTCTTCTTAGCACGGAGATCAGCCATTGTTTACATACAATCTTATATTCAAGCTGTACTCATGAGAAGAAGGTACACATACTGCTTGTATAATGTTTATCAATAACAAATTTTAACTGTTTTATGAAGTATAGTTGTCTTTCCTCTTGGCCTGTGGCGCTGATAGGTACAGGTCATAGCTTCATTGCCTCTTCGTGCTATCTGTTAGGTCTTTAATGTTTACAGCCATGTTGACATCTCTGGTGATAGGTTCTATGAAGAGTCTCTCTGTCTTCATTGTTTTCTTTTTCCTCTGTTTATAAAAGAAGTATAGTAAATGTTAATATTTTCATCAAAGGGCTGTTACAGATAGCTATTATTTTGTTATCGAAATATAGTAACAGATATTTCATCAAAGGTACATTAACAATTTGAAGAGAAATGTAAAATTATTACATCACTGTAATCTATATGAAAATCTGGCATATCCCAAGGCGTAGCATCAACCATGTAACAGTCGTTGATTTTCTAGGCACCACTTATATATTAAGTAGTTTGCCATTGCTTTCTGAACGGTGAGGTCTATTTTACCTTTTTGTAAAAATCCCACAGAAATGAATTTGCTTCCAAACTTGCCCACCTTGGGGTTTGAACCAGGTACGCTTGGGTCTGTGATCGAGCTCACTACCGCTTGAGCTACAGACGCTGACGTAATCTGTATACAACCTTCAAAGACCTGATCAAGACATTTGACAAAGTCGATGTAGATGGGGTGTTTCTGTGGCATAGAGGTTAGACGCTCATCTCTTGTTCCAAAGGCACTCAGTTCACTACCTCATAGAGCGATCTAGATATTTTATCACAGATCCCTGATCTTATTGTAGAGGAGATCAAGTTCCTAGTCCTATAGGAGATGGACGATAAAATGTAGGTCCTGTGAGCACGTAAAAGAACCCTTAGCAGTTCAAAATAGAGAAGAGCAGGCTGGAAAGCCGCTGCCCTGGCAAAGTTCATTAGAAAGACTAAAAATAACATTCCTGCAAATATTTTGCCATCTTCTAAATTACATTGGGGCCCTTGCCGGTGCTATAGAGTTTGTGCACTGCCGCTGAGATCTTGCTGTGTAAGAAAGAGATTGTAGCACACATGATTACATTGGGGACCTCGTCAGTGCTATAGAGTTTGTGCACTGCAGCTGAGATCTTGCTGTGTAAGAAAGAGATTGTAGCACACATGATTACATTGGAGCCCTCGCCGGTGCTATAGAGTTTGTGCACTGCCGCTGAGATCTTGCTGTGTAAGAAAGAGATTGTAGCACACATGATTACATTGGGGCCCTCGCCGGTGCTATAGAGTTTATGCACTGCCGCTGAGATCTTGCTGTTTAAGAAAGAGATTGTAGCACACATGATTACATTGGGGACCTCGTCAGTGCTATAGAGTTTGTGCACTGCCGCTGAGATCTTGCTGTGTAAGAAAGAGATTGTAGCACACATGATTACATTGGGGACCTCGTCTGTGCTATAGAGTTTGTGCACTGCCGCTGAGATCTTGCTGTGTAAGAAAGAGATTGTAGCACACATGATTACATTGGGGACCTCGTCGGTGCTATAGAGTTTGTGCACTGTCGCTGAGATCTTGCTGTGTAAGAAAGAGATTGTAGCACACATGATTACATTGGGGACCTCGTCGGTGCTATAGAGTTTGTACACTGCCGCTGAGATCTTGCTGTGTAAGAAAGAGATTGTAGCACACATGATTACATTGGGGACCTCGTCGGTGCTATAGAGTTTGTGCACTGCAGCTGAGATCTTGCTGTGTAAGAAAGAGATTGTAGCACACATGATTACATTGGAGCCTAGCACGTGCTATAGAGTTTGTGCACTGCCGCTGAGATCTTGCGTAAGAAAGAGATTCTAGCACACATGATTACATTGGGGCCCTTGCCGGTGCTATAGAGTTTGTGCACTGCCGCTGAGATCTTGCTGTGTAAGAAAGAGATTGTAGCACACATGATTACATTGGGGACCTCGTCGGTGCTATAGAGTTTGTACACTGTCACTGAGATCTTGCTGTGTAAGAAAGAGATTGTAGCACACATGATTACATTGGGGACCTCGTCTGTGCTATAGAGTTTGTGCACTGCCGCTGAGATCTTGCTGTGTAAGAAAGAGATTGTAGCACACATGATTACATTGGGACCCTCGGTGCTATAGAGTTTGTGCACTGCCCGAGTCGCTTAAGAAGATTGTGCAATTAAATGGGACGTCTGTGCTAATTGTGCACTGCCTGAGATCTTGCTGTGTAAGAAAGAGATTGTAGCACTGATTACATGGGACCTCTAGAGTTATGGCTGGATGCTGGTGAAGGATGCACATGATACATTGGGACTCGGTGCTATAGAGTTTGTGCACTGTCGCTGAGATCTTGCTGTGTAAGAAAGAGATTGTAGCACACATGATTACATTGGGACCGGTAGAGTTGTGACTGTGGATCTTGCTGTAGAAGGTGTAGCACGATTACTGGACTCGGTGCTATAGAGTTTGTGCACTGCCGCTGAGATCTTGCTGTGTAAGAAAGAGATTGTAGCACCCATGATTACATTGGGGACCTCGTCGGTGCTATAGAGTTTGTGCACTGCAGCTGAGATCTTGCTGTGTAAGAAAGAGATTGTAGCACACATGATTACATTGGGGCCCTCGCCGGTGCTATAGAGTTTGTGCACTGCAGCTGAGATCTTGCTGTGTAAGAAAGAGATTTTTAGCACACGTGATTACCCACCGAAGTGTAATTATGATGGTCCTATGAATCATTCAATCAGTGTAGATGGTCTCATATAAATCATGGATTATCTTGACTGTTACATTAAATTAATTGCAGCCTGTCAGTCCCATGTTGACATTATGGTTCATGTACTAACTGATGGAAGTTCTTCAGAAGTCTGTCCTGTCAAACAGGGATGTATACTTGTTGCAGCGACCTTTAGCACTATGTTTGTTGCCATGCTTTTTGGATTACTTCTTGGGATGTTATAATGGGATACATTTGTAATACAGAACATACAGTAGACTATTGAATTCCAGACATTTACAATGATTCACCAGGGTGAAGGAAACAACTGTCCTGAATATTCTTCCTATATTCAGGACTGTGCCCTCAATATCAATTCTGAGAAGGATTGACAGACCATCATGAAGAGGTTTTTCTGTGGCATGCAACAGTTGTGGATATACTATCAATAACAGTAAACCAAAGTCACATGACAACCTGCCTTTCATGTGGTTGGCTTAGTTATATGTGGATGTGTGTTGGTTGAATTTGCTGTGTGGAATGTGTGTGTATGTTGGTTAACATAGTGTGTTGGTGCATGTGTGTTTTTATAGTTGTGTGATTGTAATAAGTGTGTATGTATTTGTTGACTTGGTTTTGTTTTGGAACTGTGTTTATCATTCTTCTTTCTACTTTTCTCTAATCCTGTATTGCCTCACAGTGTCAGGATAGGAAGAGAATTCTAGAACAGGTTTTTGTGTGCACATCATAAACAGTGTCATTCATCGCCTCTGTTAGCTCTGAGGCTCACTTTTTGCTTGGATGGCTTTTTGTTTTGTATCCACTGTATCGGAGTAACATTGCTCTTTGAGGTGCACTGTCTGTTGATAATCTGCTTATGTGGCCGAACCATTTAATTTGTTGTTTCTTAGTACTGATGTTGTCCCCACTTTTCTCCTGATGGCTTCAATTCTAAACTGATTTCTTCTTGTGTTTACAGTCTTGTTTACTACCAAATTTATATAAAAGCTGTTTTGATTTGAGATAAGAGATTACTGTTTAGTTTATCTGTAGTGTCTGAACTAACAGTGTGTCTATTTTTCAGGTTCTTTGAACTACGAGAAGATTATTATGCAATGTTGGCTAAAGAGGCAGAAGATAAGAGGGAACAGGAGAGACTGGAGAAGGAAAGACAGCAGTGGAAGAAAGAACAAGAGACTGAACGGTTGAGATTAGAAGCAGAGAAAATTAAAAAGAGGAACTGCAAAGAAGAGACAAACTTGTTAGGTATGTCCATTACTTATATTAGTAATTAATAGCAACTGTATTTTTTGTCACTATCAGTTTTCATGATGACTATTTCAATCTACAAGTAAGCAGACTAAAGTGGGGAATATGAATTTGACATTAATATTGAGAAAACAAAATTTATAACAATGAGGAAGACAGGATAAACCAATATTAAATATATCAGTATATATAAAAAAAAGGTTTCTTATATCTTGGACATACAATAACATAGGATGGAAGACAGATGGGAAGATGAGATCAGGAAAGAAAAAATGAGGTGGTTAAAACTGTATTCAATAAATACTATGAGACAGATATTAACTGGTTTGCTACAGTCTTGTTTCACATACACACAAACACACCCTCTTGCTCTAGTTCTGGCTTCCTCTCTCTCTCTCTCTCTCTCTCTCTCTTCTATTTCATTTATTCTTTCTTTCATATGCCTCTCTCTCTTTCTCTCTCTTCTCTTTTTCTCTCTCTCTCTCTCTCTCCTATTTTATTCAAGCTTTGTTTTCTTTGATTTACTTGTCCACTGTTGTATGTCATTAGTTCTATGACACACCCAGTCTTATTTTCCTATGTGAGTTCCAATCAAACTTATATGATTATTTAATTGAGTTGTTTCATGACAATGTGTTCTGTTTCTCTGTATTTTTCTGTAATCCCAAACTATTTGTATATTACTGTCTCTTTACTGTATGGACAGGCATGATAGAGATCAGTCCCTGCTAGTAGAAAGAATAGAGTCAGATCATCGACGAGCAAGAAAAGAAGAACTTCAGTCTACTGCAAGTGATGAGGGAGTTTTGGTGAAAGCCTCAAGTACAGAGGAGCTTGAAGAGAAAGATTATTGTCCACCCAGAAGGAGAGATTCAGAAGAGTATGTCTTTCATTAGTATATCATAGTATTTGATAATGTATGTATATTTATTGTATACCTATCAATTTAATATTATTTTTAATAATTCAGTTTAAAAAAGAGCCTATAGCCGAAGGATTGACTTTATTGTGCCAACTTTTACCCAATATGTCGTTCTCCTCAGAAATGGCACACCACCTGCTGAGAGTATTGCACAAAGCATGAACTCTGTAGCTCCGGCAACATTCCTGTCTCTGGAAAAAATGCACTTGTTAGCAGGATGTCGCCGCCCAGATTCGATCCCATGACTTTCAGAATGCACGGTAGCCATAGAAACCCTCAGTAAAAATAAAGTAATGACTATTTATAGTGACTATTTTGCATATGTGTTAGTCATTTCAAAATTATGCAAGTCTCGGTGTTCATCTCGCCCGAGTGGTTACCGGGGCCCAAATTGGGGTGTAAAGAATAGACCACTGTTACCTGCCACGCATGTCATAAGAGACGACGACTAAGGAGGTTTGGCTGAAATCAGATGCATGTGTCCTAAATGTGTAGAAGTCTATGCGTTTAGGGGCCTACTAAACCAATGTGCAACGTATACACGTTTTTGGCAAAGATCAAACATATCACAAAAAGTGATTAAAATTGGTCGTAAGAACGAACGTAAAGAAGAAGTGTTCATCTATAAAAAAAATATATATAATATATATAAAATGTTAAATAAGTTTCACTACTCTACCTACATTATTTATCCCAATATATATATATATATATATATTGGGATAAATAATGTAGGTAGGGTAGTGAAACTTATTTAACATTTTTCAAAATAAGATTACCTTCATAACAGAATCACTTGAATCAAAATCAACAATTTATAATAGAAAAGAATGACATCGCAAGTAAACAATATTTGTAATTTTTGCCATTACTTCATAGTTTTACTGCAGCATTCCCCTTATATCGATAATACTATTGTACGTACTTTACAAAGTTGTCTGTCACCATAACTTCAGTTGTACACACAAACATCTCTAAGTATCAAGTAGACTGTCTTCATTGTATTTTAAAAATTAATTTCTGAACAGTTTGCTATTTAATTACATAATACTTATCTGTATTTCTTCACGACTGTCTATTGGATGAAGACACTAAAATAGATGTTGAATCAGTCCAGCAATTTAAGGAGTTTGGAGTTACCTGTTGTACAAGTAGAACTGGATGTCTGAGGGACAGAGTGAGGAGTGTGATTAACCAGAGAGCCACAGGATCCATTAGTATGCATACCCTTTGACATCTATTGGGAAAGACTGAGCACCAGTGGGTCTGCCTGGAGTGCAAGGACGTTGGTTCTTCTTCTTCTTTTGTCGTCACACTGCTACTGGGTTGTTGCCCAGTGTCGTGGTTTTCTGTTTTTGTCTTGCTCTGTTCTGGTGGCTTGTGTGATTGTTATCTATGCTCTTTCACAGGATTCTGCTACGCAATCTAACCATCTTTTCTGTGGTCTTCTTCTTGCAGTAACCAATAACCAACAATTTTAAGTGAAATAAAACTGAGTTTAGATAGATCTCAAGTACTTGATGTGTGTACAGAAAATTTCACAGTGCTGAATTGACCACATCTAGAGACATACAATGCTGTAGAATAAAAGGGGTAACCACCACTACAATCCCATATCATGAATATTTTAATAACTGTTACAGAAGCAGTGGTATTATGGATGGATCAGATACTGAGTTAACTTCTGTTGACAAGATGTCCAGGTCTGCTTTTGAAACACCACCTCCGACACCACCCAGCCACAGGTTGGTAGTTGTGAATAACAAATTGTGTTTTTGGATAACTGATGTTTTATTAAATTGTTACTGCATATCAGGATTTTTGCGAGTTTAATAAACAGAAGAACCTGTTTTGATATTATCAAGAGGAATATTGAAGAATTTAGTGTTAGACCTGTAGTTTGTCTTTGACAAATGAAATACGATGGGTCAACTTCACTCCTGCTGCCTTTACTTTCCCAATGTTTATCTCATACCCAATTGAAACTGGGTTGACCTGAGAGCCATATGGTTTTAAGAATTACAGGGGAACATACTGCTTACTAAGCCATATGGTTTAGGGTTAGAACATCAATTGATAATGTCACAATGCTGCAACTGATGAAAATTTTGAATCAGATATTACACAATTAGGACAGGGCCCATGCCAGATCAGAAAAGTAGTTAAACCAGCATATCACTGCCACCTTCAACATTTATTTGCTTGAACATCTGCTTGGGAGGACTCAGTACTTACCTAAGGATATTATCAGAGTAGCATGAGATTTGTTCAGTTAACCAATATGGCATGCTTCAAAGGATCATCATCAAATAGCTTGTCCTGAGCAGAACTTTGATACCCTAACAGTCCTTTGAATTTTCTCTCTCTCTTAGGCCAGTTGTTTCGCCTCTGTAGCCATCATGCTCAAATCATCAGCGACATCCTGAATCCATCGTCTCCGTGGTCTTCTCTTCACATAGATGCCTCCTTCCATAATGGTCTCCAACCCTTCATGCCTCTTTATATGTTCAAATTACTTCAATTTTTTAATTCTTATTTGTAGCATCTGCCAGTTTTCTTTAGAGTTCTTTCTTTCTAGATTTATTTGTTCTCTTTTCTGTCCATGATATATGAAGGATTCTTCAAAGGATGCAGTGTTCATATTGTTTCTCTCCAATCTGGGCTATATGTATTCCATCAATAGCTTCATATTCAGATATAGTTGTTGGCTTATGACATCCTAGTGTACTTGACCATTATGTTGAACATTAGAAATCTAAGATATAAATGGATACCAATTTCTGTACACATTGAGCAAAACACAATTCTACCATTTTCTTTTCTCATCTTATTGGGGATAGCCAGATCTCATTATTATTTCATTTCTTTTAGAAATTCACATTTTATTAAAAAAATTGTTATATCAATTATGTTTTAATAATATTTCTAGAATTCAAGAGATTGCTAAAACATTCCAGAAGATATCAGATGAGGTAAGAGAAAACATTTTGATATATACCTGCTTTGTTATCTACCTGTTTCTCAGACTGTTTCATCTATTTGAAATCAGTCATGCATGATATGAACATATAGATTTGTTTATCTGTAATTGACATATATCTATGTGATTGTTTAGTTTGTTTAGTGTGAATATATATATATATATATAAATATTAGTTATATATACATATTCCATTTGTGATATATTTTCATATTTTATTCTATTATCCTTTGTAGAACATTGCTCTAATAACAAACTGCCTGAAAGATGTGACTTCTTCTCAGTTTTTCAATCTCCTCCACCTTCATATTGAAGGTTTCTTACTGTCTTTTTTGTCAACATCATTTTGGTAAACTCTTTCTTCTTTTCCATTATTGATCTCTTTAACTCTTTCCACGCTTTAACTCTTTCCACGCCCATTTATTTTCTCAATTTTTAAGCAGTTAATTCAAGGGAAGTAAAAAAAAAAAAAAATTTTTAATTACGATCCCAACTACTCGTCAATAAATAAACATATATATATTATTATATACTAAATGAAGAAAACTGGGCAACCCATTAGAATAACAAGGTGGAAAAGTAGTATAAGTAAACCAGTAGAAGTAAAACTAAAAAGACTTCTTATAAGGGAAGCAACTCTATGGCGCAGTGTGCGGCTTAAAGCGTCAACGGACTTCCGCCATGGCGCAGTGTGCGGCTTAAAGCGTGGAAAGAGTTAAGCGCACACTGCGCCACGGCGAAGTCCGTTGACGCTTTGCCGCACATGCGCCATAGAGTTGCTTCCTTATAAGAAGTCTTTCTAGTTTTACTTCTACTGGTTTATTATACTACTTTTCCACCTTGTTATTCTATTGGTGCCCAGTTTTCTTCAATTTAGTATATAATAATATATATATGTTTATTTATTGACAGTAGTTGGGATCAGAATTTAAAATTTTTTACTTCCTGAATTAACTGCTTAAAATTGAAAAATAAATGGGGAAAGAGTTAAACCACTGTAACTTTTAATGTGACCAAAATATTTCAGCTTCCAAGACCTGATTTGGTTTGAGTTAATGTTTAGTCATGATAATTTTCAACAATTTATATATATATATAATTTCACAGTCGCTTGAACTACTATATAATATAGAACATATTAGCAGTTTATCTGTACTTATTTGAAAGATAACCATGTTATGTTTTGCATGATTATTGACGGCTTATTAATTTTGTTTATCAAAACACTATCAGCACCTAACTGAACTTTTTCACTCCCCCACTTGAGTTGAAGGTTGCACTTCACATTGTTGCCCATATCCCTCACCAAGAGGACATGTCTTCTGCGTTTTTATGAAAAGCCTTGGAGACATCCACTAAAAGTGAGAGAGAAAGAAGAGTGAAAACTCATTTTCTTGGGGATATGAACAACATTAACACTCCCATTTCTTTCTCTGATTCTCTCTTTATCTTAACAACTTAACAAAATGAAAACAAATGTAGTGTCTTCTTATTTTTATATAGCATAACTAATATCCAACTAGATGTGATAAATTATGTATAACCAACAACTAATAGAATTAACAAAACTAAAATGAGATCTGTATGAACTTTGTTTTGTTATTTCATAACTAAACTCTCTACAAATATTATTCAGTATATATATATATATATATATATATATATATATATATATATATATATATATATATATATGGAACTGCAGTATATTTATATGGAATACAAATATTATTGCTGCTTGGTCTTAAAATTGTTGATAAATTCGTCTTCATTGAAAGTCATTTGTTGTGTCTTAAGGGCTTAGTGGTTAAGCCTTTGTCTTGTGTTCCGAAGGTCGTGGGTTCAAATCCAGATCGAAACACTCTGTTCACCAGCGCATTTTTTCCAGAGACTCCTAGGATTCTATTGTAGGAACTACAGATTTCTTGCTTTGTGCAGTACTCTCGGCAGGTGACATGCCATTTCTGTGGAGGCAGACTAAGCCATAGGGGGTAAAAAACCCAGTGAAGTGAAGTCAGTCCTTCAGCTTTGTTGTGTCTAGCTGTTGAGAGAACACATATCATGTATACTCATGCATATACTGACTTGGATTAAAGCTGACATCAAATTTGTTAGTTATTTCTCTTTGTACCTGGTGGTACATGAGACTTCCACAGACTCTCCATGTTCTCCTGTCTTTTCAGCCAGCATTCAGTGCGGTGCTCAAAGTCATAGATACTCTGTCCAACTTTTCTTCCATCGTGTGTCTCTTGGTCACTTCAAGATTTGCTTGGCCTTTCTTTTTTTCTTTCTATTTTTCTCTCTGGCGTACAAATAAACTTTGGGCATGAATATGTCATGGTGTATTGTTAACCATACAAACAACAAAAATAGTAATAATATTTTTTATCGGCCCCTACCAGGCAGTACTGCTTTGGGTGGACCTAGATTAAGCATGAGTAAGCTCAGGGTGTCTTATCCTATCAAAGAGATCTGCTCTAAGCTTGTTTATTGTGTATAAGAGTGTGTCATTTATCTATACCTTCTGGTCGAGATCAAACATTGGTAACCTCACTTTGTTCTTATTTTTTCAATTTATTTGTTATTAAGATTGAATAAAAAACGTATCTAATCGTAAATTGTTTTATTAATGTTTCAATACAAGTAAGATTTGTAAAAGTCTTTAGACTCATTATGTTGCTCTTCTGCACAGAGATATTTATTTTTATATTTATTTTTTACAATTTTCTTAAAACTTTTATTATTATTATTAACATTTTTGTCAATTTGTTTTTAAAGGCAGAGAAGTGGTCCAGTTATTAATTTCTTCTGCTTCCTCTAACGCTTCATATCAACCACTTGTTAACCACTGTTTGTGATTTGTATGTGATCCACGAATAAGAACAATTGTACATTGTTCCAGTTATGTGCCTACAAATAGGCCAGCACATCCGATTTCTTCGATGTTTTTTATTTACTAGGGTAGCTTCTCTAGGCCCCTACCTCAGTCGTCTCTTACAACATGGCTTGTAGGTCACAGTGTTACTATTCTTTGCTCCCCTTGTGAGCCCTGACAGCACACAGGCGAGTTAATAATTAAAAAAAATATGTACAACACAATCACATTTATTTTATCATTATCATTCCATTTTTGTAGTGGGAAAAATTGTGTTTATATGCATTGTTAGCATATATCATTTGTACATGGGTGTCAATTTATATACTGTAGAATTGAATTTACATGTTTCAAGAACAGCCATCTGATTTTATGATGATTTGTGATGTAGATGAACTCACAACTTTATAACTTATACATAATTATGATTGTCATATTGCAATTTTGATGGAGTTAACTAACCTGTGCTGCAGGTGAAAGGAAGGGACATCATTATCCACAGAGGCTCTCATCAAGCACTTCCACGGAAGCACCACAAAAGTGCAGCTCCTTTGGCTAAACAGGAGTCATTCTCTGATTTGGTGAGGCAGCTCATGCATATTCCTCCGGCAGCTCATCTGTGGCCTTTGTAGATGTGCAGTGCTGTACAGCTTTTGGTTGTTTGATATGCAAATTGTCTCATTAGCAGTTGCTGATCCTTCATCTTTTTAGTGATGCCTGAGGCACATGTTCTTCCCTATAAAACCCACTTTATTATTTCCACACATATATTAAAGCAGCTAGATTATTATTTTTATTTGTTTGAAAGTTTCTTGTTAAAGTACTTTGAAGTTTGATGTTTCTGCTAGTAAATTTCTACATATTCTATTTCTTTGTTACCATTATGTCATGATGATTTGTCCGATTAATCTTATGTAGAGATTGTGAGAAATAAATCAGGGAGAGTTGCCTGATTAATCTTATGTAGAGATTGTGAGAAATAAATCAGGGAGAGTTGCCTGATTAATCTTATGTAGAGATTGTGAGAAATAAATCAGGGAGAGTTGCCTGATTAATCTTATGTAGAGATTGTGAGAAATAAATCAGGGAGAGTTGTCTGATTAATCTTATGTAGAGATTGTGAGAAATAAATAAGGGAGAGTTGTCTGATTAATCTTATGTAGAGATTGTGAGAAATAAATCAGGGAGAGTTGTCTGATTAATCTTATGTAGAGACTGTGAGAAATAAATCAGGGAGAGTTGTCTGATTAATCTTATGTAGAGATTGTGAGAAATAAATCAGGAGAGTTGCTGATTAATCTTATGTAGAGATTGTGAGAAATAAATCAAGGAGGAGTTGTCTGATTAATCTTATGTAGAGATTGTGAGAAATAAATCATGAGTTGTCAGATTAATCTTATGAAGATATTGTGAGAAATAAATCATGAGTTGCCAGATTAATCTTATGAAGAGATTGTGAGAAATAAATCATGAGTTGTCATTTTAATTTTATGAAGAGATTGTGAGAAATAAATCATGAGTTGTCAGATTAATCTTATGTAGAGATTATGATAAATAAATCAAAACGAGTTGTCCGATTAATCTGTAGAAATTGTGATATATGGGACATAATAATTTCCTAGATAAATCTATGCTTGCCTGTATTGACCAGGCTGATAATACTTTTATTAATTGTGTTTCATTGCTTTTCCTTGCTTATAGTCTAGTTTAGTTTAGTTGCTTATACTGAACTTCCCCAGGCATAATTTTGTCTTGATTTACATTTATTATAATGCTTATACTCTGTACTTTCTTGCCATGAGTGCCTATCCTACTATTTTAACAGATTGCTACCAATTTTGTATTGCTGCACAATTTACTTTTTTTGTCATGGGTGTTTAAGTATTATTTTTAAAGATCAGAACTTACTAATAAGTAAAGACTTTTACAGTTCTTCAATTGATTGCACAAACATTATCAAAATGCCACAACTTCAGTAAGTCTCCTTGTGAGTAACCTGCACCAAAGCATTACTGTACTCTTTGTTAACTCTTACAATACGCATACTAAAACCGCCTTTTACGCATTTTTTTTGAGGAACAAATTTTAAGGCGAAGATGTCCTTACAAAATTTGTTATAACTTTCTTACTTCCAACAGCAGAGACAAACTGCATACACCAAAATGTGCGCAATTGAAAGATCTATTACAAACACCCATTTGCTATATTTGAATTTAAAAAATACACTTAAAGCATTAAAGTCCTCTACGATGTATTAACAACTGGTTAGAACCATATGGTCCGTGAAGTGGCGTTGTCGTAAAATGGGAACTAACTTTATGGTCTGTCAGGTGGCGTTTCGTATTCTAAGAGTTAATAAAACAAAATATGAGACCAAAAATATAGCACAGAATAACATTCCCTAAAAAGTTGTATTTATCCCAGTTTTATAGTAGCAGACTTAAGTAGTACAGGAATTTTATATATTTACTGGAGTTATATCGTCAATTTCTGGAATGATGGTAGCATAGATTACATAGCAGTATATTCCTTGGACAGTTGTATTTGTCCCTGTCATACCACTAAATGTCTTTTTTACCCTCAAATACATATTCTTTTGCAATATGCTAGAAGCTCTGCCTCTACACCATCACAAGTTTCTGCTTCACTCAGCCCCACACCGGTACTATTACTTCTGCTAATTCTATCATGCTTTTATTTTGTGCTACCCTAACATGAAATAAGATACAGAAATATACTAACAAAGTCATATGACCCCAAGAGTATCACATCCAAACCTTAGACATTCACCAACAGGTGTCTCTGATATATCTCTCCACCCCCTTCCTCTCCTTATCAGATGACTAGAAGTAATAATAAATGCAGAATTGTAAAAGAGAACAGGACACAAACTAATATAGTTTAATTTTATAGAAAGTATGAATGATTTTGACACACTTGGCCACATAAGCAGATTACCAACAGACAGTGTGCCTCAAAGAGCAATGTTACTCTGATACAGTGGATACATAGCAAAAGGCCTTACACAGTGAAAAACACTACCTATGAAGCACAGACAACAGCGCTGTCTTGAAATCTCTTCTTACCCTGATGCTGTGAGGCAAAACAGGATTAGAGAAAAGAAGAATACAGAAAGCAACTGCACAACATAACCAGTTACTTGAATGGATCTCATGTTGGAAAAAATAAGAATATGGAGGCCGAAGAATTCTGGATGAAATACACTTGTAGAGGAGTTTAGAAAGGTTGGAGTCTCATGGACAGAACTGAAAAAATAGCCAGGAATAGGACTCAGTTAAGAATGCCAGCTTTTTTGCCATATGTTCAACTGGTAACAAGATCTATCTCTCATCTCTCACTCTCTTTCATCTCTCTCTCTCTCTCTCTCTACTAGCCAGTTCTGTCCTTCATGCTTCTACTAGCCAGTGCTGTCCTTCGTGCTTAGAGCAGCAACAAATGCACGCCATTCTTCTCTGTTCTTGGCCGTCCTCTGTATTGCGTTTCAGCTGTGATTTATTTCTTACAGTTATTGTTCTACTGTTCTCCTCCATGTTGTTTTGGTTTTTCTACATTTTAGTTTACCCTCAGGTGTCTATCTCAGTGTTGTTTTTGGGACAGAGTTAGCCTTCATGCGTAGCACATGTCTGATCCATCTTTATCATCTGTTTTGTATGATGGTGCTCATTTTATCTTAATACTGGAAGCAGTTCTTAGTTAGAGATAGTATTTGGCCAGCACATGTGTAAGATCTTTTGCTGACAAGTTGTATGAAAGGTGGAGAGTTTATACATATCTTGTTCTGTAATGTTTCGGTATTCTGATCTGTGTAGTAATGTTGATAGTACACAGCAGCGGTATGTATTATCTTGGTTCGGATGCTGTATTGGGTTGATTTCCAGACCGTCTGAAGGGTCATGAATGCACTTCATCAGTCTGCTTTTAATGTCAGATCCAGCTCCTCCTTCATGGCTAGTAATACTTCCAAGATAAGTGACAACAGTTGTATTTGGAAGAATTTCATCTTCTAGCTTGACTTGCTGGGGTGACGATGTAATTACTAGCATTTTTGTGTTGTTTCTGGTATTTTGCTTTTAATCTTTCAGACTTTGCTTCTAAAAGTTTCTTCTTCAGCATTCTTCTATTGTCTATTATTTTCTATTGTTGCAGGGGTCATTCATTCTTTTCTTTTTCTGAGACAGTAACCTAATCAAGTTTCATCTTGCTTTATATGGATGCTATGTTGTTCCATTTTTTGTTTATTTTGTCTTCTGGTTCATCCGTATTTTCATAACTTTCTAGGGTTTGTAATTTGTTCTTTATCTGCAGTATAAAATTATCCTTTACTTCAGTTTCTTTTAGTCTATCCACATGGAATCTCTTTTGAGAGCAAGATTGTTTAATATTGAATAAGAAATAGTAGACCCTAGTTAAAATTGTCACTGAATTATGGAAAATTATATCATAAGAAAAATACAATAGTAAGAATTGAGAAGAAACATTTTAGACATTCTGTTAATATTGTTTATTGGATTTTATGCTTCTGAATAATATCAAACCTTTTTTTTTAATTATCTTAATTTTTTTCTCATTCTTATTCCTCACTGCAAATACATTATTTTTTTCATTCCACTATTCTTGATGGCTTATTTTCAGTTTTTTTTTTTTTAAATTTGCAATCTTGTCAATTAATATATGTGTTGCCCACTTACTTACTGTCTACTTTGGTATTCTCCTGCTTCAACACTTCTCATTGGTCCAGTGCAAATATTTATATCACTTTCGTTACATTTTGTTTTACTTTCAAGTTTATAGATAGTATACAGTTATTGTAGTATATATGGCTAAAGAGAGATGTCTTGTATTTAAGTTATGCTGTGTGACTGAAATAGGATTTACAAAAGGAACTGTGGTCACCTGTTTTTTCAGTTTAGACCATCCACAAGAGGCAACGTTTGATTCTTTTGTCCTTAATATCGTTATTATTCTTGTGCAGTGGTTGTCTGTGAATCACAGTAACATGTATATATACTTTCATGTGGACGATAGCATGACAGGAACATAGTGACATATGTCTCATCTTCAAAATGGGAGTATCTGTAGAGCAGCCAAGGGCTATACACATGCCTTCATTCTGAACATGTTCTAGTCACTCACTCTGTGCCAATGATATTATGAGGATACTGTAATCCACCATTAACACATGACTAAGGAAAGTTGACTGGTTGTATTTGTGCTGTTCTGTGTTACTAAGGGAGAGGTTTAACTCACTTGCTTGATTTTTGTTTCTCTACTTCTTCATCTTCTTCCATCCAAAAACAAACTGTGCATATTGAGCATTTTTAATTTTAAAAGTTTATGTGGATTTTATTGAATTATATGTGATTATGTCTTGCACAGGTTGTTTGTAAATACATTAATTAGCTGGTTTATTGAGTAGTGTTTCTGTGTTTGTTGAGTTAGTTGTTTATTTTAAACTATGTAGTCAGTATAAGGTACAGTCTCAGTCTGTTTCACTGCTACAGTATGAATCATGTAGATATTATACAACCTCTAATTTGATATAATATTCATTTTATTTAGTTTTGAAGCAGTAGTAACAGATATAAACTTGAGAGATCAAATGTAGCTTGAGAACAGAAGTTTTAGACATTGTGATTCAATTAATGATTATGTATTGTACATGGTTTTAATAGTACACTTCTAATAGTTAAATTTACAAATATATGTTAGCTTGCATGCCATTATGCACAATTGTGCTTTGTAAGTCGCTGTATCAGAGGTGGGCATACTTTTCAGGGAGAAAACCAAATGTGGAATATTAATACACAAAGTAAGGTAGTTTTGCATTTTAAAAATGAAAAAAATATACCAAAGTTACTTTTCAACCAAAAGACTTTATTAAGCACATCTAAAAAAAAGGTATAAAACTGATAATTATTAAGCACATGATACAAGACAATACAGGATACAGAACAGAAAGAAAACCACATGATACAATCTTTGGTTGCCTAAAGACAAGATCATGGACATTTTTGTTTACTTTCTGATATTCTGATACACTATGGAAAATAACATGCACAGTAAATGAATAAGTATATCAAAAACAAATTCAGAGTTAACAAAAACATTTTTTTAAAACTGTTTATAGATGAAACAAAGTTATTAATTATACATAAAATGTTAAAAACAATTGTATTGATAACTTTAGTAAGCTAAAAACCAAGTTTCTACATACTGTATAATTTCATTACATTGAAAACCACACTATGTGAAGCAATGTCTACAAGGAGTTAAAATAGGTTTTATACTTCTAATGTAGTAATATATGTTTCTCATTGACCAGTTTACAACTAACTTTGTAGTTTGCCCACCTCTGGTACATAGTATGTTTATTAACAATGTATACTTGACTTGTGGTTGTATTTGTTTCTCTTGGATTGATTTACTACAAAATTTGGTACAGATGGGGTTTATGGATTGTAGTTTCCCCAAGGACGTCTCTGCTCTTGAGATATGGTTCTCAAGTCATGCTCCAAAAGTACTCTGTTCGTGCCAATGTAAATTTCTAGTGATCCCTGATTGTAGGACAGGTGATATGAAGCGCCTAGTTCTATCAGAGCCTAATGATAAAGCGTTGGTCCTGTTGTCAAACTGAGCACATAAATTAATAATTGGTAGTTGAAAATCAAGAACTGGTTGGAAAGTCTGTGCCTGGGAAAAGCTAATTAATACAATGAAAATATTTTTTGCAACTTTTTAACCATCCTCAAAATAACACCTATAATTCTTAATGGTGTTATGGAGTTTGTGCAATACTGCTGAGTTCTATCTATGTAAGAAAGAGATTGGAGCACACATGGTTATTCACTGAAGTACACTGATGATAGTCCAATCAATTAGTAAATCAGATTTTTCCATACTATATTTATTAACTTGAAAGTGGCAGTTGTTAGTGAACTCAATTCCGAGGCTAGTGGTCATGGTTGAATTCCACTGTTGGCGTTGAATTTCCTTCTGACTGTAATGGCTCTCATTTCAAACTTGCGTCAGTTGGGTACCAGTAAAAGTGCTGGGAAGTAAAAGGCTGCTGGTATGATGTTGACCACATCATCTATCATGTACCAACGACCGATGAAAAGTATGAGCCTAACACCGTATTATCCAATATACCTCCAGGTATAAAAAAGAGTTGCTTACTATATTTATTAACTATATATCCTTAAGTTGTGATTGTGTTTCGTGCTAGACAATGGTTAGAATAGATATATAAAGTAGAACAAATAAAGGAAACAAACATCTTCTATTCTCTTATCCTCAGGAATCATATCCAACATCACATGAACTCTCACAGTCATCAGATGTGATTGTCAGATCAGACCCAATTGAGATTCCACGATCAATACAACTGTCAGATGAGAAACAGAGAGAGATTGAATCAGTCTTATCACAGCATAAAGAGATGAGAAAGAAGGAAGACAGTGGAGATATGGATGAGCAAGCTAGTGGTCATCTTAGTCCACTACACAAAGCCAAGAGACATTGGAGAAATTGGGTTGGAGGTAAGAACATTTTTGTTCTTATTTTTTTGATTCTACAATTACACATATTTGTAGAATTTATTGTGGCATGGAAAAAATAAAATAGAATTGTTGAAAACATCTAATATATATGGCATCCCTTGACTGTTAAGTGTGCTCTGTATTTATTTAAACCTTCATTTTCGAAACTATCATGATGTCTAATGTTATATCTGAAATAATTGATATTTTTTCTGTAGAATTAGGTACAAAATAGTATCATGAGTTTACTTTGGAAAAAATAAGGAATCATTATTTTCAGAAAATCTCTGTAAGTAATGCTTCTCAAATTCACAATAATATTTCTGTTGTGAGTGTATGTTCACATTTTGTGGCACTCTCGCCCGTGTGTTGCTGGAGCCTGCATGGGGACCAAAGAATAGTAATACTGCAACCCTAACCATGTCATAAGAGGCGACTGAGGTAGGGGCCTAGGGAAGCTACCTAGTAAATAAAAGCATAGCAGAAATTGGATGGGCTGGCCTACTTATAGGCCCATAACTGGCACAACGTACAGTTGCTCTTTGGCACATATCATATACAAAAAAAGAGTGGTTAAAAATTGGTTGATATGGAGTGTTCGAAGAAAAAGAAGTGATTTTGTGGCATGTGCTCGTGTGTGAGAGATAGGGAGAGAGTCTGTGCACACATGTTATATAACATACTTGATATCCTACATATTCATCTGTTATGTATAAATCAGCATGTTTCTGTCTTGTTATAAAACATCTGAACTTTATATTCTCCATTCTTGTTTGAAATTTCAGTCAGACCTCCTTATGGTAACACTTCATTTTCTCATTTAATTTCAATTTTTTTGTTCCTTGTAGATTTATTTGCTACACCAGCAATATTTTATTACTGCATTTTATCCTCTTTTCTGTTTTGCTAATTGATTATTTCCTATTTTTTTTCCATTGTAAGCTTTTGTTTTATCAGTTGCTGAACATTGTTTTTATTTTGTTGCTTTATTTCACTTATGTTTTTTTCTATTTTTTATGTGCTGCTGTGGCATTGTTCATTGGTTTTTGTGTTGCTGTGTTTCTTTGTTGTTGCTTTAGCTACTTTATTCACAAATACTATTTTACTGCTGCAAGTAGGCATAGATCTTCTTCTACCAGTTCCATAACACTGAGTTGCTTCAAGAGAGTTTATTGAATTCTTATAATGTTTACTATTGTTGCCTCAAAATACTTTCATAGGCTAGTAGGAAGAATAAAGTGATCTGGTGACATATTTTATCTAATCCATTACTTCTAAACAAAAACTCTGTTAGCTGTTACTCATGAACGCTTAACACTTATTTTGTTTGTACATTTTGCTTATAAAGTAAATGAACTTTAAGCACTTAGTAGAGCTAATATTTTTTCACAGTGATTCTGTGTCTTAATTCCTTTGGTTGCTTCTTTCATTGTCCACACATTGTATTTGTATTGACATGTTGTCTGGCAACTCCTGTTATGCTTTAAGTTGTCTTATTATCATCATCATCATCACCATCATATAGCGTGTCCTGAACAGAACTTTGCACTCTAACAGTCCTTCGGAATTTCTCTCTCATAGGCCAGATGTGCCACCTCTGCAGCCATCATGCTCAAAATAACAGTTTCATTCTGAATCCATCTTCTCTGTGGGTTTCCTCTTTGCCAGAATGCCGCCTTTCACAATGGTCTTCTTCGTGTCTCTTTATATGTTCAAAATACTTTAATTTTCTCATTCTTACTTGTAATGGTAGCAAGATTTTTTTTTATTCTGAGGTTTTTTTTATGGATAGATTTATTTCTTCTCTTCTCTGTCCATGATTTATGGTGCCCTCTTCTGTAACACTTATTCAAAAGCACATATATGTTTTTCCACAGCCTTGTTAAATTGTCCATGCTTCACAGCAATATGTCTTATACATACATTATGTATCTGTCAGTAATCCTGCATAATTTTCACATGGTCAGATCAACTCTTTTAGTGCTCTATACAAAATTAGACTATCTATTCATACATTTCAAGACAAATGTCTACATTATTCCTTGATGCAGAATTTAAAGGTCACCACGCACTCTCTAACTCATGCATTCCATCAAGCCCAGGAAGATCATTTAAGTTTTTTTCACACAAAAGTGAGTACATGATTATCAAAGCATGAAACAGCAGCTATTTATAATTATGACCAGCACACCTGTGTCAGGTATTAAAGTACACTTACATGAGAACAAGATTACATTTGACTTCACAAAGAGCATGTCTTCATTCTGCATGTTCAGTTAGTTAACAGAACCGGTATCACTACACTTTGGGCAGACACATAGGTGCTTATTCTATCTCAGCAGATGCATGCTAATAGTTTTATTAGCCCATTGGTTATACACATATCTCATCTATCCTTGAGAGGAGTTTCAGGGATGTGAATCCCACTCGATGACCAGATTGAGAGAGATGGGTGTCAATATTGGTGTAGTCCGAAAAAAACAACATACCAAATATGCAAAGAGATTGATTAATCAACATCAACTGGTGTGTTGGGCTGCTGGATTTGTTGAGGAGAGATCGGAGCACCTGTGGACATGTCCAGAATGCTATGATGATAGTCTTCATATAACTGATAACTAATCTATCCTTGCAGAGGTCTTTGGTGACTCATGTATGTTTATTGCCATCACTATAGGTCTTACCATTTTTATTTGAACATGTAGAATTACATTGCACTTTAAAAAAATTTAGGGATGTTCTTCATGCAGCCTGTTTTGCTATATCATGTTTTATTATGTCATGAAATTGTGTCAACAAATTGTACATATTAGCATTTCACTTGTATTAATCCCCAAAGCAACTGTGTTGTCTGTAGTACACTTGAGGAGTGTTGAGGGAGTGTGTCTCTGGTATTGCAGATAATGATATTATGGCATCTGCGTATCACCACTACCATCTAGGGAATATTATGTACACTGATGGTTCTGTCAGATGTGGAACAAGATCAGTGTTGGCTTACTCAGCAAATAAAACCAAAAAACAGGAAGACAATTATCGATTGTGGCACCTTCAAAGCAACAACATCGAATTTGACTATTGTATAACAAAAAGTTGTCAGAAATAAGGTGCTTTTCTCATCCCACCTCTGACACAGACATTTCTAGTGTGTTCTGGTATCCTATATAGCTCTATCTGATAAAATAATACTTTTGATACTAAAGCTTTGTAATAGCTTCCAAGTTGATTCTGCAGACTGTTCACTGAATATCAAATTCTCTTCTTTGTTACTATAACTATGGGGGTCTTGATGTCTAAGTGGTCACACCCTCGTCTTGCGTTCTGAAGGTCAGGGGTTCAGATCTGGGCTGTATCGTTCTGTTCAAAAGGGAATTTTTTCCCCAGAGACTTCTAGAATTGTTGCAGGAGCTACAGATTTTGTGCTATTTGCAGTACTCTCTGCAGGTGGCGTGCCGTTTCTGCAGTGAAGGACTGAGAAATATAGGGTAAAACCCAGTGCAGTGAAGTAAATCCTTTGGTTTTAGAACATGTTAGATAACTCATAAATGTGGTGCTATGTCTGATACCATTCACATTGTTAGATAATTTCTCTGAACTGTTGATCATTCTGAGTCTTATTTTGGTACTCAGATATGACATAGCATAATAAAGTTGCAATATATCAAGGGTGCAAAATGGTGGATAAAGTAGTAACAAGATATGTTCTGTTCTGAAGTAACTGTCATTATTTCTTCTTAATATGCTGTCAGTTTCTACAAAACTTCTACACAACATCAATCTTTATGTACATTACCAAATTTTCTGTGTCAGCAGAACGCATATAAGATATTTGAATTTGAAATTTCAATGTAATTTATGTGCCACGTTTTAAACACAAAAATTGCGATGTTAGTATTTTGAAATGATCTGGTTGGTAGCCTTTTGAAACATTCTTATGTTTGCTTTGATGCTTCTAGTAGATATTTTGTTCACTCTTTATCTTGTGCAGCACCAGCAGCTTACATCAAATCACAGTGTTATTGTATAATAAAACATCACGCTGTAGCTTTGGTTTGATCACTGTAGTGTCATGATCTGTCATTATGTTGTTTAATTAGTAAATTAGTATAGATATAATCATTTTCAAAAAGTCGCCCGTGTGCTGCCGGGCCCACAAAGAATAGTACCACTATGACCTACAAGGCATGTCGTAAGAGGTGACTGATGTAAGAACTAGAGAAACTACCCTAGTAAATTAAAAGCATTACAGAAATAGGATGTGCTGGTCTACTTGTGGGTGCATAACTGGCACAGCGTACAATCGCTCTTAGGCTCAGATCACATACAAATTACACAGAATGGTTAACAAGTGGTTGATATGGAGCATTCGAAGAAGATTTTTAAAAGTTGCAAATATTCATCAAAAGATGCTTGCGCAGATTGCTCCATCTACGGTGGTATGACAGGACCACAAACAGGGAACTATGGGATAGAGTGGAACAACGGCAGGTGGAGCAAAATATATTGGGCAGAAGGTGGCGATGGATAAGACACACAATGAGCAGACACCCTGACAGCATCACAAGACAGGCCATTGATTGAACCTCCAGAGTAATAGAGGTAAGGGAAGACCCAGGGACACCTGGAAGTGGGAGTTGGAGATGGAATACAAGAAATTGGAGAGAGTGGAGAGATCTGGAAAAGCTGGCCTTGAATGGGAGTGCTTAGGCCTTGGTTGCAGACCTATGCTGCCTCCATAGGGGTGAACGTAGAAGAAGAAAATATTCATTTTTCAAAGATACTGAATTATTTTGCAGTGGATCAACAGTGATGGAGGTATTTTGTTTCTTGGTAATCATAACGTCCTACTAGGCCAAAGAATTATATTTTAAGCATCACATTGTTTATATATATATATGTAGTACATGTTCGTTGTTGATTGTGACTCTCAGTCAATGCTTTGAAAGATACAGAATGGCAGGTTGCTTCATGAATCGATGTTGTCTATAGAGGTTTCCAACCTGCAAGGACATGTAGATCTACTTTCCCTGGCATGCAGGTGTTCGCAGCAATGAGAGAGCAGACTTCATCGAAAGTATCAATTGTTGGAGAGTTTAGGATGGATAAGGGCAAATATTCTTCGGTCTCATTGCAACCTACTGTTGAATGAGGACACTAAAATTGACATCGATTCAATCCAGTGATTTAAGGAGTTTGAATTACATGTTGTATAAGTTGAGTTGTATGCTTGAGCAGCAGAGAGAGAGGAGTGTGTTTACCAGCGAGCCACAGGAACCATTAGTATGCATACCCTTTGACACCTGTTGGGAAGACTGAGCAGCTATGGGTCTACCGGGAGTGCTGTGACATCAGTTCAGTAACCAATAACCAAGTCAACACCCAAGTCATATATGAATGCATCAGTATGATACCTAAGTTAGTTTAATAGAAATAAATATGTTATTGATTATACCAGATGTAAGTAGAACAATGTATTCTCTAATTGTGCACTGTTGCTTTAATAAAGTCAAAGTAGTATGTTAATGAACATTACTGTGCTTTTGCTTATTATAGCTCATATTACTGCAGCAAAAATGTATATTTGCATTTCTGTTTGTATCATATCACTTCTATTCTTCTTATTTCACCTTGTACTAGCTTATCTGTGTCGATGTTTGAAGCATCGTATGAACTTTTAGTATGCAGACACCAAATCTTGTTTTTAAGTGATCGTTATTAGAATATAATTTTACCTCTTAAGTTGGCGAAGGGTCGCATGCAATGTGGGAGACACCAGTCAAATTGTAGAGGCAGGTCTTCGTGCAAAAATCAGTCAGAAGCGCCACACTAGGCATCATGGCTAATGCCTGAATTCACAGCGGGGAATGCAGAAGAAGAAGAATATAATTTCAGTATTATTCACTTTTAAAGGATTTTATTTTCATTTTTGTCCCAAGCCCACAGTAAAACCACGTTACTGTACATATATATAATGAATTAAGAGATTTCTGTTATCCATCTATTCGGTTATCCATCACAGCTCTAGTCCGGAAGGTTAACCAAAGTTTTACTGTAACTATTCTAGAATTCTATGCCAGAACTATAAAAACACAAACCTTAATAGGAGATTACATGCACCCAACAACATCTATTTCAAGTTAGTATGTAGGTTAGTTTATCATAGACATAAAGTAACATGTTTTAGAATAATTTTAGAATATTAACTTTTGAAATCAGAAACTAAACATATTTTCGTCAGTAGATCTGGCAACTAACAACATTGGTTCTATGTTGGTTTACTGTTTTTTTTTGGCATCCAGTGTAGTGCTCTTGTCTAGCAACAGCATATTTGATTTCATATTCTTGCAGTCTGTTTATGGTTGCAGATTCACCACCATTCCTTGAATTAATAATAATAATTCCTCTCGTACCGTTATCGTTACATAGGGCCTGCAAGTAATTTCTCCATACCGCCTATCCTGGGCAACTCGCTCAATCTCCTCCATGGAACTGAGACCGATATTTCCTGCCTCTCTCAGCAAAGTTCGTTTCAGGGTCTCCTTAGGTCGACCTCTCTTTCTTGAACCCTTTGCATCCCACTTCAATGCCTGCTTTGATATTCGTTGATCATTTCTCCTCAAGGTGTGCCCAACATATCTCCATCTTCTCTTTCTTATAACAGTTGTCACTAGTGGTTGACCAGACATGTCTCTGATTTCATCACTTCTCCTGAATTCGTTCCATTTTATATTCATTATTTTTCCTTGAATTAGATATGAATTATTTCCAGATTCCAAAAATTAGAATGACAAATAAATAATAATCTGATAATTGTTCCAGGCACCAAGAAGAAGAAGGATGACAGTGAAGAGGATTCTGAAGACTCAGTATCAATCCAGTCTAAACGTTCCATTGAAGCCAGTAAGAACTTTTTGTTTAAACAAAAATGTTTGAATATTTTTGTGTTATTGTTCCTAGAGTTTTGAAGTCAGAATAGATGATCTGTTAGGAAGTACTGTTTTAATTTTGTTAGTCTCAAAAGCTGGAGAATTGACTTCATTCTGCTGGGCTTTACCCTGTATCTCCTCTCTGCAGAAATGCTACTCTACCTGCCCAGAACATTGCACAAAGCTCAAACTCCGTGTAGCTCTGGCAACAATCCTAGGGGTATCTGGAAAAAATACACTTGTGAACAGAATGGCGCTGCCCGGATTTGAACCCACAACCTTCATAATGCAAGGCAAAGGCTTAGTCACAGAGATCCCCAGTTAGTCTATGACATCTTCACTTCTAATATCACTGTAGAAGTACTGTTTCAGTTTTGTTAGTCTACTCCATATTTTCTTATAAATGATTTGAGTGTCTTGTAGTTATTGAACCAACATCATAGCACTTTGAGCAGAAACATAAGTGCTCAGTCTTCCCCAGCAGATATCAAAGATTTCCGGTTATTTGAAATACTGTAAGAATCAATCAGTTAGCTATTTGTTACCAGTTAGCTATTTGTTATTTAATTAAAGTAATTCCTATCATATACGATTTTCTCTTGATTTGTATAAGACATAAGAGGAAATGAGATTATTCCAGGACACAGAACACTGCCTACACATGAACAACCTAGCTAAATAGAATTCTTATAGAAATAAGTATACCTCTGTTCATTATACTATCTCACAAGGGCTTGCAAGGGGAGCAAAGAATAGTACCACTGCGTTCTACAAGACATGTTGTAAGAGGCGACTGAGGTAGGGGCCTGGGGAAGCTACCCTAGTTAATAAAAAGTGTAGCAGAAATCAGATGTGCTAGCCTACTTGTTGACGCATAATTGGCACAACATACAATCGCTCTTGTGTTTAGACCACATACAAATCTCAAAGAGTGGTTTAACAAATGGAGCATTTGAAGAAGAAGAAGATTATACTATCTAATTAAGCAAGTAATAAGGTATGTCATTTCTGTATATTTACAAGTTTATAAAAAAACTGAACACAAATGGATAGAATTGATGTTTCTTCACTGGTGATGCCCACAGATTGACAGTTTCTTTCAGCTAGTGAATGTATCAGCAGCAGAGTGTTTACACAGTAGCTTCAGTGGTGGTTCCACATTTGTACACAACTCAGAAACTTTATGTTTTTATTTTCTGCTGGGTAGACTATGCTGAAATGAATATTGTACAGCAATGGGGATCAAATTCAGCTCATTGTCATTAAGATGTGCAGACTCTCCATTGTTTACAAGTATTTATGTAAAGCACTCAAATTATCGACTTGACTAAAACCACCAATACTAACACAAGACAACTAACGAAATATTAGAACAGGTGGTTATTCTGTGCTCAGAACAGCACACAGTCAACTCTGCAGTCACATGAATACAAAATTCAAGATTGACATTTCAGCCATGTGGACAACATAGCAGAGCACATACTTCAAGACTGCCTCGAGTATGATATGCTGAGGCAAATTTACTGGAAAGAAAGCTACACAGACCATTGTTGCGTTAACTACACAAGACAGTGAAGGTTATACAAGAGATACTATTGAGTGTATAGACAATGTGAACAAAAGGAAGAAAGGATAGCAGACAGGCCGGCTGGCTCTGCCACCATATAGAGAAATCAGCCAATGGATTGATCTGATATTTTGGACGCTCTCATAAAGTATGGCAGCAACAAGAACTTTTAGTTAAACCAGTCCTTATCAACTGCTAGATTGTAAGAGCTTTGATTGAAGATTGGAGTAGCCAGAAAAGAACAGCACAGTAGGTATATGAGTAGGCTCATCAATCAACATCAAACTCATATGGGCAGTAGCTGAAAGCTGTTAGAGATATTGCCAAGGAGATCTGAGCACCTATGGACATGTCCGGAGTGCAATGAAGATATTCTAAACTGAAACTGAATACTTGAGTATAATTTTTATTCACACAGTTTTGGAGGAGATATTTACTGATGTTTTTTTTTGGTGTCCTTTTAAAAAAAATGTAATAAATAAAATTGATTGCAAGAATTGTTTTAAATGATCTGATTGATGGTATATATATATTGTAACATACTTGTATATTCATTTTGTCTGTTTGGTTTCTGCATTACATCGTAGAGAGGAAAAAGTCAAAGCTTACATAGAACATGCGGGAAAGCCAAGAATAGAGTAGGACTATATTCTAAAAACTATTAGTTAAACATAGCATCTGTACTAAAGATTCACATTAGCTGACTTATATATATATATATTAATGATTAGTTTGTAATGTGTTACTTTGTTAAGATTTATATTAAAAATTCAGAAATATATTATATATTTTGTCACTCTCTTCAACAGTGGGAGTTGGTGTTCTTTCACAATGTCCACTATTCCCTGTTTCATTAGTCCCCAGTGACAAACCCATAGGGCTTGTGGGAGAGGAAGCCACTAAGTGGAACCATAGAAGGCCAAAGAAGAAACAGCGTATAGTAGATGATAAGAATGCCAGTGTCTCTCCTGGAAGAAATCAGTCGCAAAGCAACATGAAGGTAGCTAGATCTACAGAGTGGCAATATGCGGACAACATGGTCATTACTGATGTTACAGAGCTGGCTTTGTTGGATGAGTTTCTTTCACAGAAGGTAGGAACATTTAGATTATGTGGCTTGTGTATAAGCAATGCTCCTTTACTTGACATATAGCCATATGGCATATAGCCACCTTTGATTCAAATAACATTTGGTTAAAGTATTTAAAATTAAATACATCATTTTATAATATGAATTTTTTTGGGCATCATTCTGTGACCAGATTTTCCACACAAAAATGTAAGATATAATAACTCATTAATGCAATAGTACATTGGGTAAATGTGGAAACATCATCATCAAGGTGCGTATCCTTTATAGGACTTTCTCTCTTTGCAGCACATCTGAAATTCACTCTGTCTCTAGTTAGTTCATCCACTTCATTGATGGTCATATTCATGGTTTCTTTAATATCTTGTAGCCATCTTCTTCTTGGTCTGCCTCTGCGTCCTGGGAAACAGGTATCTAAAAAATCTTGATTGTCTGCCAAGTAGTTTCATGAAGGGAGGTCTCTGTGACATGGAGGTACGGTATTCGGTTCAATCCGTTCGTAGATCTATCAGGATATTTTTTCAGAGATCTCTAATCTCAGTGTAGGTGAGATCGAGTTCCTAGACCTATTGGAGCCTTTATTAAGCAAAGGATACAAAACAAACAAAGAAATTCAGACTTCCTATACACCAGACATCACAGATACAGAAGATAAATCCCTAACTGCCCAATAGGGAAAATATGTGACTAAAAACAAAATAAATATAAAAATTAGAAATGAAAAAAGAAGATAGTGGCTACATGGTCATTTAGCTTTTGCGTATTTCACGTAAATGTTTGTCAAAACGACCTCTAAGCTTTTTGTCAGTTTTGTCTTTATATGCCTTATCACATCATGCCTTGTGTAATTGTTGACATTTCATTTTCAGCAAAGAGGGTTCTCCAATGACAAAAGTGGAAACAGGCAAGACACAGTCTTTGATAGGATCTTCAAGGGTGCCTTAGACAAGTTTAGAAAAGACCTCAAATCTTTGATAGGAGTGGAAGTTGGCGTGAGTATCCCAGTACATACCAACTGTAAAAACCTTACTCAAAAGTCTGTTTTCCTTCAATATAAAAGACTGCTAACCATGTTTTAGAATCAAACACTTTGTTACCATCAGTATATATATATGTATATATATATATAAACAATATATAGATATACCAAACAGCACACTACGTGGCTTTGGGTTGGACGCCCTTTTACCAGGAGCCCCACTGACGGGTTTTTTTATTCTAAAACAAATGGCTTGTAAAAACATGGCTTTTGCCTTGGTCCAAAGTTAAAAAGTTAAATTGATAACAAGCTGAAACTATACCTACCTGACTATCTGAGTTGTGGTTAGTAAAAGTTAGTGAGGAAGAGATCTGATTATAAATTATAATACCGCCTGAGATCTCTCACAATTCGTACCCAAGTAACATTACATGTTATGGAATTATGTTTACATTTACCATAATTTTCTTAGTTTTGACATTTTTTTCAAGGTTAAAAACTTTTTTGGTTTGAATTGTATCTTTTGACAGAAGGACAAAACTATAGTGCGATACAGAGATTTGTTTGAACAATTTCGACATATTCTAGAAGCAGAGATGAAGAGAGAGAAGACAGATGCCCCACTTGTCATGTCAGTCAATGCATTCCGAGGTTTCTTAGATGAGTTTCGCAAGCAAGAGGAAGCAAGGTCACGGGATGCCAAAAAGGATGACCGTCGTATGGAAAAGAAAAACATGAAGCGAGAGAAACAGAAGAAAGCTATTGACACAGTTGTAAGTTTTTCCCACACAAAGCCTCTGTTCTGTATAAGCATTTGTGTAATGTTCAGTTATATTTATGCCCCGGTCCCCAGGAAATTACAAATCATTGAGTAACCTTCACAACTTGCGCTGTCTTGTAAGGTAGCAATAAACTGTCTTCACTTTACTCTGCCTTATAATAATCTTTCTAAGAGGTTCTGTAGAACAGGTTCATAACTGTTGTTTCAATCTCCAGTTTTCTCCATGTTGTCTTTAGTCAGTCTCTTAAAAAAACACTTTTGCTGGCTGACACAGCAGTGATTGATGAATGATGGACAGGTCAGATATCATCGTTACCTCAAGAGAAGCAGATTGAATCAATTTTTTACTAATATGTATGATTCTGCATTCTTTTCCAGAGTGAAGGAGATGAGATTGAAACTGAAAACTGCTAGATATGAACACTTTGCTAATGGTACAAGACATTTGATCAATTAACACAGAACTAAGTACCTAGGTCATGGTACCTAGATCAAACTTGAGAGTAAGATTTTTTTCAGATTGTAGCGGCTCTGGTTAACCCAACCTCAGTTGGGTTTGAGAGAAATACTAAAAAGCAAAGATGATATCCGTGATGTTTACCACAGCACCCTTTGGTTGCTGTTAGTCAAAGAAAAACTGCACAATATTCCACACTATGCTTCATGGTATGAAAATGTGGACCTCAGAGGCGACAAAAACACTGTTTATGAAGTGCACACAAAAGCATGTTCTAGAAATCTCTTCTTATCCTGATGCTGTGAGACAAAACATGATTAGAGAAAACAAGAAAGAAGTATGAAAATTGATTTTTATCTTTACTTACTGATATTGTTTGTTATAGTACATCAGTTGCTTACATTTGAAAACACAGAAAACATGACCAAAATAACGAAAAACCATATATCATTTATTTATGTTTTTGATAATCAACAAATGAATAATATATTTGTTTTAAAAGTTCTAAATATAAAATATTTACAGTATTTTATTTACTTTACTATATCTTGACTTTATTTATAGGAATTCAATGGCCATAGATACCAACAAGTTCAGTTCAGTATTCCAACCTTCTGTGAAGTTTGTACATCTCTAATATGGATTATGGATAAGGGATATGTATGTCGAGGTAAGCTTATGAATGAAATAACTAAATTAAATTCTGTTCTGTTATTTTTAGCTGTAGTTATCTTTGCTTAAAAAAAAAGAAATTATGCTACAAATTGTCAAAGCAACATCAGCTTTTAAAAGTCTAAATAAAATATGGAACTGCAAATTACATCATTTTAAAACTAAATTAAGAATGTTCAATTCCAATGTTGTATCAATCCTAACATATGTCAGCGAGAGTTGGAAAATTGTAAAAGATATAGAAATTTTATATTTAAAATGGGACTAATTCAGGAGAATTGATAAAATCAGAGAAATGTCTGGTCAACCACTAGTTATCATCTAGTATAGATGGAGATATGTATATCAACCACTAGTATAACATCTGTTATAAGAAGAAGATGGAGATATGTTGGACACACATTGAGAAGAAATGATCAAAGAATACCAAAGCAGGCATTGAAGTGGAGGTAAAGAGTTCAAGAAAAAGGACACCCAAGGAAAACTGTGAAACCTACTTTGTTGAAAGAGGCAAAAATATAGGACTCAACTCCATGGAAGAGATTGGGCGAGTTGCCCAGGACAGAACATTATGGAGAAATTATTTTTAATTCCCTATGTAACACATAACGGTGCAAGAGGAATATATATCTTTGCTTTGGAAAGTTTGGTATTGGTATTATCTAATATCACATTATAAATTATATTTTTGTTAAAGTTACTTCAACTTTTATGTCTTCTTAATTTCTTCCCATTTCTAAAAGATGTTTTCTTAGTCACTTTCATTTTGATTTCATCCTTTTTTTAAATAGATGGCTTAATAGTCACCTCCCTTGCTATTTCTTACTAATTGCCTTTCAGATCACTATTAGCTTTTCTCTTAAAATATGCACTTGGAAAGAAAACACACTAAAATGTAATTATAATATTGTTAGAAGCTGCGACTAACAACTCCTTAGTACTGTCACACAGGGACAGTTTGGAATTAAACACTGTACAGTTAAACAAAGTCAACTGATATGTAAGGAAGTGTGATAGTCATCATCATCAAATAGCTAGTCCTGAGCAGAACTTTGCCACCCCAACAGTCCTCCGAATTTCTCTCTCTCATAGACCAGATGTCCTGCCTCTGCAGCCGTCATATTAAAACCATCAGTTACATCCTGATTCCATCTTCTCCATGGTCTTCCTCTTCTTCTCTTTGCTGGAATGCCTCCTTCCATGATGGTCTTCTCCAGCCCTTCATGTCTTTTTATATGTTCAAAATATCTCAATTTTCTCTTTCTTATTTGTAGCATCAGCCAGTTTTCTTTGATTTTGAGTATATACATTAATCCAAGCAACCCATCAATTGTTCTGATCTGTAGTGATTGTTTCTAGAACTAGTTGTATATGATCTAACCAAACTTTCAACTTTAGTTGTATATGTATTTTGTATTGTCAGAATGTAAGCTGGCTTGTCACAAGAAGTGTTACAGCAAACAACACTCACCATGTAAGGGATTAGCAGAATCAAAGGTTAGTCATTTCTTATATCTTACAGACTGTATTTGAAGATAAGATTAGTGCTTGTTTGAGAGGTTAGGTTGGGGAACATTAGTTCATTACTGTTTTAAAATGTGGCTACATTTCACATACACTGTCTGATGCATAAGCTTAAGATCTACTGAAGTGACTTCTTCTTGTGTTCGTTCGCTAGAATTCAGGCACAGTCAAGGTGCCTGGTATGGTGCTTCTGACTGATTTTTGCGTGCTGATGGCCACTCTCCTCCAGAGTGACTTCTTAGTACAGAAATGTCTGGAGAAAAGAGGAACAGAGCAGGCTATTGCATTTTAGCATAGACCAAGTAGATCTTATGGCTCGCTAATTAAACAGGTATAGAATAAGAGATTTGACTCTAGGATGCAATAACGTGTTGGAAAGCATGCCTTATCATTTAGATGTGATGGAGACTGTCACTTTGCATCAAGACTTTATTGCCAACAGGGGAGCATCAAATCAGGTTTGCAGCGGCACAGCTCTGTTTCCTCAGGACTGAAAGAAATGGCCTATTTTTCTCTACCAACACCACCTAATATGGCTGGGTCATCTGTGCTGGATGGAGTGTTTATAGGATTCCTAAGGATATCTTGTATGGAGAGCTGGTAACCTGCTGGCATAGCCCTACAAGAATGTCTGTAACACAATCTGAAAGTGGTTGTGATTAATACACCAAATTGGACTAAGGGTTAGGTCCGTTGAAAACAGACTTTGGATACTGGTATGAGAGCTGTTGAAGTTAACCTCTTGTTTACCAACTACGTGAGGGTGACGTAGTAGGTGGGCGTCTGCTGTATCCCACTACGAGACATTCACGTAGTAAACTCATCAGCAAAATATGTGTAGTAAACGGGAACCACCTCTACAATAGACTATCTATAGCATTGGGGACATCTTCCTTAATAAAACATTGTCATTGGTCAATTTTTCGCTCGCATTAAGGTTATTTATAACTTTGAAAGAGTGTTTCTCTTTGTCAAAAATTGTTCAAGCAAAATGGCATGTAGAAAATCTTCCAGAATGATTACACCAACAGAAAAAGCTTTGGCGTTGTTGTCATATGGTGCTGACGACATATTTAACGATGAAGATAGCGGAGATGATGATATATTCTCATTAAGTGAATCTGTTCACTCAGATTCTGAAAATTCTGTACAGGTGAGAGACACTGATGACGAAAATAGTGATACTGACGAGAATGTGATTTACGTCCAAGCAAACGTTCTAGAACTGACCCTGTCGCAAGTACTAGTACTGAGCAAATATCAAGTACTACTAGTACATAGAGCAGTACAAACACACATTTTTATTATCAAAACATACACATACATATTTTATTTCAAAATACGATATTTCAAACAAATATTCCAAAAATAACAGAGTTATTACATTTTCAAATAAGTTGGTAGAAATGCAGAAAATGCTGGATGTCTGTCGGTTGACCTATAACCTTTGGTAAACAAGGGTTAAACAAGTAGCTTGCTGATGTAAAGCGTGCCAGAATGAAGGTGCGACTCATAGAAAAACATCATTGGGCTAAACTCCTATCTTCACCTAACGGAATGCAATAATGAAAGGTGAAGATATGATTGATGATATAATATGTGAGAGTGATAATTTCAGTTTATGATACAATATGTGAGAGTTGAGTGTCATGTCAGGATGTTATTGCAATTAAAATTGTTCCTCTTTAATGCCAGCTTTAAGAATTTAAATAAAGGGAATCTGAGATGTAAGAAGTTATGGGAAATCAAAATCAAATTGTTTAATGTAGACAAGTGTAAAGATTTCTTTACAGCGAAACAGTTGTATGAAACAGTTGTACGAAGCGGTTGTAAGAAACTGTAGGAAACAGTTGTATATATTTTTTCTTCATAGCATCAGAAATAACATTTCATTTTGAAACATGTCAATCTAAATGTCTTCATTGTTCATTCAGGGTCACCCCAGTACTCAAGTATTTGGTGCGCAGCTTGAGTCTCTGGTGAGTGACACACAGAAGATACCAGTTGTGTGTGAAAGACTCCTGTCAACTTTGGAGAGAACTGGACTGTACATTGAGGGAATTTATCGCAAGTCAGGGGCAGCACCCAAAGTCAAAGAACTGAAAACTGCACTTGAAGCAGGTACTGTTCTTGGGGACAGACAATTCATACTCTAATATCTCAAAAGCCTGTGGACAATTTGTTATTATTATAGGCTCTATAATTTGTTACTGACCTACGCTATCATCTCTGATATTCTACACCATCATCTCTGATACTATATGCTTATAACATATACTTGCAGAAACTGTATTAAATTTACTTTATAGATTGTATGGGTACATCTCTTTACAATCCCGGATACTGCTTCCTGATCTCCAGATCAAATAAACCTAGCCTCAACATCTGTTGATTGAAAAAATTCATCTTCATTTAAAGGATTATCTTATTCACTTTCAGTATCCTTATCACAATATTCACTGTCTCAGTCTAATTCATCTTCGAATCATTGGCACAAGTTCACCAGCTTGTTCTGTTGTTATCCCTTAGAATGGTCATTTTCATAATTTTCAGCATATCTTTTCATCATTAAAACACTTAAAACATAACTTTGGTTTGGGTGATAGTATAATGAAAATTTAGTGACAAAGTATAAAAAGTCCATATATGTCATGTTCAAAACTGGAGTATCTCTAGTGCAGTTGAGGAATAATATGCATGCCTTCATTCTGAACATATTCAAGTTGCTCACATTGTCGTCGTGGTATTGGTAGAATGCCAGGTTCATAATCTACCACAGCTATAACCAGTTGATCAAACAGGAGAACAAATAATCACTGCTCATGGTGTGTGGCTACCAACCTTGGTAGTTGTGAGACCACACTTGCAATGCCGTATAGTTTGTTTAATATGATATTTGAAAGATAGACTGTGATCAAAGGTTATCCTAAGATACTGCTATCTGTCACGTAGCTTGATAGCCTGTCCATCAAAGTTGGCTGCAGAGTTATTCAACGATCAACACAACATACATGCCTTTTCAGAGTTGACATGAGAGCGAGACTTCCTACATCTATGCGAGATGGTATGCAATGTCTCTTGAACATCTTGGATCATTTCTTGTTTATCTGATCCAGTCCTATACATTAAGGTACCAACTACAAAAAAAATTTCCAGACCAGCCTGGTTGACTGAATTGTGGCTGCATTTGCTGTGTAGATGTGAAACAACATGACTGATAGAGGGGAACCATGTTACGGTCCCTGGCATATGCATGCAGGGTGTGACATCTGTTTTGCTAAATGTAGTGCAACGATCCTCTCCAAAAAAATAACCTGGCTATCCTAGTTTCTTAGTATGCTTCTTTTTAACTGTTAACCTTTATTTTATTGTATTTATTGTTTCTTATAAATGTTAGTTTTTAATATCTTTTTTTCCTTATTCATCAGATGTTGAAGGGGTTGCCTTGGAAGAGTACCATGTGCATGTCTTAGCCTCTGTGCTGAAACTCTACCTCCGAAATCTGCCGGAACCACTACTTACTTATAGTCTCTTTGATGACTTTCTGAGAACTACAGGTACACACCCACACACACTTTGATAGGTAGAATGGTTAATACTATATTATAGCAGCGTGATATACTACTACATACATACTAGTTTATTCGTCTTTCCTAGATCACTACCCTATTTTTCTGAATGATGAGCTGAGGATACACAATCTGACCTTATTATGGAAGTTGATTTCATATCAATCACCTCTATCATAGTTTCATACTTCTTCTCTTCCACCATTTACTTCTTTATAGAAGTGTTAGGGGAATATAGTGATCTTGTGTGTGATATAACGATAAGGCATTTTGTAAGCTGTTATTTAATTTCTTAAGGCTGTTATTGATGCTGTCGCTCCAACTTTTGTGTGGTCTTCCTCTAGCTCTGTACTCATTATACTTTTTCAGTTTGTCTCTCGTGGTAGTCAATATCAGGGCATGCTTATCAGGTGCCCAAACCATTTAATCTGTTGTTCTTTATTGATAGTTTCACTAATTTATGTCAGTAATTTTATAATTTGATGTGTGTTTAGTTGTTTAATTAGCAAAACATTGTTGTAGCACATTATGAAAACTAGTGACCAAACACAATGACACATATATCCAGATACACACCTTGATTCTGTTTTAGCATACTTTTAAAACTGTACTGACCTAACACGTGACACATGTATCCAGATACACACCTTGATCCTGTTTTAGCATACTTTTAAAACTGTACTGACCTAACATGTGACACATGTATCCAGATACACACCTTGATTCTGTTTTAGCATACTTTTAAAACTGTACTGACCTAACACGTGACACATATATCCAGATACACACCTTGATTCTGTTTTAGCATACTTTTAAAACTGTACTGACCTAACACGTGACACATGTATCCAGATACACACCTTGATTCTGTTTTAGCATACTTTTAAAACTGTACTGACCTAACACGTGACACATGTATCCAGATACACACCTTGATTCTGTTTTAGCATACTTTTAAAACTGTACTGACCTAACACGTGACACATGTATCCAGATACACACCTTGATTCTGTTTTAGCATACTTTTAAAACTGTACTGACCTAACACGTGACACATGTATCCAGATACACACCTTGATTCTGTTTTAGCATACTTTTAAAACTGTACTGACCTAACACGTGACACATGTATCCAGATACACACCTTGATTCTGTTTTAGCATACTTTTAAAACTGTACTGACCTAACACGTGACACATGTATCCAGATACACACCTTGATTCTGTTTTAGCATACTTTTAAAACTGTACTGACCTAACACGTGACACATGTATCCATATACACACCTTGATTCTGTTTTAGCATACTTTTAAAACTGTACTGACCTAACACGTGACACATGTATCCAGATACACACCTTAATTCTGTTTTAGCATACTTTTAAAACTGTACTGACCTAACACGTGACACATGTATCCAGATACACACCTTGATTCTGTTTTAGCATACTTTTAAAACTGTACTGACCTAACACGTGACACATGTATCCAGATACACACCTTAATTCTGTTTTAGCATACTTTTAAAACTGTACTGACCTAACACGTGACACATGTATCCATATACACACCTTGATTCTGTTTTAGCATACTTTTAAAACTGTACTGACCTAACACGTGACACATGTATCCAGATACACACCTTAATTCTGTTTTAGCATACTTTTAAAACTGTACTGACCTAACACGTGACACATGTATCCAGATACACACTTTGATTCTGTTTTAGCATACTTTTAAAACTGTACTGACCTAACACGTGACACATGTATCCAGATACACACCTTGATTCTGTTTTAGCATACTTTTAAAACTGTACTGACCTAACACGTGACACATGTATCCAGATACACACCTTGATTCTGTTTTAGCATACTTTTAAAACTGTACTGACCTAACACGTGACACATGTATCCAGATACACACCTTGATTCTGTTTTAGCATACTTTTAAAACTGTACTGACCTAACACGTGACACATGTATCCAGATACACACCTTGATTCTGTTTTAGCATACTTTTAAAACTGTACTGACTTAACATGTGACACATGTATCTAGATACACATCTCGATCCTGTTTTAGCATATCGAATGACTAAATACTAGTTCTGTACCTAGATGTACATCTTGCCTCATCTTGATACTGTTTTAATACATATTTAATATTACAGTGACCAAACACATCACACATGTACCCAGATACACACCTTGATTCTGTTTTAGCATACTTTTAAAATTAGTTACCTAACATGTGGAACGTGTATCAAAATACATATCTTAATCCTGTATCAGCACTTATTAAAAAAACAGTGACCGATATGTAGTGATTTTACCCAGATGCACATCTTGCCCCCATCTTGATACTGTTTCAACAAATATTTAAAATGACAGTGACTAAGTTGGTGACCCACATATCAAATTTAACATCTTGATTCCCATATCAATAACATATGAAGATAGCAAGTTCTTGCAACATCATATGTATTTACTTAGACATTCAGAATTAATCAGTTTGCTGCAAGTTTGTATATACTTTAAAAGTTACTATTTAAATTATGGAAACACGTAAAACAAAGTACAGTAGTTTTACAATAACAATACACAGCTGTGTAATTTGATTATTTTGTAAAACTACAGTACTTTGTTTTTACGTGTTTCGCCATTGTTTACTGCAGTCTTCCCTTATATCGATAATACTATTGAAGGCTAAAAAAAAGTTAATTGCATATCCTTTACAGGACTTTGCGGATCAACCCCAGCTTTTAATGCTGTTTGTGATTTTTCTAGGCATTATTACATTCAGTAGTTTGCCATTGCTTTCTGAACGGTGATGCCTTCGTCTTTTGTAAAATCCACGCGAAACAATTTGTAACCAAACTGTCCGCAGCGTGATTCGAACTCCGAACGTTGGGGTTAATAGACCAAGTCACTATCCCCAAAGCCACAGACGCCACCTATTGAAGTCTATAATGTTTTGTTAATTGTGAAGCCCAATTTGTATCTAGTGCTCTGGTTATGCATTTATCCATCAGTACATCATTGTTTCTATAGATTAATATAATATAAATATTGTTTTTGTCTACATTTCAGTTTCTTCTAATTGCATTTGTAATTTTTCAAAGCATTTATATACTACTTATATTAAAATATATTTGTTGTCTAACAGAGATAAAAGATGAGAAGGAAATGATCAAGTCTATATTTGATATTATCAAGAAACTACCAAAGCCCAGCTTTGACTTGTTTGAGAGATTGTGCTTTCATCTTGCTTGGTGAGAATCTAATTATGTCTGTAATTTGTGGATTTATTACAAATTTTAAAAAAAGGGTCTAGGATCCGAAAGGATTGACATCATTGCACTGTGTTTTACCCCATATGTTTTGGTCCCTCTCTGCAAAAATAACATGCAACCTGCCGAGAGTATCGCACAAAGCATGAACTCTGTAGCTCCTGCAACATTCTTAGAGATTTCTGGGAAAAAATGCACTCATGAACAGAACGGCACGGTCCGGATTCCAACCAATGACCTTCAGAGCGCAAAGCAAAGGCTTGACCACTAAAGAGATATTTCTGGAAACTAGTTACAATATAAAGTAACAAAACAAGAATGAACTTAATCATGATGTCTAGAATCATCAGTAATAAATAAATATTCTTCATTATGTCTTTGGTTAGGCTGTTTTTGTCTAACTATTCTATTGACTTTTTTTTTGGCTATTCCACCTTTGCCATGAGGTGGGGATATTGACCAGGAGATATTAAATTAAATGCTATCAAATTGTGATTTTCTGGCCCAGTCTAATTTCATGTCCTTCAGAGATCTCCATAGTCATGCTCGATGTTGTTCTTTCAAAGTCACCACATTTCTAATTAATTGTCTTGTTTTGCTTTGTACTGAGTAAGCCCATACTGATCTGGATTCATGACTGACAGAGCCATCAGTCATTTGGTGCTGTATAGCATTATTCGTAGAATGTTACTACCTCTGAAATCGGGAGTAAGGCTTGTCTGAATGGTAAGGGACACTGGTGATAAGGAAAGCAAACCGTCAAGCAAAAATAAGTCAGAGGTGTCATATTTGGCGCCATGACTACGCCTGAACTTATATCTGGCGAGGAGAAAAAAAAAGAATGTTACTTTAGTATATTCTGAGTTTGTTTTTTAAACCAAGTCCTTTTGATTTCCTTATGCATTTTAGCATGGCAAAGGCTTATTTTGCTTTCCTTGTTCTTGCTGCGATATCTTTATCAGAATGTTCATCTGTTATCTGTTGAATGACTAGAATAGCTAATAAAATCCCATTAAACTTTCCATTTAAACATCAGCTTGTGCAAAACCAGTAGTTGTTCTGGACTGAAACATAGAATGGGCAAATCCGAACAATGGGATTAAAACATATTCATCTAAAAATATCTAATTTATTAAAAAGCAACAAATTCGGACAATAAAAATGATAGATTAAAGCAAATAGTTGGTTAGTTGGTTGGATAGATGGTCAGATATGAGAATAAACATCGACAAAACTGAAGTAATGACATTAGCTAGAGAGAAAAACACCACGAATATCTCCATCGACAAAGATCCATTAAAACAAGTCAAAAGACTTTACATACCTAGGGAGCATCTTTTCAGCAAACAGAAGAATAACTAACGAAATCCAACATATATACAACAAAGAAAATCAAACACTAGGACAAATGACACCAATTTTAAAATGGAAACAGGTCACCATGAACACAAAGAGTATTATTCAACACAATATTTCTCCCTACATTATGCTATCAATGCTAAACCTGGACACTGACATTAAATGACAGAAGAAAACTAGTCAAACAGAGATGAAGTGTCTACAAGAATGCTGGGAGTAACAAGAAGAGACTGGCTTAGAAATGAAGACATCAGGAAAAAGTGGGTACAACATCAGTACTGAACTTTATCAAGAAGCAACAAATTAAATGGTTCGGCCATATAGCAGATTACCAACAGGCAGTGCACCACAGAGAGCAATGTTGCTCTGATACAGTGGATACAAAGCAAAAGGCCGACCACTCAAAAGGTGGACCTCAGAGATAACAGAGGCGATGAAAGACACTTTATGAAGCACACACAAAAGCCAGTGCTAGAAAATTCTTCTTACCCTGAAGCTGTGAGGCAAATCAGGACTGGAGAAGAGAAAGAAAAACAAGGTGCACAGAGAGGCTTGCTCCAGGTGTCTCCTTTTTCGACCTAACGTTGAAAGGCAAACAGGATTAGAGAATAGATAGATAGTTGGTCTAATCTAATTCAGCATAAGTGTACTTGACTATCTATGCTAAATAGTAATCCAGGTGAAATAATCTAAGAGCAGCACATTTGATTATCCTAGTCTCTGAATTATTCGACTATTTTCTCCTTATCTGTAACATTTACATAAACGGAGGACTTCATGCTCCAGTTTGTCATTTTTAAGAATGTTTCCGTAAAATTTTTGTTCGTCAAGTTCACGGTTAAAAACTTTTTGTTTAGAATTTTGACTCTTATTACACTTTTACATATATTATTATGATAAAAGTTAGTAATGTGCTCAGTTTCTAGGGCTTCACAATGACATAAATCAAAATGTACATGTACAGTAGTGTTAAATCATTGGTTTGAGTTTGTGTGTGTGTAATTCACTTTAGAATGGTGGGATGAGGGAGAGTAATAAATAGAGAGAAACAAATTGAAATAAATAGAGATAGACTGAATGAATGTTTGCATCCATAGGGTGTCTCTGTGGCTGAGTGGTTAAGCCCTTTGCCTTGTGAGTCGAAGGTCGTTGGTTCGAATCGGACGTGGCCTTCTGTTCACGAGTGCAGTTTTTCCAGAGACCCTAGGATTGTTGCCGGAGCTACGGAGTTCGTGCTTTGTGCAATACTCTCGGCAGGTGGCGTGCCATTTCTGCGGAGAGGGACCGAGCCATATAGGGTAAAACCCGTGCAATGAAGTCAATCCTTCGGCTTTAAAACCCTTTAAAACCCTTGCATCCATCAAGAAGTATTATTTGTTAATTATTTTAATACAGCTGCTGACAGTTTGGAGAGAAAGATTGTTTGAGATAAAAGATGAACGCAGTAAATGTTGTCTGATGTAAGCAACTGTGTGAATGGTTGACAACAGTAAAGAAAGAAGAATAAAATATCTGTATCATACCTTCAGTGTTATAGATGATCTTTTTTGTATCTTTCAGTGTGGCCATGCATAATGAAAGCAATAAGATGACTGCTAGTGCCTTGGCTGTAATCTTTGCCCCTGTGCTGTTGGGTACAAGCAAGATGCTCCAAGCTCAAGATGCCATTGCTTTCATGCCCAAACAGATGGTGTATGTGTTCTCTGTTACTGACTGTATTGTAATATGCAAGTCATTTACAACATGTCATTTCAAAATATTTGTAATGACACCACTTTATACAAATTTGGTTGACTGATAGGACTATCATCATTGCATTTTGGTGAATAACTAAGTGCACTCTGATTTCTTTCTTACATAGAAGGATCTCAGCAGCAGTTATTAGTTGCATATATTGTGACTGCATCCATGCCCTTCAGCAGGGTAGTTGTGCATAGTGAGTTTTCACTTGACAATAGTTGTATATATTTATTAGTTGCATATATTGTGCGGCATATATGACCTAACAGTAGTGAGCTCGATCACAACCCAAGAGTACCTGGTTCAAAGTCAGCGGCGGGAAGTATGGAAGCAAATTTGTTCCTGTGGATTTCTAAAAACAGTAAAAATCGACCTCACCGTTCAGAAAGCAATGGCAAACTACTGAACGTATAAGTGGGGCCTAGAAAATCAACTCATTTACTGTGGTTGATGGCAAGGATGTGGTTGATAGTAAAGGATATGCCATGATTTTTATTTTCATTCTACATTTTGACTATATTCATGTAACTATTCTTGACATTCTTCCAGGTGCATTGAAACTATACTGAAGGAACAGATTCGTACAGTTAAATCTAAGCTTGAAGATATAGATATTCTTGAAAGTGCTGAGAAGACAACCGGAGAGAGACTGAATGCTGTTCGTGCTAGTCTTCGCACTGTCAAGGTAAGCTTATTGAAAACAAAATGAATTGGTTATATCATTTTGTACTTGGGTTTCCTTTTATTCTTTTGAATATATCAAATCATTTGTAACATCTTCTAGAAATTGGTACCAAATTAAATAAGTAATCTCCACATCAAATGTTGACTCTAATATATTTATCTTATCCCATGTAAATACATTCTAGTAGATTTGTCTACCTATGGGTGTTTTTTTTCTTCTCATGCATATCATTTTCTTTATCTTGCCTGCTTGGTTTGAGCCTCTCCATCTAGTATAGTTTTAAAAATTGTCAGATCTCTCACAAAATGTTTTCATTATAATTACTTTTGCTTTTTGTATCGTTCTCTAAGCATTCCTAATTTTGTTAATGACTACTTTATTGATTTGTTTTTGTGGGTTTTTGGTTGTCATTTTGTGTATATGTGTACATACACATATATATATATATATATATTTAGGTTGTCACATAAAGAGATAGCGCTAAAAACTAAAGCAAATCTCATAAGAATGATTTTCTGGCCAACACTATGTTACATGTGTCAGATATGGCCAATAACAGCAGCTAATGAGTGGAAAATCAGAACAGCAGAGAGGCGGTGTCTTAGAAGAGCTGCAGGTGTGACAATAAGAGACAAAATTAGAAATGAAGAAATAAGAAGACTGGATCTGAAACCAGTCATGCAATTGATAAAAGAACAACAGATTAAATGGTTTGGACACCTGAAAAGAATGCCCTGGTATCGTCTACCCCAGAGAGCCACATAGAAAAAATATGAGTACAAAGCAAGAGGAAGACCACGTAAAAGATGGAGCGACGGCATCAAGAACAGCCTTACGAAAATGAATATCTGCTTACAAAGTGCATTAAAACAAGCACACACAAGATCACTACTCCCCACCCCTCCTCTCCCCAACACTTCTATAAAGAAGTAAATAGGGAAGAGAAAAGAAGAAATGGATATGGTCTTTTTCATCTGTACAAACAGTCAATTAATTGGCAAGTGTTTTACTGCAACAATTTCTGAGTTTGCGTCTGTCTCTCTTGTCTTTCAGCTCATCCCTAAGTCTCTTTTCAAAAGAATTTGCTCCCTTGAGCAGTGTCTCTTTCCACACAACTCTGTCATCAGCTAGTTTTGCCACTTGTTTTAACCGATCTTCATTGTTCTTCATAAAAGTTCTTCATTGAGGTATTGCAAACATCCTTATATCTGAGCAGTTGTCTGCCTTGGTGCCTCTTCCCCTCCGAAAGTTTACAGAGCAACATTTGTTTTGGTGTGCGGCAATTGTCCATTCCTCTCACATTTTTATATTATAACAATTCAAGATTACCTTTGATAATCTGTGGATAACATGGTGGTTAATATTCTCAAATTAAACACTAAATATCTAAAGTTGAAATCCTATTACAGTTGCCTCCACAATCCATCCAGCTGAAAATGGGTACCTTATTGACTTTTTAAGTCAGACTCATCACTGCAGCTGCTGTGTAAGCACTGTGCAGACTGAACTTTCAGCAAGTAGATAGGGGCTAATTACCTATGGGGATGTCATCAGTGTAGTGATGTTAATTGTAATAAGTTTTTCCAGATAAGCTATGGATAAAATTTGATTTGTCTGTCCAACTCGTACAAGTAAAGGAACCCTTTTTATACCTAAATGTTATCAATTATTTGAGGACCATAGCAATAGAAATTATGATAAGAATTGGCAAAGCAACATCAGCTTTTAAAAGTCTAAATAAAATATGGAACTGCAAGTTATATAATATTAAAACTAAATTACAAATTTTAAATTCAAATGTTGTATCAATCCTAACATATGCCAGCGAGAGTTGTTGTATCAATCCTAACATATGCCAGAGTTGTTATCAATCTAACATATGCCAGCGAGTTGTTGTATCAATCCTAACATATGCCAGCGAGAGTTGTTGTATCAATCCTAACATATGCCAGCGAGAGTTGTTGTATCAATCCTAACATATGCCAGCAGGAGTTGTTGTATCAATCCTAACATATGCCAGCGAGAGTTGGAAAACAACTAAAGATATAGAAAGCAAGTTGAATGCATTTGAAAATAGATGTCTGCGAAAAATAATGAATATAAAATGGAACAAATTCATAAGTGATGAAATCAGAGACATGTCTGGTCAACCACTAGTGACAACTGTTATAAGAAAGAGAAGATGGAGATATGTTGGGCACACCTTAAGGAGAAATGATCAACGAATATTAAAGCAGGCATTGAAGTGGGATGCAAAGGGTTCAAGAAAGAGAGGTCGACCTAAAGAGACCCTGAAACGAACTTTACTGAGAGAGGCGGGAAATATCGGTCTCAGTTCCATGGAGGAGATTGAGCGAGTTGCCCAGGATAGACGGTATGGAGAAATTACTTGCAGGCCCTATGTAACGTATAACGTACGAGAGGAATTATTATTATTTATTATAACACTCGGACATGTCCATTGGGGCTCCCGATCTCCGCCTTAATAAATCCAGCACCGTCTAGTGGCTCAACACGCCAGTTCGATGTTGATTAATCAATCTCTTTGCATATTTGGTATGGTTATTTTCGGACTGCACCTATATCGACATCCATCACTCTCAATCTGGTCATTGAATGGGATTCACAACCCTGAAACTCCTACCTCATGTTATGTCGGATCTCATCTTTTTTTGATCGTCTGCACACGATGGGCGATGTGGTCAACATCATGCCGGCACCCTTTACTTCCCACTGCTTTTTCCTGGTACTCAATTGAGGCCAGATCAACCTTACAGCCATTACGGTTGGAAAAATATTCCACACCCACTATGGAATTTAACCTTTAACCACTAACCTAAGAAGCGAGTTCACTAACAACTATGCTACTGCAGCTCTCTGTCAAACTTGATTCATGCTTTTTCATAGTCAAAGTTTATTGAAAGTTACATTTATACATCATTTTCAGCAAAAATCTCCTGTAACAAGTCCAGTAAAACAAGCCTCAGTGTGTACAAAAAGCAAAGACAATGAGGAGGATGTATCAACAGATATGGATGATTTTGAAAATGGTGACATTGAAATGGACACAGAGTGTACAGATTTGGTCAAGGAGGAGAAAGTCTTGATTCGACATATACAATCCATACACAAAGAAAAGTTAGTAGTATATGTTAGTTGTGTTGTGTGATATATAAGTTAGTAGTATATGTTATGCTCTGATGTTTGATAAGATATATTTAATATTATACTCTGATGTTTGATAAGATATATTTAATATTGTACTCTGATGTTTGATAAGATATATTTAATATTGTACTCTGATGTTTGATAAGATATATTTAATATTATACTCTGATGTTTGATAAGATATATTTAATATTGTATTCTGATGATAAGATATATTTAATATTGTACTCTGATGTTTGATACGATATATTTAATATTGTACTCTGATGTTTGATAAGATATATTTAATATTGTACTCTGATGTTTGATAAGATATATTTAATATTGTACTCTGATGTTTGATAAGATATATTTAATATTGTACTCTGATGTTTGATAAGATATATTTAATATTGTACTCTGATGTTTGATAAGATATATTTAATATTGTACTCTGATGTTTGATAAGATATATTTAATATTGTACTCTGATGTTTGATAAGATATATTTAATATTGTACTCTGATGTTTGATAAGATATATTTAATATTGTACTCTGATGTTTGATAAGATATATTTAATATTATACTCTGATGTTTGATAAGATATATTTAATATTGTACCCTGATGTTTGATAAGATATATTTAATATTGTACTCTGATGTTTGATAAGATATATTTAATATTGTACTCTGATGTTTGATAAGATATATTTAATATTGTACTCTGATGTTTGATAAGATATATTTAATATTGTATTCTGATGTTTGATAAGATATATTTAATATTGTACTCTGATGTTTGATAAGATATATTTAATATTGTACTCTGATGTTTGATAAGATATATTTAATATTGTACTCTGATGTTTGATAAGATATATTTAATATTGTACTCTGATGTTTGATAAGATATATTTAATATTGTACTCTGATGTTTGATAAGATATATTTAATATTGTACTCTGATGTTTGATAAGATATATTTAATATTGTACTCTGATGTTTGATAAGATATATTTAATATTGTACTCTGATGTTTGATAAGATATATTTAATATTGTACTCTGATGTTTGATAAGATATATTTAATATTGTACTCTGATGTTTGATAAGATATATTTAATATTGTATTCTGATGTTTGATAAGATATATTTAATATTATACTCTGATGTTTGATATTATTAATATTTATTCTGATGTTTGATAAGATATATTTAATATTTACTCTGATGTTTGATAAGATATATTTAATATTATACTCTGATAAGATATATTTAATATTATACTCTGATGTTTGATAAGATATATTTAATATTATACTCTGATGTTTGATAAGATATATTTAATATTGTACTCTGATGTTTGATAAGATATATTTAATATTGTACTCTGATGTTTGATAAGATATATTTAATATTGTACTCTGATGTTTGATAAGATATATTTAATATTATACTCTGATGTTTGATAAGATATATTTAATATTGTACTCTGATGTTTGATAAGATATATTTAATATTGTACTCTGATGTTTGATACAATATATTTAATATTATACTCTGATGTTTGATAAGATATATTTAGTATTGTACTCTGATGTTTGATAAGATATATTTAATATTCTACCCTGATGTTTTGATCATATGACTTCATTTTGATGTTTGTATTGATAGAGACAAGCTGACATGTAAATTATCAATGCTGGAAAGTAGACAAGGAAGTAGTGATGAAGATGTTTTGTCTGGGGATGAAGCTGATTCAATTATAGGTGCAGATGGAATCAGTGATGAATATGCTGTCAGTTTTGAATCACCAGGTGAGATAGTGAAGATGTTAAACACAGTCATTATGTTCTAATATAAATGTACATTTGGTTGTTAACTGAACTCAAAATTGGTTTTTGAAAAAAAGCAACCCAAAATGTCTGCTTGTATTTGTGCATAAGAGTAAGTAGATAGTCAAGTAATTGTTGCCTCAGCACATCTGCCTCATCATCGTCCTATCTGTTGCCTCATCTAGCGTCATATCTTTTCCCTCTTCCCATCTGTTACTGTGGAGCATCTGGTCGAATGGATTAGTGCACAGCTTTCATGTGGGAGACCCAGGTTCAATCCATAGTAAGGCCAAGAAGTTTTTTTTTTAGTTATACTCAGAGCACTTTTTTCTAATTTAGCAGATTTTATTTTCCTAGTACAGACATTCACTTCCATTTCTTTATTTAGTAGATTTTATCTTCCTAGTACAGACATTCTACATACAGACATCGTTTCTAACAACATAGTGAGAGATAAAACACACCAACAACCCGTATCAAATATTATAAGGAAACGAAGGTGGAAATATTTAGGTCATGTTCTTAGAGCAGACGAAACGAGATTAAATCGACGAGTCCTTATGTGGTCACCAGTTGGGAAAAGAAAACGTGGAAGACCAAAGACCACTCTTCAAGAACCATCCAACAAGAAAGTAAACTATTGGGATGTAAAACCATACAAGATCTCCAACTGCTAGCAAAGAACCGTATCACATGGAGATCTAAAACCTCTGCCCTATGTGCTGCCTTTGCACTAGAAAGGAACAAACTAACAGACATTCACCTTCCATTTCTTTATTTAGTAGATTTTATCTTCCTTGTACAGACATTCACTTCCATTTCTTTATTTAGTAGATTTTATCTTCCTAGTACAGACATTCACTTCCATTTCTTTATTTAGTAGATTTTATCTTCCTAGTACAGACATTCACTTCCATTTCTTTATTTAGTAGATTTTATCTTCCTAGTACAGACATTTACTTCCATTTCTTTATTTAGTAGATTTAGTCTTCTTTTTATTTTCTTTTTTTTTACTGGGCCTTACCGAAAGTGCCACAACGGGTGGACCCAGTACGAGTGAACGGGAAAATGTATAAAACTCTGAGCGTCATCAATCTTTCGAACGAGAGCGCTCGGAGTTTGTTTAAAAGGGTTTATTGTGCCATTTGGCATTTAAGGAAGACTCCCACCCCTTGTCTGCAATTAAGTGGGCACTACACATTGATCGTAGCCAAAAGCAGAGAAGCAATTTTGTGTTCCTAGTACAGACATTCACCTCCATTTCTTTGTTGATTACATTTCCTACAATTTCAATTGATATGTGAGCTTAGTGGCATTGCTTATCTATGTTTTGTATGTGGTATGTTATGACAGAGATGATTAAATACATGAAGTGATATCTGTATCATGGCTGCTTTCTCACCAGTGATTTGCAGCCTTCTATTTGTGCTTTATTATTGTGTGCAGTTATAGTATAACATTTAATATTACTGAAACTAATTGTTGAATTATTAGTGTAGTTTGCTTGTACCTTACCCTCTCACAAAACATGCTTTCATCCATTATTTAGTAAGTCATGAATACATGCAGTCATCCATTCGCTCAGCCAGTTAATTCACATGCAGCCACATATTCACTCACCCATTTAATTCACATGCAGTCATCAATTCACTCACCCATTTAATTTGCATGCAGTCATAGATTCATTCAGCCAGTCAACACATGCAGTCCTCCGTACACTCAGCCAGTCAGTACATATGCAGTCATCCGTTCGCTCATTGATTATATCACCACACAGCCAGCCACCCACTCAATGACAACATCACCACACATGCAGTCACCCACTCACTGATTCCATTACCACATTATGCAGCCACTCACTAACTGATCCAATTACCACATTATACAGTTACCCACTCATTCACTAACTGATTCGATTACCACATTATGCAGTTACCCTCTCACTTGCTCCCCCACTGCACTACTACTATAGTTGTATTAACTTACTAAAGTTCCCTCACATCTGATACTGATTGTGTTCTTAACCATATTAATACATATGCTATTTCTTTCATTTTCTTAGCTTATCTGCAGGAAAGGTAAACACATACCAATAAAACATAGCATATTTATCTCTTTCAACCAATAACTATATTTATATACTCATTGCAACCATGATCTATTTCTTTATCTCATGCAAAAGAATATAAACTTGCATTTTGGCTTTATGTCTTTTAATACTCTCTCTCTCTCTCTCTATATATATATATATATATATATATATATAATAGGACATTATAGTAAAGCTATATGAATAACTATGTACCAAGGGTCTATGTGACGAAGCCCATGGGTTCGAATCCGGACTGCGCCGTTCTGTTCACGAGCATATTTTTTCCAGAGACCCTAGGCTTGCTGCCGGAGCTATCAGTTCATGCTTTGTGCAATACTCTCGGCAGGTGGTTTGCCATTTCTATGGAGATGGGCCGAACCATATGGGTTAAAACCTGATGCAATTAAGTCAATTCTTCGGCTTTAAATGTGTACCATTTTGATAGATCCAGTGAAAATGATACATGAATAGGATATCATTTATGTACCATAATAATACATGAATAGGGAAACCAGTTGAACACAGCACCATATTAATTGATACATGAATAAAACAGTAGGAAAACTACTGATCGCTTCTTGAAAGTCACAGCTTATGGTGTAACTCTTGCTTCTATTGTTTGACTTAGCTGTTTGTGTGCATGTACAATGGTATTTAATCACTTGTAACCTCTGGTTTATGTATCAGCTATTTCTGATATGCAGTCTTTGTATTCTTTATATGATATATTTCTACCTATTCTAATCACATGTAAACATCATTACAATAAAGCTACAACACAGAATATATGAGTACTTTATACCAATCTGACTAGTTACTGGTTATTGGTACATCAAACAATAAGAACCAATCTGATTAGTTATTGGTTATTGGGTAACCAACCAATAAGAACCAATCTGACTAGTTATTGGTTATTGGTTAACTAACCAATAAGAATCAATCTGATTAGTTATTGGGTAACCAACCAATAAGAACCAATCTGACTAGTTATTGGTTATTGGTTAACCAACCAATAAGAATCAATCTGATTAGTTATTGGGTAACCAACCAATAAGAACCAATCTGAATAGTTATTGGTTAACCAACCAATAAGAACCAACCAGGTGCTAGTTCATACATTGTGTAACAATAGTTTGTCTAATACAATCTTCTTGGTAGCAATCACTTATGGTGTAGATGCATGAACTATAATAGTTTGGTAGCATTGAATCGTGATGATGTTGATGATTAGTGATCACTGTGTAAATTCAGTTAATATTGGTTGATTTCAGTAACTAATACATTTATTATTGTCATCATTTTTCATGGGATGTCTTGTTTATAAGTTCATTTGATACATGAATCACTAGACACACTGAACACATTACAAATGGCCAATATAACATGTATTTTTGTGACGGGTCACATGAGCGTGGTGGACAATGATTGAACAGATTGGCTTCCTGGCAAATCATTGATCAAGGAAGACAAGAAATGGACATATCAGACATCAGTGCTATAAGAAAGGCAGATCAAATTGGTGATTTTGTTTTTACCAACATATATATGAATCTACATCACTATCCAGAGTGATGTAGATGGGGGGAGAAACTAGGAACTTCCAGATATGAACACTTTTCTAAAGGCGCTAGACATTTGATTAATCAACACAGAACAGGCTGATCAGTCACTTTACGTTGATGGATTTGTTTAGGAGGAGATCTATCTATGGATCTGTCAAGAAAGCAGTGATGGTGAACCTGACTAATTTAATACATTAATCCTTTAACACGGTCATTGTTTTTGTTAACCTCCAGCTGCATTTATCTTGCAATGTAGACTGAATTAGCCAGTATTCTTTCTTTGAGTCATCTTAAACAATGTCATGAGCTAGTATATCAGCTTGGAAGGGTGAAAGGGTTAATTTTACAATCATAGATAAAGGACATAATATTTCATGAACATTCTAACAGCAGATTATGTGTCTACATTTCAATAATATTATAATTTTAGTATTACCTACGTGTTTACAATTTATACGTAGTAGTAGTAGAATAGCTTAATGCATAAGCGTTCATCTATGGACGTAGATACACAAGGGTTGTGGGTTCAGTCCCACACTCAACATTCCACATATGAGGAAAGGAATTGGTCCTCCTGCACACTGGGGTATAGAGATGTGAAGTGACTGGCACTTCATACCCCAAGGTCTGAAAAGGCTACCCCAAGGTCTGAACATATCTTTTAGGAAGTGAATTGCAAATTTGAACTGAATATCATTCTCGAATAGACAAACTATGCAGCATGTGAATATTATAAGTATGATGTTTGTGAAATAAATAGCCATACAGCATGTGAATATTATAAGTATGATGTTTGTGAAATAAATAGCCATACAGCATGTGAATATTATAAGTATGATGTTTGTGAAATAAATAGCCAAACAGCATGTGAATATTATAAGTATGATGTTTGTGAAATAAATAGCCATACAGCATGTGAATATTATAAGTATGATGTTTGTGAAATAAATAGCCAAACAGCATGTGAATATTATAAGTATGATGTTTGTGAAATAAATAGCCATACAGCATGTGAATATTATAAGTATAATGTTTGTGAACCAAATAGCCATACAGATCCATGCTATAATAGCATGTGAATATTATAAGTATGATATTTGTGAAACAAATAGCAAGATGGTATGTGAATATTATAAGTATGATGTTTGTGAAATAAATAGCCAGACAGCATGTGAATATTGTAAGCATGATGTTTGTGATTGTATTTTAAACATTAAAACATAAAATACTGTCATAAATGGTATGGACTAAGATGTTAGTTAAGTTCTTAGAACAGGATCACTGTACTTTAAACCAGTTAGTCCATAAGTGTTCCAATCACATGCTCAGTGTGGCGACCAACAACACCGGTTTTTTTGTTTGTTTACTATTCTTTAACTACCAGCATAGTGGTCTTGCTACACCACGTTGGACTTGGTATTCTTGCAGTCTCTCTCGCGATCCTGTATTCTTGCAGTCTGATTAGGGTTGTAGATTCACCACCATTATATAAATCATTTATTTGTCCTCTCTTCTTTAGGGAATTTAGAATACCAGCCGGGGTCAAAGGCGCAAGGAAGCGGTGCGCCAGGATTAGAGAGACGGCTCTAATCCTCTGCTCTCACCTCCACGTGGTGACCCTGGTAACAGACGGTGGTTCCGGTCTGGCCAAGAGGGCAGGTGCTGTGGGAGAGCTACTCTGGGGCAAGTAGAGATGCAAAGGTAGTCATGCTTGATGGGATCCTCCCGCAACACAGACGAGCGAACTCCCAGAGTGACTATTAATGCTCGCCTCCCGGACGATGGGAAAAGCTAGAACGACACATGTGAACCTCGCGGCGGAACTCAGAGCCACACATTCTCTCTCTTGACCATTTCTCTTGAGCCGATGAGAATGCCGGGTGATGAGTTGGACCGCGCGTTTGTCCACATGGATCAAAAGTTTGAATCAAAACCATCAAAGGGACGTTGACCCACGTGTGGCGAACTTCGGAGCCCAAGCATACTCTCTTTAGCCACCACTCTAGAGCCGATGAGTATGCAGAGTGCCGAGTTGAACTGCAAGCCGGGTCATATATGTCAAAGCACTGATCCCCATCACAGACATGGGGGCACAACCCAAAGCCATAGAAGAGACGTTGACCCGCTGGTGCAAGAGCAGCAGCAAGCGCGGCAGTGGTAGGCAGGGTGTGCATCCCACCCAAATGTACAGAACAACTGGAAAGCCCAGCAGAGGTAAAGCCAGTGCGCGTTTCCGCTCACAAGGAACTACTGCTGCCTTGTAGTTGATTGGGGACAATCAAAGGCGAACGGAGCAAACCGCAAACAAACCTGAATGGACGGCAAACCAAGCTGTTCATTAAAACAACTGGTTTTGCTGGGCAGATGGCGTTCATAAACCCGGGAGGGCAGGCCGCCTAAGGGTGTTGCCCTGAAAGAAAATAGCAACCCACTGCCTTGTGGGTTACGGCTGGGGACAGTCAAAGGCTAGCGGAGAGCGAACCGCACACAATAGCTGGCTGAAATCGAATACCCCATCGAAGGATAAGCAACTGTGCTCAAATAGGTGCTGAAGGCTGGTGCACATACATCTGATGTTTGGCAGTTTATACGTCACAATAAGAATGATAAAAACTAGCCTAGAACAATTGAAAGAAGGAGAAAGAATACCAGCCTGGTTCATTGCTCGCTCACTTTTGCGGCAGTCTTACCTGTCAGCCTATCAGCACATTCATTTCCCCTTACACCTGCATGCCCTGACACAAAAATAAATCTGATTGTTGTCAGCCTAGACATTTTCAACAACTCCAACCATTATTTTTAAGCCCAGCATGTTTCACTCTTCCTGAGTACACTCATTGAGTCACTGAGTAAATATGCATGGATAAATGTCTGTGACTTCAGCCAGACTATCGCTTTAGTTACTGCCATGATTTCCATAGTGTGCCATGATTTCCATAGTGAGACTGTAGTCAATGTGAAACCACCACTGTCTTCCTTCACAACATTCCCTCTGACTTGAGCAGTGAAAGCCCATGATCACCGCACATGTGGAATCACTGTCCATATGTGTAAATGATTACATCGCCCTCAGATGAGTTCTCAGAAATGAACGCCTGAACTTCTGCATCAACAACCACTTGGCTCTCTTCTCTGCATTCTTTATCAAGTCTTGTACATACTGAAAATGATGTATTAATTGCTGTTGGCATTTGTATCCATTTTGACCATATTCAATGTCTTCAAGTGAACACACCTGTTCAATACATTCCTTGGCTTGACCCATCCTTTACTAATGATCTACACACCAACATTATTTCTGTTTTAGCATGTTCTTTTATTATAATGCAGCTTCTTGTAATCTTGAGTTTTCATTTGGCTACAGTTGTCAATATATACTTTTCATATTTCATTTATTTTCAAAGCATGAATATTTAGTTTTAAACAAACTATTTTGAAGATTTTCTTCCTCCATTCTTCTTCTTCGCGAACGCCTTCCTTCATTCTAGAACAATCACTTCAAAATCCACTCTGTGATTTTCATAAGACTTTTAATGATTTAAACCGAGTGCTAGTATGTTGTGTAATGTTTACAACAAAGCTGGGATATGTGTGCCTTTATGCATATGCTTTTTTTCTTTGTGTTTCAATTCACTTTCTTAGTTTTTTCTATGGTGGTTGTTTTAATAGGATTTCAATTTTACTTTTTATCTCAAATTTGTCCATGAAGTGGCACATTGCCTACTCTATATTCAGTTTTAGCTGCCAAAGGATCTTTAATGGGCACAGTTAGTACGCACTCATATAGACACTTACAAGCACATGCATCCATAAATATTATTTTTGTAGTTTACACTTACAATGTTTTTACATGATAATGTGACTTATTTTCTGATGTGAATCTCCAATTGTTTTTTATATAAATTGATATTTTAAAAATGTATTTTATTATCTCTTGAAGTATTACTTTAATTGAAGTAGGTTGGTTTCTCTACCTGCAGTTTTTTTTGGACAGATTTTGTATTCAGAGCTTTCAACTCTCAGTAGGATTAGTGAAGCAATGAGGTAAACACTAACTATGCTATGATTGCTTAATCAACACCGCTATACCATATGAGATATATATATATATATATGCTAAGAGATTGATTAATCAACATGAAACTGGCATGTTGGGCTGCTGGGCGCTGCTGGATTTGCTGAGGTGGAGATTAGAGCACTATGGATGAGTCCGGACTGCTATGATGATAGTCCTCATATAATTGATAATTATCAATGCCAACTGTTGTATATGAAATAGAAATGTGAAATCCCTTGTGTTGTGGTCACAAAGTTTACGGAAGGAGTTGATCACCTCAATAAGACTTCTAGCTGAAAATTGCCTACAAAAATGACTCATTCATCATATCATTGAAACCAAAGATTTTACCTTCTGGAGACATCAACTTCAGAGAGCATCAAGAAATATAACTAAAGAATCAGAAATTCAAACAAAGTTAATAGATAAAATAACAAACACTCTATCCTATTCAGCTAGCACATCTCAAAGAACCATTTATTCCTATCCCAAGAACTAATACTTGTCTATACAGATAGATCTGTATTTAACGCAACCATAAAAGAATGTTACAGTGTACATACTGCATGCATCCATATAGATCTTTTGACAAGCTGTTTGATGCATGTGCTGAGTTATGCTCTAACAATTATGATTTTTTAAATCTAACTATTAAACGAAGTTGTAACTATAAAGCTTTATTCATAATATAGGCAGGTATATAGCCCTTGGCTGCACTAGAGATACTCCCATTGTGAGGATGAGATGTATCTCACTATGTTCCAGAGATGCTATTGCCCAAGGCAAAGCATATATGCGGGTTACTGTGGATAAGAAGCATCCACTGTACAAAAATTCTAATGATACGAGAATCAAGTGTGGCATGTCATGGATGGCCCAGGCTGTATAGTGTATTGAATGCCATAGTCTCTGTAATTTAACATAAAACACATTCAATTGACTTATTAATAAATGCTTACTTTGTTCTGCTAACCTAATTTATTGTATTCTTTCTATTCTAGTCACAAGACCCTCACTGCAACATATAACTAAGCATCGAGTAAGTTTACCCAACAATCGACTGTTACCGGAACGGTTTGCCAGAAAATTGAAGTCATACAGTGACATGGATGATATTAGTGATGCTTGTTCATCTGAGTCTATTCCTACACTCAGTATTAAATCATCAACCACACTGTCTCAGTTTATGGAACCTAGTTATCTCTCAATACCAGAAATGTTAACTCTAGAAGATGATGATGAGATTATGGTTTAACTATGACTTTTCAACATACTACTCACAAAAATAGCTTACAAAAATCATCATCTCTGTGTTTGTGAATTCTTGCAACTTACAGCTGGAAATATTATGAGAATTACATCATTTTTTCATGTCTACTATTAATTTCAGTGTAGTCTAAAATGACACTTCTGTGTGATTTTTGCGTGAATGTTTGCTTTCCTTATAACTATTCTCCTGCATCATTCAGACAAGCCGTCTTCCAACTTCAGAGATACTTGTAATTTAGATCCTCAAATAAATGATCAAGGTTTCCTGTAGTCCAACCCGAATACCACATGCACGTTGACAATTTTTGGCACAAGCTGGCCTGGAATTTCCACAGCTTGTTGTCACCAGCGCAGAGTGTTATCAACTTTGCTATTGACGACTCATAGAATAACAAATAAACTGAACATACTATGTTTAGAGATTATATATTAGTTTTATAACCCAGCATATAGATGATGGGACTCTGTGCAAAATCAGAACAAACACTTAAGTATAGAAATGTGACAATCAAAGCTTGTGTCACTTGTATCAGGTAGATGATGGAATTTACTCAGTTGACAGGTCTTAAAGTTCTAGTATAACCACAAACCTGAATGCAGAATAGAGAAGAGAGAAAAAACAGTTTCGAGTGTGTAAATTGCTCTTGTTTACATTAGGAGAGATTGTACAAATTTGTTTATAGAATTTCATTGTGTATTTCTGCTGTATTTACCTTAGCTACAAGATATTAAAGAAACCATGAATATGACCATCGACGAAGTGGGTGAACTGGCTAGAGACAGAGTGAATTTCAGATGTGCTGCAAAGAGACCAACATCCTATAAAGGATACGCACCTTGATGATGACTTACCTTAGTCACACATTGACCATCTTTCTTAACTTGCAGAATCAATGCCACACATATTTATTCCATTTTGTTGTCATAATGTTGGGAACTCAATTTGTTTTAAAACTTATCATTATCATGCAATATATTTAAGTACTTGTTAATATTGTTCCTCTTATTGTTTGACATAATTAATTGTTGAATCTTTACTAAAGACATTTGTTTATTTCATTTCTTTGACTTCATTAAGACATGATCACATTTCTATGATTTTTGACAATTGCAAAGTATTATCAAATTTGTTCTCATTATACAAATTAGTATGTGCAGTTTCATACAAAGTCTTTTAGATATGTACTAGCTTCTTATCCCTAAGGCTACACTCTTAGTAAGTTGTGTGTAAAAAAAAGTAATCACATAGATAACCCAGGAAGCCCAAAAAGAACACATTAAAATTTGAGAACCGACTGTTCCCACAGAACTTTATTCACATAGTTGGAAGAGATCAACTAAATTGGTTACTGAACTGATGTCATAACACTCTGGACAGACCCATAGGTGCTCAGTCTCCCCCAACAGATGCTGAAGGGTATGCATACTGACAGTTTCGGTGGTTAAACACATAATTCTCTCTATCCCTCAAGTATCTAGGTCTACTTGTACAATTTGTAATTCCAAACTACTTAAATCGCTGGATTGATTCAATGTCAATTTTAGTGTCCTCTTCCAGCAGTAGGTTGACAAGAGACCGAAGAACATCCCCTGTATCCATTCTAAACATTGTCCTGTCACCCTGTAGATATTCAGGGACTCTGCTATTCCATCAGTCTAACGCTTGCATGGTTGTCCTCTCACTCTGTATACCTCCAGGGCTCTGTCATGGGTGGCTGAGCAACAGGTAACCCATACGATTATCATATCGGACTCGATGAATATGCTTCAAATGATTGAATCTGGAAATATGCGTGTGGAATGGGTGGACATCATTCAGAGATTATATCTCCACGAAAATGACTTGGCTGTACACACCTGGACATGTTGGAGTGCAGGGTAACGAGCGTGCTGACTTTCTTGCAAACAATGCCCGACTCAAGCGGGCACAGGTATGGACAGAGCCGATATCATTAATGCGATACGCTCTCAATTATGTGACATGGGCAAGTCTCAGAAACTGGAACGAGTTCAAGAATTAGCGAGAATTGCCAGATAGTGTCGTCTTCGTGGTAGAGAGAGACGATATAGTAATCAACTTCTCATGGATACGGTGAGCAAGTGGACTTTAGGATGGCTGCTACAGCAGAGACAGAGCACGAATGGGAATGCCCAATGTGCCATGACGTTGATCGCATAACATAACCCTGTAGGTATTCAGGGACTCTGCTATTCCATATGAAATTATTTGTAGAAAATGTTGGACAACAATCAACTATAAGTGTCCATGTTGCAAATTAGAACAGAACCCCAAAAGTAGTTAATTCATTTTTTTCATAATTGTTGACCTACACGCTCTGATATAACCAATAAAAGACTCATCTTTTGGTTGAAAGGTACATGCCTCAGCTTAAAGAAGCTTCAATCCCCTACATAACAAATAAACAAACAATACAATACAATAGAATTACTGTAGAGAAGAAGACAACAAGTCATATGCTTCCATTTGTGTGTATATCTGGTTATAGTATACTTGTATTATAGAACTGCTTATATCTCTGTTTTATAAGTCATATTTTGTCAAGTTTTATGTCTAATTTATTGACATTGTATTTTTATTTTTACTATTACTTATATATATATATATTTATATATATATATATATATATTTATATATATATATATATATATAATTATAGTTTGACTCTCAACAGTTCTGAAAAATTCATACAAAAAAAACCACATTTATATGGCTGCTGTATTAAAGAGTGAAACATAACATAGGCTTGTCCAGTGTGCAAAGATGTCAATCTGGAGGACAGATCTTATTAACAACAATTATTTACATTCACAGAAAAATGAGATGGTTTAGAACACTGGATAATGAAACAGTTTCTGGGAAACCACTGATGAAACATGACATATTCATTACTATGCTATCTTGGCATAGTTTATACAATAGGCCATCATAACTTATGGAAACATTCAACTTAATATGTGCAATGCCTTCCAAAAATTCAAACATATCTTGATATTTCATAACAATAAACTGTACTTATTCTGAATGACAGCAGCATTTTGATATATTTTTTTGTTGCTATATACTGTGCAATTGACATCTTAGCTAATGCATGACTTTGTATGTCTCAATGCTCTCATTAGTGTTATCACTTACATAGACTTATTTGGTTTAACAGTTCCATATTGTACATTTTCTCATGCACAAAATAGTTGATGCTATCAAAATTTGACATTGTTTTGTGTCACATAGATACTGTGACACTTGAGTAGCAACAGCCATTTTCTTTCTTTGTCTAAGCTGAAATGAACAAATATTGTCACCCGCTGTGTTTGACAAATATCATTACACAAATAGTTGCTGTATTTGACAAATGTCATCACACAAATAGTTGCTGTATTTGACAAATATCATCCTACAAATATTTGACAAATATCTTACAAATATTTGCTGTATTTGACAAATATCCATATTTGCTCTATTTGACAAATATCATCCTACAAATAGTTGCTGTATTTGACAAATATCATCCTACAAATATTTTCTCTATTTGACAAATATCATCCTACAAATAGTTGCTGTATTTGACAAATATCATCCTACAAATATTTGCTATATTTGACAAATATCATCCTACAAATATTTGCTCTATTTGACAAATATCATCCTACAAATAGTTGCTGTATTTGACAAATATCATCCTACAAATATTTGCTCTATTTGACAAATATCATCCTACAAATAGTTGCTGTATTTGACAAATATCATCCTACAAATATTTGCTCTATTTGACAAATATCATCCTACAAATAGTTGCTGTATTTGACAAATATCATCCTACAAATAGTTGCTGTATTTGACAAATATCATCCTACAAATAGTTGCTGTATTTGACAAATATCATCCTACAAATAGTTGCTGTATTTGACAAATATCATCCTACAAATATTTGCTCTATTTGACAAATATCCTACAAATAGTTGCTGTATTTGACAAATATCATCCTACAAATAGTTGCTCTATTTGACAAATATCATCTTACAAATATTTGCTCTATTTGACAAATATCATCCTACAAATAGTTGCTGTATTTGACATATCATCCTACAAATATTTGACAAATATCATCCTACAAATAGTTGCATTGTTTGACAAATATCATCGCACAAATAGTTGCATTGTTTGACAAATATCATACAAATAGTTGCATTGTTTGACAAATATCATCACACAAATAGTTGCTGTTTTTGTTGATCGACAAATCTAGTTTAATTTTTTTAATGACAAAATTTGTATTTTTATTATTGCACATTCAGGATATATATTGTTATTATAAACATGCAACAAATCTAATATAACTCTTTGTGTTCCTGAGTCTGGTATAGTTGACAAGCTGCTAGATTTGGTGCACTGTTGTATAGATATTTCATTGTTACAATTCATATTTCATACATCAATAGTGGTCCATGTGTGTGCAAGCTTATTCATCTTATTGTTTGCTATACTCTCTCAAATTATAGACATGACTGTTGGACAAAGTATTGTATGTTGAACATGGTGTGTTTGTATGGCTGCATACTATCACATTGTTTCAAGGTTTTTTTTTATATGTTGCAGCATTCAATGTCTTATTATTCAATGTCCTTCTACTCTGTGTTCTATCACTAAATGTCCTACTGCTCAATGTCATACCACTCGATGTCATACCACTCAATATTCTATCACTCATTGTCATACCAATTATTGTCATATCACTTAATGATGTCATACCACTCATTATCCTATCACTCAGTGATGTCATACCACTCATTATCCTATCACTCATTGATGTCATACCACTTATTGTTCTATCACTCAATGATGTCATACCACTCATTATCCTATCACTCAGTGATGTCATACCACTCATTGTCCTATCACTCAGTGATGTCATACCACTTATTGTGCTAGCACTCAATGATGTCATAACACTCATTATCCTATCACTCATTGATGTCATAACACTCATTATCCTATCACTCATTGTCCTACCACTCATTGTCCTACCACTCAATGATGTCATAACACTCATTATCCTATCACTCATTGATGTCATAACACTCATTATCCTATCACTCATTGATGTCATAACACTCATTATCCTATCACTCATTGATGTCATAACACTCATTGTCCTATCACTCATTGATGTCATAACACTCATTGTCATAACACTCATTGATGTCATAACACTAATTGTCCTATCACTCATTGATGTTATACCACTCATTATCCTATCACTCATTGATGTCATAACACTCATTGTCCTATCACTCATTGATGTCATAACACTCATTATCCTATCACTTAATGATACACCTAGACAAGATATAGTAACACATGTACAGTTACGTCTAGACAGGATATATCATTTGTTACTAGATCAATGTGTTGTTGTCGTCGTATGAATGTATGGTATGAACACTTAATACTGTATTCATAAATATACCACATAATATTAAAAGTGATTCTTGACTATGTTAGGACAAACAAAAGTTGGCAAACTATAAAACTGACAACTTGAGATATTAAAATCTAGTAGTACTGTTGAGATGTCTAACACTTCATTACTGTACATCATATCTGTAATAATGAAACACATAAAAACAAAGTAATGAAGTTATACAAAATAATAACAATACATCATATCTGGACATCATTATCTGCTATGGAATCATCTTTTAGTTTTGTGTGTGTGTATGTGTGCACTGAAATAGCTTAAGGTCACAATATACTTTTGTATAATTATTGTATACAAAATGAAGATTTAAATTGTATTTGATCCAGAACTGTCATTCTCATTAATAGATTTTTATATGAGCTAGATGATTTATTGTGCCAGTCTGTATACTGTATTCTGTTAATATTAACACATCTGTAGTTGAAGAACAAGAGTCATTAATCAATCAAGAACATGGTTTACCTGCTTGATGGAGTATTGTGTCCAGACAGCTTATCTCACAGCCTTATTATGTATTATTTGATTATATTCTCGTCTTCCCTTATGTTTTATATCAGATGTCATTTGGAATGGTTAAACTTTGTTGGAAAAACAAATATGTGGAAGATTCTGTCTATCTTTATCAATGTCTATTGATGTTAATTCTAGTCATGACAAAGATGAAGTCTCTACACAATGTTAGGAGTATCAAGAAGAGACTGGTTTAGAAATGAAGATATCAGGAAAAATTGTGTACAATATCAGTACTGAACTTCATCAAGAAACAACAAATTAAATGGTTCGCCACATAAGCAGATTACCAATAGACAGTGCGTCTCAAAGAACAATGCTACTCTGATACAATGGATACAAAGCAAAAGGCTGTCCACACAAAATGAGGACCTCAAAGATAACAGTCTGCAAAAAAACACTGTTTATGAAGAGCACTCAAAAGCCTGTTCTATAAATCTCATCTTATCCTAGCGCTGTGAGACAAAACAGGATTAGAGAAGTCGTCTGAGGAATTCTTGCATGTCTATCTTACATATTACTTTGATTAACTTTAGACTGTATGAAATGACTATGTCTTGTCTTGCATGTCTATCTTACATATTACTTTGATTAACTTTAGACTGTATGAAATGACTATGTCTTGTCTTGCATGTCTATCTTACATATTACTTTGATTAACTTTAGACTGTATGAAATGACTATGTCTTGTCTTGGGCATTACTCATCTCTAACATCCTTCCCTGTGGCCAATCAGATTGACAACATGCACCAGTATAACTCAGTAAGAGTGTTACTATAAAGTATGGTTCTTATGTTTGTCAGATCTTATCTGTAACCCATCTGTACAAATTTGTGTCCCTTTAGACAATATTCCTCCCAGGTTATCGGGAGGGAGGCATGGGGAAATGTTGGATTAGAGATAACAGCTCAAATCTAAATAATTGGTTTTGTTATAGAAATAGCAATGAATTACTGACAAAATGTTGGGAATAATTTTAGCATTATATTCCATTAAGAACACTGAATTGAAAAATAATAGAACTGTTTGGTGATAATTTGCATCTGTGTGTTCCATATCATAGACGTAGAAAGTAGGCACTGAAGTGAGAGACAAATAGTTCCAGAAAGAAAGGACACTCTAGGAAACCCCAAAACGAGCTTTGGGAGAGATGCAAGAAATATCAAACTCAATTCCATAGAAAAGATTGCATTAGTTTCCCAGGATAGAGTGCTATAGAGAGATTGTTTGCATATATAACAGTACAAGAAGAATAGTTACACAGGATAGAGTGCTATAGAGAGATTGTTTGCATATATAACAGTACAAGAAGAATAGTTACACAGGATAGAGTGGTATAGAGAGATTGTTTGCATATATAACAGTACAAGAAGAATAGTTACACAGGATAGAGTGGTATAGAGAGATTGTTTGCATATATAACAGTACAAGAAGAATAGTTACACAGGATAGAGTGGTATAGAGAGATTGTTTGCATATATAACAGTACAAGAAGAATAGTTACACAGGATAGAGTGGTATAGAGAGATTGTTTGCATATATAACAGTACAAGAAGAATAGTTACCCAGGATAGAGTGGTATGTAGAAATTGCTTGCAGGCCCTATGTAAAATATAACAGTATGAGAAGAATATAATGAATAAATGTTTTATTGGGAATGGAAAGGAATAATAGGGAGAGAGAAAAGAGTTGCTTGTTTGAACATGCCACCAACTTAAATCTGAATACAACTGTTATTGAGTTAATTTGTTTGGACATAAAATGTGAGTAAAATGAAGCATGTTAAATAACTGACAGATGAAAGAGTTTCAAGCCAGACAGACAGACCTAACAGAAGGATCAAGTGCATTATATATACTAACTTGTCATCATTTATGCATTTGATTTCTCATGTATTTATTTCCATATATGCCTTGTTGAAATGCATTTTCTTCTCTATGATATATGTATTTATATATAACAGCTGTACATAGCAATGACTTCATTCTCTTGTTATTGACTATATTTCTTATTGTTACTAATAATTCATATTTGTTTATGATTACCAGTCAATATTTCTGTTACTTAAACAGCTTCTTATATTTGCATTCATTTCCCTGTCATGTCACTTTCTTGGTATCATGTATTTCTTTTGTTAATTTGTTCATACTGCTATCTCACCAACTCACTGTAATGTGAGGTACACATTATGTCAATAAAAATCAAATCTGAATTCGAATATTTCATGTAATGCAGTTATTCATTTTAAAATGTTTCTACGTCTCATTTTTAAACTCATTTTTTACATATTAAATACTTCTGTAGCCTCGTCTATTTTTCCACAATTTTCTATTGTGGGGAGTAGTATTTTCAATATAAGGGAAGACTGCAGTAAAACTATGTAGCAATGGCATAACACGTAAAAACAAAATACTTTAGTTTTACAAAGGCTTTATATGGCTGTAAATTGTTTTTGTACTTTGTAAAACTACAGTACTTTATTTTACATGTTTCCCCGTTGTGGAGTCAGTGTTAACACAGGATAGTCTACTGGATTCAGTCTGAATGATTGATATGACCATTGTTAGTGCACTTTGGGGAACAGCCATCCATGTCTGCTCCAATCTATTTCTTGCACAGGAAGATCTCAGTAGCAGAGCACAAACTTTGTAGCACAGTTTAGTATCCTCAATATAATTTTTGTGTATAGATGAAGTTTGTATGAGTTTTTGTAATTAGTGTAAATCACCCGAGTGGTTACCGGGGCCCAAATTTAGGGTGTCGAAAATAGAACCACTGTTACCTGCCATGCATGTTGTAAGGGCGACTAAGGAGGTTTGGCTGAAATCAGATGCATGTGTCCTAAATGTGTAGAAGTCTATGCGTCTAGGGACCTACTAAACCAATGTGCAACATATACACGTTCTTGGCAAAGATCAAACATATCACAAAGAGTGATTAAAATTGGTCGTAAGATACGAACAAAAGAAGAAGAAGAAGATTAGTGTAAATGATGTTTACCAGGGTAGCAACGTGTCAGCCTAATCTTATTGATTCATCATCTCATCTTATTCCTCTTGCATCCCTTACATGTCTAGGTAAAGTATAAGGTGAGGGAGAGCGCCCTCTTATACACTTCATACATAAGTGTTCTTATTCTTCGAATGTTCCATATCGACCACTTGTTAACCACTCTGTGATTTGTATGTGATCTGAGTCTAAGAGCGATTGTATGTTGTGCCAGTTATGCACCTACAAGTGGGCCAGCACATCTGATTTCTGCGATGCTTTTTATTCACTAGCGCAACTTCCCTAGGTCCTACATCGATCACCTCTTACGACATGCCTTGTAGGTCACAGTGGTACTATTCTTTGCTTCCCTTGCAAGCCCCGGCACCACACGGGCGACAAGAGTGTTCAGGGACTGCTATTCCATCAGTCCAGCACTTGCATGGTCATCCTCATCCTATTTCTGCTTACTCTGTGTATCATTGACTGTTGCATGGTTGATGATAGCGAACTTGCTAACACACTGTGCTATTGACCACATTCTGTAGAAATGTCAGGGTTCAAGGTCAGCTTGGCCAAAAATGCTTGGTGATTACACTACTTCTTCTTTGCGTTCGTTCTTTACGATCAATTTTAATCACTCTTTGTGATATGTTTGATCTTTGCCAAGAAAGTGTATACGTTGCACATTGGTTAGGTAGGCCCCTAAACGCAGACTTCTACACGTTTAGGACACATGCATCAGATTTAAGCCAAACCTCCTTAGTCGCCTCTTACGACAAGCATGGCAGGTAACAGTGGTTCTATTCTTTACACCTCAAATGTGGGCTCCGGTAACCACTCGGGCGTGCGATTAGACTAATGAGACTTAATCCTCTATTTCAGGATCTAAATTACATGAACCTCTGAAGTCATAGTATGGCTCACCTGAATGGCAGGGAACAGTGGTGATAAGGAAAAACAAAGCTTCACACAAACATCAATCATGCACCATATTAGGTGCCTTGACTATGCCGCGTTTCAAAAGTCCCTACTTGAAAGTCCCTATCTCTCTCTCTCTCTCTTTTGCGATCACTGCCCAGATCGATGTACCAGATCTCGCCATAAATTCTATTCATGTGGAAATCTGATTCATGCAGCCTTAGCATTGGTGTATTTTACGTCGCACCATTTGGAGCTCTGGTGCTTATCCTTGACTATATGTCCAGTTTCAGCCAGCGTTTACTCGGTTCGCTCTCTGTTCTGTAGCCATCTAGTGTTTTTGACGGTTGGGGGTAGCTAACCCCACGCCCAACCTCCTTAGTCACCTCTTACGACATGTGTGGCAGGTAACAGTGGTTCTATTCTTTACACCCCAAATTTGGGCCCGGTAACCACTCGGACGAAAGTCCCTACCTGAAAGAAAATCATTAAAAATAATTTCACCACCTTCAATTTAAATCGTGGACCCTTCCCTGACATAACCACAGACTCAGGGGTCTCCTTGTGGCGTAAAGGTCACCTGCTCCCCTCATGTTCCAAAAGTACTCGGTTCACTCCTTGTGGAGCCATTGTGATATTTTTCCAGAGATTCCTGATCTCAGTGTAGGTGAGATCGAGTTCCTAGTCCTATGTTCAAGTTAAGCACGTAAAAAAACCTTTGGCAGTTCAAAATCGAGAAGAGCAGGCTGGAAAGCCGCTGCCCAGGCAAAATTCATTAGAAATGTTCAAAAAATAAAATTGATACAAATATTGTCCCCATCTTCTAAATTAACCAGGAACCCTCGCCGGTGCTACGGAGTTCGGGCACTGCTTCTGAGATCTTCCTGTGTAAGAAAGAGATTGGATCACACGTGGCCACTTATCAAAGTACATCGATGATGGTCCTATCAATCAATCAAACCTCAGACATTGATAGTACAATCTTCAATACCTGATATAACCTAGGATACTTGGTAATATAGTCTATGTACCTTATTTGATCTAATCTTGTCTAATTTTGTTATCTAACTCAAACCAAGGATAACACTGTCCGGTTATATGGACTCGAGATCAATCAGATCTGACATCATGCCACAGTATAATGCAGTAGATTGTGGGTAAGGGGTTAAGCCTTGCGAGTAGAAGGTTGTGGGTTCAAATCCAAACCGACCCATTCTGTTTATGAGTTCATTTGTTTCCAGAAACCCTAGCATTGTTGCCGGAGCTAAGGAGTTTGTGTGCAATACTCTCGGTAGGTGGTGTGCCATTTCTGCAGAGAGGGACTGAGCCATAAGGGGTAAAACCCGGTGCAATGAAGTGAATACTTCGACTTTAAAACCCCTTTTAGATGTGACAATGTAAAGTATAGTGAGCTCGATCACAACCCAAGCATACCTGGTTCAAACTCTGTGGGGGGCAAGTATGGAAGCAAATTAGTTTCCTTGGATTTTTACGAACTGTAAAATAGACCTCATTGTTCGGGAAAGCAATGGTAAACTACTGAATGTATAAGTGGTGCCTAGAGAATTGACGCCTCGTTTACTTGGGTTGATACCCACGTCCTGTAAAAAGGATATGCCAGGATTTTCATTTCAATATAAAGTGTGATTTTATGTTCATGAACCGTTGTCAGTAACACATCTATACAAATCCGTATTTTGCTACAAATATCGAAATAGGGGAAGACTGCAGTAAAACTTGGTAAATAGTGAAACACGTACAAACAAAGTACTATAGTTTTACAAAATACATAAATAGTGACGATAAACAGCAACGTTTCGACCAACAAGGCCTTTATCAAGCAAACGAACAAACAGGAGTGACAAATTAAAATGAAACACAAATGGACGACCAAATACCAACGTAGCTAAGGAAAATCTGGAATAAAACGAATAACGAAATAAATGTAACACAAAAACACACATAAAAACTAGAAATAGAAAAGAAACAATGAAACATCTAGTAAATATATAACTTGAATACATGCAACATATACCCATATAGATTATAAAGCATGGGAAGGGAAAGTACTAAGAAGCATAAGAATGTAATACATGCAACATATACCCATAGAGATTACAAAGCATGGGAGAGAAAGTACTAAGAAGCATAAGAATGTAATACGTTGAGCCCGCGTGGTCGCAAGGTACCATACAAAGAAATCAACCGATTCTCCAGAGCAAATCGACTACGATCATCAGAGGAACATGATCGGATGGCTGTGACCTGGACATCGCAAGCTCCTGAATGGCCAGTATCATTGAAATGGGTAGCTACAGGGGTCACAGAGCATTGGCGTATATCGCGCAAGTGTTGGGCGAATCGGTCACTGAGTCTCCTGCCGGTTTCCCCAATATAGGCCTTGTTGCACCGCTTGCAGATAATGGCATAGATAATATTACGGGACTCGCACGTGAAACTGTCTTCAACAACGAACGTGGCTTTTGGAAAAGACACCGTGCGGGTCTGTATTACATAAGCACAAGTGTTGCAGCGCCGACGGCCACACTGGATGGTGCCAAAATGACTCTGGATGTTAGGCTTGAGGCGACTGTGAACCAACATATCCTTAAGGCTTCTGTCCCGTCTGTACGCCACCAAAGGATAGTGTTGGAAGATTGAACGTGTATCAGGATCAGACTGAAGAATGGAGAGATGACGGAATAAGACTTTCTTCACAAGGGAACTATGAGGGTGGAAAGTTAAGACAAGTTTCACCCTGTCAGAATTGGAAGTTCTATGCTGGTTAGAGAGGCCTCCTGGCGAGAAATTTGCTGAACGCGCCGCATAGCAGAAGCAAGCACCTTATCCGGGTATAAGCGCTTACGAAGAAATCCAGCATCCAGAGTCATTTTGGCACCATCCAGTGTGGCCGTCGGCGCTGCAACACTTGTGCTTATGTAATACAAACCCGCACGGTGTCTTTTCCAAAAGCCACGTTCGTTGTTTTACATTCTTATGCTTCTTAGTACTTTCTCTTCCCATGCTTTATAATCTATATGGGTATATGTTGCATGTATTCAAGTTATATATTTACTAGATGTTTCATTGTTTCTTTTCTATTTCTAGTTTTATGTGTGTTTTTTGTGTTACATTTATTTCGTTATTCGTTTTATTCCAGATTTTCCTTAGCTACGTTGGTATTTGGTCGTCCATTTGTGTTTCATTTTAATTTGTCACTCCTGTTTGTTCGTTTGCTTGATAAAGGCCTTGTTGGTCGAAACGTTGCTGTTTATCGTCACTGTTTATGTATTTTGTAAAACTATAGTACTTTGTTTGTACGTGTTTCACTATTTTGCTACACAATAGCAACTCTTCTCTACTCTTCCTTCTAAGCTATATCAGTTATATGAGGACTATCATCATAGCACTCCGGACATGTCCATAGGTGCTCCGATCTCCGCCTCAGAAAATCCAGCAGCGTCCAGCGACCCAACACGCCAGTTCGATGTTGATTAATCAATCTCTTTGCATATTTAGTATATCGTTCTTTTCGGGCTGCACCAATATTGACACCCATCTCTTTTAATCGGGTCAGCGAGTGGGATTCAGCCCTGAAACTCCTGTGTTCGGAAAGACTCTCTCAATGCGTGAAGAATGTCACTTCGATCCATGGCAGCTCCCTCTCATATTGTAGCCAAGCCAGCCAATCTATCAGCTCGTTCATTACCCCTAACTCCTGCGTGCCCAGGGACAAAAATGAAGGTGATTTCTCTGATCATTGTCTGTACCAGTACCTCCACCCAGTTGCGTCTCACCATACCTGATTCGACTTTACGAATCATGCTCATGAAGTCACTGAGTATGAAAACACGAGAGTAATTGTGAGATGCCAACCAGTTCACCGCCTCCGTAACCGCCCGAACCTCCATTGTCAAGCTACTTGTGGTTGTTGCGTAGGCCCCACTGGCCTCTCTTATTATTTTCCTCCTGAGCGTGCTGAAAAAACCCACGCACAGCGTTGTTGGCGAATGACTGAACCATCGGTGTAAATAACCACATCTGTATCATTGATGATGTCATTGAAGAGAGCCTCCATCTCCACGTTTAGCAGTGATAGATTGGCTATATATTCAGCTATATGGGGTTGGGTTTATGTATATCAATCAATTCAACTCCATTTTTGTTAAATGTCGTTGTAGAAACTACAATAACAATCTGACGTTGTATTAGTAATAATTATATCAGAATATTGAATTAGGGACGTTGAATAAGACAAACATCAGCATAAGAAAAAAGTTGGCACAAAACCGTGCTTGAATTACATAGATAAACAAAGAAGGAAGTGGTTTGACCACTTAATAAGAATGCATCCAAACTCCAAAGTATACAGAGTCTTCTACAACAGAACATCGGGAAAGAAGGCAGAGGAAGACCACGGAAAAGATGGTTAGATGGCGTAGCAGAATCCTGTGAAAGAGCAAAATAACAATCACACAAGCCATCAGAACAGCTCAAGACAAAAACAGAAAACCACGACACTGGACAACAACCCGGTAGCAGTGTGACGACAAAAGAAAGAAAGAAGAATAAGACAAACTTGGTATAAATTTCAGTGATAAGCTACATCCCATTGTTTCATTGTGAAGAGAAAGTAGTAATACTATTGAATGGTAGAACATCATCATCATCATTAGGTTCCGTCTCCACATTGAAGGTTGGCTGCAATGAATCTCCAGCATCCTCTGTCTTTCGTTTGGGTGTTGCACTCTGCCAGACTGTAACCTGTCCATTTCTTAAAGTTTCCCTTCCACTTATCTCTCGGTCTTCCTCTTGCTCTTCCCCCTCAACTTTCCCTTCTAGTAAAGATTTTATCATGGTGTCTTGTCTTTTTATGTGCCCAAAATACTTTGTCTGAATTTTATTTGTCTGTTTTTCTGTCCATGAAACTCTGCCTATTCTTCTATATATCCACATCTCAAATGCATCTGTTCTGTCTTCTAACTGCTTGTTCGTTGTCAATGTTACCGAGCCATACATTAATATAGGATATACAGTGGCGTTTTTGTTGGTGGGACCAGACACAAATTTTCAGGAAAATCATGGCTTTGGGTTAGGTTATGATTTAATTTATTAGATAATAAATATACGTTACACATTTTTTGGTTGGGCCCACCCACTGGCCCTTAATGACGAGCCGACACTGAGGATATATATAGCATTTGATCATTCTCATTTTTAACCTGTTTGTAATTTGTTTGGATGTCAGTAACTTCCTCATACTATTGAATGTTAGAACATCAGATGGGATTCACTATGTTGTTACAACATCTTGACAAGAAGGAATCTCAAGAAATACAAGTATAACGCGGGCTGGCTGATGTGTACCACGATAATATCATAACAGCCATGCATAGTAAGCACACACAAGGTTAATGATAGAAACAGTAGCCTAGGTGGGAAACGTGTGTGAGTCGTCAAATATTTTAGAGCAACCACACCTGTCCATGTCTATGCTTTCGGACCGTCTAATTATAGCCACGAGAGTATATGCCACGTCCTGCTACAAGCGACGCGATGTGTACTGTCTTGTCTGAGTAAAGGCAAGTCCTAGGTCGTTCAATTTCCCACCTGGGTCGTAAACAAGTTATTTGCACGCGCAGCCGGGACCATGCGCGTGCTCTCTCTTCTTGTCTTATCTGTCCTATCCAAATACCGGAAGTCGCATAAGACGGTTCGCTACCTGTGCTGTTCATCCACTTCTCTCCTTTCTTCACTCTTCTACCATCTACACTGTCCAGCTTCGTTCAGACTTGTCTATATCTTTCTTTCTATATATCTCTCTCCCCCTCTCTAGCGTTCTTTCACTCCTCTCGGAACTGTAGTGTACATGTAGAGATCTCAGAGAAAACATGGTCTGGTGTGCCACTAACCAGGCACACGTGTCTAGTTTTAATCACGGCTGACAGGTCCACATGTTTCCGTGGGCGCAGGTCTAGAGATTGCATCCATCTTGGCACGTCTGTTTCATTTTTCTGCCTTGCATACAAACATTTCATTTGTTTTCGTTTAAAACCGAAAACTTACCCAATATTTTCTTCTATTGCTTAAATAAGCAAACTTTTTCATTTTAAACGTTAGTGTCTCTGTGCCTAAGTGGTTAAGCAGTTGCCTTACGTGTCTCTGTGCCTAAGTGGTTAAGCAGTTGCCTTGCGTGTCTCTGTGCCTAAGTGGTTAAGCAGTTGCCTTGCGTGTCTCTGTGCCTAAGTGGTTAAGCAGTTGCCTTGCGTATCTCTGTGCCTAAGTGGTTAAGCAGTTGCCTTGCGTGTCTCTGTGCCTAAGTGGTTAAGCAGTTGCCTTGCGTGTCTCTGTGCCTAAGTGGTTAAGCAGTTGCCTTGCGTGTCTCTGTGCCTAAGTGGTTAAGCAGTTGCCTTGCGTGTCTCTGTGCCTAAGTGGTTAAGCAGTTGCCTTGCGTGTCTCTGTGACTAAGTGGTTAAGCAGTTGCCTTGCGTGTCTCTGTGACTAAGTGGTTAAGCAGTTGCCTTGCTTGTCTCTGTGCCTAAGTGGTTAAGCAGTTGCCTTGCGTGTCTCTGTGACTAAGTGGTTAAGCAGTTGCCTTGCGTGTCTCTGTGACTAAGTGGTTAAGCAGTTGCCTTGCGTGTCTCTGTGCCTAAGTGGTTAAGCAGTTGCCTTACGTGTCTCTGTGCCTAAGTGGTTAAACAGTTGCCTTGTGTGTCTCTGTGACTAAGTGGTTAAGTGGTTAAGCAGTTGCCTTGTGTGTCTCTGTGACTAAGTGGTTAAGTGGTTAAACAGTTGCCTTGTGTGTCTCTGTGACTAAGTGGTTAAGTGTTACAGTTGCCTTGTGTTCTCTGTGACTAAGTGGTTAAACAGTTGCCTTGTGTGTCTCTGTGACTAAGTGGTTAAGTGGTTAAGCAGTTGCCTTGTGTGTCTCTGTGACTAAGTGGTTAAACAGTTGCCTTGTGTGTCTCTGTGACTAAGTGGTTAAGTGGTTAAGCAGTTGCCTTGTGTGTCTCTGTGACTAAGTGGTTAAACAGTTGCCTTGTGTGTCTCTGTGACTAAGTGGTTAAGTGGTTAAGCAGTTGCCTTGTGTGTCTCTGTGACTAAGTGGTTAAACAGTTGCCTTGTGTGTCTCTGTGACTAAGTGGTTAAGTGGTTAAGCAGTTGCCTTGTGTGTCTCTGTGACTAAGTGGTTAAACAGTTGCCTTGTGTCTCTGTGACTAAGTGGTTAAGTGGTTAAGCAGTTGCCTTGTGTGTCTCTGTGACTAAGTGGTTAAACAGTTGCCTTGTGTGTCTCTGTGACTAAGTGGTTAAGCAGTTGCCTTGTGTGTCTCTGTGACTAAGTGGTTAAACAGTTGCCTTACGTGTCTCTGTGACTAAGTGGTTAAGTGGTTAAGCAGTTGCCTTGTGTGTCTCTGTGACTAAGTGGTTAAACAGTTGCCTTACGTGTCTCTGTGACTAAGTGGTTAAGTGGTTAAGCAGTTGCCTTGTGTGTCTCTGTGACTAAGTGGTTAAACAGTTGCCTTGTGTGTCTCTGTGACTAAGTGGTTAAGTGGTTAAGCAGTTGCCTTGTGTGTCTCTGTGACTAAGTGGTTAAACAGTTGCCTTGTGTGTCTCTGTGACTAAGTGGTTAAGTGGTTAAGCAGTTGCCTTGTGTGTCTCTGTGACTAAGTGGTTAAACAGTTGCCTTGTGTGTCTCTGTGACTAAGTGGTTAAGTGGTTAAGCAGTTGCCTTGTGTGTCTCTGTGACTAAGTGGTTAAACAGTTGCCTTGTGTGTCTCTGTGACTAAGTGGTTAAGTGGTTAAGCAGTTGCCTTATGTCCCAAAGATCATGGATTCAGATGACGGCGTTCTGTTCACATGTGCACTTTTTTAAAGATATCCCTATAATAATTGCCGGAGCTGCGAAGTTCGTGTTTTCTACAAAGACGTAGAGAAAACTCAAAGCGCAAACTCCGTAGTGTGGTGCAATTACTTTCGGCAAGGGGCGTGTCACTTCTGCGGAAAGGGACCGAGCTATGAAGAGTAAAACCTAGTGCAATAAAGTCTCTCCTTCTTCCTTAGACTGTCTTTATTTTAGACACGAGTTGTTCCTTAGACTGTCTTTATTTTAGACACGAGTTGTTCCTTAGACTGTCTTTATTTTAGACACGAGTTGTTCCTTAGACTGTCTTTATTTTAGACACGAGTTGTTCCTTAGACTGTCTTTATTTTAGACACGAGTTGTTCCTTAGACTGTCTTTATTTTAGACACGAGTTGTTCCTTAGACTGTCTTTATTTTAGACACGAGTTCTGCATAGTAAATCGTCGTGTCGTTTACACAAAGCAAGATATCTATGAAGAAAGAACGACTAAAATAGAGACAAGTTTGACATAATTGATATTGTCATTCAAGACTTTTCTGCATGTTACAATATCTATATTGTTTACCTCTTAGATATCTTCAATCTTACCATATCTTATCTGCATCTTCGAAACGGTATCGTATCTCATGATAGTATATTCAACATTCAAAACATGCTGACGTTGTATCCAGGTTGCAGATATATCTTCAATAATAGAAGGTTGGGGTGGGAATATAATGATTATGTGAAAACTCTTCTAATTGTCTGTAATGTAATGTAATAGGAAACCCATAAAGGGGGTTTTGGTTTGTAAAGGACACACTAACCCTTCCCTCAATACTCCACCTACAGTTTATGTCCAGATACTGTATCTCATCTAATCAGACAGAAAGAACGCGCGTAGTAACTGAATATATTCATTATATCCGCCATTGTCATCCGTTGAGTTTTACTCTCTCTCCATTCAGCACAAACTTCTAACCTTCCCGTCCTTACTTCCCCTTTCCCTTCATTCCACCTTGTCTAGCTTCAAACGGTTGCGATTAGTGGCTTGTGATGACGGCTGCCAGATGTTATTCTCATTTGTTCAAACTTTCTGTCCAAGACTTTCCAGTACGTTCTACAGTACACTTGTTGCTTTATTGATTCTGGTGATAACAGAAGTCTGACTTATGTGATATCATAAACCAGGATGTTACTAACGGGACGCAGTGACTACCAGCTGGATTTGCGATCATGTAGACCATGGGTTCCCAAAGTGGGCGGTACCGCCCCTAGTGGGCGTTGAAGTCTTCCGGGGGATAGTGGGTTTAGAAGCATTTGTGGTTGTTTTTTCGTAATTTTGCGATTGAATAATCATAAAAATTTGAATTCTGCATTTTAATTAATCTTATACCCATCTAACACAACCCATTTTTTCATCAATTTTCTATCTCATGTATATAATCATTTGAAAATTGATCATGTATCACAGAAATATATATCAATTTTCTGTCAAAGTGAAAATAGAGCATTTATATATATATATATATGGGTGGGGGGCGTTGACAAACTGTTATAATGGGAGGGCGTTGCAAAATGGGCGGTGGGCCGAAAAATGTTGGAAATCTATGATGTAGACGTTGGTGTCTGTAGCTTAAGAGGTAGTCAGCTAGATCACAACCAAAGAGTACCTGGTTCAAACAGTGCGGCGGGGCAGTTCCAACAAATTTGTTCCAGTGAATTTTTACGAATGGTAAAAATAAACCTCACATAAAAAATAAATCAATGGCAAACTACTGAACCGATAAGTGGTGCCTAGAAAATGAACGACTAGTTTACTGTGGTTGATGGCAGCGTCATGTAAAGGACATACCACTATTTACATTTTCAGACGGTGGTTCCAATCCAGGAACAGTCAAGGTTCAATGAATCGTCGCCTACACTTGCAGTTTTGGTAGATATGGAGAAGGCGTTTGACACAGTCTGGAAGGAAGGACTAAGGCTGAAACTCCTCACCCTCGGCATAAAGGAAAGTATGTACAATTGGCTTGATAGATACCTAGAGAACAGAACAGCAAGAGTTCAGGTTCAGGGGTACAGAAGCATGAAAGCCAAACTAGAGCAAGGGGTCCCCCAAGGAGGAATGCTCTCACCAACTCTTTTCCTAATCTTTGTCAATGATATCGCTACATGCCTACCAGAGCGAGTGCACTCTGCCATGTACGCCGACGACCTGACAATATGGACGAGAGATAAGTCAATGCCCACAGCAACAAATCGACTACAAATTACGTTAAATAACCTGGGGAAGTGTGGACAAAAAGTGAAATTGAGCATAAACGCGTCTAAAACCACTTACACTGTGTTCTCGCAGAACAACCAGGTCCATAAAATTCAGCTTTAAAGTCAATGGCCAAGATCTCCCAGAAAACAAGACCCCAACGTACCTCGGAGTCACACTCGATCGGAAACTGACTTGGTGCGCTCAAATTGAAAATGCAACGGCAAAAGCAAGACACAGGCTCACGATGATGCGTAAACTCGCAGGCTCCACGTGGGGAGCAAACGCTCGCGTGCTTAAAACACTCTACTCCGGTAGAGTGCGACCGGTCTTGGAGTACGGCATTGCAGCGTGGAGCAATGAATCCAACAAGCAATTCGTCAAAGTGTCCAAAAGTCAGAACCGTGCAATGCGCATAATCACTGGAGCCATGAAGTCCACGCCTATCAAGGCGATGGAAACAATCACTGGCATCCAACCGATGACATACCGAAGGGACAGAAAAGTCTTAGTTTTAGCAGAAAAACTTAAACGGCTGGATTCCCACCCAATGCACAAAAGAATGTATGAATTTGAAAGAAGCAGAATACAGAGATCTAGCTTCGCAAAAATCTCCAAAGTACTGACCGCAGACCATCCAGTCCTATCAAAATGCAAAGACAAACCAATCTCGGCAACTGATAAGTGCCCGCCGTGGAAAACTATAATGCCAGAACTAAGGGAAAAAATTCCAGGCATACTTAACAAATGGGAGCAAAAAACTTCGAAAGAAAACAGCCACAGAAGAGTACATAGAACTCGAGTACCCTGAACAAAAATGGACGCACGTGTACACTGACGGATCGGCCAAAAACGCAAGTTGCAATGGCGGAGGAGGAATAGTGCTTAAACTCCCAAAGAAAGTGACGGTAACGAAAACGGAAATTGGCCACAGGCATAAATACTCGAGTAATTACCGAGCATCGAGAAGGCTAATCGAAAAGGGAATGCAAGGCGCGAAATGATCCTAGAGAGAAGAGGTCGTGACAAGGTCGTGATATTCACCGATGCTCTATCGGTCATCACGGCACTCAAAAGTGGAGGCAAAACAGAGCAGAATGAGCTCAAAGCGACCCTCGATGAACTAACGCGTTCACTCAAACGCACCGTCATTCAGTGAGTACCATCACACTGTAACGTAGTAGAAACGAAGCAGCTGACAAACTAACCAAAAAGGCGGGACTACCTCAGACTGATCACGAGGACAGTTATGAGGAAGCCAGAACAACAATCAGTTCGCATTACAGAGACAAATGGACAAAAGACCACCCTCAGCACTCCAACAGTGACGGATACTATGGTCTGTCCCGTAGTGAACAAGTTGTCATACTTCGCCTCCGTACCGGCCATAACAAACTACGCGCCCATATGTACAACAAGCTCAAAATAGGCACAACTAGCCTGTGCCCATGCAAAAGGCGGACATGACGGCAGAACACGTTCTGCAGGATTATCAACGGATAACAGATTTAAGAAACGAAACCTGGCCACGAAACACAGAGCTTCGCGAAAAGCTGTAAGGGAGAACGGAGTCCCTAAAAACTACGGTAAAATTCATGATAAAAGTTGGTTCTTCAGTCTAGGCCGGGAACGCAAGAGAGAGAATCGTCGCCTGAGATAATGTGTAAGTACTCTGACATTGACACTTTCAGTTAACGTACAGCAAGCGCTGAAAAGAACCGAACGCTAATAGGGCATTGATAGCGTTGACGTCGTATCTACCAATCCAATTTGTTTTTAAAAAATCTAAAACTTATACATACTGCACCACTATCAACACATACATATGCAGTGTTAGAATATCCTCTTTAATTGATCAGTACATCGGATCCAGAACCCAAATTAACCCCGTCGTTCTTCTGTGCTAAGATACCGGCTGGAGGTATTTATTAAAAGATGCAAAGTCAGTATTCTGGATTATTCAATATATATTGCAATATAGTGGCGCGTTCCGAGTTAACAAAATTACAGAGTGAAAAGGTTAAAGAGGTTGATTTCATTGGTCGGTACCCTAGTTACCCAGCAGAAAATGGATATACGACTTTCTAAGTTAGAGGAGGGAGATTCTGTATCGTAGCCACAGATACCCCCCACCCCCATCTCCCTCCCCAAGTGATCTTAAGCTGGCACTTCTAGCAAGTTGCAATGAACTAAACATTCTGGTACGCTCTGAGTGCAATTGTTGTTTTGTATTATCGCCCTCTCTAAAATTAATACAAGATTAACCACGTTTGTGATCTGTTTGTGATTTGTGTCAAAGAGCTTCTTACTCTTGTTATTGTTGACTGTTATTGTATGATTGGCTGCACACATCATATCTTCATCTGTTGTATATTTTTACTATATTAAAAGCACTTATTTACACCTAGTTTCTCTGATAAAGCCACACGTTAATGATATTGATATTCTGATTTCTTATGCCTAAATAAAACTACACGATACCGAGGAAGACCAAGAATCCGATGGATAGATAGTATCACAGATATCCTTCGACATCAAAGACTAACAACTACAGACGCAACACACCTGAGTACACGATATAAAACTGAAACTCCCACAACGCTTCATGGTACATGTGGTTAAGATAACACAAGACAATCAAACTATCGGTTATTCATATTTTAGTATTTATCAGATTTATGTTTATTGTACAGTAACTCCCAGCTTTTTAAGATTAGTTTACATCTGAGTTCTGGGGACATATTTTCACATCTTGTTAAGAAATCACATTCGTGTGATCTCCATGTAAACATCATGTTTGTTGTATGTATATCCATCATACATATCAACTTTGTTATGTTTGTAAGTATACATATTCAGCTAAATCTTAGTTATCTAAGTGTTGCTGTGGCTACCGAGTCTAAAAGTGTCGTGCCAGGAACTGAAATTAAGAAAATTAATGACATGATGCGGACGACAGCTTAATTAAATATTGAAATCGTGATCTCTCTGTCACTGTTCCCATGTGAATGACTTCACTGTCACATTTTTTCCCCCTTTTATTCTGGAACGTTCGTATTACGTGACTAGCTATTATGCAAGTAATGCTTACTTGATTAAATGAAGTCCTGGCGTCGTTGGAAATCTATTTTTTCTTCATCTCTTTTATCTTGTTCATGTCTCTTTAATTTTTCCTTCTTTTGTCACTTTCATTTCGAGTCTCTATTCAGTCATATTTGTTCGTCCATTTTTATGCTAAATTGCAATTTCTAATGTAAAGTAAAAACAGATCAAATGACTTGAAGCCTACTATTCAACAACTTCATTAAAATTGAGCAGACATTAAGCATTCATTGGTCATCACGAAGGTACGTGACATGGGACTGTCCAATTGTCCTTTAAACATGTCTCATTTGAAAACACTCACACAATGGTGTCCGCCCGTGTATTGCCGGGTCTTACAAGGGGAGCAAAGAATAGTAAAACTGCCACCTACAAGGGGATGTCGAAAGAGACGACTGAGGAGGTTTAGGAAGCTACCCTAGAAAATAAAAAGCGCTGCAGAAATCAGATGTGCTGGCCTACTTGTAGGCGCATAACTGGCCTAACGTACAATCGCTCTTAGGCCCAGATCACATATGGATCACAAAGAGTGGTTAACAATTGATCGATATTGAGCGTTGAAGAAGAAAGACACTAGTGTGAAAACATGGCAACCTACAATTTGAATGAGTTAGGGATTGTCATCGATGACCTTTGACACCAGCTCAAACATTACTACGGTGAATAATCTCAATTCCTTCATATGATTGCTTATTTTTTTTGCAAGCGTCCATGTTTATATTAAACATAATATTTTCTTCTTCTTTAGTGATCTCTGGTCATGCGCTTAGTTTACTGTGGACCACAAACTGGGCAGTCAGCTTTCAGATCTGTCAGGCTTCCCAAATTTAGTTTCTAGGTCAACTGGGTGTGGCACATGTTGTCTCAGCTCACACAAGAGACTGTCTTAGATATGCTGGTGTCTTTTCCGCCTGTTGACACTGGCAAACTGTTTGCTTATTCAGTCTTGAAGTTTTTGTGAGACTGTAGGTACGTACGTACTGGAAATTATGACCTGGTCTGTTTTTCTTAGCTCACCTAACATTTGATTGTGTATTCATCTATTGGGAAAAATACAGTGGTCTGCATGCGTGGAAGCGTCAGGCAAGGATCAGTCCTCTGTTCTATAGAACCCAGCGTAGTTCAGTGAAAAGAACTCACTGTAAATATTATTCTTCATCAACATTTCTTATGATATTTGATGTATGTCACTGATGACTAATTATACGTTGCTACAGTTAGCTCCATGCTTGAAGGGACAGTCTTGACAGAGATAGACAAGTGTATTTAACTAGAGAGCTACACGAACCATCAGTATGCAGACCCTTCAACAGCTCTTGGGGGCGACTGAGCACCTATGGGTCTGCCCGGAGCACTGTGACGTTAGTTCAGTAACCAATAACGATAAGACATATATCGCTCATCTTTGACTTGTTAAAAAAAACTCATTATCATATTAATATGAACCTGCCGTTTCCATATGTTAACCTTAACACAGACAGATTAATCCGACTCTTATTAAAAGATTATATGAATAATTTTCCCACTTGTTTTTGAAATGCTATCTCTCTGCTATTATCTGCGAAAAATAATTAACTCAAAATGGGACGAATTCAGGAAAAGTGATGAAATATCTGGTCAACCACTAGTAACAATTATTATAAGAAGGAGAAGATGGAGATATGTTGGACATGCCTTGGGAAGAAATGATCAAACAATACCAAAGCAGGCATTAAAGTGAGAAGCAAAGGGTTCAAGAAAGGTAGGAAAAGCTTGAAATGAATTTTGCTGAGAGAGGCAAGACATATCGGAATCAATTCCACGGAAGATATTGAGCGAGTTTCCCAGGACAGAGTGGTATGGAGACATTACTAGCAGGCCGTTTATAACGTACGAGAGGAATATATATGTATATGGCCTTTTTCATCTTTACAGACAAGTGTTTTACTGAGACAACTTCTGAGTTTGTTTGTCTCTTACCTGTTAGCTCATCCCTAAGTATCTTTTCAAAAGATGTGCGCTGCACATTTGCGTAATGTTGCTTTCCATATAACGTGGTCATTAGCTAGTTTTTTTCCCATTTGTTGGTACCTCTAGATATGGTCTTCAAAGCTCGTTGGCCTTGCAGATAACTGAGCAGTAGTCTGCATGTTGTCTTCCGAAAGTTAAGATAACACTTGTAGTGTGTGCTATTGTCCATTTTTCTCATATGCTTCTACTATGTTGCAGTACTTCAGAGTTGGTTATAAGGAACGACATTTAGTCACAAACACTACAAAAAATTTCGCCCAACGTGGGGCTCGAACCCACGACCCTGAGATTAAGAGTCTCATGCTCTACCGACTGAGCTAGCCAGGCATATAGGTATGTGTGCTGCCTTATTTTCTAAATTATTTATCTATTTTTCTCATTTCTTAAATGGAATAAAATTAATTCTTAATAAGAATCAAGAAATGTAGAATGAAACTGAGAAACATACAAGCTATTTTCACATTTTATAAAATTTTGCAGATAAGAATCGGAGTTTTATGAAATTTCGTGAAAACTGTAATCACATTTTTACATACATTTTATCAATTTCAGTTGATGTGTTTACCGGTTCTCAAAATCTCTTATCGTCCGTAGTGTTGCCGAGGCTCTCAATGAAAGTCAATGAGAGCAAAGAACAGCAACACTTCTTCTGCGTACAACTTCTGTTATGCGACTACTGCAGTATGTGTCATTAACAGGGCGGTGCGCTTGAGGTCTTCACTGGTTCCCCATAGTTAATTTTGAAGGGTTGTTTCTGTTTGCCAGATTTCAATTCTCACACTGCTCAGGCAGTCTTCCATTATGTGCTTTGGGGATTGATTTGGTGCTCCACAGGTGTTTTGCAGCTGAGTCCCTGAAATACATTTTATGGAGTTGAGTTCTGAGACCGCAGTGTCCCGTTCTAAGTCGGAATACTGTGGTCTGCGCTTTTCTGTTTAGTATATTTATATTGTCGTGCTCTGGTCTGCATGTAGCAATATATGTAACACGTTTATCAATCGGTCATGTTGATCGATCTTTCACATTTCTGAATCAAAACTTGAAAAGGGATATTGCTATCAAAATTGTCCCTAAATTTCATAATAATCAGATAATTTTTGACGTAGTGTTAAAAATATTTTATTGTAAAAAAAAGGTCATAGATTTCCTAACTGTGGTATACGTGTATATTGGCCATCTGACACCATAGATCACGTGACAGCACTCATTCCATTGTTTATATTCACGCATCATGCTCTCGTGCGCTGTAAGGTTAATTATTGGAAGTAAAACTTCACTCTCCATGTCTGCAAATTTTAAATCTATTTAGTTAGAGCTCATTACACGATCATAAATTTAATAGCAGACTGGGAAGAAATTAATGAAGAACATAGCGAAGCGGTGTGTTTTACTGAAACAAAGAAATAAACCAAGTATAGAGTGATGTGTTTTACTGAAACAAAGAAATGAACCAAGTATAGAGTGATGTGTTTTACTGAAACAAAGAAATGAACCAAGTTTAGAGTGATGTGTTTTACTAAAACAAAGAAATAAACCAAGTATAGAGTGATGTGTTTTACTGAAACAAAGAAATGAACCAAGTAGAGAGTGATGTGTTTTACTGAAACAAAGAAATAAACCAAGTTTAGAGTGATGTGTTTTACTAAAACAAAGAAATAAACCAAGTATAGAGTGATGTGTTTTACTGAAACAAAGAAATGAACCAAGTATAGAGTGATGTGTTTTACTGAAACAAAGAAATGAACCAAGTTTAGAGTGATGTGTTTTACTAAAACAAAGAAATGAACCAAGTATAGAGTGATGTGTTTTACTGAAACAAAGAAATGAACCAAGTTTAGAGTGATGTGTTTTACTGAAACAAAGAAATGAACCAAGTTTAGAGTGATGTGTTTTACTAAAACAAAGAAATAAACCAAGTATAGAGTGATGTGTTTTACTGAAACAAAGAAATGAACCAAGTATAGAGTGATGTGTTTTACTGAAACAAAGAAATGAACCAAGTTTAGAGTGATGTGTTTTACTGAAACAAAGAAATAAACCAAGTATAGAGTGATGTGTTTTACTGAAACAAAGAAATAAACCAAGTATAGAGTGATGTGTTTTACTTCTTTCTTTTCTCTTATTCTGTTTTGCCCCATAGAGCCAGGATAAGAAGAGATTTCTAGAACTGGCTTTTGTATGTGCTCCATAAATAGTATTTGTTACTGCCTCTGTTAGTTCTTAAAGTCCACATTTTGCGTGGACATCCGTTTTGCTTTGTATCCACTGTATTGGAGTAACATTGCAGTTTTAGACGCACTGGATGTTTGTAATCTGCTTATATGGCCGAACCATTGAATTTGTTGTTTCTTGCTGACGTTGAGTTCTTTCTTTCTTTTGTCCTTCTCTGCTATTTTGCCGCTAGGCGTAGCAGGTTTAACTGATGATCGGTTTCCGAGATAATGCACGCTCGGTCGCTTGATATGGTGTGGTATTGTGGAGTTTTAAGATGTCTGTAACTCCATCAACCCATCTTTTCTTGGTCTGCCCCTTCCTCTTGATGATTCCATTTTCAGGTTGTACGCTCTTTCAACTGGTGTATTCGGGTTCATTCTGACCAAGTGGCCAAACCATTTGAGTCTCTGTTTTTCAATAAATCTAATAGCAGGTGTTGTTCCGACTGTTCTTCTAATTTCCTCATTTCTTATATGGTCTCTTCTTGTTTTATTTACTGCTTTCCTCAGGCATCTCATTTCGCATGTGGTAATTTTCCTTTCTTGTTCTTTTGTCAGTGCCCATGTTTGGCTCTGGTAGCACAGTGTTGGTAGAAAGATTGAATTTATAATCTGTCTTTTAGTCACTACTGGAATAGCTGGGTGTTTCAAAATTGGGGTAAGCTGGTATGTAATGTTGTTGGCTTGCTGGATTCTAGTTTCGATCTCTCTGTCCAGTCTACTATCAGATGTGAAGATACTTCCAAGGTATTTGAATTCTCTCACTTGCTTTAGCGTTTGGTCATTTATTTTTATGTTGATATCTTTTTATGTTGACGTTGAGTACAGATGTAATATCACTTGTTTCCTGTTGTATTCATTTTTAATCTGGTCTTTTCTTGATAATCCCAGCACTGTGAGTAGACACTTCATCTTTATCATGACTAGTTTTCTTCTATCGTTTGATGTCAGCGTCAAGGTTTGGCACTGCTATCATAATGATAAGAGAAAGATTGTTAGTTGTTCGTCCATTTGTTGAAAAAAAACCTCCTTAATATGTATGTTAAGTCTTTAGCATGCTTTAAATTAATGTTTGTCCATGGAGATATCAGTAATGTTTTTCTCTTTAGCAGATGTCATTACTTCTGTTTTGTCAATGTCTATTCTCATACTGTAGTCATGGTTCTCATACTGTAGTCATGGTTCTCATACTGTAGTCATGGTTCTCATACTGTAGTCATGGTTCTCATACTGTAGTCATGGTTCTCCATATGTAGTCATGGTTCTTACTGTAGTCATGCTTCATACTGTAGTCATGGTTCATACTGTAGTCATGGTTCTATACTGTAGTCATGGCTCTATCTGTAGTCATGGTTCTCATACTGTAGTCATGGTTCTCATACTGTAGTCATGGCTCTCATACTGTAGTCATGATTCTCATACTGTAGTCATGGTTCTCATACTGTAGTCATGGTTCTCATATTGTAGTCATGGTTCTCATACTGTAGTCATGGTTCTCATACTGTAGTCATGGTTCTCATACTGTAGTCATGGTTCTCATACTGTAGTCATGGCTCTCATACTGTAGTCAGGGTTCTCAAACTGTAGTTATGGCTCTCATACTGTAGTCATGATTCTCATACTGTAGTCATGGTTCTCATACTGTAGTCATAGCTCTCATACTGTAGTCATGGTTCTCATACTGTAGTCATGGTTCTCATACTGTAGTCATGGTTCTCATACTGTAGTCATGTCATGTTAAATGGAGTCTTAATCTGTAGCTATTCCTCTGTTGTTGATATGATTGCCTGATCTTCAGTAAAAATAAATTCGTTTAAGAGTTCCCTAAGGTTGTTTCCTTCACTGGTGTTATTTATTTTTGCAGATCTGATCGATATATGTGATGAACAACATAGGTGATAGTATGCATCCTTGTCTTTTTCCTGGCCAATGTTGAACTTTTCTGATAGGTCTGTGTTTGTTCTAATTGCACACTGATAAAAAATAAGCTGGCAGGACAAAACTCCAGATACCGAAGTCCTCACAAGAGCAAAGATCCCAAGCGCCAACACACTGTTGCAGAAGGCCCAAGTCACGTTGCTCGGATGCCTGATAAACGCATCACAAAACAGTTGATGTATGGCGAACTTGGAGGGGGCAGACGTTCTGCTGGTGGAAAAAAAAACCGCTTCAATGACACTCTTAAAGTGTCTCTGAAATGCTTCGATATAGACACAATGTGCTGGGAATCCCTTGTGCAAGATCGCCATATGTGGCGCTGTAACAACACAAGAGGAACCCGCATAGCTGAGAATCATCTTGTCGTTGAGGCACAAAGAAAACGAGCTGCACGAAAAGACAGAACACACAACATGCACATGTCTAACCTTGAACATGTATGCCCCACATGTGGTAGGGGATTGTGTTCTAGGATTTGACTCTACAGCCATCTCCGCACACACCAGAGAGGTGCAGCAGCACAAGTCTGAGACTGTTGTCATCATCGCTTGCGATGGACATCTATTAATTAGTAAACTGACTGTTTATGAAATGGGTATTGTTTTACGTAAACAAAGAAATGAACGAATTATGAATGGGGGCAAGGTAATGAGACACGTAACCCTTTCACTTTGTAATTAGTTGTTGAATCCGAGGACACATTTATAGTTCAGAGTTCAGTGTAAACTGAATTATGCAATATACTGTCTGTGTCATCTTATAAAGTACCTCCACTGAGAAGCACAAAGAGGTTAGAATTGTTATTGAAGCTACGGAATTCGTGCTTTATTCAATACTCCCGAGAGGACTGAGCATAGCCAGACTCTAGCATAGTGCTAAAGCCTCGCTGTAGACCGAGCATAGTGCTAGAGCCTGGCTGTGGACCGAGCATAGTGCTAGAGCCTGGCTGTGGACCGAGCATAGTGCTAGGGCGTGGCTGTGGACCGAGCCACCGTATGGAAAAATCCGGTTCATTAAAGTCAACCCTACGTTTTTCCAGTTGATAATCACTTCTATAACTCCCAAGGCCCGCCTGCCCAGCGTGTTCGTAGAGTGTTGGACGGCGGGTGACAAGCCCCCTGTGAGTGTGGTTCAATTATGTTGGCTGGCATAAAAACCACAGGTTCTACAGATTTATGGTGTTCGTGGCACCGAAGGGCTACGATGTTCATGGCACCGAGCCGAAGAGCAGAAAGCTCAAGTGCTTCTGGATCGAAAAATAAATAACTTCCAAGACATCTACGAGAGCCGCGGTAGCGTAGTTGTTAGTGAACTCGCTTCTCAAGGCTGGTGGTCTGGGTTCAACTCCCGCAGTGCGCGTGGAATTTTCCCGACCGCGACGGCTCTCAGGTCGACCCAGCCTCAACTGGGTACCAGACATGCTCTGGGAAAATAAAGGCGGCCGGCGTGATGCTGACCACATCACCCATCGTGTGCCGACGGTCAAAGAAAAATACAGGCCTAACACTGTATTGCCTATATGAAAAGGGTTCCTTTACTTTACCTTTGTCTTTTAAAACATCTACAAAATCTAATAATTACAGGAAATCGTACTCAAGTTCTTTAACTCGATTAATGAAGAGTGTATTTGATTTCCTCTAATCTGATTTCCATTAACAAATAAAATAACACATTTGTACCAACTGAAATTATTTGGAAAATGTAATTTGACAAAATAGAAATATCAAAATGCGATTTCAGAACAAAGCAAACAGGAAGTTTACGTCAAAGCATTCTCCATCTTGTGAAAATAGCGTTTAACCGCCTGGACTCCGCAGACAACACGGGAAGTTTATTCTTGTCCTGTTCGGATAGATTTGTTGTTAAATGGTCACTTAAGTGGAAAGAAGTTTTGAATGCAGTAATCTGTTCAGATTCATGCAATCCGATCTGTTTAAGTATGTGTGTTGGCGGTATTGCCGAGTATTGTGTGTGTGTTTTTTTTTTGGTTTAACTTTGGTGACAGAAGTGAGAAATATCGACTCAATTACATAGAGATTAACGAGTTATACAGGATAGAGTGGTATGAAGAAATTGCTTGCAGACCATATATAATGCATGCCCGTCATCAAATAGCTTGTCCCGGTCAGAACTTTTACAGTTTTACAGCACATCGCAGTTTTTATCTCTCTCTCACATAGGCAACACGTTCCGACTCTGCAGCCGTTGTGCTCAAATCATCAGTTACATCATGAATCCATCTTTTCCTCTGTGTTCCTCTTCTCCTCTTTGCCTCCTTCCACAATGGTCTTCTTCAACGCTTCGTTTTTCTTATATGTCCACAATACTTCTATTTTCTCATATTAGCCAGTTTTGTTTGATTTTGAGTTTTTTCCTGGATAGATATATTTGTTCTCTTCTCTGTCCATGATATATGGAGGACTTCCTTGTAATACTTTTATTCAAAAGAACATGTTTTACGTACAGCGGTACGAGAAAAATAAATAATATAAAATTGTTTAGTTAAATTTTTTCTTTTGTATATTCAATTATTTTAAATGTTTGCAGTTATTTTATTTCTAGATAAAATTCTGTTAAAGAACATGCAATATGTAACATATAACTTACGTTTCGACTAACATACGTTATCTACGAGAACAACTGGCCGTGCAAGCTGTCATAAATAGATGAAGAACTGAAGGCAACACCAACCTACTGCACCATACAGTGTCAAGTCCCCTACTTCCAACTCAGGTCATGATATGCTCGACAGAACTCCAACCTAACGAGATGAAAACCCAAACTAAACTACCTAACTATCGAAACTGCGTTTACCTCCACGAAATAGTATGTTAACGTTTTGTTAAAATGTCATCGATTCTGAAAATGATAGCAAGGGCGTCCTCCCAACATGCTCACCTTAAAAAACCCGACAAAAACTGGCTTTGACTGCTCATGTAACCGCTTTTTATGGTGGTGTGTAGCAGGAGGAGGATGAGTCTGGGGAGTTTAATGGTCGCATGGCTAGTGCTTCTTCTTCTTCTTTTGTTGTTACACTGCTACCGGGTTGTTGCCCATTGTTGTTACACTGCTACCGGGTTGTTGCCCATTGTTGTTACTGCTACCGGTTGTTGCCCATTGTCGTGGTTTTCTGTTTTTGTCTTGCACTGTTCTGGTGGATCGGGTGAATGTTATTTTTGCTTTTTGACAGGATTCTGCTATGCCATCTAACCATCTTTTTCGTGTTCTTTCTCTCGCCTTCTTCCTGATGTTCTGTTGTAGAAGACTCTGTATACTGTGGAGTTTGGATGCATTCTTATTAAGTGGCCAAACCACTTCATTCTTTGTTTCTCAATGTAATTCAAGCAAGGTTCTGTGCCAACTTTCTTTCTTATTCTGATATTGGTGACTCTTTTCTGGTGTTGTTGGTAACTTTTCGTAGGCAGCGCATTTCACATGTAGTTATTTTTGTGACTGCGCTTTGCTCATTGTCCATGTTTGGCTCTGGTAACACAAAGTGGATATGAAAATGCTGTTCATCGTCTGTTGCTTAGCTGTCAGTGAGATTTTTGGGTACCTTAACAATGGGGCTAGCTGGTGGGTTACAGCATTTGCTTTTTGAACTCTAGTCTCTATCTCTCTATCTAGTCTTCCGTCTTCTGTGAATATGTTTCCTAAGTATTTGAATTCTTTCACTTGGTTTATTGTAGTGCCATTGACATGGATGTCTAGATTATTATGTTTTCTTCCCATATTCATTATTTCTGTTGTAATGTTGTTGATTTTCATGTCATGATTTATACAATTTTGGTTCAGGGTGTTAATATGATGTTGTAGATCTTGTTATTTTGGTGTATCAGGCACTAAATCATCTGCAAAAAGCAGTTCATTTATTTCTTCATTATCTGAACTTAACTATTGGGTTATTTTATCCATATATGCAATAAAGAGTATATGCAACAAGGAGAAGTGATGAAATCAGAGATATGTCTGGTCAACCACTAGTGACATCTGTTATAAGAAAGAGAAGATGGAGATATGTTGGGCACACCTTGAGGAGAAATGATCAACGAATATCAAAGCAGGCATTGAAGTGGGATGCAAAGGGTTCAAGAAAGAGAGTCGACCTAAGGAGACCCTGCAACGAACTTTACTGAGAGAGGCAGGAAATATCGGTCTCAGTTCATTGGAGGAGATTGAGCGATTGCCCAGGATAGAGCGGTATGGAGAAATTACTTGCAGGCCCTATGTAACGTATAACGGTACGAGAGGAATTATTATTATTATTAATAAAGAGTAGTGGTGAGAGGACATAACCTTGCCTGTCACCGCGATGACATGGCTAGTACTGACACCGCGATGACATGGCTAGCACTGACACCGCGATGACATGGCTAGTACTGACACCGCGATGACATGGTACTAGTACGGTACTGACACCGCGATGACATGGCTAGTACTGACACCACGATGACATGGCTAGTACTGACACCGCGATGACATGGCTAGTACTGACACCACGAAACTGTTCAGATTCTGATTTATGCCCAGACAGCAGAAAAATAACGTTACCGGGGATAGAACCCGGGTCTCCCGATTGGGAGCCCGCGCTCTAATCTTATTGGCCAGACGCTCATCATGCCTGCCTAAGTATCTTATATAGGCATTTAGTCATCTATAGAAACCAGTTGTTGTAGCTAGACGAATACTTTCATTTCTTGTCATTAGACTAGTATTGTCATTTTAACGAATTCTATTAGTACTGTTGTATTGTCAGTTATAAGAATTCTATTAGTACTGTTGTATTGTCAGTTATACGAATTCTATTAGTACTGTTGTATTGTCAATTATACGAATTCTATTAGTATTGTTGTATTGTCAGTTATAAGAATTCTATTAGTAATGTTGTATTGTCAGTTATAAGAATTCTATTAGTACTGTTGTATTGTCAGTTATACGAATTCTATTAGTACTGTTGTATTGTCAGTTATACGAATTCTATTAGTACTGTTGTATTGTCAGTTATAAGAATTCTATTAGTAATGTTGTATTGTCAGTTATAAGAATTCTATTAGTAATGTTGTATTGTCAGTTATAAGAATTCTATTAGTAATGTTGTATTGTCAGTTATAAGAATTCTATTAGTAATGTTGTATTGTCAGTTATAAGAATTCTATTAGTAATGTTGTATTGTCAGTTATAAGAATTCTATTAGTACTGTTGTATTGTCAGTTATAAGAATTCTATTAGTACTGTTGTATTGTCAGTTATAAGAATTCTATTAGTCTGTTGTATTTCAGTTATAAGAATTCTATTAGTACTGTTGTATTGTCAGTTATAAGAATTCTATTAGTACTGTTGTATTGTCAGTTATAAGAATTCTATTAGTAATGTTGTATTGTCAGTTATAAGAATTCTATTAGTACTGTTGTATTGTCAGTTATAAGAATTCTATTAGTACTGTTGTATTGTCAGTTATAAGAATTCTATTAGTACTGTTGTATTGTCAGTTATAAGAATTCTATTAGTACTGTTGTATTGTCAGTTATAAGAATTCTATTAGTACTGTTGTATTGTCAGTTATAAGAATTCTATTAGTAATGTTGTATTGTCAGTTATAAGAATTCTATTAGTTGTTGTATTGTCGTTATAAGAATTTATTGTAATGTTTTTGTCATTAGATTCATAGTAATGTTGTATGTCATTTAAAATTCTATTAGTATGTTGTATTGTCAGTTATAAGAATTCTATTATTTCGTTGAAATGCGTTAAAAAAGGGGAAAAGACATGATAAAATTAGGCCATGACTCGTGACAGTATTCGACCCCAGGGACTAGAAGGTCAGAGACGTTGAAATAGTTAATCAAATATTGATTTTTGAAGGATCGATAATTGCAGAACTTTGAAACTTGTTACATATACTTCTGCACGCTTTCTCTCTCTCTCTCTCTTTCTCTCTTTCTCTCTCTCTCTTCTCTCTCACATGTACATGTAAGACATGCACACACAGAGACAGACACAACTAGTCACACGCACGCAAAAACACTTAGACAATTTGTTTTGGTGGATGAGTGGGGAAGGAGAGGGGTGATAAGAGAGAGAATTAAAAAATGATTGGGAGAGGCGTGTTTATAGAATCAACATAGTATTACACACGAACAAATACAATTGGCAAATATAAAACCAACTATAATAGTAAAACAATAGAAAACATACCGACAATTGTGACCTATCCTTTACAAGACGTAGTCGTCAACCACAGTAAACCAGTTGTTGATTTTCTAGGCACCACTTATACGTTCAGTAGTTTGCCATTGCTTTCTAAACGGTTCGGTCTATTTACTTGTAAAAATCAACGGAACGAATTGCTTCAAGCTGCCAGCCGCGGAGGTTGAACCAGGTACGCTTGTGTTGAATCGAACACATACCGCTTAGCTACAAACGCCCACTATAGAAACAGAGAAAATAGATATAAATAGACATTAGAAATAGATAGACATTAGAAATAGATATAACAAGAATAAACAGATGGGCAAGAGAAACATATAGACAAATGAAACAGACGGGGAAATAAAAGATGGGCAAGATAAAAAGAAGGAGACAAGAAACAGATGGACAAGACAAACAGATATAGATAATAAATAGATGAACAAGACAAACAGATGTAGAGAAGAAACAGATCGACAAGACAAACAGATGGAGACAAGAAACAGATCTACAAGACAAACAGATGGAGACAAGAAACAGATCGACAAGACAAACAGATGGAGACAAGAAACAGATAGACAAGATAAACAGATGGAGACAAGAAACAGATGGACAAGATAAACAGATGGAGACAAGAAACAGATGGACAAGACAAACAGATGGAGACAAGAAACAGATGGACAAGATAAACAGATGGAGACAAGAAACAGATGGACAAGATAAACAGATGGAGACAAGAAACAGATGGACAAGACAAACAGATGGAGACAAGAAACAGATGGACAAGATAAACAGATGAACAAGAGAAATTAAATCATAGATCTGATAAGAATAATTTCACTCAAACGCACTGATAATGCTCACCCATCACGGGTGATGATGACCACACAAATTTTCATCCAAGGGAATGTAGTTGCGTTATGTTTGTCTGTATGTTCGTAAATGACTAGTGACCTCAAACGCACTACCATCATCATGACTTCACTGTCGTTACAAAATGTTAGAATTCATTCCAGCAGATTTTGTCCCGTAGACGTTTACTTCCTGCAGATACCTGTTATCATAGATTTTCCAGAACGTCTATCTCATTCCATCCCGTCTGAAATGCACTCGATCTATATGCATCTCTTCTTCACCTCTTCCTTCGTGGTGTTCCAGATCTTCCTAGTGTCCTGTTGCCATTGTTTGTGTCATTCTCATTCTTTTCTTCCAGAAACCACGTCTCCCATTATTACTCCAAACCACTGTGACATTTAGAGTTAAGTTAGAAATCTCTGTGACATTTAGAGTTAAGTTAGAAATCTCTGTGACATTTAGGGGTTTAGTTAGAAATCACTGTTAGATGGTGATGTATAAATGAATCTCTCTTAGATGGTGATGTATAAATGAATCACTGTTAGATGGTGATGTATAAATGAATCACTGTTAGATGGCTATGTATAAATGAATCTCTCTTAGATGGTGATGTATAAATGAATCTCTGTTAGATGGTGATGTATAAATGAATCTCTCTTAGATGGTGATGTATAAATGAATCACTGTTAGATGGCTATGTATAAATGAATCTCTCTTAGATGGTGATGTATAAATGAATCTCTGTTAGATGGTGATGTATAAATGAATATCTCTTAGATGGTGATGTATAAATGAATCACTGTTAGATGGTGATGTATAAATGAATCACTGTTAGATGTTGATGTATAAATGAATCACTGTTAGATGGTGATGTATAAATGAATCTCTGTTAGATGGTGATGTATAAATGAATCTCTCTTAGATGGTGATGTATAAATGAATCACTGTTAGATGGTGATGTATAAATGAATCACTGTTAGATGGTGATGTATAAATGAATCACTGTTAGATGGCTATGTATAAATGAATCTCTCTTAGATGGTGATGTATAAATGAATCACTGTTAGATGGCTATGTATAAATGAATCTCTCTTAGATGGTGATGTATAAATGAATCTCTCTTAGATGGTGATGTATAAATGAATCTCTCTTAGATGGTGATGTATAAATGAATCACTGTTAGATGGTGATGTATAAATGAATCACTGTTAGATGTTGATGTATAAATGAATCACTGTTAGATGGTGATGTATAAATGAATCTCTGTTAGATGGTGATGTATAAATGAATCTCTCTTAGATGGTGATGTATAAATGAATCACTGTTAGATGGTGATGTATAAATGAATCACTGTTAGATGGTGATGTATAAATGAATCACTGTTAGATGTTGATGTATAAATGAATCACTGTTAGATGGTGATGTATAAATGAATCACTGTTAGATGGTGATGTATAAATGAATCACTGTTAGATGGTGATGTATAAATGAATCTTGTGAAATTTACTTGTTTCGAACGCTCCATATCGACCACTTGTTAATTACTCTGTGTGATTTGTATGTGATCTGAGCCTAAGAGCGATTGTACGTTGTGCCAGTTATGCGCCTACAATTAGGCCAACAGGTCCAATTTCTGCGCCACTTTTTCTTTACTAGGGTAGCTTCCCTACCTCAATCGCCTCTTACGACATGCCTTGTAAGTCGCAGTGGTACTATTCTTTGCTTCTCTTGCAGGCCCCGACAATAAACAGGCGATTGTGAAAGTTACTAACACAGCGTGTACTACTAAAATATAACAAACCCCCCCTCTCTATCCTCTAGCTATAGGGACAGACAGTCTTTCTCTTGTTTATTTGAATGCTCTTATGCTTCGTTCCTCGTGGATTTTATTGTCTTCTGCATTCTCACTTGTATAACTAAATATAGTCGAACTGGATTCATATCACAAGATCATCAGCAACAGTGGCGCTCGTGCAAGTTTTGTTGGTGGGCCAGACATATTTTGTGTGAAAATCATGGTATTGGTTTACGTTATAATTTAATTTATACACGTTACACATTAGTTTTGTTGGGGCTCGGCCCCACTAGCCCTTAATGACGAGCCGCCACTGATCAACAAGTAACGCCATTTAGATGTAAGTTGTAAATGACTTTCGTAAGTCACATATGAAGATTACGAAGAGTTTTTGCAACATAAATATTTCTTGTGGGAACATCCTGGTATATTAACCATTTTAGTTTTCTGTTCCCTGGATAATTTTCTGGACACTTCAACATCTTCCACGTAGGTTTTTAAATCTATATTAGCTTTCTGCTTCCAATTCCTTCCAGAACTAGTTTCATCGGCAGCCTCTCCTTCCAGACTTTATCAAATGCCCCTGTAAGATCAAAGAATGTACCTAGATTTGTAGGTTTCTTTCTTCTGACATGTATGTTTTATTTTTTTAACATGACGCACAACACATACATTACACAAAATGCAATGTCGCACAACACGTAATGAAATAACGCATAACACATAATGAAATAACGCATAACACATAATGAAATAACGCATAGCACATTATGAAATAACGCATAACACATAATGAAATAACGCATAACAATATGAAATAACGCATAACACATAATGAAGTGACGCACAACACAGATCCAAATTTAATGGCACACAACATATATTATTATGACATACAATATATAATGCGGTGACGTACAACACATAATACAGTGACATACATCACATAAAACAATGACACAAAACGAGAAGTATCAAACAACCTTGATGTTTATTTATACTAAAAATTATGTTCAAGAAAATGACTAGATGGAAGTGAACTCCGATGTATGGAGATGATAAATATTATTGCATTTAGTATAATACTTTAGTAATATAAAAACAGTGATAACTTGGTACTCGTGAAAGAGTCGAGCATTACATGCAGAAGTCAGTGTTAATGACGGCAGTGGTTTCATTGTTGAATGTCATTTGTTTCTAATTAAATTCCGTGCGTGGTGTGCATATATTATCTAACTAATTTTGCAATGAGCAGAAACAAAAGTAGTAGGTGTGAAGGACGGGGAACTATAAGAGATGGCATAACAATAGTGGATGTTAGAAATAATGTGGGATATTCTGCAGCTATTAAAACCGGAAATACAATTGTGTACTCTTGAAATATGGTAAGATACAACACCGTTATTAATGCGCCAGCACCATTATGCACCCAGTGCATTTATTGCTGTTTCATATTGCATATACAAAATTATAAGTGCTGTATTAAATACTATACAGTTTCTTATCCCTGTCTAAATACAACGGCATATCTATATATATGTAATCAGCAATAGTTAATATTTTAGTAGGGGATGACTCGCAGATTGGTCAGTCTATGGCGCATTGGTAAACTGGACGTGAATCTAGGGTGCATGGGTAATCGGGGCATAAATCTAGGGTGCATGGGTAATCGGGGCATGAATCTGGGGTGCATGGGTAATCGTGACGGATTCTAATAACAAAAATCAGTTGTATAAATTATTATAATAAATTAAACTAAATAAGTTAATAAATATTTCTAAATTTAGTAACATCATTATCTAAATAATTTAAAAACAAATGAGAATAAATATACATTTTAACAAAGATTATTTTACAACGTTTGTTGAAGAAAAATGTGTTATGACATTCTGGATCGCTTTGTTTGCGCATCCTTTCATTTAGTTAGGTCAGAACTAAGAACATAATGTGTATTATTATTAAACATATTGATTATAGGAGTGAAGAGTGGGGGGTAGACTCTGTAGTGTACACCATTAGGGTAACTTACATAGCACGGAGCGTAGAGGTTAGGTACTCGTCTCTCGTGCCAAAGTGGTCTCTGTGGCGTAGAGGTTAGGTACCTGTCTCTCGTGGTAAAGTGGTCTCTGTGCAGTAGAGGTTAGGTACTCGTTCTCAGTGCCAAAGTGGTCTCTGTGGCGTAGAGGTTAGGTACTGTCTCTCGTGCCAAAGTGGTCTCTGTGGCGTAGAGGTTAGGTACTCGTCTCTCGTGCCAAAGTGGTCTCTGTGGCGTAGAGGTTAGGTACTCGTCTCTCGTGCCAAAGTGGTCTCTGTGGCGTAGAGGTTAGGTACTCGTCTCTCGTGGTAAAGTGGTCTCTGTGGCGTAGAGGTTAGGTACTCGTCTCTCGTGCCAAAGTGGTCTCTGTGGCGTAGAGGTTAGGTACTGTCTCGTGCCAAAGTGGTCTCTGTGGCGTAGAGGTTAGGTACTCGTCTCTCGTGGTAAAGTGGTCTCTGTGGCGTAGAGGTTAGGTACTCGTCTCTCGTGGTAAAGGTAACAGGTTCGTTCCCTCGTTGAGTCATCTGGATATTTTTCTAGAGATTCCCTATCTCAGTGTAGGTGAAATCGAGTTTCTAGTCCTATCAGAGAAGGACGATAAAACGTAGGTCCCGTATTCAATTTGAACACGTAAAAGAACCATTGGCAGTTCAAAATCGAGAAGAGCAATAGGGAAAACCACTGCCCTGACAAAATCTCATTGGAAAGAGAGGGATGATTGGAAAGAGGGGACATTTTTAAAAAGTTTCTACAAAAATAGCTTTGCCATCTTCAAAATTACATCGGGGACCCTCGTCGGTGCTACGGAGTATGTGCACTGCAGCAGAGATCTTTCTGCGTAAGAAAGCGATCGGAGCAAACATGGTTACTCAACGAAGTGCAATGATGACTCATATCAATCAATCACATGGCATGTGGGTATTCAAGGTCTGTCGCCCCAATTAGCAAGAAGTTTATATCAATAAGCTGTAAGATGGGGGTTGGCAAGCTAGCTCGGGTGGTACTATCTATGTAGAGTAGAATACAGGACAATTATTTCCAGTATGAGAATGGAGGTTGAGACTGTTACTGCTGCCCTCCAGTGGATCTCTGGGAATCAACTTACCGGGGCCACTATTGTGTTCGACGTTTAGTCCATACTTTGGAAGGTTTCAAACGGCAGGTTGCGGTATGAATAGATGTTGTGTGCAAGGCTCCCAATCTCCAGGGACTTACGTGGATCTGTTATTCTGGACACAATGATGGTTGCGACAATAAGATAGTAAACAGGTTTGCGTCAACAGCAGCGATCGTCGGAAGTTGAAGATGGATAGTGGAGAAACATTCTTCAGTTTCTCGCTGACCAGCTGTTGAATGAAGACACTAAAATTGATATTCAATATTTACTGTGATTTAAGGAGTTTGTAACATCATGTGAGCGTCTGTAGCTCAAGCGGTAGTGAGCTCGATCACAAACCCAAGCATACCTAGTTCAAACCCCACGGTGGGCAATTTTGGAAGCAAATTCGTTTCCGTGGAATTTTTACAAAATGGTAAAAATAGACCTCACCGTTCAGAAAGCAATGGCAAACTAGTGAACGTATAAGTGGTGCCTAGAAAATCAACGACCTGTTTACTGTGGTTGATGGCTACGTCCTGTAAAGGATATGCCACGATTTTCATGTTCAACATCATGTTATACAAGCATAACTGGAAGCCTGAGGGACAGACTGAGGACAGGCGAGCCACAGGTACCATCAGTAGGTATAACCTTAAGCAACATCTGCTGAGGGACAGTGAGCACATATGGATGTGCATGGAGTACTATGACGTCAGTTCAGTAAGCAATAATCAATAACGATAGGCATCGTGATAGACATATAGGTCACTTAGGCGAACTGATGACACAGAATGCAAGTAAGATTCAAATTGTAAACTATGGAATACAGCAGACATAACTATTTTATAAGTCTTGAGTTTTAACTTCTGGGTCAAACATTTTTTTCAGATGTGGTTTTCAGGACGTGCGGTATATTTTCTCAATATGATGCAAGTCTTCGAAATGCCGCCCTTAAATCTTTTTTCTTTAAAATAACCTTCAATTGTAATTTTGATTTTGCTGCTTATGCCGACCCCATAACGGTGCCGCATAATTCGGCCGCCTTTCTGTATCATAACACGGTACAGCCCTGGTGGTTTTAAAAATACGGTTTGGAGGTGGGAGGTAGAGTTTTAGCTTGGGGTGGGTGGTGGAATCGACCAGCGTTTGAAGAATATTCACTCAAAATTATTTATAGAAATTAAAACATAATAACTATCACTCTTTAGCAAATGATTGACACACAAATATAACAACACACTATGTACATATTGATTACACAAATGGTGTCTAGACTCTCCACTTGAATAAATGAGACATTTAAGCAGCAGAAGGCAGTGATGTTTTGTATATACACAGAAAATATATTGGCACTATGGACAATCAGAAATACTAAAACTTTCTTCTGAATAAAGAAACACACAACAACCCACACTATTTCAAACAATCGTTAGTGTTAACCTAAAACAATTGATTAAAAAATAACACCATCTCTTGTAAGTCGTCGTTCTCATTTGATGAAATCCTGGATAGATGACGCTCAACAACCCGGGAGGGAAGGTTGTCTAAGAGTATCTACCCTAAAAGAAAATAGCAACCTGCTGCCTTGCAGGTCGGTTGGGGACAGTTCAAGGCTGACGGAGAGCGAACCCAGTAAACGCTGGCTAAAACCGGACACATCGCCGAAGGATAAGCACCAGAGCTCCAAATGGCGCTAAAGATGTGACGAAACCCATCAATGCTAAGGCTGCATGTATCAGATTTCCACATGAATATGAATTTATGAGGACGTCTGGTACATCGGTCTGGGTGGTGATCGCGAGAGAGATTTGATGAAATAGTTTGAAACTTCTCTCGAAAATAATTCAAGATTCTATGTTAATAACTTAACTCATACAGTAAAACACGTCAGCTTAGATTAGTACAATTTGAGCCAGCAACTTGATATGCAAAATTGATTCATTCAAATAAAACAATTATTCAGAATAGAAAGACATGGAAACGAACTGCGGACAGAGCAAGAGAAGACGCGGAATAGACCTGGAATGAACTGAGCTTGCTTGCTGAAGACAGATTTGGTTGGATGTAATTGGTTGAAGCTTTATGCTTCAAAGGAAGTTAAGAGATAAAAGAAAGGATAAATAGAATACAGCAGGTGAATTTATAAATACAGTTATCATTTGTGCACATTCTGAAATATGAATCAGTACTCTGGTGCTTGGCATATATGAAAGTTAAAATATAGTCTCTTATGACACCAGGTTTTATTCTGAAAGTGTAAAACAGGTTCTTTTGTGTGTTATGTATACTAAGAGTTAAACCTAAGAATGGATTTATGATATTTAAAAGTTAATCAAGCGCCATACCTGCCTGCGAAGGCGATCATGCAAAGACACATGTCCTTGGTGCTGACTATCAGTTCTATTGTTGTCACTCTTTCATGCCATAAAGCCTTCATTCTGTGCAAGAATATATGTTTCCTGATTTACTCTGTCTCGTCTCCTTTTGATTTTACCGGTTGTCACAATGTGTTCTAAATCTTCCTTTTCCCATCACATGACTTGACTAACAAAGTGTTCTAAATCTTCCTTTTCCCATCGCTGACTTAACTAACAAAACGTACAACTTGATGGACATGACAGCAATCAAAAATTCCAACTATAATTAAGTACAGTAAACATTTTAACAAACATAATTAGATACAAATGTAATTCTTTAATTAAATTGGCACAATGAAGGCCAACGAAACAAACATCAACTTAGCATTAATGTAACAACATTAATATCAACTATACATTAATATTCATTATTATGCAATAAAGGAATAGCAACTCATAATTTATCTTATAATTTAAATCTCATTCCTGAGGTTTTCTCCCCATTTTTGTTTCTATAGCAACGCATAAACAAGAGAAAAAAAGTTTCAATGCTAATTAATAATTTTCACATTTGAGCGCACAAGAAGGTACATGTAAAGTAAACCAGAAATACTTATTTTGAAGGAAAGAATAGCACAACAGGTATATGAGTAGGCTCACCCGTAGCAACATATGTTATTGGAGGCTACGTTTCATCAATCAAAATCAAATAGGTACGATCCAGTAACTGGACACTGCAAAGGAGATCGGAGCTTGTTCTTCTTCTTCTGCGACCAACTTCTGCTATGCGACTACTCCGGTATGTGTCATAAACAGGGTGGTGCGTCTGAGGTCTTCACCGGTCCCCCATAGTTTGTCTTGTATGGTTGTTTCAGTTGGCCAGATCTCCATTCTCATACTACTCAGGCTGGGGCAGTCTTGCAGAATGTGCTCTGGGGACTGCTTATGTGCTCCATAGGTGCAGGCTGCTGAATCCCTGAGACCCATTCTGTGGAGGTGTGCTCTGAGATTGCAGTGTCCCGTTCTAAGTCTGAAGACTGTGACCTGTACTTTTGTGTTTAGTGTATTTATACTGTCATGCTCTGGGTTGTATCCTCCATTTGTTTTTCTCCACATCATTTTTCTGGATTCTTTCAGGAGAGTCTTTGCTTCTGTAAAGCTTTGTGTTGGGTGATGATGTGTTAGGCTCCCTCCAGCCCTTGCAATTTTGTCAGCCTTTTCATTTCCTGGTATGCCACAGTTTGCTGGTATCCACTGTAAGACCAGTTCCGGTTTTTTTAAAAGCAAGCTGATTTTTTGCCGTATGTCCTGTATGAGCTTGTCTTGTTTGGGACATGAGATGGCCCAGAGAACGGATCTTGAATCGATAAAGACAGCAATATTTTTTGCTGATACTTGCTTGCTGCTCGTTGAGAATCTGTATGGCTGCAAGAAGGGCTGTTGCTTCTGGTCTAAAGTTGGTGCATGTTTCTCCTGCTGCCAGAGAGTGTGTTTCTGTGTTTCCTTGGGGTGAGTGATGTAGATTCCATTGCCTCCCTTCCTGATAGCATCTGTAGCTGAGCCATCTGTGAACACGCGTGTCCATGTGCTAGTATGATATTGCTCTCGTAGCATTTGGAGTGACTTGGCTCTTTGCTCTGTCTCTTTTTTTGATCGGAGCAACTATGGACAAGTCCGGAGTGCAATGAAGATATTCTAAACTGAAACTAGAGTATGCTGCGCCAGCGGGCACTGACCATAACGAATAGTCAGAAGTTATTGTTCCTACTGTTGTTGATTTAAACTGTTCACTATCTTCTATCGCTCTTTTTTCTCAAACGTCCTCATTTCTAGTCGAAACGATAATAATAAAAATATATGTGTTAAAACTCCGATCTCCTTCTCTAAAATGCTCAAAAAATATGCTCCTCATTCTATGTTAATTATATTCATAATTTATAATGTACTTATCTGATTTGACTTATTTCAGCACATCCAATCTATTAGCTTATTCAGCAGTCTACAAGATTTGAACTATTTCTCTAGAAAAATGCTATATTTAATCGACATCACATCATCATGTAGAATAGAACAATTATGACAGCCAGGGGATGAATCTTAAGAGCAACCTCTAGATATAGAATTAAGTTGCCAGTATAAATAACTGAAAAGTAAAATTCATGAAACGAAATATATGTATACAATAATACTGCTTGATATGTTTGAAGGTATGTATTATTCATGTACTCAAAGTCCTTACAGTTTTTGTGTAATAAAAATATTCAAACCAAACTGAAGCTAAATGAGAAAATAAATGTAATGTACAGTAGGTATAATAAACAAAGCCAAAATTTCTAGCAAAAAAAAACCACCCCATTCTAGCGAAACAAATATTGGTTTTCGCATTCCAAATAATTTTTCTTTACCCTAATATAGAGAGACTAAATAGCAAAATAAAGCCACATTCTAGCGAAAAAAATATTGGCTTTACATTACAAATAATATATTTTTTTAATTTTAAAACCAATATACAGAGACTAAGTATTTCTGATCGAGAAAATTTGGTTATTATAATTTTTTTAATAAGAATTTATTATAAATTAAAGATAAAAATGTTCATTTATTGTAAATCTGTATTAATAATTTGTTGTTTTAAGATGTTTGCACTGATTAAATTGTTGTTATAAGGTGCCTCCTTTTTAAATAAAAAAGAAATTAGTGCAGTAGTATTTGTATTGATAATAAGATTTTGGTAAGCTATGTAAACAAGTAAATGTGACATGAGTTAACATAGAAATGAACATTGGAAATGTAAACATGCATCTCTTACAGTTCCATTAATTATTGCAGCAGTTAACAAAAACATTTGCTTTTTTTCAAGATAAAAACAATTGTTGCAATTAATAACCAAAAGATTGCTTTTATCAAGATATAAATAGTAGCTGCAACTGATAACCAAAAGAAAAGATTGCGTTTATCAACATAAAAACAGTTTTAAAGATGTTGCAACTGTTAACAAAAATATTGCTTTTTTCAATATAAAAACAGTTTCAAATATGTTGCAAGTGATAACAAAAAACATTGCTTGTCTTAAAGATAAAAACAGTTTTATAGTTGTTGCAACTGATAACAAAAAGAATGCTTTATATCAACATATAAACAGTTTCAAAGAAACAATATAACTGATATAAAAAAAACGTTGCTAATTTCAACATAAAAAATTTGCAAAATGTGTTCAATGTTAAGAAATCACACATAATAAATGTAGAAGCTTCAATGTCTCTAAAGGACTATACATTTATAAGGTATTCATTGATAATGAGAAAAATATATAGGCCACATATGCTGTTAAGTGTAAAATAAGGTATTGATAATAAAATGCTGTCAAATACTGTAACAAGGCAAAAGTGAACAGAGATATCAAAGAATAAGTGTTGATTAAGTCTATAAGGCTGGTATGGGCTACTCTGGAAGACAAAGCTCTAATTAACACTGCCCAACAGAATTGTGAACAACTTCTATGACATAGAACATGAATAAAGTTGATATCAAACAGATCTTACAAAATGGTGGTAGGTTCATATCAATTTAGTTAAAACATATTCATGATCTTTATGCAGATTTTTAGGTTGGCTATTTTTCTTTTCTCTAGTCTTGTTTTGCCTCACAGCGTCAGAATAAGAAGATAGTTCTAGAAAAGGTTTTTTGTGTGCGCCTCATAAACAGCGTTTTTAGTTATCTCTAAGGTCCAACTTTTGCATGGAAGCCTTTTGTTTTGTATCTGTTGTACCGGAGTAACATTGCTCTTTGAATCTGTTAGTAATTTGTTTATATGACCGAACCATTTAGTTTGTTGTTTCTTGATAAAGTTCAGTACTGGTGCTGTACCAACTTTATTCCTGATATGGCTAGCTATTGGACTGTCAAATAGTAATAAATATCTCACATATAATAGTTTACATAATCACTCTATAAGAAAGGTGGGTATTTTGTTCAAACATTATAAACTGACATGAGGACAATATTTAGACAGAAAGGCTTTCAGAAATATTTTTTATTCAACTGTAGAAAATACCATTAGACTAAACCATTTTGAATAGAAATTTTCAAAAATATTAACATTTAAAAAAATGACATTGTTTTCCAGTTGAAATATCAAAAACATGAAATAAGGTAGTTTTGTTAAGTACAACAACAGTTTTAAAGCAATGACTCCACAAAAAAAGAACTTTATCAAGTAAAAATACAAGACACCAAAATGACTTTTTTCCCTCTCAAAATGTTGCTTTAACATGTTTTTGTGCTTTGTAAAAACTTCCATAACTTTGCGTTTTGATATTTTACTTTTGGTAAATAGTTTAACTGCAGTTTCCCCCTTTATTAATATTATTGGTTCATCTATCATCATACTGTGTCATGCCCAATGACGCCCGAGTGGTTACCGGGCCCAAACTGGGGTGTAAAGAATAGAACCACTGTTAACTGCCACACATGTCGTAAGAGGTGACTAAGGAGGTTGGTCGTGGGGCTAGCTACCCCACACCATAAAAAATACTAAATGACTACAGAACGGAGAGCGAACCGAGTAAACGCTAGCTGAAACCGGACACATCGCTGAAGGATAAGCACCAGGGCTCCAAATGGTGCTGAAGATATGACGTAAAACACACCAATGCTAGGGCTGCACGAATCAGATTTCCACATGAATAGAATTTATGGGGAGGTCTGGTACATCGGTCTGGGCGGTGATAGAGAGAGAGAGAGAGAGAGAGAGAGAGATGCCAATAAGACTGATTATAAATTTCCATCACAATCTACTTTCTGTTTATTATTAACTCTAGTGACCAGGTCAAAGTCACGTTTTACAAGCGCCATTTGTCAAACGCACTTACGTGGGAATGTAAACTTCCCTAATGTATTAGCGTGCGCTTGGTCCACTAAGAGTTCTTGTATAATTTTGTTTCAATAATTTGTCATTATGTACTTAAATTATCTTTATGCTTCTATTGATCTATTGATGTTTTAGATGTTTACTTTTCTTGATGCTATAAAGTTTTCTTGACACTCTTGTACTACTATGTGACCAGTGAATTGTTACCTGTTTGTCTTTCAATTTCATCTTCACCTTTATGTAGACCTACATAGAATTTATCTGAAGCAATACATCTTGATACAAATAATTTGTCTGCTGGATTTTCTCTTGCTCATGATTCACGGCACATCCATGTAACTGGTTCTATAAATAACACTTAAAGCCTCCCCTTTTTTTTGGGTGCTTTTATTGCCATGGTCTTGTTTGCTAATTTCTTATTTATTTAAAGTTTATTTCAGAATGTGTTGTCCTGCTCTTTATTTCTGTTATATTTCTTCTATCTTATGATAGTTCCTAGATATTTGAATGCTTTCATCTGCTGTTAATTTGTACCTTCTACACAAATGCCACATTTAATTTGAATATTTAGGTATTTAGAATAATTTTTTTTCCCCAACATGTTTTGATTTTCTTATCTACAAAGTATCCACTAAAACACATATCATTGCAGCATTCGTCCTTTTGATTGCCCAAGGATTCCCTTTGTATTAATGATATGATTTATAAACATAATCCACATTTGTGGACATTGATATTATAGCTGTTGATAAGTCAAAATGTAATTTGAAAAAATAAAATAACTGAGAACAAATTCTTGCATAGAATACAGTATTGCGATAAAGAATCAACAAAATAGTCATGTAACAAAGAATTAATTTGTGCTTTGCAAAGAATATGAATTACACAAAAGTGTTAATTCAAACAATGATACTATCATGAAATTCAGCTATGTAAAAATGTATGCACAAATTCAGGAGATAATAAAACAATATTGCATAAAACAAATGCAGACTTTTCTAACACATTTCCAATATTTTTACTGCAATGAAATATTACATAGACAAGCAAGTTTACTATATGTATGTAATAATGAAAGATAGCAATTACTTTCATTCATTCTTACAACAAATGTAAATATAATTAAATTATGGTATTTATTGCAATATGGAACATGCTTTTCTTAATTTTGCAAGTCAATAACATCTAGTTGTAAAAACATAACAACATACTTAATGGAAAAAAGAATAATATGGACAGTTAAAAAATGCAATAAAAATGCTTGTTGCAGACTTATAAATTTGTTTCATAATTCTGAGGAACTGAATACATGTTTTTAAAATGTGTAAAACACTATGACTGCAGTATTTTGTCAGTGATTGGTTGAAATATATAATCTCAGATCTGTACAGGCAAAAATGAATGAGACAACACAAACACTCAAAAACAATACAAATGCATGGAATAATAATTTTGTTGAAAAATTTCAAATACTATGCGGTTCTGTTGTCAACTTTGGATTTCTTTCTTACATATAGAATTTTATTGATCTTCTCAATAATATAGATTGGATGATTATTATCTGTTTCTAAGATACATGTAACTGAATGAAAGTCATTCTCAAAGCTAAGTGTTTTTCAACACTGCTTAAGTGTTCTAGTCCATATGCAGTTTATACTTTCAATTGTTAGTATGCCTGATCTGACCTCTCCCCAAAATATCATTGCAAAGGATTGATAGTATCTAATTTTCCAAGTTAATCTTAACTTGTTCTTCGATAATTTTAGGATATCAATTTCCATGAAGATTTTCAATCATATTATTTTAATAATTAAATATCTGGATACTCAGTGTAGACATATTAGAGGTCATATGCTATATTCATAGTTTCATTCAATGGCATTGTTTAGCTTATAAAATAGCTTTATTAGGTTTAATATTGCCAGTAGATTGTATCGTTTAGTGTTTGTAATTCCAGCCACATTGTATCTTTTAGTGTTTGTAATTCCAGCTATGTTTGATTAAATGTCCACTTTCAAGAAATATATAAAATAAATATGCCACACTCACTAGTTTCATCAATATGGACAACTGGGACATACTGCTTTTGATCAACAATTGACTATTGAATCATGTCACAGAAATCAATGAAGCAACTGTGATGTGACTGCATCAATACAATACATCTCATAAGTAAAAGAGGCCATGTGCTTGTCAACCAATAACCAATCCATTAGTTATGCATTAATGCTCTGTTTTAAGGATTTTTAAAATGGGATCAGAAACAGTAAATCTATATTTAGCTGGATGTTAATACACTTCTGATTTTTTTTGATCCCCTACAAAATAGAGAATGTCTAGCATAAATAAATGTACAAAAACTATTCTCTTATGTACAACATATAGATTCTATCAATGTAGCAGCTACAATGGCAAGAGTTGACTCTCTGACTGCAGACATTTTCAAATGAAAATGTAACTACCTGTAATTTATTAAATTGTTTCTCTACAGCCCCACAGAAAATATCAGTGATAGTTTTTTAGTTATCTAATTTCTTAAAATCTTCAACTGTTAAACATGTAGGTTTCCATTTTCAGCAACTTATTATAAATTTTTGCATGCAATTTATTCAGTTATCTGAATTTTTACAATGTGTTTTTATTCTTACTTACGTACCTAGTTGCTTGTTTTCTACCCTATGTGCAAATGTTACTTGATGTCCTGGTCTTGTAGGATGTTTATATATTTTGTCTTCTCTGTCCAGGTAAATTTCTAAAACTATTTATGTAGCACTTTGTTTCAAAGGATTCAATTTTGTTCTTTATTGTTTGTGTTATGGCTCATGATTTACATCCATATGTTGCCAGTTAAAAATGTATGTTGTTTCAACTATTTCATGAATATTTTTATTTAAGTTACACTTTCAATAAACTATTGTTAAATTACTTTTTGCCCTTTTTTAGTCTAATAATTTCCCCCATCAGCTGCTTCAGAAATTGAACAAAGAAATCAAAATGTATTAATACAACAAAGCAAACAATTCATTAGCTAAAGGCTGGTTGATTTTCTAGCTGTTGTTGCAACACGCATCTTCTGTCGACTGCGAACTCTGCGGGAAGAAAGCATCCTTTTGACTGCTGCATCTGGTGGACTGAGGTCATGATCTGGGTGTGAGATAGCAGCATGCTCTTGAAGAACTGTGGAAGTAGAGAATTTATCCCCACATACCTGACATGAAACTTTCATGGACTGGGTCTCCAAATAAACATCTCTACTGACACCTTCATTCTCCCCATCACTCTCATCTGATATTGCATCGGAACCTGTTGAGCCTGGTTTGCTTACATGTCCATGCATGCCATGTTGAATTGTGATCTTCAAAGAGTTATTTGTAGAAGAAACATTACTCATTTTTCCATTGTTTATGCCTTGATATGTTCGATCATCCTGCCCTTTAATTTCTTCGTTGTTGTTATTGTTGTTGTTGCTGGCATGTTTACTTTCACTTTCTCCAGTTTCAGCTACAGTCTTTGAGATTACATTACTACTAATCAAATCATGGCCGTACAGTTTGGCCAGAATATCATCTCTAAGTGTGTCATCTACTTCTTTGTCACCATTGTTATCTCCAGCAAGAATACGACGGTGGAGATTTAGGTTTGCACTGTGGCGGTCGCGACTTCGTTTGGATGGAAAAGTTGCAGTACAACCATCAACAGTACAAGGATGCATAACTTTAAGGTGGACATTCTGAAAATGAATTTTTACAGTAAAACTGTTTTGGAAGACTTTGCCACAAATTTTGCACTTCAATGGATTTGCATTATCCATATAATCATCTGCTGGATAGTCTTGCAAGATGTCATTTGATGGTAATAACTCATTGTCTTCTGAGCTGTCAGTTTCACAGGACACATCTTCTTCAACATCTGGTACTTCTTCTTGTATCCTGTCTTCATCTTTAGCATAGCCTTCATCAGCCTCTTGTAATGTATCATCTTCCTTTGATTTATCTGGTATATTTGCATTGTTCATACCATTGGCCCACAACAAAGATGCAATCTTTGGAAAGTTTCTTGCTTCATTTCCTTGTAGCCTCTTTTCTGGTGGAATTGGCAAATATAGTGCAACATCTTGAAAAGTTCCAGTTTTTCCTTCTGATCCTGTGCTTTCAAGAATGTTGCTTCTTTTGCTGTCTTCATCCTTTCCCTGGGAAGAAGTAACTTCAGCCTTATTTGCATTCACAAGTGTTTCTCCATTGCAAGTCAGAACTCCATCTATGTTCAATAGCAAGGAAGATATGCATTTGGTATCTTTGTCGTTAGAGTTGTCGTCAGTGGTTGCCTCGTTTGGTGTACATCTTATCGGGCAGTATTTTTCTCCTATTTCCTCCTCTTACACTTCCTTCATTCTTAAACCCACTTTCATCAATATCTTCTTCTTCATCTTTCCTCACATCTTCTATTTCATTGCTGGGTGCATCCAAATCAATCTGCAGTTTCAACTCATCATCATACTTCTTGCTAAGATCACATGGTTCTTCATCAGCAGAGCTAGTTACCGTAATGTTGGTCAAGTGTGTGGCTTGTTGCTCTTCTAGCTTAATCCTTTTCTCTGGAGGAGATAGGAAGGGAAACTGGGAAGACATTTCAATAAAAAAATTGGAATCTGGTCGTATAATTTGTTGTGAATCGAGTATAGGAAGAACTTGTGTAGTTATTGAGGCAACAGGGGATGATGTAGTGATTGGCAGGGTTGGGGTGACTGATATGACAGGGGTGATTGCTCCATTACTTTCTGATAGATCTATTTCATCTGATTGATCTAGTTCGTCTTTCCTTTTTTGTGGCATGTGCAATTTTGGATTAGGATTAGCACTGTGACGGTTTCTGCTTCGTCTAGAGCTGAACATCATGTGGCATCCTTCAACAGTACATTTGTGCATCTCCTTCAAGTGAACGGCACTGTAGTGGATTTTGAGAGCACCTTTATCACAGAATGTTTTATTGCATGCTGTACATAGAACTCTCTTTTTGCCATTAGGTCCTACAAATGTGCTGCCAAAGTTAGCGGATGGTGTCCACTGACGTTTGATTGGGTTGTTAGATTTACGCATATGCAGTTTACTTTTCTTTTCTCCGTCACTAAGAGAACCAGGGTTATCCTTGTTTGAATAATCCAAGGCTTCAGTATCTTCTTCTGACTCGGAAAGATAAGAAGAGTCAATACCATCAACTTCATCTAAACATTGCTGATGTTGTTGTTGTTGTGACTGTAGAATAACTTGGTGTGTTGGTAGTGTGGATACTGTGGAAATTACAGCAGTATTTATGCTGAGGTTCTTCGGACTGTCACACAATGGGGATCTACATGCAACAGACTTTTCTAAGCTTCCTGAACCTATTCTTATTGCTGGACTTGATAATTCTTTGCGAGCATCAAAAGGCTGCATTACCTGAAGGCGGTTAAGGGAAGGAGTGATCAAGGGTGTGCTTGAACTTGTTGATGTCTGAGGTATGGATAGTCCTCTAGGCTCTCTGCTTGGGCTATAGTTAGGTGAGATGGCTGGTGTTGTTATGATTCTGTTTGTTGGGGGAATAAACGGAACAGGTCTGGTTCCAAACAGCTGACGTGTTGATTCATAAGACTTGATATAATTTTGCATAGACAAGTTACTGCGTTCGATGAACTTCTTAATATCTGATTCAGCTCTGGGCGTCTGCTTGACCAGTATTTCATGTCGATCCTTTGTATCTTGTAAGATAATCTCCTGTGCAATGGCCTTAGTTTCCCGAGCGAAGGAACTGCTGCAATACAACTAGTTCCTCTTCACGAGTAGCAACACACCATTTGTCCAGCACACGACCTGCACTGTCCTGCATGAGAGTAAACAACAAACACAAGAGTTAGCTAGCTGTATTCATAGTTGCTTATACATAACAAACATGTATTGTTGAGTTTAGTACTACTATTTACATAACATAACACAAGACTGAATTTTCATGATAAGAAAAACGAGCCATTATGGTGCAGGCTGGTTCCGTGCACAGGCTGGTTCGGTGCACAGGCTGGTTCGGTGCGCAGGCAATGGACTGAATCACTACAAGCGTCAACAATTTGCAGAATTACACTTATCTTCATTCCGTGGCACAGGGGTGTCGTTGGCAATGAGAGAGCAGACAGACTGGCTGGCTCTGCCACTATATCAGGGACCAGTCAATGGATAGAACTGACATTCTGAACGCCCTCATAGTGTGTGGTCGCAAAGAAGATTTTAATTTAAACCAGTTCATGTCAACTACTAGATTGCAAAAGCTTGGATTAAAGATTGAAGTGGTCAGAAAAGAGCAGCACAACAGATATACGAGCAGGCTCATTAATCACAATCGAACCGGTACGGTAGGTCAGCGGACGCTGTTGGAGATATTGCAAGGAGATCGGAGCACCTATGGACATCGGAGCACCTATGGACATGTCCGGAGTGCAATGAAGATATTCCAAAATGAAACGAGCCATTTCTTCTCGAATTTTAATTATAGTAATAAACGAGTTATTTCTCCATTTGCATTGCAAAAAAGAAGTAAGTTATTTCTTTCTGAAATGTCACTATAGTAGCAGACGAGCTATTTCTTTAATAGTATCTATGCCCGCCTGCCCAGCGTGTTCATAGCGCGTTGGAAAAGCCCCCTGTGAGTGCGGTTCAATTCCGCAGGATGGCAGAAAAGTCACAGGTTCCCCAGATTTACGGTATTCGTGGCACCGAACCGAAGGGTTACGATGTCCATAGCACCGAGCCGAAGAGCTGAAAGCTCAAGTGCTTCTGGATCGGATTTTTAAAAAAGTATCTATCTTGCGTCACCAACTTTCACTCCAGTTGACGAGAAACGTGTACTACGCGATTTGGGTAGGGGAAAAGGGGGATTTAGAAATGGAGTGAAAGAGTTACACTTTAAAGTTTAAAGTATCCAATGTTTTATATATATTTTAGGGCGCATCTGATTAATGAATGTGGAGGCGTGAGCGCAGTGTGGAAATTGCAATAATATTAAATAATAACATTACAGTAATATTTATAGTCACGTTAATAAAAATAAAAACATATGAAAACTGAATCCTGACTATACGTTAAATTTAACCATTTAGTTCCCCTGAGCCTTTACACTGGTTTGCAGTTTTTTTTATGACGCAAAGCCGTTATACTGGTTAACTTAGTATATCGTTAGCGTCTCTGTGGCTGAGTGGTTAAGCAGGGGTCTCTGTGGCTGAGTGGTTAAGCAGGGGTCTCTGTGGCTGAGTGGTTAAGCAGGGGTCTCTGTGGCTGAGTGGTTAAGCAGGGGTCTCTGTGGCTGAGTGGTTAAGCAGGGGTCTCTGTGGCTGAGTGGTTAAGCAGGGGTCTCTGTGGCTGAGTGGTTAAGCAGGGGTCTCTGTGGCTGAGTGGTTAAGCCCTTGCCTTGCGAGTCGAAGGTCGTGGGTTCGAAGGTCGTGGGTTCGAATCCGAACCGCGGCCTTCTGTTCACGAGTGCAGTTTTTCCAGAGACCCCTAGGATTGTTGCCGGAGCCTTGAAGTTCGTGCTTTGTGCAATACTCTCGGCAGGTGGGGTGCCATTTCTGCGAAGAGGGACCGAGCCATATGGGGTTAAACCTGGTGCAATGAAGTCAATCCTTCGGCTTTAAAACCCTTTAATCGTTAGCGTCCGGAGGTAAACAAAATCACGCAGTTAATATCATAATAAAGGCCATAACCCGTTAGGATCGTAGGGGTGTCACTGTGGAGACATCAGCACAAAAGCACGCCATGAATCTCTGTCTTCAACTCCTCGGGCGAGTGTGGAGAAACTCTGCCCCTGACCAGCTCTTGATGTTGTCAAACCAGGATTTTCTCTGTCCTCCTTTCTTTCTTCCACCCTCAACTGTTAAAGCACGCAGTTAAAGGGTGGTTAATACCGTGGATACGTTTTCAGTGGACACCATACGAAAAATACTGTGGCTACGAAAAGACCCGAATTCGAAATGATCTCTTTTTTGAAATTCTGAGGAGACAAATAGGGCTTTAGGGATGTATCACATGGGCGCAATGGCGCCCCTCGTTCGCAGCGCTGCTTAAGTTTGTGGCGAGACAGAGACTGACGTTCACCGACTCTCTCTCTCTCTCTCTCCCACACACATGTACATATATATATTTACACGTGTACATTACTAACGTGATCGAGACAAGACAGGCATACACACATAGGCACATACATATGTGTACACACTTGTATATGCTTACACATACATGCTTACACATATATTTTGCACAAAGGGGCCGAGACAAGACATGCATACACACATGTGCAAATACATGTCTGTACACACACATACACGCATGCATACATGTGTACATTACACAGTAGCCGAAACAATACATACACACATACATATATGTACACATACACACATAACATGTTTACACATATACATTACACAAAGTGGCCGAGACAAGAAACGAAAGTCATCCACTCGGTATCTGCAGGACGTAGGGGTGGGAGAGGCCAGGCCAGGCCATCAAATGCCAGACTAGCAGACGTGGCCACACAAACAAGACTGCCGTGGAAAAGAGCACTAACTTTTGAGCAGGGCGATGAAAGGTGGCTGGGGGAGTTGTACAAATATAGCACATAAAAAGATAGGAACAATTTGATGGAATCAAAGGAACAAAAAGACACCGTATCGGTCAATCAAGTTTTTTCCTCGGGATATAAAAACAATCGCGAACATGACATACACGAAGTAAATAAAACGGAACGAGAAGAAATAATCAATGAATGACCTTTACAAATATACCAGCTTAGTTTTATGGCGAGAAGGTATCACCCGCAGTGACTGATGTGTTACCAGTAGACGATTGACTATTCAGTCTACATAGATGGCCCAGTTCTATACTGAAGATGTAGGACAAGAAGCCAGGCAAAAACTCTGGCATTAGTCTCGCTGTCTGCTCCTTACCCATGTAAGATACTTAATGGCTTAGGTGATTAAGGTTCTCTATATACTTCTGTTTTTCAGTTCATTATTGATATTCTTCCGCGTCACGATGTTACTGTCGAGTCCATAGATTCCCAAACTTTTTCGGCACACCGCCCACTTTGCACGACATAAACTTTGTAACTCCCCTCGCCATTATAACAGTTTAACAACATCCCTCCTCCCCACACACACTATATATATATATACATGCACTATTTTCACTTCGACATAGAAGATTGATATATATTTCTGTCGTACTTGGTCAATTTTCAAATCAACTCCCCCCACCACCACCACCAATTGCTTCTGAATCTCCCTATCGCTACCCTGGAAGGCTTCAGCGCCCACTGCGTGGAAGGGGAGGGGCGTACCGCCCACTTTGGGAACCCCTGCTCTAGCCTATTCTCAAAGACGACGTTCAACTTCTCTCTCTCTCTTTTATTTTATATCTCCATAGTACTCTCTTTTCTTCTTCCTAATTTTGTCCCTCAGCACTGCCTTATAATTAATTATTTTGCTAAAGAGAATTACAAATATAACGAATAATCTGTTGAAACCTTATCATTAATTGACCACTTTGTCTTCTTCTCTTCTTCTTTGCGTTCGGTTTCGTATGCTCGTCTAAATCATGAGATGGGTTGCCTCTATGAAGCTGCATGTCAGTTGGAGTTCTTCCAGAGTTCCCCATAGCTTGGTCTGTAAGCTTTGTTCATGAGGCATGTTTCATTTCGTTGGTGTATGTATGATGGACATGACTCCAGGATGTGCTCTGGAGTCTGTGTTTCTGTCTGGCATGCACACTGTGCAGTCTGAGCAGGCTTTATTCTGTGCATGTGGTGGTTGAGCCTGCAGTGACCTGTTCTTAGGCGAAAGATTGTTGTGTGCTGTTTTCTGTTTAGTCTGCTGATGGGATCTTGTGGGTGTTTGCTGTGGGTTTGTTGCTTCCATACCTCTTTGTACTTTCTTTTGATATGTGTCTTGATTTCTGGTAGTTATACTGGATGTTTCTGTTGTGTAAGTTTTGTTCCCTCCTTAGCCAGCATGTCTGCTCTCTCATTTCCTGGTACGCCACAGTGGGCTGGTATCCACTGGAGAATAATTTTGTTGTGTTCTGAGAGCTTGTTTAGCTGTAGTGTCAGCTCTCTTTCCATGTTATCTTGTGGTTCCCTTTGTGTGGCCTGCAGGACTGACAAGCAGTCGCAAAGGAAGACAAGTTTGTTGTTTTGGATGTTTCTTTGCTGCAGTATTTTGAGGCATCCACAATTGCCTGTTGGTCCCCACATAGAAGAAACACAAAGGAAAGCCACAATAAGATTAAGACTCATGAAAAACTAGCAGGAACCCACTGGGCGCAGATGCAAACACTACACGCCAAATATACACAGGATATGTACGTCCAAAACTGGAGTATGGCACAGGAGCCTACACAACCGCAGCACAAACAAATCTACACAAGCTAGATAAAATACAGAACACAGGCCTCAGAATCATCACCGGAGGTCTGAGAAGTACACAAATCAAAGATCTGAAGCAACTGCTGGCATTGAGAGCCTGGGACGACGCAGGAACAAAAAATACTCACACTATCAGAAAAGTTCAAACGCACAGAAAATAACCCCATGCACCAAACAATCAACGAACCAACCAAAAACCGCATAAAAAGACACAGCTTCCATCACTTGTCAAAATCACTCTCTGCAAAAACAAGGCATCCTCTCAAAAGACCCAGCAACTTGGGAAATGATAGTACCATTCAACAACACAGACCTACAGCCCAACTTCATAGTGATAACAACAATTCCAAATGTAGACAAAAGGGTGAAGAAACAGGTCCCATCTTGAGAGCAAAGACACTAGAACACATTGACACCTCATACGCCCATCCCGAGTGGACCCATATATACACAGACGGATCATCAGACACGACAGCGAGGAAAGGAGGGGCCGGAACCATCATCATGCTCCAAGACGGCACTACACTAACAAATTCAAGTGCCACTGGACCACTTTGTCTATGTTAGTACATTTACTAGAGAAGGAATTTGATTGTTGACCTAATTTATTTGATCATAGCTTTAGATTAATAACAAATAAATAAATAAAACAATAATTAAACACTGAGACTAGATACTATAAAATACATGGAACAGCGACAGGTGAAATATTTTGGTTATACAGGGTGTTCAACTTAAAAGCAGCCCGTGAATGGAGCTAATCTGGCATATATGTATGGAAATGTTCAGTTATGTTCAGTTATGACGTAGTATAGGTCAAGGTTGTGTGACGGTGTGTAATTGTAGTGCGGGTAGGAGCGATAAACAAATGTGACGTAGGACGAGCTAGTCAGAACCGGTTTAAATAGTAAATAAACACAACTCAATGTGTACCTGGCAACTTTCGAATTGTCAATGGGGCTGCAATTATCTTGAACACCATGTATAAAGCGTCATGCAGACATGTAGAAGAGAAGGAATGGCGTGTACTATGAATAACAAAGAGGCCACTTGCTTTTATTCCAGTCAACCGCCGATTTTTTTCGAGATTAGGCCAGCACATTGGATTTCTGCTACGCTTTTTATTTACTATGGTAGCTTTCCTAGGCACCTACCTCAGTCATTTCTTACGACATGACATGTAGGTCGCAATGTTACTGTTACTGTTCTTTGCTCCCCTTGCGAACTCAAGCAACACAAGGGAGAATTTAGAAATAATAGTGAATGCAAACAATTCTGATCAATAAAAGGAATATTATTTCAAAACCTTATTAACAAAACTTATTAACAAAATGTTATTAATAAAATGATTAACAAAACTGTCCCCCCCTCCTCCTTCCTTCTTTAAGACACTCGTCTCTCCGTCCCATCATCTATTAGTTTATTCGGTCATCTTAGCAGCCAATCCTACTAGTTAATCTAAAAGTGCATCAGTATCTGGGAGTGTACAAAAGATACGACACAAAACAAGAAAGAACGTATGGTCTGAGATTTGTGTTGGTGTGTCTGTGAGTAACGGGACGGATGTGAAGTGTCGTGTCTTAAGTTGCTGCCAAAGTCTGCATTTTATCTCACACAGCCACAGGGGTCAAGGACGACAGGGTTGTCTGCAAAGTTCAGCGTAATGAAATCCTCGCAGAAATGGATGTTAAGTGAACTGAACTCGAGGACTGACAAGTACCACTATCACTGTCCTAGATATATATATATAAATAATACATAAAGAGCCTATTTTAATTGTATTGAGTATATTATTGAAGTGGACGTATATGGTTTAGCGATAGCGAGCTCTATCAACATTTTAATTATATTGAGTATATTAGGGAAGTGGACGTATATGGTTTAGCGATAGCGAGCTCTATCACAACCCAAGAGTACCTGGTTCCAACCAGCTGAAGGCATTTTGGAAGCAAATTTGTTCTCGTGAATTTTTACGAACGGTTAAAAATAGACCTCATCGTTCAGAAAGCAATGAAAAACTACTGAACGTATAAGTGGTGTCTAAGAAAATCAACGACTCGTTTACTGTGGAGACGCCCTGTAAACAATATGCCACAATTGTTGATATTAAGGAATGTTTGGCCAGAATTGTTCTTTTATCACTGGTGTCTGATTGAGTAATGGGGTTAACAACAGTATCACGTCGATCTCCTTTACTTCCAGTGTTTCTCTGGTACCCAAATGAGGATGGGTAGACATAAGATCTTGGAGCTCCCGAATGGTCAGTCCTATTGAAATGAGTATCTACAGTTGGTCACAGAGCGTTTGCATATATAATGTAAATATTGAACGAAACGGCCACTAAGCTGGTTGCCAGTTTCGCCCATATAGTTCTTATCACAACGTTTACAAGTATGGTGTAGATTATATTGCGGGACTCGCATCTAAAACCATCCTCAATAACAAAAGTGGCTTCATGAAACGATATAATACGTGTCAGTATCACACGCACATGTATTGCATCACCGACGGCTACACTGAACGGTACCAAAATGACCCAGGACAATAAATTTAAGACAACAGTGTACCAACATATCCTTATGATTCCTTTCCTTTTTGAAAGTCACTAGATGATAAGTTTTGAAGGCTAAATGTGTCTCAGGATAATATTTGAGAACAGAAAGATGCCGGAATAAGATTTGTACCACTATTGAACTATTTGGGTGGGGAAAAATACGTTTTCTAAGTTACCCGAAGAATTTTAATGTTGGTTGGTGAGGGCATCCTGGCGAGAAATTTGCTGAACCCGAAGAATAGTAGATGAAAGCAGATTCTCCGCCTATGCCTGTAGTCGATTGCGGAAGAAATAAAGCATCGCGAGCCCTATCAAGACCATCATCGTTCTCGTTACACAGGCAACGAAGCGGCAAGACTTGGGAGAAGGGCAAAGACTCTCGACAAGCCTGGGAATGGGAAGAGGGACAGAGGAGAAAGTTATATTCATCAATAGGTTTAAAATATACCGATGTTGTGATGGTGAATTGGTGTGTGGTGATAGTGATGTTCAGAAAGTTGACAGAGGAAGTAGAGGTGTGAAAGGTAAATCGAATAGCAGGATTGAAATTATTGATGAAATTTATGAAACGGGACAAATAAGTAAGTCATATCAGTAATGTCAATACAATCATCAATGTATCTATGATAAACGGATGGAAGACGGTTATTATAGGTGTTCCCTATTTGGTGTTCAAGATAACCCATCAAGATAACAAGATTAACGTGGTTCCATTTTAGTGCCCCTGGCGACACCACTGATCTGTTCAAAGAATTGGCTATTGAACTGAAATGAGTTTAGAGTGAGAATTAGGCTCCGATCTCTTTCTTCTTCTTCTTCTTTGCGTTCGTTCTTTGCGAATGTTTGATCTTTGCCAAGAACGTTTATACGTTGCACATTGGTTTGGTAGGCCCCTAAGCGCATATACTTCTACACGTTTAGGACACATGCATCCGATTTCAGCCAAACTTCCTTAGTCGCCTCTTACGACATGCATGGCAGGTAACAGTGGTTCTATTCTTTACACCGAGAGTATTGCACAAAGCACGAACTCCGTAGCTCCAGCAACAATCCTAGTGGTCTCTGGAAAAAGCTGCACTAGTGAACAGAATGACGCGATCTGGACTCGAACCCACGACCTTCGATTCACAAGGCAAAGAGCTTAACCACTTAGCCACAGAGACCCCCACAGAGACCACAGAGACACAGGAAGTTCTAAGCGATAGTGCGTGAACTCTGTAGCACCAGCGAGGGGTCTCGATATAGTTTAGAAAATTATGTAAATATTGGTAGGAATTTCAGTTTTAATCTTTATTCAGCGAATTATGTCAGGACAGCGGCTTTGCACTTTACACTCTTAAAGACTTTCTCAAACTGCTACAGAATTGTTTACCTACTCAGCTTGAACATACAGGGTGTTCAATATAATTGCAGCCCTATTGACAAATCGAAAGTTGCCAGATAACCTATCGCGTTGTGTCAATTTACTATTTAAACCGGTTCTGACTAGCTCATCCTACGTCACATTTGTTCATCGCCCCTTCCCGCACTACAATTACATACCGTCACACAACCTTGACCTATACTACGTCATAGCTGAACCCTCTCATTTGTATACATATATGCCAGATTAGCTCCATTCACAGACTGCTTTTATCTTGAACACGCTGTAGAACCTACGTTTTCTCATCCATATCCAAGAGGACTAGGAAATTGATGTCACCTATACTTCTTCTTCTTCTTTGCGTTCGTTCTCTACGACCAATTGTAATGACTCTTTGTGATATGTTTGATCTTTGCAAAGAACATGTATACGTTGCACATCGGTTTTGGTAGGTCCCATAACGCATAGACTTTTACACGTTTAGGACACGTGCATCCGATTTCAGCCAAACCTCATAGTCGCCTCTTACGACATGCGTGGCAAGTAACAGTGGTTTTATTCTTTACACCCCAAATGTGGACCCCGGTAACCACTGGGATATCTGTAAAATATCGCTCCACGCGTAGCACAAACCGTGTACCTTTAGAGCCAGACAAAATATAGCATTATTTCCCCACCACCAGCAATAACCCTCGTTGCTGTCTGTGATACCGATTTGTGGGCGGTGTAGGGGGACATGTGCGTGTGCTATTTACTGGCCGCACGCATGACTAGTGCAACCACCGCGAAACTTTTCGAGTTATAATTTTTCTTAATGCCCCGACAGAAAAAAACCTCTTTGGCCTTTTAGATTGAATTGGTCTCCGAATGGGAGCCCACATTCTAATCCATCAGACCAGACGCTCCACCCAGCAATACCATATGACTTAATTATTATGTCACATGATTTCATAACATAATCTGTTACATAAATCTAATTAGAGTAAATTGATTATTACAAGTTACGCCTAGCGGCACAAAAGCAGAGAAGGACACAAGAAGAAAGAAGACAGAACATCACGTCATCTCGCTCTTACTTTCTCTCTGCTCCTATCTTTATACTTATTTTTTCTATTTTACTCTCACCATCTACCATTTTTGTTACTTACACCATACTTTGTAAAAGTGGATCCTACTCTGACGGAAATGACGTGTGAGTCAGAAAGGTTCATCCGAGACGTGTTGTGATATAGTCTGGCAGTCTTCCAACAACACAGACACGTAGTGTTGATTTTGCTTATAACCCACTCAACTTTGTCAAGCGACAACAGGTATGTTTTACTTGACATTAGAGACACGTTCAAAATACCAGTTCTATCTAATAAGTGTGAACTACATTACACCAATTTGTAATCTTCTTTGTGTTTTACTCCTTCCTTCTTGTTGTTAAAGATAAATTGACAGATGACACTAGTTTATTTATTTTTTAATGCAAAATTGACAATATATATAAATAAATAATAAGCCAACAACAACGGAATGAAGCCCGCAATCAATCTTCATTTCAATATTTCTCCATCGCTCAACAAAATCATGATATCAAATGATAGAAGAAAACTAGTCACGACGTAGATGAAGTGTCTACGCAGAATGCTAGGGATAACAAAAGAGATCGGTTGAGAAATGAAGACATCAGGAAAAAAGCGGGTACAACATAAGTACTGAACTTCATCAAGAAACAACAAATTAAATGGTTCGACCAAATAAGCAGATTATTAACAGACAGTGCACCTCAAATAGCAATGTTGCTCCGATACAATGGATACAAAGCAAAAGGCCGGTCACGCAAAAGGTGGACCTCAGAGATAATAGGGTCGATGAAAGACACTATTTATGAAGCGAACACAAGGGCTCGTTCTAGAAATCTCTTCTTATCCTGACGCAGTGGGGCAAAACAGGATTGGAGAAAAGAACAAGGTGAAAAAAGAACAAGGTGAAAAAGAACAAGGTGAAAAAGAACAAGGTGAAAAAGAAATCATGATTAGATGATTAAATGTAGTTGTGACATTAAGTGGAATAATTTGCAGTCGTTGAATTGTTTATACTGTCTATAGAATAGAAGAAACATTGTTCAAGATGAAAGATAATATATCTCTCTCAGAAAATCTGTGATCGTCGACCATTCTTAAGCGATCTTGGCTCAGAATATCTTCAGTTATATATACCTACGTCTGTTACTAACCTGTAGTATGTAGCCTCTAGCATAGTCCTCGTATGTCCAGCCAAATCCATGCAGAACTTGAAGCACCTCCTCATGCTGCAGCACAGAGAAGAGTCGATCCAGCAAGATCTTCAAACGGACTGGTGTAGCCTGTGCTCCATACAGCATTAAACTGGCAATATCAAAAACGATGTTTGGTTGAACAACCTCCACTTGCAGTCCAAGGTTCATCACGTGGTTGGTGCCCAATTTATCTAAAGCTGAGGGTAGATGAAAAGTCGTATATGTTACAGTATGTTGCAAATGTAAACTAGCTAATGTTACATTATGTTGCATATGTAAACTAGCTAATGTTACAACTAAGAAAGAGAAATTGGAGGTACTTTGACATACAAAAGATACGAGGGCTGGAGAAGACCATTTGGAAGGAGGCATACCGGCAAAGAGGTGAAGAGGAAGACCACGGAGAAGATGGATTCAGGGTATAACTGATGGTTTGAACATGACAGCTGTAGAGGCGGAACATCTAGCCTATGAGTGAGAAACATTCTGAAGGACTTGTCGTGTGGCAAAGTTCTGTTGAGGACAAGGCATTTGTTGATGATGATATTGCATAACAACCCACAGTAATAGTACTAATCAAATTGATATCAACATTTGGGGACAAATTGAATAAGATCGATATATATTTGTGGGGACTCACATATCTGCTCGATTGCTTTCTTCTTCTTCAGCACTCTGAGCATGGGCTATATCCACAGTAGACCACAAACTGGACAAACAGTTTCATGTCTATCCACTGTGGACCACAAACTGGACAACCAGCTTCATGTCTATCCACTGTGGACCACAAACTGGACAAACAGCTTCAGGATATTGAATATAACATATCAGACTTGCTATAGTCTGTCCATTAATTCGTGAGCACGTTTGAAATTGATTTTCTCGAAAACTACCTGTTGGATCTCAGTGATTTTTGCAAGCAGCCTTAGAATATCCATGACGCTAGAGAAATATTTTTTCCAAGAAAATTTGATGTAGTTTGAAATATTTCTTCTTCAGGTTATATTAAAATCAACCTCACCGGATTGTACACAATAGTAACAGATCTACGGTACACAGACGCGTTGTTCTAAAAATACATTATGGTAACATTGAAATATCGTGCGTAAACAACAATTTCACGGGAATTCCCGTGCACCTAACCAAGTCGACTTTGAAAGCGGAAAGCATATGACGTTATAATTGTTTGTTTATTAGAGGATTAAAAGCCTCTTTAAGCGAGGCACGCCCCTTTCAACCTAAGGCGAACCTTTTATTGGTTATATCAGAGCGTGTAGGCCAACAAACATGAAAAATAAGACGTTATAATTGGGATACCGTTGTATAGTTATAGGCGTATCTCGCTATTTGTATGAAGCTATTGTATCATATTTGTTGGCTTATCAAAACTGACATTGATATCACATTCATAATGAGTCTGAAGTGCACATTTATAACAATGCAGAAGGTTACAGTTTTACTATACCAACACTTCCGTAGGGAATCTAAGAGAGGTCATCTATATTGCGATATTCATAACCCTGAGAAACGAACGCAACTGGCGCTTGGTCTGAATAGAGAATCCTTTTCCCGATGGATTAAACAGGACACAAAGTGCACTAATGTCAAGCAAGGAAGGAAAGAACAATTGACGACTTTGACATAGATGTCATAAGACAGGAGCTCTTGAAAATGTTTGCGACAAATCAACTTGTTACTCTCAGGAAACTGAAATTAAAACTGCAATCAGATTGCAGCATAGACATTTCTAAAAGTACTCTATGGAAAATTGTAAGAGCCGCCGGCTTCACCTTCGAAAAACTATAGGCGGCAGGAATATTATTTGTGAAAAGCCACATTTAATTGCTGCCGAAGTAAATACCTGAGGCAGATCCGTGAGCGGCGAGGCAAGGCTATGATATTGTATATTTGGACGAATCCTGGGTCAATGCTCACCACACCAATGCTAAAGAATGGCAATCAGTAGACGGTGAACAGAAAGAAAAATACCAAGCAGCAAAGGCCAGCGTATTATACTAACACATGCAGAAAGTAGTGAAGAAGGTCTTGTCCATGACGCTGGACTTATTTTCCAATCAAAAGTACCGACGGTAGGACTACCACACAGAAATGAATGGACATATTTTCAGGCACTGGATGGAGAAAGATCTACTTCCAATTCTAAACAGACCATCATGCTTGGTAATGGATAATGCATCCTATCACAACGCAGTATCAGCGGAAGACAAAGTACCAACTGCATCAAATACAAAGATCAAATTAGGACTTGGCTTGCTAAGGAAAATGTCAGCTTCGATGATACATATTTGAAACCAGAGTTGTTGCACCTGGTGAGGATGACAAATAAGACAAGGTGTTTCATATTGACAAAATCATTGCGGAATACGGCCACATGTCTTTGCGACTACCTCCATATCATGCTCACCTCAATCCGATCAAACATCTGGGCTAAAGTAAAAGAGGCAAGTTGCCGAACAGAACAGGACGTTTAAAATGTGTGATGTTGAAGTTCTGACACGTGAGTCCCTCTCAATGATAGACATGCAGTTCTGGAAGAAGTGTGTTGAACATGTGCTCGAGAGGAAGACGAGTACTGGCACCGAGATGGATTACAATTTGTCCGGCCAGTAACAATTATCAACCTCATGGAATCGTCAGATTCAGGATGATACAAATCATATTTTGATTACAGACTGAGAAATAGCAACGTATACATTTCCATATCCAAATGTGTCTACCATCATACAATTTGTGGTGAAGTTAAGACACCCTGGGGTCTAATGGTGACCGAAGGGAGGACTAACTGTTGCATATTGTATCCAAAGTTCACGATTGCACATAAAGGGCAACACAATTAATTACTTGACCTATCAAGTTAATATGGAAATACACCTATGAATAGAATTGACATGGACAAATTCTAGGGATTACTGTAAAATCTAAACTTTGAGCCCCCGTATTTGCAATTGTCATAAAAGATCAAAGGAATTCACCGATGTGCAAAATCCGTAGCATCTATGGACTACTGGTTAGCTTTATCTTAGCGTCATGGATATTCTAAGGCTGCATGCAAAAATCACTGAGATCCAACAGGTAGTTTTCGAGAAAATCAATTTCAAACGTGCTCACGAATTAATGGACAGACTGTAGAAAAGCAGCAGAGCAGGATGTGAGTTTACATATATATATATATATATATATATATATATATATATATATATATATATATACATGTATTCCACCTAATGGCTCTCAGGTCGACCCGCCTGAAGTTGGTCCAGAAAGCACTGGGAAGTAAAAGTGGTCGTTGTGATGTTGACCACATTACACATTGTGTCCCGAAGGTAAACATTATACGGACCTAACACCACATTCCTCAATATACCTCTGCGTATGAAAAAGGGCTCCCTTACTTGTTACTTCTCCTTTTACATTAGAAATAAACAAAACAGTTTGGGATAGAGCAGAGGAAGTGATAGTAAAATAAATGAGATAGAAACTGTACAACAGATGTGGCCGAAAGAAGTAGACATATGGAAACAAAATAACAAGCATGATATTTCCTAGGTTAGTTGCTCGCCTTGGGGGCAAAAGATAACCGGTTCGTTCCCTCGTGAAGCCATCGGAATATTTTTCCAGAGATTTTCCCAGTGTAGGTGAGATCGCGAGTGCCAAATACTATCGGAGATGGACGATAAAACGTAAGTCCCGTGTTCAATTTGAGCACGTAAAGAACCATTGACAACTCAAAATCGATAAGAGCAAGCTAGAAAGCCGCTGCCAGGGCAACATGCGTTAGAAAAAAAGATAACAAATAAAATGTCTACAAAATATCTTCACCATCTTCAAAATGACATCGGAGACCCTCGCCGGTGCTCGTACACTGATGCTGAGACCATTCTGTGTAAGATAGAGATTGAAGTACATATCGTTACTTACCGAAGTGCAATGATGGTGGTCCTATCAATCAATCACTGAATCAATCAATTGCTAAACGATACCAGTTGTCAATGATCAGGAAGATCACCTTACTTGTGATGTAGAAAATATAAACTTTTTGTGTAACGAATCAGAGATAAGGAGAGATTTTAGTTAACGTGAAGAAAAAAACATATTTCCGGTGCATGAAAAAAATGTTATTTATTCAGTCACAGAGATTAAAGGTATTAAGAGTATTCTTGTACAAAGATAAATAGCTTGATGTGTATTACTATATCGAGAAAATAGCGATGTGTATTACCATAACAGAAAGGGAAAACATTACAAGTACTCCTAGAAGAAATAATTAAATAGTTTCATAGAAGAGACGAGTAACATTACGTGTATTCTTATAGAAGAGACGGGTAATATTACGTGTATTCTTATAAAATAGATGAGTAATATTACGTGTATTCTTATAGACGAGATTGGTAACATTACGTGTATTCTTATAGAAGAGATGAGTAACATTATGTGTATTCTTATAGAAGAGATGGACACCAATACGTGTATTCTTATAGAAGAGATTGGTAACAATACGTGTATTCTTATAGAAGAGATGGACACATTATGTGTATTCTTATAGAAGAGATGGGTAACATTACGTGTATTCTTATAGAAGAGATGGACACCATTACGTGTATTCTTATAGAAGAGATGGACACCATTACGTGTATTCTTATAGAAGAGATTGGTAACATTACGTGTATTCTTATAGAAGAGATTGGTAACATTATGTGTATTCTTATAGAAGAGATGAGTAACATTACGTGTATTCTTATAGAAGAGATGAGTAACATTACGTGTATTCTTATAGAAGAGATTGGTAACATTACGTGTATTCTTATAGAAGAGATGAGTAACATTACGTGTATTCTTATGAAGGATGGACACCATTCGTGTATTCTTATAGAAGAGATTGGTAACATTACGTGTATTCTTATGAAAGTTGGTACATTATGTGTATTCTTATAAGAGATTAGGTAACATTACGTGTATTCTTGTAGAAGAGTTGGTACATTATGTGATTCTTATAGAAGAAGTTGGTAACATTACGTGTATTCTTATAGAAGAGATGGACACCATTACGTGTATTCTTATAGAATGGATTGGTAACATTATGTGTATTCTTATGAAAGATTGGTAACATTATGTGTATTCTTATAGAAAGATTGGTAACATTATGTGTATTCTTATAGAAGAGTTGGTAACATTATGTGTATTCTTATAGAGAGATGAGTAACATTACGTGTATTCTTATAGAAGAGATGAGTAACATTACGTGTATTCTTATAGAAGAGATGACTAACATTATGTGTATTCTTATAGAAGAGATGAGTAACATTACATGTATTCTCTAGAAGAGTTGGTAACATTCGTGTATTCTTATAGAAGAGATTGGTAGCATTACGTGTATTCTTATAGAATAGATGAGTAACATTACGTGTATTCTTATAGAAGAGATGGACACCATTACGTGTATTCTTATAGAAGAGATTGGTAACATTATGTGTATTCTTATAGAAGAGATTGGTAACATTATGTGCATTCTTATAGAAGAGATTGGTAACATTACGTGTATTCTTATAGAAGAGATTGGTAACATTATGTGTATTCTTATAGAAATTGAGTAACATTATGTGTATTCTTATGAAAGATTGGTAACATTACGTGTATTCTTATAGAAGAGATGGACACCATTACGTGTATTCTTATAGAAGAGACGGGTAACATTACGTGTATTCTTATAGAAGAGATTGGTAACATTACGTGTATTCTTATAGAAGAGATGAGTAACATTACGTGTATTCTTATAGAGATTGGTAACTTCGTGTATTCTTATAGAAGAGATGAGTAACATTACGTGTATTCTTATAGAAGAGATGGACACCATTACGTGTATTCTTATAGAAGAGATGGACACCATTACGTGTATTCTCATAGAAGAGATGAGTAACATTATGTGTATTCTCTAGAAGGATGAGTAACATTATGTGTATTCTCATAGAAGAGATGAGTAATATTACATGTATTCTCATAGAAGAGATGAGTAACATTAGTGCACTCTTGTAAAAGAGATTTTAAAAAACCACCTGGACTTGTATTCTTGTAGAAGCGATAAATAACAACGGGACACCATAACATTATATCTGTGTTCGTCTTGCCGACACCAATTTCGTTGAAAGCTTTTTTTGAATTCTACTAATTAACCCATTCGCTCTACTGGGCCGATATACTGGCTGGCTGTATCTCTTAAGATGACCTATAGTCAGTAAACTGGCTAATTCAGTACACACTGCAACAATATCAATACGCTTGGAGGTAAAAAAAAAAAACAACCACTCTGCGGAGTGAAATGGTTAAGAACCAACCTTATACAAAGAATGATAATTCACAAGATGGTAACTGGATTGATAACTATCACTTCTAAATAAGCTTAGTCTCAAATATGTGCAGTGAATAGAGATTTAATCAGCAGTGAATGCGCGCGTTTTATTATATTGGTGTAAATAAACGAATAAATGAGTAGATATATTATCTCGAGATAAAAGAAAAATATTTCATTTTAAAGCTGCAACACCTTCATAAGAAAGGAACTAATCATGGACATCAAACTTAATAGCATCCTTTGTTTCAGATGCAAAACACATTATATTTGTTTCTGTGTTCTGATTGAGGTTGGTATGTCAGCAGGGTTTTCAGCATTTTGGCGAAGATCAAAATGAGAAAAATAAGGTTTGTGTTTCGATATCAGTGTTTGGCTATTGTAGTTTTTCCGTAATAAAAAAACTAACTTTTTTTACTGTCTATTTATTTACCATATTCATTGGTTCCAGTGTTTCACCTGGAGTTCTTATAACAATTTATTCATTTGTTATTCACGCATGTACAGGGTTCAACTGGAGTTCTTATAACACTTTATTGAGGTGTTATTCACGCATGTACAGGGTTCAACTGGAGTTCTTAGAACACTTTATTGAGGTGTTATTCATGCATGTACAGGGTTCAAAGAAAGAAAGACAGGGTTCACCTGATGCGGCATAACCAGATAGGGACCGATTGAAATCCCCCGTCCCCCTCCCCAAAGTCAGCAGAAACAAGTTAATCTCTTGGTGACCAGAAAATTAATTGCGGTCTGACGTTTTGGGTATGATGTTATGGGGAGAGAAGGCCAGCGTGCCCATCGTATTCGTAGCGCCTTTGGACTACGGGTGACTAGTCCTCTGTAAATGCGGGTTCAACTCCGCGAACTGGCAGAAAAGTTACAGGTTCCCCAGATTTACGGTGTTCGTGGCACAGAGCCGAAGGTTTACGATGTCCATGACACCGAGCCGAAGAGCTTTCAGCTCAAGTGCTTCTGGATCGGAAAAAAAAAATGGGAGAAAGTACGTACTAATTGTGTCAGGTTCATACAGTGTCAGATAACTCTTATTGACATTTTTTAGTTGTATTTGTCTGTATATATTGTAAATGAAACATCGCAAAGTAAACCAATATCTTTTCATTTCTCTAAATGTTTAACCCCTCAATAGAAACAAATAATTCGGACTTTAACTTCTCATTAGGAACCAATGTTTAAAAATTCTTGAAAATTACACCAGAGACCCTCGCCGGTGCTACGAAGCTCATACACTGCTGCTAAGATCTTCATGTATAACAAATAGATTGAAGTACACATGGTTATTCATCGAAGTACAATGATTGCTTTACTATCAATCAATCAGTTAATCAATATTACAACTATTTACTTGTTTAATATTATTTATTTTAGTTATTGCCCATTTCCAGAAATGTTTCAATTTTAAAAAAATCGTATACATGTTCCACTCAGTCGTTTACCTGCCATATAGTCGTTTTGTTAGTTCAGCTAATGTCCAGCTATCTTAGATACATGTTCCACTCAGTTGTTTACCTGCCGTATAGTCGTTTCTTACTTCAGCTAATGTGCAGCTATCTTAGATACATGTTCCACTCAGTTGTTTACCTGCCGTATAGTCGTTTCTTACTTCAGCTAATGTCCAGCTATCTTAGATACATGTTCCACTCAGTCGTTTATCTGCTGTATAGTCGTTTCTTAAAGCAGTTATGTGCACTATCTTAGATACATGTCCACTCCAGTTGTTTACCTGCCGTATAGTCGTTTCTTACTTCAGCTAATGTCCAGCTATCTTAGATATATGTTCCACTCAGTCGTTTATCTGCCGTATAGTCGTTTCTTAAAGCAGTTAATGTGTAGCTATCTTAGATATATGTTCCACTCAGTCGTTTACCTGCCGTATAGTCGTTTCTTAAAGCAGCTAATGTGTAGCTATCTTAGATATATGTTCCACTCAGTCGTTTATCTGCCGTATAGTCGTTTCTTAAAGCAGCTAATGTGTAGCTATCTTAGATATATGTTCCACTCAGTCGTTTATCTGCCGTATAGTCGTTTCTTACTTCAGCTAATGTGCAGCTATCTTAGATACATGTTCCACTCAGTTGTTTACCTGCCGTATAGTCGTTTCTTACTTCAGCTAATGTCCAGCTATCTTAGATACATGTTCCACTCAGTCGTTTATCTGCCGTATAGTCGTTTCTTAAAGCAGTTAATGTGTGCTTATCTTAGATCATGTCCCTCAGTTGTTTACCTGCCGTATAGTCGTTTCTTACCAGCTAATGTCAGCTATCTTAGATATATGTTCCACTCATTGTTTACCTGCCGTATATCGCTTCTAAGCAGTTAATGTGCATATCTTGATACATGTTCACTCAGTCGTTTACCTGCCGTATAGTCGCTTCTAAAGCAGTTAATGTGCAGCTATCTTAGATACATGTTCACTCAGTCGTTTACCTGCCGTATAGTCGCTTCTTAAAGCAGTTAATGTGCAGCTATCTTAGATACATATTTCCACTCAGTCGTTTACCTGCCGTATAGTCGCTTCTTAAAGCAGTTAATGTGCAGCTATCTTAGATACATGTTCCATCCAGTCGTTTACCTGCGTATAGTCGTTTCTTACTTCAGCTAATGTGCAGCTATCTTAGATACATGTTCCACTCAGTCGTTTACCTGCCGTATAGTCGCTTCTTAAAGCAGTTAATGTGCAGCTATCTTAGATACATGTTCCACTCAGTCGTTTACCTGCCGTATAGTCGTTTCTTACTTCAGCTAATGTGCAGCTATCTTAGATACATGTTCCACTCAGTCGTTTACCTGCCATAGTCGCTTCTTAAAGCAGTTAATGTGCAGCTATCTTAGATACATGTTCCACTCAGTCGTTTACCTGCCGTATAGTCGTTTCTTACTTCAGCTAATGTGCAGCTATCTTAGATACATGTTCCACTCAGTCGTTTACCTGCCGTATAGTCGCTTCTCAAGCAGTTAATGTGCAGCTATCTTAGATACATGTTCCCACTCAGTCGTTTACCTGCCGTATAGTCGCTTCTTAAAGCAGTTAATGTGCAGCTATCTTAGATACATGTTCCACTCAGTCGTTTACCTGCCGTATAGTCGCTTCTTAAAGCAGTTAATGTGCAGCTATCTTAGATACATGTTCCACTCAGTCGTTTACCTGCCGTATAGTCGTTTCTTAGCTCAGCTAATGTGCAGCTATCTTAGATACATGTTCCACTCAGTCGTTTCTTACTTCAGCTAATGTGCAGCTATCTCAGAAAGAGCAAATGTAAGGTTTCAGAACAAGAGACATTATAAAAACTCCAGAAAGGTGAGACTGATTAACTTTAATATTGATATTACTTTCACGGAGACATTTGTTCAGTTGGATATTTTTGTCTCTATGGCGAAGTGGGGCGCTTGCCTGTCGTTCTGAAAGCTGTGGGTTCAAATCCGGACTGAGTCACATGCGCAACTTTTTCATGAAATCTCCAAGACTGTTGCTGGAGCTACGGAGTTTGTGTTTTGTGCAACACTCTCGGTAGCTGATGTGCATTTCTGCCTACAGGGACAGGGCCGTATGGGAAACACGTGGACCCATGAAGTCCTTTGCATGAATTTGTTCAAACATTTACAACTGGTGCAGTAAAGGCGTTCACTTCTCGCAATAGCAAATAACTGTTATACCACATAGAGTAGCTGTTGTTCTTATTTCATATTACTACAAAAAAAAGAGCAATTTATTTCCATTGGTAAATTAGATTTCAATTTTTTTTTTTTAGTTTTAATTGCATATCCTTTACAGGACTTTGCGAATCAACCCCAGCTTTTAACGCTATTTGTGATTTTTCTAGGCATTAGTGTTCAGTAGTTTGCCATTGCTTTCTGAACGGATGGTGCCACCGTCCTTGTGTAAAAATCGACGCGAAACAATTTGCAACCAAACTGTCCGCAGCGTGATTCGAACTCAGAACGTCAGGGTTAATAGACCGAGCCACTATCCCCTAGGCCACAGACACCCAGGTTTCAATTACATATAAATAAACGTATTGCAATTACTCGTTGTACAAGTAGAGCTGGGTGCTTGAGGGGCAGAGAGAGAGAGAGGAGTATGTTTAACAAGCGAGTTACAGGAATCATCAGTATGCATACCGTTCAACATCTGTTTGAGGAGACTGAGCACCTATAGGTCTGCCTGTATCTATGACGTCAGTTCAGTAACCAATATAAATACAATTTTAGCAACCAACATTTTTGTGTGTCTTTCTTTCTGACAGAAAGTACCAAAGGCAGTGGCGGTTCGTCATTAAGGGCCAGTGGGGCCGGGCCCTACCAAAAATAAGATGTAACGTGTATTTATTATTTTATACATTAAATATATCCTAACCGAAACCATGATTTTTCCAAAATTTCTGTCTGGCCCCACCAGCAAAAATGATCACGAGCCGCCACTGACCAAACATTATATCAAGAGGTCAGTAGCCTTGATGAATCCATAGCATTCAAGTTCGCCTGTGCTCTGTACAACGATTACCAATCATCATACCATTGCATCGTTGAGAGTTCATGTTGGACATCCTTGAAACTTTGTTTCATCTTTAGACACCTGCTCAGTCTGCCACCAGGTGGTAATCTTCAACGATACTGATACGCTATGTGCTGCTGTAACCTCACAGGAGTGCAAATTGAGTGAATCAGGAAATAAAAGATATACTAGGAATAAGTCCTGGTTCGGCTTTTGTTTGTCATGTGCATCCCTCGAGCTTCATATATATAGCTTTAGTTAATTTGTTTAGACTATGTATCATCAGGGTATGTATTTAATTCCATGCAATGCTAAAATAACGAATGTGGAGGTGTTGAATAGCAAGATACAGATAAAACTTGTTGTCAATATAAGAAAGGCAGTCATCATTTTTCGGACATGTGCTGTGGACGTCTGTGGCATAAGAGAGTAGTGAACCGATCAAAATCAAGCGTACCTGGTTTAAACTCCGCGATGGGCGGTTTGGAAGCAAATTCGTTTCATTGCGATTTTTACGAAGTAAAATATACCTCTCCGTTCAGAAGCAATGCCTTGAGCCTTCAGTTCTTCGGCTCGGTACCATGGACATCGTAACGACACAACAACAGCCCCAGTAAAGGAGCTCCAGAAGTCACTGGAGAGCAGTAGTAACGGCCTCAGTTTGCATCCTCACAATGGAAGTAGTTGTCCTGTATGCTCTCCGTTGTTCTGCAATGACCCTACTATGTGAGATGGATAGAAAACCTTAGTTTTACTGCAGTATTCCCTTACATCGATTACACTATTCGTCATTTTATTGCAAATGTTTGTCGTATTCTCATGTTTTTGAGACCTCAGCTGTTTTGTATCCGTTGCTTGATAAAGACCTTTTGTCGAAAGTCGCTGTATCTTGTTTTTGTACTTGTTAAAACTACAATACTTAGTTTGTATGTGTTTCGATAATGCAATAGCTAAGAATGATACAAAATAAAATGATTGACTTGAAGGAGACAGAACCACTGGCCTACTATAGAGAGAAATTACGAAAGACTGTTATGGTGACAAAGTTCTGCATATGACAAGAAGAGAATAAGAAGTTTTAAGAACCCCGTGGGGAAGCAGTAGAATCAATGAATATGATCAATAAATAGACAGGGAACAAGTATTACTAGTGGCTTGCGGAATAAAATAAATGATCAAATATAGGATTCGAACCACAAATTCTCTATTCTTACAGCTCATTTCCTAGTTCTACAGACGAGCCTTTATTAAGAACAACACCAACTAGCTCTCATAGAACACGCTGCTAGATGATGATGCTACCTAGCTCTCATAGAACACGCTGCTAGATGATGATGCTACCTCCATCAAATAGGTCACTGCGTCGAAGTAAAGATCATTTAGCAATAATCAATGAATGAAAATCATGGCATCTCCTTTTACAGGACGTAGCCATCAACCACAGTAAACGAGTCATCGATTTTTTAGGCACCACTTATACGTTCAGTAGTTTGCCATTGCTTTCTGAACGGTGAGGTATATTTTACCTCAAATTTCTTTAAAAATTCCACAGAAACGAATTTTCTTCCAAATTTGCTGCCGCTGAGTTTGAACCAGGTGCTCTTGGCTTGTGATCAAGCTCTTCTTATTTTTTGTCGTCACACTGCTATCAGGTCGTTGCCCAGTGTCGTCACACTGCTATCGGGTCGTTGCCCAGTGTCGTCACACTGCTATCGGGTCGTTGCCCAGTGTCGTGGTTTTCTGTTTTTGTCTTGAGCTGTTCTGATGGCTTGTGTGATTGTTATTTTTGCTCTTTCACAGGATTCTGCTACGCCATCTAACCATCTTTTCCGTGGTCTTCCTCTTGTCTTCTTTCCCGATGTTCTGTTGTAGAAGACTCTGTATACTGTGGAGTTTGGATGCATTCTTATTAAGTGGCCAAACCACTTCATTCTTTGTTTCTCAATGTAATTCAAGCAGGTTCTGTGCCAACTTTCTTTCTTATGCTGATGTTGGTGATTCTGTCTTTTATGGTGTTGTTGGTAACTTTTCACAGGCAACGCATTTCACGTGTAGTTATTTTTTGTGACTGCGCTTTGCTCAATGTCCATGTTTGGCTCTGGTAATACAAAGTAGGTATAAAAATGCTGTTGATCATCTGTTGTTTAGCTTCCTGTGAATTTTTGGGTGCCTTAACAATGGGGCTACCTGGTAGGTTACAGCATTTGCTTTTTGTACACTAGCCTCTATCTCTCTATCCAGTTTTCAGTCTTTTGTGAATATGCTTCCTAAGTATTTGAATTCTTTCACTTGGTTTATTTTAGTACCATTGACATGAATGTCTAGATTATTATGTTTTCTTCCCATATTCATTATTTCTGTTTTAGTGTTGTTGATTTTCATGTCATGTTTTATACAATTTTGTTCAAGGTGTCAATATGTTGTTGTAGATCTTGTTCATTTTGGTGTATCAGGCACTGGTCATCTGCAAACAGCAGTTCATTTATTTCATCATTATCTGAATTGGACTCTTGAGTTATTTTATCCATATATCCAATAAAGAGTAGTGGTGAGAGGACACAACCTTGTCTAACACCTGATGTAGCTACAGACGATCACTAATCAATAGACAATAATCAATACACAATTATAATTAAAAAAATTAAAAATAGATTTAACAGATGACGAAGATCAATGGAAACAGAAAAACTAGAAATAAACCAGCACAGTTATTCAACACTTCCGATTCTCGCCGGAAGTGAAGGCTACTTAATATTCGAAAATCTCTGTTTTAGAACTTTCCCTGAATTTAATCCAGCATAAGGTTCAAGGTTGTAACACAAGTCATGATTAGATTAGAATCTGGTGAAATGAAATCACAACAGGAAGAAGCATACACAATAACATTATGGAATGTGTCTGGCAATCACAATGATTTAATAATCCACTATTTATAATTTGGGTGTTATTTGAATTGCATTTTTACTTTCATCTTATGATTCTCTGAAACACACATCGGTAATTATAACAGATATCATAATTATTATCATCATTATTATAATCATTATTATCATCATTATTATCATCATTATTATCATCATTATTATCACCATAATCACCGTAAATATCATCACAATCATTATCATAATCATAATCATCATCATAGTCATCATCATTATTATCATGATTAGCACCATCATTATCTCCATCATAATCACATCATCATCATCTCCATCATAATCACATCATCATCTTCTCCATCATAATCACATCATCATCATTTCCATCATAATCACATCATCATCCTCTCCATCATAATCACATCATCATCTTCTCCATCATAATCACATCATCATCTTCTCCATCATAATCACATCATCATCATTTCCATCATATTCACATCATCATCTCCTCCATCATAATCACATTATCATCTCCTCCATCATAATCACATCATCATCCTCTCCATCATAATCACGTCATCATCTTCTCCATCATAATCACATCATCATCCTCTCCATCATAATCACATCATCATCTTCTCCATCATAATCACATCATCATCCTCTCCATCATAATCACATCATCATCTTCTCCATCATAATCACGTCATCATCTTCTCCATCATAATCACATCATCATCCTCTCCATCATAATCACATCATCATTTTTCTCCATCATAATCACATCATCCTCTCCATCATAATCACATCATCATCTTTCCATCATAATCACATCATCATCTTCTACATCATAATCACATCATCATAATCACATCATCATCTTCTCCATCATAATCACATCATCATCTTCTCCATCATAATCACATCATCATCTTCTCCATCATAATCACATATCATCTTCTCATCATAATCCATCATCATCTTCTACATCATAATCACATCATCATAATCACATCATCATCCTCTCCATCATAATCACATCATAATCTTCTCCATCATAATCACATCATCATCTTCTCCATCATAATCACATCATCATCTTCTCCATCATAATCACATCATCATCTTCTACATCATAATCACATCATCATCTTCTCCATCATAATCACATCATCATCATTTCCATCATAATCACATCATCATCCTCTCCATCATAATCACATCATCATCCTCTCCATCATAATCACATCATCATCTTCTCCATCATAATCACATCATCATCTTCTCCATCATAATCACATCATCATCTTCTCCATCATAATCACATTATCATCTTCTCCATCATAATCACATCATCATCTTCTACATCATAATCACATTATCATCTTCTACATCATAATCACATCATCATCTTCTCCATCATAATCACATCATCATCTTCTACATCATAATCACATCATCATAATCACATCATCATCCTCTCCATCATAATCACATCATAATCTTCTCCATCATAATCACATCATCATCTTCTCCATCATAATCACATCATCATCTCCTCCATCATAATCACATTATCATCTTCTCCATCATAATCACATCATCATCTTCTCCATCATAATCACATCATCATCTTCTCCATCATAATCACATCATCATCCTCTCCATCATAATCACATCATCATCTCCTCCATCATAATCACATCATCATCTTCTCCATCATAATCACATCATCATCTTCTCCATCATAATCACATTATCATCTTCTCCATCATAATCACATCATCATCTTCTCCATCATAATCACATCATCATCTTCTCCATCATAATCACATCATCATCTTCTACATCATAATCACATCATCATCTTCTCCATCATAATCACATCATCATCATTTCCATCATAATCACATCATCATCCTCTCCATCATAATCACATCATCATCTTCTCCATCATAATCACATCATCATCTTCTCCATCATAATTACATCATCATCTTCTACATCATAATCACATCATCATCTTCTACATCATAATCACATCATCATCTTCTACATCATAATCACATCATCATCTTCTCCATCATAATCACATCATCATCTTCTACATCATAATCACATCATCATCTTCTCCATCATAATCACATCATCATCTTCTCCATCATAATCACATCATCATCTTCTCAATCATAATCACATCATCATCTTCTACATCATAATCACATCATCATCTTCTCCATCATAATCACATCATCATCTTCTCCATCCTAATCACATCATCATCTTCTCCATCCTAATCACATCATCATCTTCTACATCATAATCACATCATCATCTTCTCCATCATAATCACATTATCATCTTCTCCATCCTAATCACATCATCATCTTCTACATCATAATCACATCATCATCTTCTCCATCATAATCACATCATCATCTTCTACATCATAATCACATCATCATCTTCTACATCCTAATCACATCATCATCTTCTACATCATAATCACATCATCATCTTCTCCATCATAATCACATCATCATCTTCTCCATCATAATCACATCATCATCTTCTACATCATAATCACATCATCATCTTCTACATCATAATCACATCATCATCTTCTCCATCATAATCACATCATCATCTTCTCCATCATAATCATCTTCTCCATCCTAATCACATCATCATCTTCTCCATCCTAACCCATCATCATCTTCTACATCATAATCACATCATCATCTTCTCCATCATAATCACATCATCATCTTCTACATCATAATCAATCATCATCTTCTACATCCTAATCACATCATCATCTTCTCCATCATAATCACATCATCATCTTCTCCATCATAATCACATCATCATCTTCTACATCATAATCACATCATCATCTTCTCCATCATAATCACATTATCATCTCCATCCTAATCACATCATCATCTTCTACATCATAATCACATCATCATCTTCTCCATCATAATCACATCATCATCTTCTACATCCTAATCACATCATCATCTTCTACATCATAATCACATCATCATCTTCTCCATCATAATCACATCATCATCTTCTCCATCATAATCACATCATCATCTTCTCCATCATAATCACATCATCATCATTTCCATCATAATCACATCATCATCTTCTCCATCATAATCACGTCATCATCTTCTCCATCATAATCACATTATCATCTTCTCCATCATAATCACATCATCATCTTCTCCATCATAATCACATCATCATCTTCTCCATCATAATCACATCATCATCTTCTCCATCATAATCACATTATCATCTTCTCCATCCTAATCACATCATCATCTTCTACATCATAATCACATCATCATCTTCTACATCCTAATCACATCATCATCTTCTACATCCTAATCACATCATCATCTTCTACATCATAATCACATCATCATCTTCTACATCATAATCACATCATCATCTTCTCCATCATAATCACATCATCATCTTCTCCATCATAATCACCATTCTGTAGCACAATATTGAGCTCATACCGTGACCATGCCATGATATTTTACATTCACTAGTTTACTATGGAAGATGTGTGTAGAGGAACTCGGTTTGTTCCCTCGTGGTGCCAGTGAGATATCTTTCAACAAAACCATGATCTCAGTGTAGGTAAGATCAAGTTCTTAGTCCTATCGGAGAATAGTCTCAGGTCTAGTGCTTAAGTTGAGTACGTGAAAGAAAAGTTGGCAGTTCAAAATCGAGAAAAGTAGGCTGGGAAGACGCTGCCTGGACAAAATTCATAAAAAATATATTTAAATAAAATTTATATGAAATATTTCCATCATATTCTAAATTAGATTGTAGACCCTCACCGGTGCTACAGAGTTCGTGCACTGCTGCTGAGAGCTTCTTGTGTAAAAAGAAAAAGAGATCAGAGCACACATAGTTACTAACTGAAGTGCAATGATGATGATTCAACCAATCACTGTATGTGGGACGAATTAACGTAATGCAATAGAGTTCACTAATCGAATCGGACACAAGAGGGTCATGGGCTGAACCATACATTACAACTAACTGAACCATACATTACAACTAACTGAACCATACATTACAACTAACTTACTAGACCATATATTACAACTAACTGAACCATATATTACAACTAACTTACTAGACCATATATTACAACTAACTGAACCATATATTACAACTAACTGAACCATATATTACAACTAACAGAACCATATATTACAACTAACTGAACCATATATTACAACTAACTACTAGACCATATATTACAACTAACTGAATCATACATTACAACTAACTGAACCATACATTACAACTAACTGAACCATACATTACAACTAACTTACTAGACCATATATTACAACTAACTGAACCATATATTACAACTAACTTACTAGACCATATATTACAACTAACTGAACCATATATTACAACTAACTACTAGACCATATATTACAACTAACTGAACCATATATTACAACTAACTGAACCATATATTACAACTAACAGAACCATATATTACAACTAACTGAACCATACATTACAACTAACTTACTAGACCATATATTACAACTAACTGAACCATATATTACAACTAACTTACTAGACCATATATTACAACTAACTGAACCATATATTACAACTAACTGAACCATATATTACAACTAACTGAACCATATATTACAACTAACTGAACCATATATTACAACTAACTGAACCATATATTACAACTAACTAAACCATATATTACAACTAACTGAACCATATATTACAACTAACTGAACCATATATTACAACTAACTGAACCATATATTACAACTAACTGAACCATACATTACAACTAACTGAACCATATATTACAACTAACTGAACCATATATTACAACTAACTGAACCATACATTACAACTAACTTACTAGACCATATATTACAACTAACTTACTAGACCATATATTACAACTAACTGAACCATATATTACAACTAAATGAACCATACATTACAACTAACTGAACCATACATTACAACTAACTGAACCATACATTACAACTAACTGAACCATATATTACAACTAACTGAACCATATATTACAACATCATCATCTTCAAGGTGCGTATCCTCTATAGGATGTTGCTCTAAATGCAGCACATCTGAAATTCACTCTGTCTCTAGCCAGTCCACCCACTTCGTCGATGGTCATATTCATAGTTTCTTTAATATCTTGTAGCCATCTTCTTCTTGGTCTACCTCTGCGTCCTGGGACCTTGCCCTCTAATATTGTTCTCTATAGGCCATTGTGACGCTTGATGTGACCAAAGTATGTTATTTTTCTGTTTAGTATATTGTTTATCAGCCAATTGTCTTTAACATTTAGTTCTTTCAGGACATCAGTGTTCTTTCTTTTTCTGTCAATGGTATTCGTAGGATCTTTCTGTAGCATTTCGTTTCGGAGGACTGGATTTTCGTTCTTGTTGTTTGTGTAGTGGTCCATGATTCACAACCATAAGTAGCCACTGGAAAAAGCATGTTCTCAGCATTTTTAACATTTTGCTGGTGCTTTGCAACATGTTCTTCATAGTGTTTAACTTCCTGATTGCTATTGCCAATCTTCTGAGATCTCTTTGGAGCAGTCACCGTTATTGTTAATTATTGAGCCCAGGTATTCGTAGCTCTCTACACGTTGGCGTTCTTCATTGTTTACTTGGATGTTAGGTGAGCCTTTTGCTTTGTCAGTTGAATTTATTTTTGTGTGGTATTTTTGTGTATTCAAATATAGATGTTGGTCTTCGTTTTGTTTCTTGGTCGTCATGATTACGTTTTCCAAACCCTCTTTGCTGGTGGATAATAATACTGTATCGTCAGCGTATCTAAGCTCTGGTATGCATTTGCCGCCTATAGTGAAAGGGTCGTAATTCACATAGTTGGCATCGTCTTTTACATAATTCCTCATAATGTTCTCCGCATATATGTTGAATAAGTATGGTGACAAAATACATCCCTGTCTTACCTCCTTTCGAATCTAGAACCATTCAGCTATATCACCTCCTATTTTAAGGGGTCTCAATACTCACTAAATGACATATTTTCTTTAAAATATCGATTTTCCAAATGTGTTTTATTCTGTTAGTTTTATATCTCTAGAATCGAAATCAGTTAAAAAATGTGAATTTTTTTTTTTTTAATTTGAAAATGAGATTTTAAACAGCCCACCCTCTCGGAAATTAAACGTATTTTTTAAGAGGTAATGTCTAGAAATACCGTCTGGTTGGTACTTAGTGATGGGGATCTCTATTCTATTAGACATATCGAATAATGTATCATTGTAAAGTGCCAGTGTGAGAAAATTGTGAGAGTTCATCCAATTCTATGGAAGTTGAAGCTGCCAAGCTTATTTTTGCCAGGTCAGTGAGAAAGAGACAACTTGTTTATTACCAGTTGCTCTGTGATGGAGATTCCAAAGCTTTTGTAGAGACAAATACATCTTTCAACAATGATATACAAATTGTCAAAGTAGATTTTATCAATCGCATAGCTAAAAACGTTATCTCATTAGTCTACGTCAATATTTGCCTATATTAAAAAATAGTAGTTCTCCCATGCTCCACATCAAAGAGCATGAGATATCTCAGAAGGAAGGAGGCACATATAATACAGGTGAATTTAACATATAACCATACGGGACGGATGTTCTGTCAATCATATAAGCGATTTGTGTGGAAATTCTTTGGTAAGTTAAAGATCTTTTCATATTTCACCAAAAATATTTTTAAATTGCAGTTTTCTCACAATTGTGATTTTCACTAATTTAGGAAGTGTTCAGTAGGTTAATCTCAGTAACCATTTAAGATATCAATATAAAATTTGGCATACATATAGATATATCAATACTGAGGGCAGTCAGATATAGAAATACAAGTTTTGAGAAATATATTTTTAAACACAATATTTTTAGTAACCATAGGTTCCTATTTTTTTGGTAAAAATTGTATATGTCTTATTCGTTGCACTTCTATCTGCTTGTTATCTGTCCCAGAACGATTTAAAGTTGCTAGCTGCCTAGAACTATGGCTTATGTAAGTATTTCAATTAAAAAAAAGAATAATATGAACTAGTTGTGAGTACTTACCTACTTTACGGCATTGTTTATAATCCAACATGGCCGCCATTACCATGGCAACCCGACAAGTAATTAAATTAAAAGTTATATAATATTTCATTCCAGACCGTCCCTAGTATTACCTGATAAACAATATTTCATTTGACTGAGAAATAAGGAAGTTAGCAACCGTTTGTCCTGTCTACCCTTAATGGTTGCCTGTTGTTCGTGGGATAGAGATTCTATGAGTTGTATTATGTGTGTTGGAAAGTGCATGTCCTCCATGATGTTCTATATTTTCTGGTATATATTACAACTAACTGAACCAGATATTACAACTAACTGAACCATATATTACAACTAACTGAACCATATATTACAACTAAATTACTAGACCATATATTACAACTAACTTACTAAACCATATATTACAACTAACTGAACCATATATTACAACTAACTGAACCATATATTACAACTAACTTACTAGACCATATATTACAACTAACTTATTAGACCATATATTACAACTAACTGAACCATATATTACAACTAACTGAACCATATATTACAACTAACTAAACCATACATTACAACTAACTGAACCAGATATTATAACTAATTGAACCATATATTACAACTAACTAAACCATATATTCTCTCTCTTTGCCTTTTTACCACCGGGTTGGGGCATAGGCCCTCAACCAACTCATGCCAAGTCTTCCTATCTCTAGCTATCTCCTGCAGCTCCTCCAGCTCTTCTTTATATTGTTGATCTCCGCCTCCAAATCTCGTCTCCATGTATTTCTCGGCCTCCTTTTCTTTCGCTGTCCCTGCGGGTTCCAGGACCCTTCTTGTTATATTCCCCTCCGGTTTTCGCAAAGTGTGTCCTATCCAGCGCCAGCGTCTTTTTTAACCTGTTCGTTCACTGGAATCTGTCTTGTTCTCTCCATAAGTTCCTCATTTGTGACCCTATCATACCATCTTATTCCTCTATTCTGCGCAGACACCAGTTGATGAATGTTTGCAATTTATGCTCTATTGTTTTAGTTGTTCTCCATGTTTCCGACCCATACAGTAGAACTGCTTTAACATTAGAGTTAAATATCCGAATTTTGTTCTAGATTTGATTTCTTTGGACTTCCAAATGTTTCCCAGTGCAATGAAAGCTCCTCTTGCCTTCTGTATTCTTATTTTAACATCTCTATCTGTTCCACCCTCTTTGTCTACGTTGCTGCCCAAATATGTGTATGATTCTACCTCTTGAAGTGGGATTTCCCAGGAAGATCGAGTTGTCGTTTGTTTGGTTAATTCTCAATATCTTTGTCTTTCCCTTATGAATATTCAGCCCAAGTTGCTGGGACCTTTGATTCAATGTGTTTAGCTTATCCTGCATCTGATTTCGTGTATGTGACAGAAGGGCTATATCATCAGCGAAGTCCAGATCATCTAGTTGCTCTGTCAGAGTCCATTGGATTCCATTTCTGGTGTTAGTTACTGTGGTCTTCATAATCCAGTCTATTGTCAGTAAGAACAACAAAGGTGATAGAAGACATCCCTGACGCACTCCTGTTTCTATTCCGAAAGTATCTGTTAGCTTACCTTCATGAAGAACTCTACATTTCATATCTGTATATGTTGCTTTTATTAGGTTAATAATTTTCTGTGGATTCCATAATGCCTCATTAATTTCCAAAGGGTTTCCCCTATCAATACTGTCAAAAGCCTTCTCATAATCAACAAATCCGATATAAAGTGGGGATTTCCATTCAATACTTTGCTCTATTATTATACGTAATGTTGCTATCTGGTCAGCACAGGATCTATTTGGTCGGAAGCCTGCCTGCTCATCTCTTAGCTTTATATCGATGGCATCTCTCAGTCTCTCCAGGATGACTCTGCTTAGTATTTTCCCAGGTACTGACAACAGCATTATTCCCTATAGTTTTCACACTTCTGAAGGTCCCCTTTCTTTGGTAGCTTCACCAGGTATCCTTCTCTCCAGTTTGCTGGTATTTCTTCGGTCTCCCAGATTCTGCTAAATAATTTATACAGTATTTCTGTGGATGTGTTTATGTTGGCTTTAACCGCCTCCGCTGGAATACCATCTGGACCGACCGCTTTTCCATCTTTTAAAAGTTTAATGGCTTTACTAATCTCCTCCTTGGATGGTTTCTCACAGTTGATGTCCAAGTCAATTTCTGCCGGTTGGATATCTGGGGGTTTGTAGGTGCTGGTCTGTTCAGGAGTTCCTTAAAGTATTCCATCCATCTTTCCATTTGGTCTCTAACATTAGTGATAGTTTCCCCACTACTATTTTTGATCAACCCATTTGATGGTCTGTATTTTCCTGCTAGCTTTCTAGTGATATTGTAAAGATCCCTAAGGTTTCCTTTTCCTGCAGCTACCTCTGCTTCTCTTGCTAGATCGTCTACGTATTGTCTTTTATCTAACTTTATTTGTTTCTTCACTTTCTTGCTAGCTTCTGTGTACTTTTCCTGGGCTATGGCTTTGGCAGTTCTAGTTTTGCTATTATTTAAATCTGCTTTCCTCTTTTCCTTTCTTCTATTTCCTTGAGAGTTTCTGGAGTTATCCATGCCTTATGATTCCGCTCCTTCTTTCCTAATACCTCTGTGCATGTTTCATTCCAAATATTTTTGGCTTGCTGCCAGCATTCTTCCCACTCACCTCATCTTCTAATTGCCGCAACACCTCATACTTATTAGAGACTGTGACCGTGAACTGTTCCTTTGTTTCTTGACTTCTGAGGTATCCTACATTATATTGGTGTCTATGTTCATGGGATGTTATGTATCGCTTAAGCTTCAGTTTAATTTTACTTATCAGCAAGTGGTGATCCGAATCTACATCTGCCCCCTTAGGACCCTTACATCTTGTAGAGATGACCTGAATTTCTTGTTTATGCATATGTGGTCAATTTAATTTTCTGTTCTGTGATCTGGTGATACCCAGGTTGCTTTATGTATTCTTTTATGTGGAAAGACACTTCCACCTATGACGTATTGATTCGCTGCACAGAAATTAGTGAATAGTTCTCCATTTTCGTTCATTATTCCTAGTCCGTGTTTCCCCATGATCTCCTCGTAGCCTATGTTGTCCGAACCTATTTTGGCATTGAGGTCACCCATCAGAATTTTGATGTTCCCATTTCTCTGATTACCTATAGTATTTTGAAGTTTTATGTAAAATTCCTCTTTTACTTTTTCCTCTTTATCATTGGTAGGTGCATAACACTGGGTCACATTCAAGAATACTTTCTTTTGGTGGTTCTGAATGTTGATGTGATTATCCTAGGACTCACTGCTTCCCATTTTATTAGTGCCTTCTCCGCTTCTTTAGATAGCATTAAAGCCACTCCTTCACTATGGGAGGCATTTTCTTCCATATGGCCTGAGAACAGCATTGTTTCTCCTGTGTTTAGGCGTTGTTTGCTTGCACCATTCCACCTAGTTTCACATAATCCCAAGATGCCAATCCGTGAAATTTCATCTCATTTACAACCTGTGCTGTCTTTCCCATTTGATACATACTTCTAACATTCCAGGTGCCAATTCTGGAGCTTTTCCTAGGTGAAAGGAAGATAATCTGCAGTGTAGACTCCTTGCGGCTTTCTCTGCATCGCTTCATACCTCTTCTAGAAGAGCTTCCTTTCCTCTTGGTTGGCACAGTTTTTATTTTATTTTATGTGACTTGTTCATGGTTGGTTGGATTTTGTGGCTAAAATTTTCTACTGGATAGGGTAGCCAGCCCTACGCCAAACCCCACCTTAGTCGCCTCCTACGACATGCCTTGTAGGTCGCAGTGCTGCTACTCTTTGCTCCCTTGCGAGCCCCGGCAGCACACGGGCGAAACCATATATTACAACTAACTAAATCATATATTACAACTAACTAAATCATATATTACAACTAACTGAACCATATATTACAACTAACTTACTAAACCATATATTACAACTAACTGAACCATATATTACAACTAACTGAACCATATATTACAACTAACTGAACCATATATTACAACTAACTTACTAAACCATATACTACAACTAACTAAACCATATATTACAACTAACTGAACCATATATTACAACTAACTGAACCATATATTACAACTAACTTACTAGACCATATATTACAACTAAATGAACCATATATTACAACTAAATGAACCATATATTACAACTTACTAGACCATATATTACAACTAACTGAACCATATATTACAACTAACTGAACCATATATTACAACTAACTGAACCATATATTACAACTAACTGAACCATATATTACAACTAACTGAACCATATATTACAACTAACTGAACCATATATTACAACTAACTAAACCATATATTACAACTAACTGAACCATATATTACAACTAACTGAACCATATATTACAACTAAATGAACCATATATTACAACTAACTGAACCATATATTACAACTAACTAAACCATATATTACAACTAACTGAACCATATATTACAACTAACTAAACCATATATTACAACTAAATGAACCATGTATTACAACTAACTTACTAGACCATATATTACAACTAACTGAACCATATATTACAACTAAATGAACCAGATATTACAACTAACTAAACCAGATATTACAACTAACTGAACCAGATATTACAACTAACTAAACCATATATTACAATTGGTTAAACGTGATTAGTTACTACTGTTGTCAGAATGGAAGTATCGATGCTACTTGAGGATATGCAACTACAACACACGATATAAATATCGATCTTACTTTAAAACATGTTTTAAAATTCAGACATGTTTTTCACAATACTCAAAATTACACCAGGGACCATAGCCGAAGCTACAGAGTTCGTGCACTACCGTGGAGATATTCCTAAGCAAGAATGGTTACACAAACGATTATAGTACCCAATAAGATAAAATATCAATCTGCTGATGGTATTGTCCAATTTATTTCTCAAAGATCTGATTACAGAATAATTAGTTGTACGTACATTACACATATCACAAAAATGGAGACGGTGCCCTTCTGAATTTCACAGGGAAATGTGCGCGTCTACTAATGTACCTTATCTATCTGCTGCCGTGAGAAAGGCCGTGATCCGTGTCTAAGTCTATTAGGAAGGTCAAGACAGAGACTTTACAAGGGAATGATAAAAGACGTTTGAGAATACAAGGGTGAACATCTAGTATAATTTGTATTCTCCATCAGGAGTCGATTTTTATATTTCTTGAATATACTGTCAGCACGCTCTGATATCATCAACATTACTCAGTTCTTAGGTTGAAGGTGACGTGTTTCGACTTAACGAAGCTTTAGTACTATATCAAACAAAAAGAAAAATTAACAGGCTTTGACGACAAAAACATAAAATCACGTAACTTGGCAACAACCCGGTAGCAGTGTGACGACAAAAACATAAAACCACGAAACTTGGCAACAACCCGGTAGCAGTGTGACGACAAAAACATAAAACCACGAAACTTGGCAACAACCCGGTAGCAATATGATGACAAAAACATAAAACCACGAAACTTGGCAACAACCCGGTAGCAGTATGAACAAAAACATAAAACCACGAAACTTGGCAACAACCCGGTAGCAATATGACGACAAAAACATAAAACCACGAAACTTGGCAACAACCCGGTAGCAGTGTGACGACAAAAACAGAAAACCACGAAACTTGGCAACAACCCGGTAGTAGTATGACGACAAAAAACAGAAAAGAAGAAGAAGATGGACGACATTCGCGATATAGAGACACGAGATTTTCCAGACTTTTAGATAATGCGTCATTTATTAGAGCTCTGTTGATCGTCTGCTCGAATGGATTTAGAGCTCGGGCTCATAGTTATGTTCAATCACCGGTAAGGTCAATGAGTTTTTTCTGTCGGGGGCATAAAGGACAAATCATAACCTGAACAGCTTCGCAGCGACTGCACTAGCCATGCGCCCATTGAATTCCCCAGTCTCACGTCCCTCTTGTCCTACACCGTCCTTAAATAAAGCGGTATTACAGGAAGTAAAGACAGTTTAACATTTTTTTTAATTAAAGCTCTTGTTAAAACGACGGAGATCAGATCGAGTCATCTAGAAATTCCCTTGTTATTAAATTGTGGACGGTGTCAAATGTGCTTCATAAATTTCGTTGCTGGAAACTGAATCAACGTTGATACACGAATACAAATACTTGTTGAATACACAGATAATAGCAAGTTGTACAATTGTTCAAAGTTGAACATGGAAATTGTGTATTAACTCAATACATACCATTAACCACTATAGCGGCATACATAAATGTGCCAATCACGACATTAGCCAATATAGTGTCTTTTCACTTAAAGTACTTTTTTCTCTTTGTATTAATAAAACCTTCAAAGTTGTTGACACAACTGAGATATATATATATATATATTTATAATGTGCATAAAATAAGATGAATATCAAGACAAATGATGAATATTCATTTAATTCGATGAGTTTCAAAATATTCGATTTTTGTTCTTTTTTTTTCTTATCCAGAAACACTTGAACTTTCAGCTCTTTGGCTCGGTGCCATGGACATCGTAACCCTTCAGTTCGGTGCCACGATCACCGTAAATATGGAGAACCTATGGCTTTTCTGCCAGCCCACGGAATTTAACCGCACTCACAGGGGGTTTGTCACCCCTCGTCCAGCGCGATATGAACAAGCTGGGCAGGCGGGCGATGTGGTTAATTCCCGTGTAATCATTTTATGAGAATAAGATTTGAATATCCCGGATGTAAGTCGACATTTTTGGATGCGCCTTCCCAACACACGTAGGGGCCTACGAACGGAGGAGCAACGTATAGCCGTTCTTAATTAAGACCAAACATATCACAAAGAGGGATTAAACTGGTTGTAAAGAACGAACGCACAAAAAATTAACAAAAGAATATCACGGATGGAAATCTGCATTTCTAGACACTGCTGGAGATGGATCGGACATGTGATACGCATGGAGGCTAAGTCTGACACGAAAACTGTACTGATGGACATGTGATAGGCATGGAGGCTAAGTCTGACACGAAAACTGTACTGATGGACATGTGATACGCATGGGGGCGAAGTCTGGCACGAAAACTGTACTGATGGACATGTGATACGCATGGAGGCTAAGTCTGACACGAAAACTATACTGATGGACATGTGATAGGCATGGGGGTTAAGTCTGGCACGAAAACTGTACTGATGGACATGTGATACGCATGGGGGCTAAGTCTGACACGAAAACTGCACTGATGGACATGTGATACGCATGGGGGCTAAGTCTGACACGAAAACTGCACTGATGGACATGTGATAGGCATGGGGGCTAAGTCTGACACGAAAACTGTACTGAGATGGACATCGGATTGTAAATGAAAACGTAGAAGACCCAAAGCAACATGAAGATAAACAGTACAACAAGAACTGAAATAAATAAATCACAGATGAAACACAATATTGAGGACGGCCAAGAATAGAGAAGAAAGGGGGACTGCCTAGAGTAGTTGATAGTAGCTCGGCCTGCTAGCTGTGAGACGCCTCATAGCTCGGGTTCGAACCTACTGTCCGGCATTTGTTCGAGTCCCTGGTCTTACTCAAGACGATAACGTGAGTACCTCTGAAGTCGGAGAAAATCTGCCTGTATGGCAGGGAATACTAATTACAAGTACATTGAGCACACGGCTGCCAGTGTAAAGTAATTTACAATGTGCACGCTGTTGCCATTGTAAGAAATTGGGAAAACGGATTTTCACGCAAAATTCAGTTTCAGAGATGAAACTTCGTCTGAGTTGAAAGCGGACGAAGAAGAAAAAAAAAAAAGAAAAAGAAGAAAAAAGAAAAAAGAAAAAAAGAAAAAAAGAGAAGAAAGGTGGGCACGTGTTGCTGCTCTAAGCACCGGAGCGTCACAGACTAGAAATAGAGAAATAGATAGATAGATAGATAGAGAGAGAGCGAGAGAGAAACTCTTATTAACTAGATTGTTCTTTCAAATATGACAGAATGCATCCAAAACTTGACATTGTCAGAATTAGATGTCGCGTCAGGCAAGCTATATTTGATTATCACGTTAGTTTACACAGTGTCCAGAAATAATGTTAGCTCCATCAATTGTCATACAAGAGCAAATAAATTATGACACAAGAAAACATGAATATACATCCCATCTATGATGGGAAACGGTCTACAAGGTGTGTTCTTCAGAGTATGGCTCTGTAAGTCAGCACATATGATTTCTGCAACGCTTTTTATTTACTAGGGTAGCTTCCATAGGCACCTACCTCAGTGGCCTCTTATGACATGCATTGTAGGTTGCAGTATTACTATTCTTTGCTTGCTTCCCTTGAGAGCACCAGCAACAAATGTGTTAGCAAACACATTTTATCACTTACATTTTTCTCATGTCATTTTATATTATGCAATTTTATATTATTATATTTATTCAAGTTTTATTTCATTTATTATTTATCTACCATTTTGTTTCTTTCTGTTTGTTGTTTCCTAATTTGAAAATGTTAGCATGTTATGAAGATGCTGTTTGAGTATAGACTAGGATGAGCAATATCTAGACTTCAAGTGAAAAAACAATTCAAGATGATAACTAAACTATTCAAACAATTGATTGTATGATAGTGCTATTACTGTCTGCATTTTTCCTTGGCAACATATGGTTGTAAGACATGAACCATTGATAAAGCGGCGGAGAAGATCATTAATGCCTTCGAATGCAAATGTTTGTGCAAAATGGCCAAGGTACATTCCCCATATCTGCTGCCCATGCTAGGTACAAAATGGTCAAGGTACATTCCCCATATCTGCTGCCCATGCTAGGTAATAGCCGTCCATCGCAAGCGATGATGACAACAATCTCAGACGTGTACTGTTGCACCTCTCTGGTGTGTGCGGAGGTGACTGTAGAGTCCAATCCTAGAACAGAATCCCCGACCACAGGTGGGGCATACATGATCAGGTTAGACATGTGCGTGTTGTGTGCTCTGTCTTTTCGCGCTGCTCGTTTTCTCTGTGACTCAACAATACGATGATTCTCAGCTATTCGGGTTCCTCTTTGTTGTTACAGCGCCACATTTGGCGATCTTGCGCAAGGGATTCCCAGCACGTATTGTCTATATCGAAGCATTTTAGAGACACTTTAAGAGTGTCTTTAAAGCGTTTTTCTGTCCACCAGCTAAACGTCTGCCCCTTCAAGCTCGCCATACATCAACTGTTTTGGGATGGGTTTATCAGGCATTCGAGCAACGTGACCGACCCATCTCAGTTGGGCCTTCTGCAACAGGGTGTTGACGCTTGGGATCTTTGCTCTTGTGAGGACTTCGCTGTCTGGAATTTTGTCCTGCCAGTTTATTTTTAGTATTCTGCGTAGACAGCTTGTGTGGAAATGGTTTAATTTTCTTCCGTGTCTGCTATACACTGTCCATGTCTCGCTTGCGTACAGCAGCGTGGTTAGCACTATGGCCTGGTAAACTTTCAGCTTTGTGACTATGCTTATCCCCTTCCGTTCCCACACAGTGACACGTAACCTTCCGAACGCAGCACTGGCTTTGGATATCCTATTGTGGACCTCAGAATCTATGTTTGCCGATCTGGATAGGAGGCTGCCAAGATAAGCAAAGTTGTCCGTTGACTGGAGACGCTGGTGTTTAATGTTGATGACTGGATCGTAATACTGTTCTCTAGGGCGGGCTGGAACATGACCTCTGTTTTTTGGTGTTAATGGTGAGGCCAAACCTATCACAGGCCATTGAGAATTTGTCCATGTAAGTCTGCATTTCTTCCTCAGAGTTGGTAGCGAGGGCACAGTCATCAGCAAACAACAGGTTTGAGATAGTTGATTCTTTTACCTTGGTGGAGGATTTTAACCTCCGAAGATTGAATAGGTTACCGCCTGTCCTGTATCTAATCTTTACCCCATGTTCGTCGCCTTCCCAAAAGACATCCGTGAGCATGGCAGCAAACATCATGCTGAAGAGCTGCCCATGCTAGGTACAAAATGGTCAAGGTACATTCCCCATATCTGCTGCCCATGCTAGGTACAAAATAGAGAGAACACATCATCCTTGTTGTCGGCTCGGGCTTATCCTTCCATAATTGTGATTTTCAGAAGTAGAATAAAAAGATGGCTAAGGCGTGTGAGAAGAATGGACAATTGCAAAATACCAAAACAAATGTGGTTCTGTGTACTTTTGGAGGGGAAGAGGCACCAGGATACGAACTTATGATCGTCAGAACGTAAGACAAATGGTTTACCAATTCCGTCATAGAGACCCTCAAGATAATGAAAAGGAACTTTCTGACGAACCAACAAAAGAAACAGGCATCCATTTTTGAGCATGTACCGCGAAGACAAAAACGTTAGAAGATAATATGACAAAGGAGATACATTGCTAGGAAGAGAGTGAGAGAGAGAGAAGATAATATGACAAAGGAGATACATTACTAGGAAGAGAGTGTGTGTGTTTGTGTGTGTGTGTGTTTGAGAGAGAGAGAGAGAAGATACCACACAATTTGACATCATGGAATAGGAGAATTACAACAACGGTGTTGATCGTTTACGTTAGTAGACTCGGCACCTGATGCTGATGTTTTTCTTCTTTCCTATCTTGACTCTTGTTAATCTTTATCATTTATCCACGGATGTTGCTGATAACGATATCCATTTCAAGCAACAAAACCACAAACAAAAATCGAGTAGAACAGACTGCCGAATCTATTTACAAAAGCATTCGGGACACATATGTTGTAGATTGATATTTAGACTAAACATGCATGTCAGCATGATCTCACACAAAAGCCACCTGAACCATTTCCCAAAAAGAAAAGAATAAAACTTAACAATCAAGCAAATTAAGGTAGACAAGGCGTTTGCCCATTCTTTGAGCTGCTCCGGTATATGTCGGGTGTTGTTTTTCTAATATCAGCCAACAGCATATCTTCTTAAGGCAGCTGTCGTTTAGAAGTGGTGTCAAGTGACAAGGGAAATATTTTTTGTAAGCTCTCGCACGCACACACACACGCGCAATTAGAGAAACAGTTTGACATTAAACTTCAACATCATTACCGTCATTATTATCATCTGATGTCCAGCCTGTCTGATGCTACTTCCGGTTTACTCATCTATCATGCACATGTTTGTAGCGACAGCAACCTTCGAGCCTCCATTTATGAGATATCGTTGAGACCAACGGTTCTCAAACTTTGCATTATCACGGATCCCTTTTAAATACATTTTTCTGCCGCGGACACCCATACGTTTCTATATATGAAAACCTTCAAGCGATGGAGTTATTATTACACCACACCAACAGTCAAGCTGCTTCCAATTTCTCAGACTACGGGAAACTTCAAATGATCTTTCATTTTGTCCTGTCAGACATTTAGGCTCTGGTCTGGTCCGGGTCCTTTGATTTCGCAGGGGAACTAGTGTAACACGATTTTTAAATATGCTTCTGAAATTTATTTTTCTGTTTGAAATGTGAAAGATCATACTATTTCTTCAAGCGCTTGAGGACCCCCTTCCCGTGTGTACCTCGCAGACCTCCGGGGTCTGCGGGCCCTAGTTTGGGAAACGCTGGTTTAAACAGTACAAGGATATCCAGAAATGTTCAGGTGTATTTTGCAGGATAATAAAATCAACAATCAAAGTTTAATGAACGCATGCGAGATAGCTGCTGCAGTATTTCTTTACAAGGCACTCATGCTTTTAATATGTTAGTTGACTTAATCCATACCATGAACCACTATAGAGGCGAAATAAATGTGCACCAATTACACACTCAGGCAGTATAGTCGTTTTTCCACATAGAGCAGTTTCTTTGTCTTTGTACTAAACGTTCTACATTTCGGTCGCAGTTACATATAGTAAAAATAGATTTAAAGAGAGTTGGCTATTAAAGAGCATATAATCAAGGAAAATTAAATATTTCGGGCACATCAAACGACATGAGTGCCTTAGAACAAAAAGTTCTTAGAACACCCTGGACAGATACGAGAAAATACAACGACATCCTACAAAACCTACATATGAGGAGCATTGGCTCATAAATAACATCATGTCCCGGCAGATTAAATATTTTGGCAAGTTTAACGTTATCGTGATTTGGAGAGAACGGTAACTGAAGGCATGGTTCCTGGAGTACGAGGCAGGGAACGACCAAGACGAAGGTGGCATCATGACATCAAAGAAACCTTCAGTATGACGCTGGAGGAGGCGGAAAAACTTGCAAGAGCCAGAGAGTTTATCATGCGGGCTGTGATGAAATCGACGTTCCACAAGGAACATACTACTACTTGACCTCAAACGACGTTAATACACAACAACGTTTGTGTGTGATAAAATGTAGGGGTCACACAACAATTGTGATCAGAACTCATTAAGTTATAGTAATGAGAAGCAATGGCAAACTACTGAACGTATAAGTGGTGCCTAGAAAATCAACGACTTGTTTGCTGTAGATGGCTACGTCCTTTGGGATATGCCACGATTTTCAATGAGAAGAGAAGGAAAAAGTTGAAAGTAAACAGGCAAATCTCTAGCAAAGTAAACAGGCATTATTACATTCGAATCTCTGGCCACAATGAATAACTTACATATATGAAATTCTGTAAAATAATGAGTAGTGTGCTTGCTTAATAGACTGATGGTCTGGGTTCGATCTCCAGTTGGAGTACAGTTTTCTGATCGCAAAGGCACTCAGGTCTTTCAGCCTCAATTGTGTCTTCTTCTTTTCTTCCACCATTTACTTCTTTATAGAAGTGTTCAGGGGTAGAAGGTGTGTCTTCTTCTTTCTTCCACCATTTACTTCTTTATAGAAGTGTTCGGGAGTAGGGTGTGTCTTCTTCTTTTCTTCCACCATTTACTTCTTTATAGAAGTGTTCCTGGGGTAGGGGGGTGTCTTCTTCTTTTCTTCCACCATTTACTTCTTTATAGAAGTGTTCGGGGTAGGGGGTGTCTTCTTCTTTTCTTCCACCATTTACTTCTTTATAGAAGTGTTCCTGGGGTAGAGGGTGTCTTCTTCTTTTCTTCCACCATTTACTTCTTATAGAAGTGTTCCTGGGAGTAGGGGGTGTCTTCTTCTTTTCTTCCACCATTTACTTCTTTATAGAAGTGTTCTGGGGTAGGGAGGGTGTCTTCTTCTTTTCTTCACCATTTACTTCTTTATAGAAGTGTTCCTGGGGTAGGGGGGGGTGTCTTCTTCTTTTCTTCCACCATTTACTTCTTTATAGAAGTGTTCGTGGGAGTAGAGGGAAGGGGGTGTCTTCTTCTTTTCTTCCACCATTTACTTCTTTATAGAAGTGTTCGTGGGAGTAAAGGGGGTGTCTTCTTCTTTTCTTCCACCATTTACTTCTTTATAGAAGTGTTCCTGGGGTAGGGGGTGTCTTCTTCTTTTCTTCCACCATTTACTTCTTTATAGAAGTGTTCCTGGGGTAGGGGGGGGTGTCTTCTTCTTTTCTTCCACCATTTACTTCTTTATAGAAGTGTTCGGGGAGTAGGGGGTGTCTTCTTCTTTTCTTCCACCATTTACTTCTTTATAGAAGTGTTCCTGGGGGTAGGGGGGTGTCTTCTTCTTTTCTTCCACCATTTACTTCTTTATAGAAGTGTTCGGGGAGTAGGGGTGTCTTCTTCTTTTCTTCCACCATTTACTTCTTTATAGAAGTGTTCCTGGGGGTAGGGGGGTGTCTTCTTCTTTTCTTCCACCATTTACTTCTTTATAGAAGTGTTCGTGGGAGGTGAAGGGGTGTCTTCTTCTTTTCTTCCACCATTTGCTTCTTTATAGAAGTGTTCGTGGGGTAGGTGGGGTGTCTTCTTCTTTTCTTCCACCATTTACTTTTATAGAAGTGTTCGTGGGGTAGAGGGGTGTCTTCTTCTTTTCGTCCACCATTTACTTCTTTATAGAAGTGTTCTGGGGTAGGGGGTGTCTTCTTCTTTTCTTCCACCATTTACTTCTTTATAGAAGTGTTCGTGGGGTAGAGGGGGGTGTGTCTTCTTCTTTTCTTCCACCATTTACTTCTTTATAGAAGTGTTCCTGGGGTAGGGGGTGTCTTCTTCTTTTCTTCCACCATTTACTTCTTTATAGAAGTGTTCCTGGGGTAGGGGGGGGTGTCTTCTTCTTTTCTTCCACCATTTACTTCTTTATAGAAGTGTTCGGGGGTGGAGGGTGTCTTCTTCTTTCTTCACCATTTACTCTTTATAGAAGTGTTCCTGGGAGGTAGGGGGTGTCTTCTTCTTTCTTCCACCATTTACTTCTTTATAGAAGTGTTCCTGGGGTAGGGGGTGTCTTCTTCTTTTCTTCCACCATTTACTTCTTTATAGAAGTGTTCCTGGGGTAGGGGTGTTCTTCTTCTTTTCTTCCACCATTTACTTCTTTATAGAAGGTTCTGGGAGTAGGGGGTGTCTTCTTCTTTTCTTCCACCATTTGCTTCTTTATAGAAGTGTTCGTGGGGTAGGTGGGAGGGTGTCTTCTTCTTTTCTTCCACCATTTACTTCTTTATAGAAGTGTTCGTGGGTAGGTGGGGGGTGTCTTCTTCTTTTCTTCCACCATTTACTTCTTTATAGAAGTGTTCCTGGGGTAGGGGGTGTCTTCTTCTTTTCTTCCACCATTTACTTCTTTATAGAAGTGTTCGGGGAGTAGGGGGATGTCTTCTTCTTTTCTTCCACCATTTACTTCTTTATAGAAGTGTTCCTGGGGTAGGGGGGTGTCTTCTTCTTTTCTTCCACCATTTACTTCTTTATAGAAGTGTTCGGGGTAGGGGGTGTCTTCTTCTTTTCTTCCACCATTTACTTCTTTATAGAAGTGTTCGGGGTAGAGGGGTGGTATTCTTCTTTTCTTCCACCATTTACTTCTTTATAGAAGTGTTCGTGGGGTAGGGGGGGGATGTCTTCTTCTTTTCTTCCACCATTTACTTCTTTATAGAAGTGTTCGGGGGTAGGGGGATGTCTTCTTCTTTTCTTCCACCATTTACTTCTTTATAGAAGTGTTCGGGGGTAGGGGGTGTCTTCTTCTTTCTTCCACCATTTACTTCTTTATAGAAGTGTTCGGGGTAGGGGGATGTCTTCTTCTTTTCTTCCATCATTTACTTTTTATAGAAGTGTTCGGGAGTAGAAGGGTGTGTCTTCTTCTTTTCTTCCACCATTTACTTCTTTATAGAAGTGTTCGGGAGTAGGGGGTGTCTTCTTCTTTTCTTCCACCATTTACTTCTTTATAGAAGTGTTCGGGTAGGGGGAGTCTTCTTCTTTTCTTCCACCATTTACTTCTTTATAGAAGTGTTCGGGGGTAGGGGTGGGTCTTCTTCTTTTCTTCCACCATTTACCTTTATAGAAGTGTTCGGGGGTAGGGGATGTCTTCTTCTTTTCTTCCACCATTTACTTCTTTATAGAGGTGTTCGGGGTAGGGGGTGTCTTCTTCTTTTCTTCCACCATTTACTTCTTTATAGAAGTGTTCGGGGTAGGGGGTGGGTCTTCTTCTTTTCTTCCACCATTTACTTCTTTATAGAAGTGTTCGGGGTAGAGGGGTGGTCTTCTTCTTTCTTCCACCATTTACTTCTTTATAGAAGTGTTCGGGAGTAGGGGTGTCTTCTTCTTTTCTTCCACCATTTACTTCTTTATAGAAGTGTTCGGGGGTAGGGGGATGTCTTCTTCTTTTCTTCCACCATTTACTTCTTTATAGAAGTGTTCGGGGTAGGGGGTGTCTTCTTCTTTTCTTCCACCATTTACTTCTTTATAGAAGTGTTCTGTGGGAGGGGGTGTCTTTTCTTTCTTCCACCATTTACTTCTTTATAGAAGTGTTCTGGGTAGAGGGGTGTCTTCTTCTTTCTTCCACCATTTCTCTTTATAGAAGTGTTCGGTAGGGGGATGTCTTCTTCTTTTCTTCCACCATTTACTTCTTTATAGAAGTGTTCTGGGGTAGGGGATGTCTTCTTCTTTTCTTCCACCATTTACTTCTTTATAGAAGTGTTCCTGGGGTAGGGGGTGTCTTCTTCTTTTCTTCCACCATTTACTTCTTTATAGAAGTGTTCCTGGGGTAGGGGGGTGTCTTCTTCTTTTCTTCCACCATTTACTTCTTTATAGAAGTGTTCGGGGTAGGGGGTGTCTTCTTCTTTTCTTCCACCATTTACTTCTTTATAGAAGTGTTCCTGGGGTAGGGGGTGTCTTCTTCTTTTCTTCCACCATTTACTTCTTTATAGAAGTGTTCCTGGGGTAGAGGGGGGTGTGTCTTCTTCTTTTCTTCCACCATTTACTTCTTTATAGAAGTGTTCTGGGGTAGGGAGGGGTGTCTTTTCTTTTCTTCCACCATTTACTTCTTTATAGAAGTGTTCTGGGGTAGAGGGTGTGTCTTCTTCTTTTCTTCCACCATTTACTTCTTTATAGAAGTGTTCGGGGTAGGGGGTGTCTTCTTCTTTTCTTCCACCATTTACTTCTTTATAGAAGTGTTCGGGGTAGGGGGTGGTCTTCTTCTTTTCTTCCACCATTTACTTCTTTATAGAAGTGTTCCTGGGGTAGGGGGTGTCTTCTTCTTTTCTTCCACCATTTACTTCTTTATAGAAGTGTTCCTGGGGTAGGGGGTGTGTCTTCTTCTTTTCTTCCACCATTTACTTCTTTATAGAAGTGTTCGGGAGTAGGGGTGTCTTCTTCTTTTCTTCCACCATTTACTTCTTTATAGAAGTGTTCCTGGGGTAGGGGGTGTCTTCTTCTTTTCTTCCACCATTTACTTCTTTATAGAAGTGTTCCTGGGGTAGAGGGGGGTGTGTCTTCTTCTTTTCTTCCACCATTTACTTCTTTATAGAAGTGTTCGGGGTAGGGGGGTGTCTTCTTCTTTTCTTCCACCATTTACTTCTTTATAGAAGTGTTCGGGGTAGAGGGGTGGTCTTCTTCTTTCTTCCACCATTTACTTCTTTATAGAAGTGTTCGGGGTAGGGGGTGTCTTCTTCTTTTCTTCCACCATTTACTTCTTTATAGAAGTGTTCTGGGAGTAGGGGGTGGTCTTCTTCTTTTCTTCCACCATTTACTTCTTTATAGAAGTGTTCCTGGGAGTAGGGGGTGTCTTCTTCTTTTCTTCCACCATTTACTTCTTATAGAAGTGTTCCTGGGGTAGGGGGTGTGTCTCTTCTTTTCTTCCACCATTTACTTCTTTATAGAAGTGTTCGGGGTAGGGGTGTCTTCTTCTTTCTTCCACCATTTACTTCTTTATAGAAGTGTTCCTGGGGTAGGGGGTGTGTCTTCTTCTTTTCTTCCACCATTTACTTCTTTATAGAAGTGTTCGTGGGGTAGGGGTATGTCTTCTTCTTTTCTTCCACCATTTACTTTTATAGAAGTGTTCGGGGTAGGGGGTGTGTCTTCTTCTTTTCTTCCACCATTTACTTCTTTATAGAAGTGTTCGGGGGTAGGGGTGGTCTTCTTCTTTTCTTCCACCATTTACTTCTTTATAGAAGTGTTCCTGGGGTAGGGGGTGTGTCTTCTTCTTTCTTCCACCATTTACTTCTTTATAGAAGTGTTCGTGGGGTAGGGGGGGGGATGTCTTCTTCTTTTCTTCCACCATTTACTTCTTTATAGAAGTGTTCGGGAGTAGGGGGTGTCTTCTTCTTTTCTTCCACCATTTACTTCTTTATAGAAGTGTTCCTGGGAGTAGGGGGTGTCTTCTTCTTTTCTTCCACCATTTACTTCTTTATAGAAGTGTTCCTGGGGTAGGGAGTGTCTTCTTCTTTTCTTCCACCATTTACTTCTTTATAGAAGTGTTCCTGGGGTAGGGGGTGTGTCTTCTTCTTTCTTCCACCATTTACTTCTTTATAGAAGTGTTCGGGGTAGGGGGGTGTCTTCTTCTTTTCTTCACCATTTACTTCTTTATAGAAGTGTTCCTGGGATAGGGGTGTGTCTTCTTCTTTTCTTCCACCATTTACTTCTTTATAGAAGTGTTCGGGGTAGAGGGTGTGTCTTCTTCTTTTCTTCCACCATTTACTTCTTTATAGAAGTGTTCGGGGTAAAGGGGTGTGTCTTCTTCTTTTCTTCCACCATTTACTTCTTTATAGAAGTGTTCGGGAGTAGGGGTGTCTTCTTCTTTTCTTCCACCATTTACTTTTTATAGAAGTGTTCGGGGGTAGGGGGTGGGTCTTCTTCTTTCTTCCACCATTTACTTCTTTATAGAAGTGTTCCTGGGGTAGGGGGTGTGTCTTCTTCTTTTCTTCCACCATTTACTTCTTTATAGAAGTGTTCGGGGTAGGGGGTGTCTTCTTCTTTTCTTCCACCATTTACTTCTTTATAGAAGTGTTCGTGGGTAGAGGGTGTGTCTTCTTCTTTTCTTCCACCATTTACTTCTTTATAGAAGTGTTCCTGGGGTAGGGGGTGTCTTCTTCTTTTCTTCCACCATTTACTTCTTTATAGAAGTGTTCGGGAGTAGAGGGGTGTGTCTTCTTCTTTCTTCCACCATTTACTTCTTTATAGAAGTGTTCGGGGAGTAGAGGGGTGTGTCTTCTTCTTTTCTTCCACCATTTACTTCTTTATAGAAGTGTTCGGGGTAGAGGGGTGTGTCTTCTTCTTTTCTTCCACCATTTACTTCTTTATAGAAGTGTTCCTGGGGTAGAGGGGGGTGTGTCTTCTTCTTTTCTTCCACCATTTACTTCTTTATAGAAGTGTTCCTGTGGGTAGGGGGTGTAGTGATATTATGTGTGTTTATTCTAATTCTAATGCACTTTGTAAGCTGTTATTCATTCTCTTAAGGCTGTTCTTGATGCTGTTGCTTCATCAGTTGGGTGGTCTTCCCCTGTCTCTGTACTCGTACTTTTTCAGTGTCCCTCTCTGTGGCAGACGATACTAGGGCATTCTTGTCAGGTGTCCAAACCATTTAATCTGTTGTTCTTTTATAAAATGCATAGCTGGTTTCCCACCCAGTCTTCTGATTTCTTCATTTCTAATTTCGTGTAGCAGAGATTTATTAGGAAGTAACGGATTATACAGGGTGTTCAACTTAAAAGCAGCCTGTGAATGGAGCGAATCTGGCATATATATATATGGAAATAAAAAGGTTCAGTTATGACGTAGTATAGGTCAAGGTTGTGTGATGGTGTGTAATTGTAGTGCGGGAAGGGCGATGAACAAATGTGACGTAGGACAAGCTAGTCAGAACCGGTTTAAATAGTAAATAGACGAGATGCAATGCGTATCTGGCAAATTTCTATTTATCACTGGGTCTGCTTTTAAGTTGAACACCCTTATATAATGTAGACTATATTAACAATCGAGCGACTTTGATCAAAGAACTATTCACATCTTATTTCGCAATATACCACATTATGTACAAAATAATATATGTAAATTAAAGATCATGCTTACAAATTAACTAGGAAGAGAACGCACATAGAAGATGGTTAATGTGTAATATTGTCAAAGATTAGGTGTATCTTTGCACTCAGAAATTAAAAAAAATATAACGTCCACAAAACTGCAACGAAAATATTCCGGTTCAAACCGTTTTATCATTCGGTCATATCAGTACTTCTTTAGGAAGCACACATTCGGCACAGACGGTATAAATCAGGAGATTATCTTATTACCCAAACAAATTACGATACTACCTTCTGTTTTGTATCTCAAGAAAGGAAATGATCGTATTCTTGAAGCGGAATGACAGAATACTTTCTCTTTTATCTGCGGACATTCGCAATGTTTTTAAAAAAAATATTTAAAAATAGGATTGTTAAAAAAGCAGAAAAGCGTAGACAATTCTCAGCAATAATAATGAAATAAAAATGTCTTCAATAACCGAGTATTTCGGATACAATTACTGAGATAAAAATACAAGAAATGTATCGGATCTCACTGATTTACAAAATAAAAGACAGAAGGATGAGAGCAAAAACGAAATATAGAGATAAAAGGGAAATGAGAATTGCAAAACTAAAACATAAGATAAAAGAACGATAAAAAGTAGAAGAAGTAGAAGAAGTAGAAGAAGGCTGAAATAGATATACGGCCACGATAGAGAGTAGACATGAACTTACTTGATCCACAAGACAAAGAAATATTGGAGAATTGTGTTGGGTTAAACCAGGCTGTGGGTTGAGGCCACCCCGGGAAATTTGTGTTGTGTTAAACCAGACTGTGGATTGAGGCCACCCCGGGAAATTTGTGTTGTGTTAAACCAGGCTGTGGGTTGACGTCAACCCGAGAAATTTGTGTTGTGTTAAACCAGGCTGTGGGTTGACGTCAACCCGGGAAATGTGTGTTGTGTTAAACCAGGCTGTGGGTTGACGCCATGCCGGGGAAATTTGTGTCGGAAAATGCCACATTGGGACATGATATCGGTACTTCAGAATTGGGTTGCTTTAGTAACAGGAGGAATAATATCAAGGAAGACAAAGGTAAGAAAGAGATGTAGAGGAGAGATGTTGCGTTGTAGGTGTGAGTCGATGTGTAAGAGAAGTGCGGAGGTGTGAGGGTAGATATGAGGTGTGAGAGAACGTGAAAGAGAGAGAATGTAAGAGATGATGATAGAGGACTTTGTGGGAGCATATGATGTGTAAGAGAACGTGAAAGAGAGAGAATGTAAGAGATGATGATAGAGGACTTTGTGGGAGCATATGATGTGTAAGAGAACGTGAAAGAGAGAGAATGTAAGAGATGATGGTAGAGGACTTTGTGGGAGCATATGATGTGTAAGAAGAGATAAGGTAGAGAAGGGGATATAGTTGTAGAAGATGTCTGAAAGAGGATGTTTGAGAGTATGGAAGTTATGGAAGCAGAGATATGTGATTAAAGATGAGACCTGAGAGAAACGATGAGAAATGTGAGAGAAGGTAGCAGGTTTGACAGGAGACAAGACGTTTAGGAAGGAAGAGGCGTGAGAAAAGAGAAGATGGAAGAGATAAGATAAGAGAAAAATACCCTTCTTGTCAAGGACAAGAAACGCTGGGAATATAATAATTTTTTTTAGATGGTATTTTTTTTTTACCGCCTTTCTAAACTTGTCTTACTACTTTCTTAACTCTTTCCATACCAGAAATCTTACCAAGTTCCAATTGAAATTCTTTTATGAAAATATAATTTCTATCCCACCTATTTTTAATCACACACATTTTTGAAAGTTTAGTTTAGTTTAGTCTCCGGATCATCATCACTGCACATCGAATTAATTAGTCCATAAGTGCTCCGATCTCCTCCTCAGTATGCATCTCAGTTTAGTTTAGTTTAGTCGTCGGATCAGCATCACTGCACATCGAAACAATTAGTCAATAAGTGCTCTGATCTCCTCCTCAGTGTGCCTATCAGTTTAGTTTAGTTTAGTCGTCGGATCAGCATCACTGCACATCGAAACAATTAGTCAATAAGTGCTCTGATCTCCTCCTCAGTGTGCCTATCAGTTTAGTTTAGTCGTCGGATCAGCATCACTGCACATCGAAACAATTAGTCAATACGTGCTCCGATCTCCTCCTCAGTATACCTAGTTTAGTCGTCGGATCAGCATCACTGCACATCGAAACAATTAGTCCATAAGTGCTCCGATCTCCTCCTCATTATGCCTATCAGTTTAGTTTAGTTTGGTCGTCGGATCAGCATCGCTGCACATCGAAACAATTAGTCCATGTGCTCCTATCTCCTCCCCAGCATGCCTCTCATCGTGTGGCAACTAATGACACTGATTCTTTGTTTGTTTACTACTCTTCCTTAGCTACCAGTATAGTGCTCTTATCTAGCTATACCACTGATAAAATATTCTTGCTTTTACATAGTTTGCAGTAAGAAAAACGAAGAAGAAATAGATTTATTACTGTATGGATAATGTATTTACATGTTGTGCAAGTTTTCATTTACTAATAAAACTATTTTCGTGCATTATAGTTAGAAACAGAAAAGTATACATACAATACATTTCTTGATTTTGAAAAAAAAAGATATTTTATTGACGATTTCTGTTCGATTTTGCAAACGATTACAGTACATAGTCGAATTATTTCTGTTCGATTTTGCAACGATTACAGTACATAATCGAATTTGAAATATGGCATCGATATCGTAAAACACATTTTTTAAATGTCAGTCCTATCGAGAACTCCGTAATAACGCAACGGAAATATATTATACAAAATGTTTACTGGATATGGACATAATTTTGTTTTATATCAATGCATGTTATGTCAAGTTCAGTTGTTGTGTATGTTATGAGATAAAAGTTCATAAAGTTTGGTTACTTAAAGAATAATAAATAAATATTTTAATTTTACACATGTAAGAGACAATATTTTTGATGATGTATAGCTTGTAACTAGGATTTTTGTGTGTGCAAATTTCAAATACTCAAATACAGTGGCGGCTCGTGATCATTTTTGTTGGTGGGGCCAGACAGATATTTTCGGAAAAATCAATGTTTCGATTAGGATATATTTTAATTTATAAAATAATAAATACACATTTCACCTTATTTTGGTTGGACCAGGCTCCACTGGTCCTTAATGACGAGCCGCCACTGTTCAAATATTTAATAGTCAGAAGAAAAGTGTTCAAATATCCAATTGTCAAGGAATGACAAATTTCACAGTGTACTTCCGACGTAGAGATCAGATTATTCTCAAAATGCTAAAACAGTAACAAGACCAAAATCGGTACTATACCAGTCAAGTAGGACTGTTTAAGCGGCGCTATGTTCAAGTGAGTATTGGTTGAGAATTACACGGGAATTCATAGTTCCTTTGTCCTTAGAATCTCAAGAGCTCTCTAGGACAAACGGCAGTCTGAGAGAACTGAGGTCAAATTCATATGTCACGAAATTACCAAGACAAGGTTCTCAAAAGACCATAGAACGCATAGAAGTCACGCGATAGTACTCTCTGACGTGCTAGAAGTCTCGTCCACTCCAATTTGTTTTAGAGTCCTCGAACTGGTCACTAGCTGAACCATCATTGACAATCATTTTAGCGTTTCTGGACGATAGTTGAGTGTGGACACTTCCAGATAAACTTAGATAATAGCTACACCCATGAGCACAGAGTCTTTCTTTATCTCTCTCTCTCTCTCTCTCATAAGTATGTATTCTAATGTTAGCTTTAAATACCAAGGTTGATAATATTTGCTATTATTATATGTATATGAATGAAATTGTCAACGACGATGTCCCTTCTTGACTGTTCTGTGATAACTTAAATCGATAAGAAGAAAAAAACATATGTTATTCTATGAACATAACAGAGCGAATATATTTTTAGTAATATGTATATCCTTGCTAGAGTTCATGGTTCTATGTGACGGGGTCTATGGGTCTATGTGACGGGGTCTATGGGTCTATGGACGTCTATGTGACGGGTCTATGGGTCTATGTACGGGTCTATGGGTCTATGTGACGGGGTCTATGGGTCTATGTGACAGGGGTCCTATGGGTCTATGTGACGGGGTCTATGGGTCAATGTGACGGGGAGGTAGCGTGTTTGTCTCTCGTATCATAGATATTCGGTTCGCTCTCAACGTAAATCGATTGGGATATTTTTCCAGAGATCCCTATCTCAATAAAGTTGAGATCGAGTTCCTAGTCCTATCGGAGACGGACGATAAAACATAGGTGTATTGTTCAAGTTGTTCACGCGAAAGGACCATTGAAAGTTGAAAATTGATAAGTGCATGCTACAAAGTCTCTACCCGGGCAAAATGAATTGGAAAATTGATAAGTGCATGCTCAATCCTACGGCAAATGAATTGAAAATTGATAAGTGCATGCTACAAATCTCTACCGGGCAAAATGAATTGAAACATTAAAGATATTCCGACACTAATTTTCACTATCTTCTAAATTATATCAACGAACTTCGCCGATGCTAGCAAGTACGTGCACATCACTGAGATCTTCCTGTGTAAGAAAGAGATCGGAGCACACATTGTTATTCACCAAAATGCATTGATTATGCTCATATCAAACAATAAATCAATCAAATCTTGCTAGAGTAAATCAATACAGGTCGAAATAATTCATTTTGTCATTAATAATAAATGGGTAGATAGGGGATAACTTGATCAGAATGCTAGCGACAAGCAATGTGTTTAAATGGCGACATTTCCGTGTGTGTGTTCAGGGATGTGTGAGCATATGTGTCCATTATGTTAGTTTACCTGTGTTTGCGTGTGTTTTTGCTATGTGTGTGTAAGTGGTCATGTACTCGTATATACCAATATTACGTGTCTGTGTATGTGTGTGTACATGCATATATTATCATCATCATCAGCCTCTGTATCGTCATCATCATCGTCATCATCCACAACATCATTTTAATCAAGTGCCATGTCTATTAGCGTTGATGATTCATGGATCTCCACAACTATTTACCCTTAGCGCTGACGTTCAATTCTGATGTTCACCATATTCAATTTCGTGATGTTTCTCTGTCGTTCTCTATCTCTCTTGACATTAGTTTTTACAGATGTTACAATGTGCTCTGGTCTATTCTAATCAGTATCTTTGTGCCACATGTCTAATCTGATGTGATCAGGGCATCTATATATGTTAATCACTTTACTTGTTTTACTAATGTTCCTTTCACATTAATATTGCATTAATGACCAAGTTTCCATGTTGAGGACCATGTGAACCATCGCTTCAGTCTCTCTTTCTATTTGAGACCTTGGAATGCACTTTTGTCTTCTATAAGTTTTCTTTATTGGCATATATACTATCTCACTGATAACCTAATATATATATAATTCTTCTCGTACCGTTATACGTTACATAGGGTCTGCAAGTAATTTCTCCCTACCGCTCTATCCTGGGCAACTCGCTCAATCTCCTTCATGGAACTGAGACCGATATTTCTTGCCTCTCTCAGCAAAGTTCGCTTCAGGGTCTCCTTAGGTCGTCCTATCTTTCTTGAACCCTTTGCATCCCACTTCAATGCCTGCTTTAATATTCGTTGATCATTATTTCTCCACAAGATGTGTCCAACATATCTCCATCTTCTCTTTCCTATAACAGTTGTCACTAGTGGTTGACCAGACATTTCTCTGATTTCATCACTTCTCCTGAATTCGTTCCATTTTATATTCATTATTTTTGCAGACATCTATTTTCAAATGTAATCAACTTGCTTTCTATATCTTTAGTCATTTTCCAACTCTCGCTGGCATGTTAGGATTGATACAACATTTCAATTGAAAATTCGTAATTTAGTTTTAATACATATAACTTGCAGTTCCATATTTTATTTAGACTTTTAAAAGCTGATGTTGCTTTGCTAATTCATATCATAATTTCTTTTTTACCATTTCCTGTGCAATCAAAATTGCTACCCAAATAGGTGAACTGCTCTGTTATTTTTATCATTTTAGATTCCAGTGTGATATCTGCATTACTTGCCATAGGTGTCTTCATTATATTTGTTTTTTCATAGCTTATCTGCAGTCCAACTTCTGATGCTATAGATGACAAGTTGTCTGTTTTTCTTTGCATATCGTGGTTGTTTCTACTTAACAAGGCAATATCATCTGCAAAATCCAAATCTTCTAGTTGCTATTTTCTACCCAGTCGATGCCAGTTTCGCCTCTGCAACATTTTCGCGTCACCCAGTCAATGCCCACTCCAAACAAACTTGCAAGAAACTTGCAAGAAAGGATCAATAGTAACAACTGTTGTAAGAAGGATAAGATTGGAAAATGTTGGCCATACTTTGAGAAGAAATGATCAAAGAATACAAAAACAGGCATTGCAGTTGGCAACAAAAGGGTTCAAGAAAGAGAGGACGCCCTATGAAAACCCTCAATTCCATGGAAAAAATTGAGGGAGTTGTACAGGACAGAGTCTTATGTAGAAATTACTTGCAGGCCCTATGTAACGTATATCGGGAATCATATATATATATATATATACTGTATATATATATATTATGTTCAGGTGAGGATTATCAAGTGTTATATTTATTCAGTATTTTGTAAAGATCAGAAATAGTGACAGAATGAACAAACATTTGAATGACATAATTCATGCATTTAAGATGTGGATATACAGAAGAATAGGTCGTATTTCATAGAAAGAAAAACAGAACATCATTTATAGAAAACATACCGACATGAACGGGCATGTACACTATACCTATTTCTCGACAGAATCTGTATTCTGAAACCAGTCATATAGGTAATAGGAAATGCTAAACCCACAGACAAAACACTTTGCACATTTTAAAGCAGAGATGGAAGCAAGAAAGGTTGCAATCAAAATGCACAAATAACAGACTCTCTTAATTGGCTTAAAATAATAGTTATACGCCCATTAAAGATCAAAATGCACAAATAACAGACTCTCTTAATTGGCTTAAAATAATAGTTATGCGCCATTAAAGATCATAATAACATACACATTTTTTTTTAGTTTTCCAGCTGTGAATTCAGGAGTAGTCATTCAGCTCTATAAGACACATTTGATGGATTTTTGAGTGAAGGCTTGCTTTCCTTATCACAAGTGTCCCTCGCCATCAGGCGAGCCTAATTCAGACTTAAGAGGCTTACACATTAACTTTTACAATACAACAAACCAATTGACAAACCGTACCAGTCGTACTAATACTCTGACAATCCACTCCACGAACCACAATGTTTTACTGATAGAATAATCCACAAGATCAATTTGAGGCTATTTGTGTATAATTCTTTGTACAATACAGAATATAAATGTCTACAATAGAGCTTTCAAATCTACACAAGAAAATTAAGATAGATTTTGTTAGGACACTTTCAATGAACAATTTTATTTTTAAAAATAGTATGTAAAAACATGGTTTTAGTTCGTATGTGCTAAGAGTTAATGAATTCATACACACTTTACTGCAGGACAGCGATATCATCAAAGAAACAGTGTTGGAATGGATCCAATATCGATGTGAAGTAATACATAATTAGTAAGTTGACCTCTTGGCAATAGAAGGTTGATCACACAAACAGATTGGAAATGACATTTCTTATCAGAAACCAAAAACTGCTTGTAAAGCTAAATTAACAAACTCGATATTGGGACCACCCATATCTGAAGAAGGTGTACTAATAATAGTAATAATATCGCGTCAATCGTAATCAGTTCGTTTCATATTGTAAACAGACAATACAACGTCAAGTTGATTTCATATTGTAAACAGACAATACAACGTCAAGTTGATTTCAATGTAAAGGAGACAATACAACGTCAAGTTGATTTCATATTGTAAACAACAATGACAACAGTCAAGTTGATTTCATATTGTAAACAGACAATACAACGTCAAGTTGATTTCAATATATATAACAGACAATACAACGTCAAGTTGATTTCAATTGTAACACGACAATACAACGTCAAGTTGATTTCATATTTAAACGAAATTACAACGTCAAGTTTTTTCGATATTTGATAACAGACAATACAACGTGAAGTTGATTTTATATTGTAAACAGACAATACAACGTCAAGTTGATTTCATATTGTAAACAGACAATACAAGGTGAAGTTGATTTCATATGTAAACAGACAATGCAACGTCAAGTTGATTTCATATTGTAAACAGACAATACAACGTCAAGTTGATTTCAAGTTGATTTTCTGTTGAAGGTGAGCATATAAAATAACATCTGACAGTTGAAAATGAAAATAAGGAGGATGCAAAGTAGATACCAGAGCTAAATTTATTTTCAAAAAAATATTACAGGAAATATTGTCAACAACTTAAAAATTAAATCAGGGACCAAAGTCGATGCTACGAAGTTCATGCCGTGTCTGAGACCTTTCTACGTTAAAGAGAAATCGTATCATACATGACCGAAGTGGAATGATGATGGTCCAATCAATCAATCAATCAATCAATCAATTAAGCAATCTATCGCATCATGTATGAATCTACTCGTGTTTCATTTTCTCAGCTTTCTCGAATTGTTTCATTTGATTATTCCCTCTCCCAAACCCTTAAGTTTATTAGTGTGTCAAAAATATTTTCCTCTCTCTGAATTATATTTGACTCATTACCAATTTTCTTTAATTATCAATTCTTGTTGAAATGCTCTGTTCATTTTTATCTATCCGCGGAATTTAGAAAACCCTTCTATAACATTTATATTCGAAAGCACTTACGTATTTTTCATCTCATTTGCTAAATGCCCCAAGTATTGCACTTGTATATCGCCATTGGGAATGCACATGTTTTTAATAATTTGATTTTTGACTTATTCTACTTTATGAAGATTTAATTTTCTTTAGTTTTGTAGGAAAACAAGTTTGATTTTCGTTTAGTTTTTTAATTACATTTTCATTGTTTTTAATTAGCCAAGATATTATAGCATGTATCCTCCACCCTACTCTCTCCAATAATGAATACCTCTTTTCACATTCATATTTTATCAGTTGTTATTATAATTGTTTTTGTCATTCTGAGATATACATTTTTTTCTCTCACTCTTTTCTTGATCTGTCATTAGCAATTTATGATGTTCCATTTGTGATGTCGATACCAGCACTTTGTTGTCTGGCATATTTAAGTTGATGTATTTCTTTTCTTGCAATTACAAAATGTTCAAACTGTTCTTCTTTCACTGTTCTCTCTGATATGTGGCACAATATTTTCTATCCTTTTATGAAACAAATATGAGAACATTATGCAACTTCCACCTCCACCCTCAATATATATATATATATATAATCAAGGACGGCTCGTCATTGAGGGCCAGTGGAGCCTGGCCCCACCGATAATCGAAAGCGGAATAACTTCCCGGAATAGACAAATAATAGTAAATACTCCAAACACCATGATTTTCCGAAAATCTGTGTCTGGCCCACCAAGAAAACTGACCACGAGCCGCCACTGTATATAATAATGTTTTAGTTGTTCTGCCTGTTCATGGATTGAACACACTACTCACGGTCAGCAAGTAGTGAATTATGTACACACATCTCAGGAGAATAAATTACATCGACTAATAATCTACTTCACAAACATGCATAAGCACATCCTCAGAATCTACTGGAGTGGCAGAGCAACAAACACGACGTGTTTAAATATGCTGGGACTTTGTATGCTCTCCTCCGTTACACACTTAATATTGTTTGATAAACTGTGAGAGATAGAAGCCGGCTAGATCTTCAATGAAATGTTATAGAAATGGCTGACTTTTGACAAAATAACTGTGTCATGGACTTTGCTTCGCAGTTGGTGCGACAGTGAACAAGTGTTGAACATGATAGACATGAATACGCTAACAAGAACAGAGATTACCAGGGACACTTCCAGCTGAAAGCAGTCTCTGAGCACCGGAATGAGATCAATTGAAGTTAAAAAAACTAAAGCAGCTCGCTTGTATAGAAATAGACAGTAGAAAGGAATAACAAATACATAATTTTATTATAGGTGGCACCAGTGGCGGCTCGTCATTAAGGGTCAGTGGGGCCAGGCCCCACCAAAAGTAATGTGTAACGTGTATTTATTATTTTATAAATTATTTGTTCATAATTATTACTTTTAACGTGGTACTGCTAAGCGTTGAAAATTGAATATGTAACACTAAAATATTATATAGACTCTGAAATTAATCGTATTATTCTAGTAAAGGTGAGTTAAGTGGAATAGACACATAATAGTAATTAAAATATAACAACCCAAAACAAAATTATATGCATTATTTGCTAGACCTACCAACAAAACTGATCACGAGCCGCCACTGGGTGGCACCATCCATTGTCCATCGAGTTTAACTCAATGACATCATAGGTGATACCGGTAACCAATTGTCTCTCGAGATGATAGGTGGCACCATCCATTGTCTCTCGAGTCTAACTCAATGACATCATAATATATTACAGTTTCGTCGTCTGGTTATGTAAGTTGCAGACAGACAACCGGAAGTAATGAAGACAAATCATGGCTTCGGGAGACATATTTATTCCAGTAAATAGATTATGTCATGAAATCAAGCTGTTCTTAAATGCTGGAAGATTAAGTGTCCCTAATTAAAGGAAAGCGAGAGATAACCCGTTTGAAATGGTGTCTTTGATGTTGGTACTATTGGATTATATCCATACAGAATGTTTTCCTGTCGTTATAACACAGAGTTAGATAATTCAATGAAAAACCGGTCACAAATATCACTTCTGCTTTTAATTGCTTAATTGTTTCTAACATATCTTTTAAACTGTCTAACTGAAGCCCTTCCTAACAAATAGTCATTTAAACTGTCTAACTGAAGCCCTTCCTAACAAATAGTCATTTAAACTGTCTAACTGAAGCCCTTCCTAACAAATAGTCATTTAAACTGTCTAACTGAAGCCCTTCCTAACAAATAGTCATTTAAACTGTCTAATTGAAGCCCTTCCTAACAAATAGTCATTCAACTGTCTAACTAAAGCCCTTCCTAACAAATAGTCATTTAAACTGTCTAACTGAAGCCCTTCCTAACAAATAGTCATTTAAAATGTCTAACTGAAGCCCTTCCTAACAAATAGTCATTTAAAATGTCTTTACGAAGCCCTCACTAAAAATTATTTTTTTTACCTTGTCTTCCGAAGCCCTCCCTAGTAAATATTTGTTTAAACTGTCTTTCCGAAGCCCTCCCTAGCAAATATTTCAAATATTTTTCAAAACCTGTCTATAAAAAGCTCTCTCTAATAAATATGTTTGAAAACTGTCATTCCAAGGCCCTTGCTAACAATGACTTATTTTAACAGTCTTATAGAACATGACAAGATTATGAGCATCTGGTGGTATGATAAGATAACCAACTCTGAAATACTGCAAATCTGCCTTCCATCATACTGCATGCTCAGCAGTAGACGACTAAGATGGTTGAGGCATGTGAGAAGAATGGAAACTTGTCGCATACCAAAACAAATGTTGTTCTGTGAAGCTTTCGGAGGAAGAGGCACCAGGGCAGACCACTGATCAGATATAAATGTGTCTGCAAAGCCTCAATGAAGAAATGTTCTGTAGGTTCCAGCACATGGGGAAAAACTAGCTGCTGACAGAGTTGTATGGAAAGCGATATTGCGCAAGGGCGCAGTCTTTTGAGTAGAAACTTATGTATGAGCTGAAAGACAAAGAGAAAAGCTAAATCTCAGAAGGTGTCACAGTAAAAGACTTGCCAATTGACCGTCTGTAAAGAAGATAAAGATCATACATACAGAAGACCTCCTCAACAATTTTTTTTCTAAATGTCACCCTGCTCTGAGTTTGAAAAGTGATGAATCATTAAATTTGCTATATTATTGGAAGTTGGTCACGTGGAGATGTTCATTTGATTTTGTCATGGTTCGAACTCAATATTTTCGGAATGATTTGTAACAATTGAATCCCCTCCCTCCTCCCTACCTCCTCCTCCCCAAAACAAAACTCTTACAAGACACTATTCATTTATTCAGTGATACAGCTTGGATATTAACCCTTGTAATCTTTAATTATTTTTGTGTATGTGTGTTCGCATTTATATTGTAATGAAATCTGAACGAGACAAAATACTGGTTTTGTCAAATGTTAGAAAACCACTGCGAGCCTGTATATTGGCTCTGATGGATGAAGGGGTTAACAAATTACACATGATGTTACAAAACGATATAAGCGTTTGTCTATCGACTCGGAAACAAGAGGGTTATGAGTTCCATCTCACATTCAAAGTTCCACACGTGAGGAAAGAAATTGACCCTCCTCCTACCTCCTGCACACTAGGATCTAGAAAAATGAAGTGACAGGCACTTCATGCCATGTGGTTTGAAAATGCTACGGACATTATTTTAAAAAAATATATAGACAGACATCGATAGATACATCAACATATAAATATATTTATACATATATTGACGTAACGATATATAAATAGGAAAATAGATATATGTATCATATAAATAGGCATATATATAAAGACAAAGACAAGTACAGTGATTTAAATACCTCGGAGTCCTGGTAACATCAGATACCTAATGCCGAGCAGAAATAAAGAGCAGAATAGGGCAGGCGAAAACATCATTCTAGAAAATGAGAAGCATTATATGCAACAAGTCCTTGTCAATTGCGATCAGAATTAAGAGTTATTCAATACTACATAGAACCAGTACTGACATACGGACGCGAGTCATGCACACTAAACCCACAGATCAAAAAATCTCTGAGGGCCACAGGGATGTGGTTTTACAGAAGAATGTTGAGAATCCCATGGACTATTAAAATGACTAGTGTTGAATGAGGTCAAGACACAGAGAAGGCTTATCATCAATATAAGAAATAGGCAGTCATCATTTTTCGGACATGTGATGAGGGAGGGAGGTTTAGAACACATTGTGGCATTCGGTAAAACCGAGGGGAGACGAGACAGAGGAAGACAGAGAAAGAGAGTATTTTGGATAGCCTGACTTCATGGCACGGTAGTGTGTCTACATGTGAGATGATAGTAAACACCAGAGACAGAGATTTGTGGAGATCCATGATCGCTTACGCCAGCCGGCACGGAACCTGATGATGATGACCATATATACTTATGTATTACATCAAACATTACCAATACGTTAAGATGACATATGTCTACTATTATATTAAACATCTACTGAAAACTACAGACAATTATGTATAACTGTCACTCGAGAATATGAGCTGTATGTGAAACTCAACCCTCTGGAAAATTCTCAATTCAGCCTAACCAAACACCGACCACATAAAACACCAACTATATAGACCACGACGAGGCAATATTTATATTTCATCACGAGTTTCATCTCAAAGATCACGAGTGTGATCACATGTCGCAGAAAACCAACAGTGTCGGAGATTGCGTCTTCCTGTACATTCTCAGCGTGCCGTTGCTGGAAGATTCTAGCTTTCAACTTTGGACGTGATATCTGCAGTCACAGCTCTGCAAACATCAACACATCAGTTAAAGACAGGATGCACCACCAGCAGACGTGACGACGACAGGACCAGGGGTATACTAGATTGTTTCTGTCACCAGAGATTGTTATGGCTTTCCCAAACGGCGGGTTTTCTAATAAGATGGCTCGTTATACCAGAACGCTTCTGACAGAAATCTAAACAAGAATGGCCCGTCTGATGTTTGGACAGAAGCCTCCACCAAATTTTGCCGGCCGAATATTGAAGACATTCCTGTCGTTAGGACTTGACATGTTCTGATGGCCAGACTAGCAACACAACTAATAATTATACGGGCACGTGTTGACGCACTCAGAAAAGACACCCGAGAGAGATGCTCACTTGTCACATTCGCTTTTCATTAAACCAAAAACTGACCGGCAAGATTTTAACGGCTGGACATTGATTTTGCGAATGACAGTTACATATTCAGAGTCGCCAGAGTAGACTGATTTCTATATTTTATTTCTATGCGTCTCTTTTAATTATGTATTATTTTATTTCTATGCATCTCTTTTTATTATGTATTATTGTATTTCTATGCATCTCTTTTTATTATGTATTATTGTATTTCTATGCGTCTCTTTTTATTATGTATTATTTTATTTCTATGCATCTCTTTTTATTATGTATTATTTTATTTCTATGCATCTCTTTTTATTATGTATTATTTTATTTCTATGCATCTCTTTTTATTATGTATTATTTTATTTCTATGCATCTCTTTTTATTATGTATTATTTTATTTCTATGCATCTCTTTTTATTATGTATTATTTTATTTCTATGCATCTCTTTTTATTATGTATTATTTTATTTCTATGCATCTCTTTTTATTATGTATTATTTTATTTCTATGCATCTCTTTTTATTATGTATTATTTTATTTCTATGCATCTCTTTTTATTATGTATTATTTTATTTCTATGCATCTCTTTTTATTATGTATTATTTTATTTCTATGCATCTCTTTTTATTATGTATTATTTTATTCTATCATCTCTTTTTATTATGTATTATTTTATTTCTATGCATCTCTTTTATATGATTATTTTATTTCTATGCATCTCTTTTTATTATGTATTATTTTATTTCTATGCATCTCTTTTTATTATGTATTATTGTATTTCTATGCATCTTTTTTATGTATTATTGTATTCTAGCGTCTCTTTATTATGTATTATTTTATTTCTATGCATCTCTTTTTATTATGTATTATTTTATTTCTATGCATCTCTTTTTATTATGTATTATTTTATTTCTATGCATCTCTTTTTATTATGTATTATTTTATTTCTATGCATCTCTTTTTATTATGTATTATTGTATTTCTATGCATCTCTTTTTATTATGTATTATTTTATTTCTATGCATCTCTTTTTATTATGTATTATTTTATTTCTATGCATCTCTTTTTATTATGTATTATTTTATTTCTATGCATCTCTTTTTATTATGTATTATTTTATTTCTATGCATCTCTTTTTATTATGTATTATTTTATTTCTATGCATCTCTTTTTATTATGTATTATTTTATTTCTATGCATCTCTTTTTAATTATGTATTATTTATTTCTATGCATCTCTTTTTATTATGTATTATTTTATTTCTATGCATCTCTTTTTATTATGTATTATTTTATTTCTATGCATCTCTTTTTTTTATGTATTATTTTATTTCTATGCATCTCTTTTTATTATGTATTATTTTATTTCTATGCATCTCTTTTTATTATGTATTATTTTATTTCTATGCATCTCTTTTTATTATGTATTATTTTATTTCTATGCATCTCTTTTTATTATGTATTATTTTATTTCTATGCATCTCTTTTTATTATGTATTATTTTATTTCTATGCATCTCTTTTTATTATGTATTATTTTATTTATATGCATCTCTTTTTATTATGTATTATTTTATTTCTATGCATCTCTTTTTATTATGTATTATTTTATTTCTATGCATCTCTTTTTATTATGTATTATTTTATTTCTATGCATCTCTTTTTATTATGTATTATTTTATTTCTATGCATCTCTTTTTAATTATGTATTATTAAGAGCAGAATAGGGCAGGCGAAAGCATCGTTCTAGAAAATAAGAAGCATTATATGCAACAAGTTATTGCCAATTGAGGTCAGAATGAGAGTTATTCAGTGCTACATAGAACCAATACTGACATACGGATGCGAGTCATGGACAATAAACAAACAGATCGAAAAATCTCTGACGGTCACAAAGATATGGTTTTATAGAAGAATCATGAGAATCCCATGGACTGCTAAAATGAATAATGTTGAGGTGTTGAACGAGATCAAGACACAGAGAAAGATTATCAATTTAAGAAAGAGACGGTCATCATTTTTGGGACAAATGATAAGAAGGGGAGGTTTAGAACACATTGTGACAACTGGTAAAATCGAGGGTAGACGAAACAAAGGAAGACAGGGGAATTTTGGATAGCCTGGCTTCACGGCACGGAAGAACGTCAACATCTGAGATGATAGCAAACACCAGAGACAGAGATTTGTGGAGAACCTTGATCGCCTACGCTAACCGACATGGCACCTGATAATGATGATGATTATGAAAACAATATCAATGTAAAACTAAAATTAACAATAGTTAGTTAATAATGTTCAGAAGAAAGATGATCTCATATTGATTTCATTACGTAGAGATGTATGATTATTAGTTATGATTATTTTATTGTTCTATATTATACACATTTGGACAGCCATTAGCATCTTCTGTTCTATATTATACACATTTGGACAGCCATTAGCATCTTCTGTTCTTCTATATTATATACGACATATAATTGAACAGCCATTAGCAACTTCTTTTCTGTTATCTGGTGCATCGTGGCTGTTTCTATAACCTCCTGCACGGTCTGGATCAATTTTACCGTAACCCTTTCATTACATATTTTTTTGTTCACCTGGAAGCACTTATATTGCAATGGAGAAACATGTAAAAACAAAGTACCGTAGTTTTACACAATACAAAAACAATAACAATGCACAGCAACGTTTCGACCAAAAGGCGTTTATCAAGCAAAGGATACAAGAGAGGTGAATAATTGCACTTCTAGCACAACACATAACATGTAGAATCAAACAACAAGTTCCTAACGGTCATGAAATGAAAATATGCGACTAAAGACGAATAACGAAATAAATGCAAAAAACTAGAAGTGGAAAAAGAAGATAAACAATACGATAATATATATATATATATATATATATATATATATATATATATATATATATATATATATATATATATATATATATATATAACATATATACTGAAGCACATTAAAAACGTACCACTATGATAAATACTGTTGCAGAGAGGTGAGCAAAAAAGTGTGGGAATGTATTTTCTCCGTGTTTGTCATGAGGTAGAGAGCGAATGGCTGCTGGAATGGAAAGTGAATTTTCAAACCCACGGTTTTGTGTATAGACTACAAGAAAACAATGAAAGTTACACGTGCAACATGATTCCCAACAGCTAGAACCTTGAAAGTGTGTAGGCGTTGTGGCAGTATACTCGGTATAAAAAGGCCGTTGAGACAAAACACCCGGTACATGTGCTTACAATGCCACAACTATCGGAAAATGACCGCCAACGAGCCATGTTGTCTACCGGAATGAGCTCGAGGACCATTGCAGAAGGATGATTGCCACCACAGCGCTTTGTACGTCTCAATGAACGTTACGAGCCACTGGCAGTGCCGGGATAGACGTCAGGTGGCCAATCACGAGTTACTACCCATCAAAGATCGCCATATTGTGCTCAGTCACCTAGGAATCGTTTCTCCCGGCAAGTCGAACAGCAACAGCAATGTGGGTAGACGTGGGCAAGTCTCTAAAATGACAGTCATACGACGACTCAGAGATACAGGCCTTACTGCAAGACGACATTATGTTGGGCCAAACTTGACTCACAGACATCATCAGCAGCGCCTGCAATGGGCAGAACAACATGTCAGATGGACTAGACTGCAGTGGAATGCTGTCTATTCCGACGAGCAGATTCAACCTATCCTTTGCTGATGGACGTATGCGGATTTGGCGACGTGTGAGGCGCTTTGCAGATGCGTGACTTTGCAGATGCTCTACACGTGAATGGGACTTGATTCCACTAATTTCCTTCACAACTTGTGCATTCCATGTGGAGCCGCTGCAAGCTTGTTTGCAAGCACACGGTGGACATACCAGATACTGAGGATAGTGTGAATGAATTTATTTTATTGGTTGCATTTTGGTGTTCTCCTTGCCTGCACAAAATGCAATTAATTTCATAACAATTAAATGTACAAATTAATTACCATCATGCATTGAAAGGAAAATAAATAAGGATTCCAAATATGTAAGCTTGTAAACACTTATATTTACATTTCACACTCTGTTCCTGGATTATACAGCTGGTGCGTTATTAATGTGCTTCAGTATATATTTAACATACCAATATAAATATGGAGCAAGAGAACAGACAGTATTAAGAAGCATAGGAATGTAGTGAGTTGAGTCCATGAGGTCACAAGGTACCATATAAAACGATTCTCTAGAGCAAATCGACTTCGATCACCAGATGAACATGATCGGATGGTTGTGACCTTGATAAAGCTCCTATATATATATACTTTATTGCAACGCATCCTGAATTTACGAATATATTGGCTTTTGCACCTCAAGTAACAAAATAATAGAATCGTCCGATTTAGTGTATTTTGAATATAGTAACAAACTAATTGAATCGTCCAATTCAGCGTATTGTGAATATAATAAATATGTACAATGGGAGAAAGTCTTAGTAGTAACAAGCTGGAAAGTGTAGTGGGTTTTTGTTCTAAAAGATCGAATTAGTCACTGAACACTTTAAGTCGTCATCTCATGTCACTAGATGAGTGAGAGAAACATCAAATTGTTCTTGTAAATACCAGACTGCTCAATCGATCAAGTGCCATACCTGCCGGTATAGGCGATCATGTCTCTCCACAACTCTCCTCTCTTTTCTCCTGGTGCAGTTAATCAGTTCTAATGTCGATCTTTGTGATCAACATTATCAGATGAATCAACATCTTCCCCCTCTGTCTTCCACTATCTCTTCTTCTTTCATGAATTTTACCTGTTGTCACCAAATGTTCCAAACCTTCTCTTCGCATTATATGCTCAAAGAACCTTGATTGTTGTATTATTGTTCTTTTGATAGTTTCTTTGTGTGCAGGCCTGATTAAAAACCTCATAATTTGTTTTCTTCGCTGTCCCTGGAATTTTCAGCATTCTTCTGTAAAATCACATCTCTGTGTCTTCCAATGAGTTTATTGATTGTTTGTTCATTGTCCATGACTCGCTGCCTTACATAAGTACTGATTCAATATATCACTGAGTACTCATTTCACAGTGTCATTGATAGTGAATTCGTATAGTGTTTTTCATTTTATAAAAGCTGTTTTCACTTGATCTGTTCTACTATAATCTCTGTTTACATCTTCCATCTAATGATAGGAATGTTCCCAGGTTCTTGAATTGTTGGACTTTGTTTCAGTGTTGTGTTATTTATTTTGATAGTGCGCATTTTGGTGTTTCCTGTTTCTTAGAGATAACCAGTGGCGGCTAGTGATCATTTTTGTTTGTGGGGCCAGACAGAAATTTACGAAAAAACATGCTTTTGGGTTAGGTTATATTATAATTTATAAAATCATAAATACATGTTACACATTATTTTTGGTGGGGCCTGGCCCCTACTGACGAGCCGCCACTGGAGATAACCATTACTTCTATTTTCCTTATCTTCATGATTAATCCTTTCTTTCAACTTTCACTTTCTCCAGATTGACACAACAGTGTTTAATTAACATCACAATTATTATTTCAGCAGTCGATATAATATTCGATATACACAATTTCAGTTAAAGTTGGAGCGACTTAAGCTCACATGTTTAATTGATTACATTACAAAAAAAAAAATGTCGAGTTTAACAGAATCAGAAAAACATACATATTTTTTCTCGATCACATCTGCATACAAAAATTATAGCATGGATTTCCCGCTAAAAGTTGGTTTTCAAAATATTTTTTTTACTTGCTGAACTTGAACATGGGAACATACGTTTTATCGTCCGTCTCCGATAAGACTAGGAACTCCATCTCACCTACACTGGGCTCAGAGATCTCTGAAAAAAATATATCTATGGCTCAACGAGGGAGCGAACCACATACTTTTGAAACGAGAGACGATCACCTAACAGCTACACCACATTTACGTCACATACATTTGTGAGATTAACAAATATACCCCATACATTTTGTCCTTTATAATTACCAGCAAAATTGAGCATTTTATGACTAAGCCAGTTTTTTAATTCACCGTCTTGCACAATATATTTCTTATTTTTATTTTTATTATAAAACCCGAGATTATTGCATCCAAACTGGCATAACGCTTAGACCACACATTATATACGAAACTAATCAGGCAAGATACTGAATTTTTGCATTTAAGGTTGGAGCTAAATCTTCGAAATTTTTTTGTTATACAACATAAACTGATGTTGTCTGCCTCAACGACCGGATTTTACCAACTTCCTGCAGCCCCAGCACAAAGAGCCAGTTTAGACTAATCGGTTAACGTTCTCTAACTGACAAGTTGAAATCTCGTAACTGAAGACATTAAAAAAACACATGCAAGTATCGTATGCTAGACTAATCGGACAGTCAAGACATTGTAGATAGACATCACTAACATCACGTTTGTAAGGGATATCGGGCTGGGGGTGTTCTATTCTTTGGTAAAGAATAATGAATTATTATGGTACTTGAGTTTGATTGCCAATATTTTGCTAAAACTGCACATTCTAATATGATAACTTCAAAACAAAATTGCCAGTAAAAAGTGCAAGTCAAAGTCATCTCACAGAATACTGTGCATCTGAAGAAACTAGTGCATTACTGTGCGTCTGAAGATAATTAGTGCATTACTAAAGATAACTAGTGTATTACTGTGCGTCTGAAGAAAATTAGTGCATTACTAAAGATAACTAGTGCATTACTGTGCATGTGGAGATAACTAGTGCATTACTGTGCGTCTGAAGATAATTAGTGCATTACTAAAGATAACTAGTGCATTAATGTACATGTGAAGATAACTAGTGCATTACTGTGCGTCTGAAGATAATTAGTGCTTTACTAAAGATAACTAGTGCATTACTGTGCATGTAAAGATAACTAGTGCATTACTGTGCATGTAAAGATAACTAGTGCATTACTGTACGTCTGAAGATAATTAGTGCTTTACTGTACATGTAGAGATAACTAGTCATATGTACGTCTGAAGATAACTAGTGCATTACTGTGCATGTGGAGATAACTAGTGCATTACTGTGCGTCTGAAAATAATTAATGCATTACTAAAGATAACTAGTGCTTTACTGTACATGTGGAGATAACTAGTGCATTACTGTGCATCTGAAGAAACTAGTGCATTACTGTGCGTCTGAAGGTAATTAGTGCATTACTAAAGATAACTAGTGCATTATTGTGTAAATGGAAAATATTCAGGAGAAGTGATGAAATCAGAGAAATGTCTGGTCAATCACTAGTGACTGTTATAAGAAAGAGAAGGTGGAGATATGTTGGTCATACCTTGAGAAGAAATGATCAAAGAATATCAAAGCAGGCATTGAAGTGGGATGCAAAGGGTTCAAGAAAAAGAGGACGACCAAAGGAGACCTGAAAGAACTTTGCTGAGAGAGGCAAGAAATATAGATCTCAGTTCCATGGAGGAGATTGAGCGAGTTGCCCAGGATAGAGCGGTATGGAGAAATTACTTGCAGGCCCTATGTAACGTATAACGGTACGAGAGGAATTATTATTATTATTGTGCATCTGAAGATAATTAGTTCATTACTGTGCATGTAGAAATATAACTAGTTCATAGTTCATAGTTCATAGTTCGTAGTTCATAGTTCATAAGTACGGTTCCAACTTCACTGCAACGGGTCACCCCATAATTGCTCCGTTCCTGTGCCAATGAAAATCACACGAAATACTAACAACTGTGAAATGTTTCCTGTGTGAACTAATTCCAGAATGAAACAGCCGTGTACCGCCACAATAAGAAACCTACACCGCATAAAATGCATATGGCCGTCACTAATGTAGCAACACAAAACTGTTCATCACTTGAATTGCAATTCTTGTCGAAGGAACATCAATCATGACAAAATCCAGCTTTCTGCACTCGCATTATAACTGCTTCTTCTTCTTCTTCTTTCTCAAATCCTGTATGCCTCACAGCGTCAGGTCAGGAAGAGATTTCTAAAACGGGCCCTAGTATGCGCTTCGTAGATAAGTCTATTTCGTCGCCTCTGTTATCTCTGAGGTCCATATTTTGCGTGGCCGGCCTTTTGCTTTGTACCCATTGTATCGGAGCAGCATTGCTCTTTGGGGTGCACTGTCTGGTGGTAATCTGCTCACGTGGCCGAACCACTTAATTTGTTGTTTCTTGATGAAGTCTAGTATAGTAATAATATAATATAGTAATATAGTCTAGTCTAGTAATATAACTGCATACGGCAGATTGAGCTTGTTCGTCATAACCGCTGTCCGCCATTTTCTGAATACACACAACAAACGCACGGTTGACACATCAAAAAGCATTCCATGTAACAGTCATAGCTCACAGCGTTGCTCAAGCACTAACTCAGTAGCTCGGCAAACGAAACCGGAAAATACCCGACCAAACATGGCGAAAATGCGCTAGCAAAGTGGTGTTCAGAATCTAGTTCATTACTGTGCATGTAGAAAAAACTAGTTCATTACTGTGCATGTAGAAATAACTAGTTCATTACTGTGCAGGCATGATAGAATAATGAAAAAAGAAGACAATTAACAAAACTATGTAACTGCGATTGAGAAAAAAAAGGGACAGGAAGTTTACTTTTAAATCCACATGCTTTTAAATATATTGAAATGTGTTGCACATGTGAATCACAGAAGTTGTTTTGTTTTGGCAAGAGTCAATATTGAAAGCTGGTCACATGGCAAGCTTAAACAGGCTCCGGTTACAAATAAAATCTGACATAAAATTAAGAAAACAAATATGACATTAAATGACTTGGGAAGTTTGACAAGACTGTAGAAGCATCCCTGTTTAATTAGATATCTTGTTCAAATTTCTTTACAAGATAACTTGTGCTCTGGAAGACAGTATTCAAGAACATATCTACATTATCAATATCGATTCTTCTTCTTCTAATTGGTAATAATATATGATATAGGTTCTTTTACGTGCTCAAATTTAACAGGGGATTACGTTTTATCGTCCGTCTCCGATAGGACTAGGAGCTCGATCTCACCTACACTGAAATCAGTTATCACTATGAAAATATTCAGATGGCCCCACGAGGGAGGGAACCTGGTACCTTTGGCACGAGATAGCTGGAAAGCCGCTGCCTGGGCAAAAATCATTAGAAAGGATTTAAAAAAAATGTCTACAAAGATATCTTCACCATCTTCAAAATTACACTAGGGACCCTCGTCGGTGCTACGCAGTTCGTGCACGCAGCTGAGATCTTCCATGTGTAAGAAAGAGATTGGAGCACACATGGTTACTCACCGAAGTACAATGATAATGGTCCATCAAACAATCAATCAATCATTATGACATAATTGTGTATTCTAAGCATATAGAATCTCAATGGTATCTTTGACTTTTCGTTCACAATAATGACATACCAACATTTTGGACTAGTTCAAAGCTGCACCACATAGTTGTCAAGCTGATTTATTTCACTGGGGTGGGGAGGGATTCTCTCGTTTATGTGACTTTCTCAAGCTCTATAAATAGGAAAGGTCATGAACCCTCTGCCTGGTCAAAGTTCAAACTTGTAAACAAATTCTGCTAGAGATTAGAGTGACGTAAAACAAGCCATTCGTTTTTATGTTAAAAAGTAAATGAATTGCTTAAAGTTCTGATTGTGCAAACTGAGAACCACTGAAAAAGAACCATTACAGCTGAAAATCGAAAACAAAATAATTATAGAAACCCATTGTTATAACAAAGATAAGTAAAAATAAAAAATAAGGACTCCTTTTTCGTACCATGAGGTATATGTGGTAAATATGTTGGGCGGTCAGTGTTTGTTTGTTCAATGATGCCATTGGTACACAATTGTTAATGTGGTCAACATCACGTCGGTATCCATTACTTTGCAAGGCTTTTCTGGGACCCAATTGAGGCTGAGTCGTCAATAGAATATGTATATAGCGTGCAAGGAATGATACTGTTTCTAGTAACTTCTTTCTTTTGACGAACTTCAAGTCAGATATCGGTCTTAGACTTGTTTCACGTTCTAAGACACATGCTCAATCTGATTTCAGGGGAAGATAATCCTTCTCTCACACTCTTCTAACTTTGGTATATTGATACCCAGCTCCTTTACGTCCTGTTTGGACAGCAACTTCCACGTGATCCTTCTCTCACACTCTTCTAACTTTGGTATATTGATACCCAGCGCCTTTACGTCCTGTTTGGCAACAACTTCCCGTGATCCTTATCTACGTTCTTCTAACTTTGGTATATTGATACCCAGCGCCTTTACGTCCTGTTTGGGCAACAACTTCCACGTGATCCTTATCTTACGTTCTTCTAACTTTGGCGTATTGATGTCCAGCGCATTTACGTCCTGTTTGGCAACAACTTCCCGTGATCCTTATCTTACGTTCTTCTAACTTTGGTATATTGATACCCATCGCCTTTACGTCCTGTTTGGGCAACAACTTCCACGTGATCCTTATCTTACGTTCTTCTAACTTTGGCGTATTGATGTCCAGCGCATTTACGTCCTGTTTGGGCAACAACTTCCCCGTGATCCTTATCTTACGTTCTTCTAACTTTGGTATATTGATACCCATCGCCTTTACGTCCTGTTTGGGCAACAACTTCCCCGTGATCCTTATCTTACGTTCTTCTAACTTTGGTATATTGATACCCATCGCCTTTACGTCCTGTTTGGGCAACAACTTCCCCGTGATCCTTATCTTACGTTCTTCTAACTTTGGTATATTGATACCCAGCGCCTTTACGTCCTGTTTGGGCAACAACTTCCCCGTGATCCTTATCTTACGTTCTTCTAACTTTGGTATATTGATGTCCATCGCCTTTACGTCCAGTTTGGACAGCAACTTCCCCGTGATCCTTATCTTACGTTCTTCTAACTTTGGTATATTGATACCCAGCGCCTTTACGTCCTGTTTGGGCAACAACTTCCACGTGATCCTTATCTTACGTTCTTCTAACTTTGGTATATTGATACCCAGCGCATTTACGTCCTGTTTGGGCAACAACTTCCCCGTGATCCTTATCTTACGTTCTTCTAACTTTGGTATATTGATGTCCATCGCCTTTACGTCCAGTTTGGACAGCAACTTCCCCGTGATCCTTATCTTACGTTCTTCTAACTTTGGTATATTGATACCCAGCGCCTTTACGTCCAGTTTGGACAGCAGTTTTCCGTGTGATTTCGACGCCTCAAGACGACGAAGGAGTAGCGGTCTATCCAGATTGTTTTGCTGGCATGGAATATCGCTGTATCCTACGTAACATATTCTTCTTCTATCTCAATATTATTGATGAACTCATGTGAAATCAGATTCAACTTGGCACACATAGCCAACCTCACATTTCTAATTATATGCTAACAGCACAATCAAAAATGATTACAATTTTTCGTCGAGTCTATCTATCCCTTGTTATACTTTTTCTTTCTTCTACAATTTCTTCTTAAACGATATTTTATTTCTTTACTTTCTACCTTCCCACATATGTTGATCATTTGTATGTTCAAATATTCTGATCCTCTTCGAAAGAAAAGTCCTGCCGACTACATTGCTTGCAATCTTGGCTATCAAGGAATACTTCAGACATTGCAATCGTTGTCTATGGAATACATTTTGGAAATATTTTTCTAAGTGCGATTTAAATTTGTTATTACTATATTTTTTTTAATGGGTAAATGCTTGTATTAGACTTATGTTATAACAAAAAAATATGTTCAGAAAATGTTCATCCTGCAACTGGAATGAATCTAACAATAGTTATGTTATGTGTAAAGTAAACAACACACATCTCATATGTTGTATGTAAAGTCAACAACACACATCTCATATGTTGTGTGTAAAGTAAACAACACACATCTCATATGTTGTATGTAAAGTCAACAACACACATCTCATATGAACAGAAATAATAATATGCTTCAATAAAGGAATTTACTTCCTGCCAAAATAAACAAAAGCTATTTACTTTCTACCAAAGTGAACAAAAACAATATCTCCTAGCAAATGACAAAAACAATTTATCTCCTAGCAAATGAACAAAAACAATTTATCTCCTGGAAAATTACAAAAACAATTTATCTCCTAGCAAAATTGACAAAAACAATTTATCTCCTAGAAAATGACAAAAATAATTTATCGCCTAGCAAAATTGACAAAAACAATTTATCTCCTAGCAAATGACAAAAACAAATTATCTCCTAGCAAATGACAAAAACAAATTATCTCCTAGCAAATGACAAAAACAAATGATCTCCTGCTAAACAAATGACTGAAAAACAAATGATCTCCTAGCAAATGACAAAAACAAATTATCTCAGTTTTATTTTGACTATCTTTCAGAGAATCCTTCCTTGTGATATGACAATTTGTGTAACTATACAATCATTATTACCATCGTCAGTACTAGTATTATCAAAATGATCACCACCTTCCTCATTGTATATTAATGACTATCATTCTAATCATCTTCATGAACATCATTATCATCGACTAGTGCCATTACTATTTATCATCATATTATTTATTATTATCTTCATTATCAATAATATCATCTTCATCCTGATCTTATGGTCAATTATATAGACATATTATTAATTTCTGAACTACATTTTTACAATTCAACGTTTTAATTTTTTGTTTTTGAACCATAGCGCAGAAGCTTATGTGCTTATTCTGTTTCAACGGATGCCAAAGAAGATGCATGGTGATAGTTTAAAAAAATTACATATAGATTGTTTGACTGATTGTTTGACTGATTGTTTGACTGTTAGGATCATCTTCATAACACTTCCGTGACTAACCATATGGGCTCTGATCTCTTTCTTACATTGGAAGATCATAGCGGCAGTGCACGAGCTCTGCAGCACCAGCAAGGGTCTTCGATTTAATTTTTAAGATAGCAAAAGATGTTGGTTTGAATTCAATTTTAATCTTTTAATTAAGTGTTGCTCAGGTAGTGATTTTGTAATATACTTTGATAGATTTTAAGCAGCCAATGGTTATTTTACGTGATGAATTTCTACTACAGTTCTTACATTTGTTTTCTGTCAGGTCAGATATGACTTGGAACTCGATCTCACATACATTGAATATGTGAAACGATATCCTAGACACTCCATGTATGGAAAGAACCGAGTACTTTTGGATAGAAAAGCAAGTGCATTACCTCCACACCACATGGAAACCCAGAAATAGTGTTTTTTTAAAAAGTCATATAGTGCCCTGTATACACAATTTCCTTATTCGGATCATCAGGTGCCCAGTTCTAATTGTGTAACTTTTCATTCTAAACCTCTTAACTGACAGCCTAGAAGAGTGATCCATTCACCATCTAAATCTCTTAACTGACAGCCTAGAAGAGTGATCCATTCACCATCTAAATCTCTTAACTGACAGCCTAGAAGAGTGATCCATTCACCATCTAAATCTCTTAACTGACAGCCTAGAAGAGTGATCCATTCACCATCTAAATCTCTTATCTGACAGCCTAGAAGAGTGATCCATTCACCATCTAAATCTCTTAACTGACAGCCTAGAAGAGTGATTCATTCACCATCTAAATCTCTTAACTGACAGCCTAGAAGAGTGATCCATTCACCATCTAAATCTCTTAACTGACAGCCTAGAAGAGTGATCCATTCACCATCTAAATCTCTTAACTGACAGCCTAGAAGAGTGATCCATTCACCATCTAAATCTCTTAACTGACAGCCTAGAAGAGTGATCCATTCACCATCTAAACCTCTTAACTGACAGCCTAGAAGAGTGATCCATTCACCATCTAAATCTCTTAACTGACAGCCTAGAAGAGTGATCCATTCACCATCTAAACCTCTTAACTGACAGCCTAGAAGAGTGATCCATTCACCATCTAAATCTCTTAACTGACAGCCTAGAAGAGTGATCCATTCACCATCTAAATCTCTTAACTGACAGCCTAGAAGAGTGATCCATTCACCATCTAAATCTCTTAACTGACAGCCTAGAAGAGTGATCCATTCACCATCTAAACCTCTTAACTGACAGCCTAGAAGAGTGATCCATTCACCATCTAAATCTCTTAACTGACAGCCTAGAAGAGTGATCCATTCACCATCTAAACCTCTTAACTGACAGCCTAGAAGAGTGATCCATTCACCATCTAAACCTCTTAACTGACAGCCTAGAAGAGTGGTCCATTCACCATCTAAATCTCTTAACTGACAGCCTAGAAGAGTGATCAATTCACCATCTAAACCTCTTAACTGACAGCCTAGAAGAGTGATCCATTCACCATCTAAATCTCTTAACTGACAGCCTAGAAGAGTGCTCCATTCACCATCTAACTGAAATTGTTATTGATTTTATATCATTTTCCATATTTCTTATGTAAGTTTCAATGAATAAATAGCAGTTTTAATATTTGTTGTTATAGTTGATATCAGGGAAGACTGCAGTAAAACTATGTAGCAATGACGAAAAGGATTTTAGCGCCGTTAGGAACTTATTATTTGATTCTACATGTTGTGTGCTGTGTGAGAAGTAAAATTCTTCTCTTTTCTTGTATCTTTTGCTTGATAAAGGCCTTTTGGTCGAAACGTTGCTGTGTGTTGTTATTGTTTTTTTGTATTTTGTAAAACTACAGTACTTTGTTTTTACATGTTTTGCCTTTGTTATAGTTGAGGATACTCAAGAGGTTGTAGGTATACCCTCTTAACTTTGTGCCAGTTATACAGTTCTTCAGTGCTGAATAGAGCCAGTAGTGACATAGGGATGCGAGTCATGGACAATAAAAAAGACAACAGGTTAACGTTTCTTTACTTAGGGAAAGCAGAGGGCAAGCATACAGGGATTGTGTATAGTGACGACAGCTAGAGTAGCAAAGAGTATATCTTCTTCTTCTTTGCGTTCGTTCTTCACGACCAATTTTAATCACCCTTTGTGATATGTTTGGTCTTTGCCAAGAACGTGTTTACGTTGCACATTGGTTTGGTAGGCCCCTAAACGCATAGACCTCTAACGTTTAGGACATGTGCATCCGATTTCAGCCAAACCTCCTTAGTCGCCTCCTACGACATGCTTGGCAGGTAACAGTGGTTCTATTCTTTACACCCCAAATTTGGGCCCCGGTAACCACCGGCGCAAAGAGTATATAACAATGGTATCCTATAGCGAGTTGTATACTTAGAGCTGTTCACTTTATTACCAACCATGTTAAGATGACAATACTGCTATGCTATGAATGACATGAAAATTGTTTGATATCTCTTTCGGGACGTCGCAATCAACCACAGTAAACGAGTCGTTGATTTACTAGACACCACCTATACGTTCAGTAGTTTGTCGTTTCTTTCTGAACGATGACGTCTTTTAAAAAATCTCTACTGCAATGCTACATACCAACTTATAAGGTCGAATATGGTAAGAATGATATGTTTTACGAAAAGCTGTAGAAGGAAATTAACTAAGTTCCAAAACATTAACTATTAATAGTGCATATTTTGAGAAGAAAAATCAAAGATTTGCAAAGAGTGTATTGAAGTTAGAGATCACGTGTTCAAGAAAGAAAGGATTGATTGATTGATATGATCATCATCATTGCACATCGGTGAGTAACCATGTGTGTTCCGATCTCTTTATTACACAGGAAGATCCCAGCTGCAGTGCATGAACTCCTAGCACCGGCGCGAGTCCTCGATGTAATTTTGAAGATAGTGAAGATATTTTTGTAGGAATTTTATCATTAATCTTTTCTAATGAATTTTGCCCGGGCAGCGGCTTTCCAGCATGCTCTTCTCGATTTTGAAATGCCAAGGGTTCTTTTATGTGTTCAAATTGAACACAGGAACTACGTTTTACAGTCCGTCTCCGATTTGACTAGGAACTCGATCTCACCTACACTGAGATCAGGGATCTCTGAAAAATATCCAGATGGCTTCACGAGGGAGCGAACCTGGTACCTTTGGCACAAGAGACGAGCTCCTAACCTATCAAGAAAGGATACCTAGGAAACTGAAACGAACTTTACTGAGAGCGGCGAATAATGTTGGACTTACTCTCAGAGAAGAGATTAAGCCAGCTGCCCTTGATAGAGCTGTATGGAGAAATTGCAGAAATGTATTAATAATATAATAATACATATAATTACATCAAATACATATGGTTGTTGAACCTTTTAATACATACAGGGTACTTATTAAGGCAGTAATGACAGAGTACTTACTACAGGCTGTAACGACAGAGTACTTGCTACAGGCAGTAACGACAGAGTACTTACTACAGGCAGTAACGACAGAGTACTTACCGTGGGCTACCCATCCATGGTTACATGTATCACAGTAACGCAGACTCTGTTTGCCAGGGGCGAAGCACTCACAGGGACAGGTAGGTTCCGTGCATCGAATTGCCTGCAATAGTAACAATGGAGTTTTGCCTAAAAAGGAAAGTCTGGACACTGTATCACGTGAAAATTTGTCACGTGAAAATGCTTCACGTGACAATGTATCACGTAAACGGAACAATCCTGAGTAGAGATCGTTGATGTTTACTCGGAAACTGTGCCGACTTACGTTATCTCTAGAGCTGCACCACGCCATTGTAGCAACGATAGTAAAAGCTGAACTATTTCCGCCCTGCGCGGCTACAGCTACCCCCCTCCGTATTCTTGCACACGTGAACAATAGCTGTTCTCTTACATTAGTACAACAAGATCCTTCGTTGCACTATGTTAGCACAATGTGCCCAATCACCAATGCATAATTGATCGATTCTTGACACGTTCGAGTCCCTAGCTAGAAAAATATTACCACCCAACTTTTTGAATTCAGAAAATATTTCAGAATTGTCACCGGTGCTAAGTTCTCTGCTGTTGGCTTTTTAAAAAGCTGAAAGCGACTGGCGACATGTGAATGGGACCTGATCACAGTGATGGGTATTCTAACCAGTTTTCCAGACCATCTAACTACGAGCACGAATCACAGCCTTAAATGTACCAAGTTCATATACAAATTACCAAACACAGAAGTTATGAATAAATACTTGGAAATATTCACTGTTATCACAGTTGGATTACGATGGATTGTGATACATTATTGCGAGTATCAGAATTATTATTAATGATAATTGTAGTAGCATCAAATCAGTAGTAATTAAAAGTAGTAGTTAATTAAATGTTGCTGAATTTTCAAACTATCAATTGCCTCAAAGATGACTGCGACATCCTAGTTAACAAGACTGGATTATGTAGCATTGGGGCTTCACAGATGTCCACACAATGCAGGGTGTGATCACTTTCGTTTAGATCTTAACAATCATGTTCATGGTATTTCATACACACACGCCCCGCTTTAGATCGGCTTTCATATTTATAAGTTGTCTCTCCCATGATAACATTCAATTTGTAATCTTGAAAACGTAAACAAATATGTCAAAAATTTGTCAAATTTTATATCATTTACAATAATTTATCAAGTTAGATAGATATGTTAATTAATATGTTAAATTATACCACTGTTAATTAATTTGTTAAATTATATCACTGTTAATTAATTTGTTAAATTATACCACTGTTAATTAATTTGTTAAATTATATCACTGTTAATTAATTTGTTAAATTATATCACTGTTAATTAATTAATTAAATTATATCACTGTTAATTAATTTGTTAAATTATATCACTGTTAATTAATTTGTTAAATTATACCACTGTTAATTAATTTGTTAAATTATATCACTGTTAATTAATTTGTTAAATTATAGCATTGCTAATTAATTTGTTAAATTATAGCATTGCTAATCTAATTAACTATAATCTGATGTCACTGTTAATTAATTAGTTAAATTATATCACTGTTAATTAATATGTGAAAAAGTGAATACACTTTAAAATCGAATTATTATATATATTCTCGACTAATCACTACTTATAAGTATTACATTATTTCTGAAGTTATAAAATATTCACAAAATCTATACAAAATATTCACAATAATGTGTACATAATATTCACATCCAATGGAAAATAACAGCACTTGTCCATCTTCAAAACTGTGGTCACAGAAAGATGTTTTCACACGCGGATAAGTAATGAACAAAACAGAAGTTTTCTAGATGTAATTACATTACGTTGTTCGTTGTTTGCTGAAAGTCCTTCGATGGTCAGTTGATAAGAAACTGATACAATTTATGTAGATAAATCTCCTGACAGCTAGGATTAAACACAACTAATGGGCACTAGAAGGCTGAACTACCACGCTTGGTTATCAAAAAAAAGACGCGGGTGGGTTTGTCTTGAGACCGTGGTGAGTGCACAGCGGATGCATTCTAGTGTAGCGGTGGTCACAGGCGTAAGGTGAGGCAACTGAAACAGTTGAGGGTGAGCACGTGGTCAAGTGACTGTGCTGATGTGCAAGGCACGGTGTGTAGTGGGGCGATTTGATTCATAAATACAACATTATTATTTTCAGTATTTGTTATGTTTTAAAGTAGGGTTTAACATTTGATGTCTGAGGTATATATAGTATTATGTTGTGATTGTAGGTCTGTATAATTTGCTAATGGTGGGAACGGAATAACGGAACATTAAGAAAAAGTGCGTGAGGACGTGCGGCAAAGTTTGGCCGCCACAAGTTGCCACATGCTTGATCTTCATTTCATCTCATTACCAACGATGGAGATAATCTAGTCTGAACAGCTACGACAGAGAGAAGGGCGGGGTTGGTGTCGATTCCGTTTTGAGGGTGGGTGCTCAGTGCAGACTTGGCTATAATTTGATCAAGAGGAGACTATCCGTATCCATAACTCCCCCTTCCCTCTCTTGTCTTCCCGTATTCAATTCATCCAGCCATCAATAATGAAAGCTATTCAACACCCCTTCCCTCGTTCTTTTCCTGCTCACAGACATCATGCGCGGGGAAGCACACCTTCATCATACTTCAGTTACTAAATCCTTCATCAATTCCTTCCCATTTTTGAATTTGTCTTTCATTAGTGCGATGTGTCTGATCAATGACAGAAGTAAAAGGGTGATATGCATGGACTAGTCTAAAGACTACAAATCAACTTCTAAATTTTCCCATATGTTTGGCTAATTTTATTTTCGAATTTGAGAGCCCGTTTTTTGGGGGTCAAACCATCGACATATGTCAAATCACATAATATAGAATCTATGAGCATATCAAACCATCGACATATGTCAAATCACATAATATAGAATGCATGAGCATATCACATTTAGGAATATATTCAAGTACACGCATCGTATTATAATTATATATATAACAGGGTGATCTACCTTCCTGCAGCATAGACAAAGAAAATTGGAAGCAGTTGGCCAGAGACAGGCAGGCAGGCATCGTGAGCGGCAGAAAGGGATGGCTCAAAAAGAAAAGAAGAGAAACGCCATCACATATGGAGGCAAAAGAAAATGCTGAAGGCAGAAAGACTATCCCCTGAATCATTCTCTATATATTGGGTAATACGGTGTTAGGTTCGTATTTTTCATTGCCCGTCGGGGACACGATGGGGATGTGGTCAACATCGCTCCTCTGCTTCCTAGTGCTTTTGTGGAGCCCAATTGTGCCTGGGTCGATCTGAGAACCGTTACTGTCGGGAAAATAGTATTTTTTGTGAAAACAATTATAGCGGCTGGTGGTGCAATTTGCACAAATATGTACGCCACTGTAATAGTTAATTATATAGGAAAAATATGTATGCCCCTGTAATAGTTAATGATATAGGAAAATATGTATGCCCTGTAATAGTTAATGATATAGGAAAATATGTATGCCCCTGTAATAGTTAATGGTATAGGAAAAATATGTATGCCCCTGTAATAGTTAATGGTATAGGAAAAATATTACGCCACTGTAATAGCTAATGATATAGGAATAATACTACGCCACTGTAATAGTTAATGATATAGGAAAAATATGTACGCCCCTAGGCCCTGTAATAGTTAATGGTATAGGAAAACATATACGCCCTGTAATAATTAATGGTATAGGAATAATACTACTCCCCTGTAATAGCTAATGATATAGGAAAAATATGTACGCCCCTAGGCCCTGTAATAGTTAATGGTATAGTAAAAATATATACGCCCCTGTAATAATCAATGGTATAGGAAAAGACATAATAATGTGACAAGATAAATTAAAAAAATAAAAGATCAGTACAGAACAGCGAAAGAGAACTGGCTCAATCTGAGATGTATCGATATTGAGAAACAATACAAACAAGGACACACAATCTTAGCACATACACATAAATGAAATCACAGAAAGAAGAACGCATACACAAACTGGATCATTAAACTCTACAGAAGGTTTAATGTTATAATTGAGTTAGGAAACAAAATAGAAAGACGGATGGAATACAACGGAGACCTCTATGTCGTTTGTTTGTCCTGTAAGGGATTAAAACCTCTTTAAGCCAAGGCATGCTTCAACCTAAGGACGAGCCTTTTATTGGTTATATCAAAGCGTGTAGGTCAACAAATATGAAAACTAATATTTAACTACTAGCGGAGAATCTAAGATTAAGTTCTGGTGAAGACAGATCAGGACAAAACGTCAGTTATCAGCCGCCCGAGTGATTACTTGGGCCCAAATCTGGGGTGTAAAGAATAGAACCACTGTTAACTACCACGAATGTCGTAAGAGTCGACTAAGGAGGTTTGACTGAAATCGGATGCACGTGTCCTAAACATGTACAAGTCTATGCGTTTAGGGGCCTACCAAACCAATGTGCAACGTATACAGATCTTGGCAAAGATCAAACATATCACAAAGAGTGATTAAAATTGGTTGTAAAGAACGAACGCAAGAAGAAGAAGTTATCAGTTATATTAGGACTATCATCATAGCACTCCGGACATGTCCATAGGTGCTCCGATCACAGCCTCCACAAATACAGCAGCTTTCAGTGACCCAACACGCTAGTTCGATGTTGATTAATCAATCTCTTTGCATATTTAGTATGTCGTTCTTTTCGGGCTGCACCACTAGTGACACCCATTTCTCTCAATCTGGTCAGCGAGTGGGATTCACAGCCCTGAAACTCCTCTGTTCGGAAAGACTCTCTCAATGCATGAGATTGTCATTTTGATTCATGGCAGCTCCTCTGATATTGTAGCCAAGCCAGCCAATCTATCAGCTTGTTCATTACCCTTAACTCCTGCATGCTCATGGACAAAAATGAAGGGGATTTCTCTGATAGAACTAAAGATACAAGACAGATGCAAGGGATCACCAATACTTGCAGTCGAAGTTGAGAATGCTATCAAGTACATTAAAAATGGAAAGTTTCCAAACCTAAACATAACAGTAGAATAAAATCAAGCTCAGTGAAAGCTGGAATTGATACCAAAACTTATAAAGCACATGTATGACAGTGGACAAATTCAGGGGCGGCTCGTCATTAAGTGCCAGTGAGGCGCCCCACAAAAATCTAAAGGTGGAATAACTTCGGAATAGACAAATAATAGAAAATACTCCAAAACCATGAATTTTTCAAAATGTGTGTCCGGCCCCACCATGAAAAATGACCATGAACCGCCATTGATATTATTAATATAAGAAAGAGGTAGTCATCATTTCTCGGACAAGCGATAAAAAAGGGGAGGCTTAGAACATATCGTAACAATCGGTAAAATCACTGGAATACGAAACAGAGAAAAATAAATCAAGAAAATTCAGGATAGTCTGTCGTCATGTCACGGAAGAGTGTCGATATCAGAACTGATAGTCAGCACACAGGACATACTTTTTGTGGAGATCCATGTCACCCACGCCGCCAGCATAGGCATATGATAATGAGGAGTTTATACTCCTGTTCTGTGGGGTGCTGACTGATTGATAGGACCATCATCACTGCACTTCGGTGAGTAACCATGTGTGCTCCGATCTCTTTCTTACATAGGAAGATCTCAGCAGCCGTGCACGAAATCCGTAGAACCGGCGAGAGTCCCCGATGTAATTTTGAAGATGGTGAAGATATTTTTGTAGGAATAAAAAAAAGTGAGTTTTACCCTGGCAGCGGCTTTCCAGCCTGCTCTTCTCGATTTTGAATTGCTAAGGGTTCTTTTACGTGCTGAAATTTAACACGGGACCTACGTTTTATCGTTCGTCTCTGATAGGACTAGGAACTCGATCTCACCTACACGGAGATCAGGACCTCTGGAAAACTATCCAGATGGCTCCACGAGGGAGCGACAATGTTACCTTTGGCACAAGAGACTTCTTCTTCTTCTTCTTTGCGTTCGTTCTTTACGACCAATTTTAATCACTTTGTGATATGTTTGATCTTTGCCAAGAACGTGTATACGTTACACATTGGTTTGGTAGGCCCCTAAACGCATATAATTCTGCACGTTAAGGACACGTGCATCCGATTTCGGCCTAACCTCCTTTGTCACCTCTTACGACATGCGGGGCAGGTAACAGTGGTTCTATTCTTTACACCCCAAATTTGGGCCCCGTAAGCACAGGGGCGGCAGGAGAGACGAACACGTAACCTTCATGTCACATTGTGTGGGGTGTGTAATGCCGTGAGGATATCAAGATCCCTAATATCAAGAAGATATTAGATTTTGATAGACTGTGAAAGAATAATGAACAATGAACTCTGTAAGACGTGTTTCACCTGACACGTCTACAAATACATGAATAGATATCCGGACGTGTTTCACCTGACACGTCTACAAATACATGAATAGATATCCTGACGTGTTTTACATGACACGTCTACAAATACATGAATAGATATCCTGACGTGTTTTACATGACACGTCTACAAATACATGAATAGATATCTGGACGTGTTTCAAACTGTATCATTATTTATTTCCCCTTGGTTATGTTTACGGTAGATGAACGTTGTTTCAGCAAAGTAGAGATCATTAAGCCGTATCTAGGATCATCTTTAGTTCCAGTTGAAGGATTTGTCATTAGAGCAAACTTGTCAGTCGAACGAATAAGATTCTCATTTATCTTACGATTCTTGAACAACTGACTGCAGATATTGAAATTATAATAGCACAAATATGGCGAGAGTATTTATAATTTGAAACAAGCAACAACGAAGATAGTTTTATCAAGTACAAAAACAAAATACAACGACGTTTCGACAACACGACTTTTATCAAGAAAATGATACAGCACAAACGGACTTATATGGTCTGAAGCTGAAGGATTGATTTCATTGCACTTGATTTTATCCCATATGTCTCCGTCTCTCCGCAACAATTGAAAGCTACCAACCGAGAGTATTGCATATAGCACGAACTCCGTAGCTCCAACAAAAATCTTTGGGTCTCTGGAACAAATGCACTAACGAAGAATACGGCTTCGAATCCACGGTCTTCGGAACGATAGACCCCCCATAGCAACAGAACAAACGGAACGATAGACCCCCATAGCAACAGAACAAACGGAACGATAGACCCCATAGCAACAGAACAAACGGAACGATAGACCCCCATAGCAACAGAACAAACGGAACGATAGACCCCCATAGCAACAGAACAAACGGAACGATAGACCCCATAGCAACAGAACAAACGGAACGATAGACCCCCCATATCAACAGAACAAACGGAACGATAGACCCTCCATAGCAACAGAACAAACGGAACGATAGATCCCCATAGCAACAGAACAAACGGAACGATAGACCCCCATAGCAACAGAACAAACGGAACGATAGACCCCATAGCAACAGAACAAACGGAACGATAGACCCCATAGCAACAGAACAAACGGAACGATAGACCCCCATAGCAACAGAACAAACGGAACGATAGACCCCCATAACAACAGAACAAACGGAACGATAGACCCCCATAGCAATAGAACAAACGGAACGATAGACCCCATAGCAACAGAACAAACGGAACGATAGACCCCCATAGCAACAGAACAAACGGAACGATAGACCCCATAGCAACAGAACAAACGGAACGATAGACCCCATAGCAACAGAACAAACGGAACGATAGACCCCCCCATAGCAACAGAACAAACGGAACGATAGACCCCCCATAGCAACAGAACAAACAGAACGATAGACCCCCCATAGCAACAGAACAAACGGAACGATAGACCCCATAGCAACAGAACAAACGGAACGATAGACCCCCATAGCAACAGAACAAACGGAACGATAGACCCCATAGCAACAGAACAAACGGAACGATAGACCCCCATAGCAACAGAACAAACGGAACGATAGACCCCATAGCAACAGAACAAACGGAACGATAGACCCCCATAGCAACAGAACAAACGGAACGATAGACCCCATAGCAACAGAACAAACGGAACGATAGACCCCCATAGCAACAGAACAAACGGAACGATATACCCCCCATAGCAACAGAACAAACGGAACGATAGACCCCCATAGCAACAGAACAAACGGAAGGATAGACCTCCCATAGCAACAGAACAAACGGAACGATAGACCCTCATAGCAACAGAACAAACGGAACGATAGACCCCCATAGCAACAGAACAAACGGAACGATAGACCCCATAGCAACAGAACAAACGGAACGATAGACCCCCCATAGCAACAGAACAAATGGAACGATAGACCCCACATAGCAACAGAACAAACGGAACGATAGACCCCATAGCAACAGAACAAACGGAACGATAGACCCCCATAGCAACAGAACAAACGGAACGATAGACCCCCATAGCAACAGAACAAACGGAACGATAGACCCCATAGCAACAGAACAAACGGAACGATAGACCCCCATAGCAACAGAACAAACGGAACGATAGACCCCATAGCAACAGAACAAACGGAACGATAGACCCCATAGCAACAGAACAAACGGAACGATAGACCCCCATAGCAACAGAACAAACGGAACGATAGACCCCATAGCAACAGAACAAACGGAACGATAGACCCCATAGCAACAGAACAAACGGAACGATAGACCCCCATAGCAACAGAACAAACGGAACGATAGACCCCATAGCAACAGAACAAACGGAACGATAGACCCCCCATAGCAACACAACAAACGGAACGATAGACCCCCATAGCAACAGAACAAACGGAACGATAGACCCCATAGCAACAGAACAAACGGAACGATAGACCCCCATAGCAACAGAACAAACGGAACGATAGACCCCATAGCAACAGAACAAACGGAACGATAGACCCCCATAGCAACAGAACAAACGGAACGATAGACCCCCATAGCAACAGAACAAACGGAACGATAGACCCCCATAACAACAGAACAAACGGAACGATAGACCCCATAGCAACAGAACAAACGGAACGATAGACCCCCATAGCAACAGAACAAACGGAACGATAGACCCCCATAGCAACAGAACAAACGGAACGATAGACCCCATAGCAACAGAACAAACGGAACGATAGACCCCATAGCAACAGAACAAACGGAACGATAGACCCCATAGCAACAGAACAAACGGAACGATAGACCCCATAGCAACAGAACAAACGGAACGATAGACCCCCCATAGCAGCAGAACAAACGGAACGATAGACCCCCCATAGCAACAGAACAAACGGAACGATAGACCCCCTATAGCAACAGAACAAACGGAACGATAGACCCATAGCAACAGAACAAACGGAACGATAGACCCCCATAGCAACAGAACAAACGGAACGATATACCCCCCATAGCAACAGAACAAACGGAACGATAGACCCCCATAGCAACAGAACAAACGGAACGATAGACCCCCATAGCAACAGAACAAACGGAACGATAGACCCCATAGCAACAGAACAAACGGAACGATAGACCCCCATAGCAACAGAACAAACGGAACGATAGACCCCCATAGCAACAGAACAAACGGAACGATAGACCCCCATAGCAACAGAACAAACGGAACGATAGACCCCCATAGCAACAGAACAAACGGAACGATAGACCCCCATAGCAACAGAACAAACGGAACGATAGACCCCCATAGCAACAGAACAAACGGAACGATAGACCCCCATAGCAACAGAACAAACGGAACGATAGACCCCATAGCAACAGAACAAACGGAACGATAGACCCCCATAGCAACAGAACAAACGGAACGATAGACCCCCATAGCAACAGAACAAACGGAACGATAGACCCCATAGCAACAGAACAAACGGAACGATAGACCCCATAGCAACAGAACAAACGGAACGATAGACCCCCATAGCAACAGAACAAACGGAACGATAGACCCCCATAGCAACAGAACAAACGGAACGATATACCCCCATAGCAACAGAACAAACGGAACGATAGACCCCCCATAGCAACAGAACAAACGGAACAATATACCCCCCATAGCAACAGAACAAACGGAACGATAGACCCCATAGCAACAGAACAAATGGAACGATAGACCCCCATAGCAACAGAACAAACGGAACGATAGACCCCCATAGCAACAGAACAAACGGAACGATAGCCCCCCATAGCAACAGAACAAACGGAACGATAGACCCCCATAGCAACAGAACAAACGGAACGATAGACCCCATAGCAACAGAACAAACGGAACGATAGACCCCATAGCAACAGAACAAACGGAACGATAGACCCCCATAGCAACAGAAAAAACGGAACGATAGACCCCCCATAGCAACAGAACAAACGGAACGATAGACCCCATAGCAACAGAACAAACGGAACGATAGACCCCCATAGCAACAGAACAAACGGAACGATAGACCCCCATAGCAACAGAACAAACGGAACGATAGACCCCCATAGCAACAGAACAAACGGAACGATAGACCCCATAGCAACAGAACAAACGGAACGATAGACCCCATAGCAACAGAACAAACGGAACGATAGACCCCCATAGCAACAGAACAAACGGAACGATAGACCCCATAGCAACAGAACAAACGGAACGATAGACCCCATAGCAACAGAACAAACGGAACGATAGACCCCATAGCAACAGAACAAACGGAACGATAGACCCCATAGCAACAGAACAAACGGAACGATAGACCCCCCATAGCAACAGAACCAAACGGAACGATAGACCCCCCATAGCAACAGAACAAACGGAACGATAGACCCCCATAGCAACAGAACAAACGGAACGATAGACCCCCATAGCAACAGAACAAACGGAACGATAGACCCCATAGCAACAGAACAAACGGAACGATAGACCCCCATAGCAACAGAACAAACGGAACGATAGACCCCCATAGCAACAGAACAAACGGAACGATAGACCCCCATAGCAACAGAACAAACGGAACGATAGACCCCCATAGCAACAGAACAAACGGAACGATAGACCCCCATAGCAACAGAACAAACGGAACGATAGACCCCATAGCAACAGAACAAACGGAACGATAGACCCCCCATAGCAACAGAACAACGGAACGATAGACCCCATAGCAACAGAACAAACGGAACGATAGACCCCCATAGCAACAGAACAAACGGAACGATAGACCCCATAGCAACAGAACAAACGGAACGATAGACCCCATAGCAACAGAACAAACGGAACGATAGACCCCCATAGCAACAGAACAAACAGAACGATAGACCCCCCATAGCAACAGAACAAACGGAACGATAGACCCCCATAGCAACAGAACAAACGGAACGATAGACCCCCATAGCAACAGAACAAACGGAACGATAGACCCCATAGCAACAGAACAAACGGAACGATAGACCCCATAGCAACAGAACAAACGGAACGATAGACCCCATAGCAACAGAACAAACGGAACGATAGACCCCCCCATAGCAACAGAACAAACGGAACGATAGACCCTATAGCAACAGAAAAACGGAACGATAGACTCCCATAGCAACAGAACAAACGGAAAGATAACCTCCATAGCAACAGAACAAATCGGAACGATAGACCCATAGCTAACAGAACAAACGGAAGGATAGACTCCATAGCAACAGAACAAACGGAACGATAGACCCCATAGCAACAGAACAAACGGAACGATAGACCCCCATAGCAACAGAACAAACCGAACGATAAGAGCTCCCCATAGCAACAGAACAAACGGAACGATAGACCCATAGCAACAGAACAAATGGAAACGATAGACCCACATAGCAACAGAACAAACGGAACGATAGACCCCCCATAGCAACAGAACAAACGAACGATAGACCATAGCAACAGAACAAACGGAACGATAGACCCCTAGCAACAGAACAAACGGAACGATAGACCCCATAGCAACAGAACAAACGGAACGATAGACCCCCCCATAGCAACAGAACAAACGGAACGATAGACCCCCCCATAGCAACAGAACAAACGGAACGATAGACCCCCATAGCAACAGAACAAACGGAACGATAGCCCATAGCAACAAACAAACGGAACGATAGACCCCTCATAGCAACAGAACAAACGGAACGATAGACCCCCATAGCAACAGAACAAACCGAACGATAGACCTCATAGAACAGAACAAACGGAACGATAGACTCCATAGCAACAGAACAAACGGAACGATAGACCCTCATGCAACAGAACAAACGGAACGATAGACTCCATAGCAACAGAAAAACGGAACGATAGACCCCAACGCAACAGAACAAACGGAACGATAGACCCCCATAGCAACAGAACAAACGGAACGATAGACCCCATAGCAACAGAACAAACGGAACGATAGACCCCCCCATAGCAACAGAACAAACGGAACGATAGACTCCCATAGCAAACAACAAAGGGAACGATAGACTCCATAGCAACAGAACAAAGGGAACGATAGACTCCCATAGCAACAGAACAAACGAACGATAGACCTCCATAGCAACAGAACAAACGGAACGATAGACCCCATAGCAACAGAACAAACGGAACGATAGACCCTCATAGCAACAGAACAAACGGAACGATAGACCCAAAACAGAACAAACGGAACGATAGACCTCATAACACAGAACAAACGGAACGATAGACCCATAGCAACAGAACAAACGGAACGATGACTTCATAGCAACAGAACAAACGGAACGATAGACCCCATAGCAACAGAACAAACTGGAATGATAGACCATAGCAACAGAACAAACGGAACGATAGACCATAGCAACAGAACAAACGGAACGATAGACCCCATAGCAACAGAACAAACGGAACGATAGACACCCTATAGCAACAGAACAAACGGAACGATGACTCTATAGCAAGCAGAACAAACGGAACGATAGACTCCTCCATAGCAACAGAACAAACGGAACGATAGACCCCATAGCAACAGAACAAACGGAACGATAGACCCCCCATAGCAACAGAACAAACGGAACGATAGACCCCATAGCAACAGAACAAACGGAACGATATACCCCATAGCAACAGAACAAACGGAACGATAGACCCCATAGCAACAGAACAAACGGAACGATAGACCCCATAGCAACAGAACAAACGGAACGATAGACCCCCATAGCAACAGAACAAACGGAACGATAGACCCCCATAGCAACAGAACAAACGGAACGATAGACCCCATAGCAACAGAACAAACGGAACGATAGACCCCCATAGCAACAGAACAAACGGAACGATAGACCCCCATAGCAACAGAACAAACGGAACGATAGACCCCATAGCAACAGAACAAACGGAACGATAGACCCCCATAGCAACAGAACAAACGGAACGATAGACCCCATAGCAACAGAACAAACGGAACGATAGACCCCATAGCAACAGAACAAACGGAACGATAGACCCCATAGCAACAGAACAAACGGAACGATAGACCCCATAGCAACAGAACAAACGGAACGATAGACCCCATAGCAACAGAACAAACGGAACGATAGACCCCATAGCAACAGAACAAACGGAACGATAGACCCCCATAGCAACAGAACAAACGGAACGATAGACCCCATAGCAACAGAACAAACGGAACGATATACCCCATAGCAACAGAACAAACGGAACGATAGACCCCCCATAGCAACAGAACAAACGGAACAATAGACCCCCCATAGCAACAGAACAAACGGAACGATAGACCCACCATAGCAACAGAACAAACGGAACGATAGACCCCATAGCAACAGAACAAACGGAACGATAGACCCCCATAGCAACAGAACAAACGGAACGATAGACCCCATAGCAACAGAACAAACGGAACGATAGACCCCCCCATAGCAACAGAACAAACGGAACGATAGACCCCATAGCAACAGAACAAACGGAACGATAGACCCCATAGCAACAGAACAAACGGAACGATAGACCCCCCATAGCAACAGAAAAAACGGAACGATAGACCCCCCATAGCAACAGAACAAACGGAACGATAGACCCCCATAGCAACAGAACAAACGGAACGATAGACCCCCATAGCAACAGAACAAACGGAACGATAGACCCCATAGCAACAGAACAAACGGAACGATAGACCCCATAGCAACAGAACAAACGGAACGATAGACCCCATAGCAACAGAACAAACGGAACGATAGACCCCATAGCAACAGAACAAACGGAACGATAGACCCCCATAGCAACAGAACAAACGGAACGATAGACCCCATAGCAACAGAACAAACGGAACGATAGACCCCCATAGCAACAGAACAAACGGAACGATAGACCCCATAGCAACAGAACAAACGGAACGATAGACCCCATAGCAACAGAACAAACGGAACGATAGACCCCCATAGCAACAGAACCAAACGGAACGATAGACCCCCATAGCAACAGAACAAACGGAACGATAGACCCCCATAGCAACAGAACAAACGGAACGATAGACCCCATAGCAACAGAACAAACGGAACGATAGACCCCATAGCAACAGAACAAACGGAACGATAGACCCCATAGCAACAGAACAAACGGAACGATAGACCCCATAGCAACAGAACAAACGGAACGATAGACCCCCATAGCAACAGAACAAACGGAACGGGACTGGTAATGTACACAAAAATCATAAACACAGTGAAATGTTAAACTTCTAACTGACCTCCGGTTGACCTAACTAAGTATTTCTAAGAAATGTTGATCACGCGATTTGTAATGAATTTTCTAACTGTCAGGAAACCAGTGATGCTCAAGACGTTGCCAGGGAAACCACAAATTCATGTTCGGTAACTCGTTATATATGAAGAGATAATTGTGCAAACTATAAAGACTGCAGCATTGTTTCAAATATGTTAGAACCAGTGGCGGCTCGTCATTAAGGGCAGTGGGGCTGGGCCCCACCAAACATAATTTATAACGTGTATTTATTATTTTATAAATTAAAATATTGTAACAAAAAACCATGATTTATCCGGAAAGAAATGTCTGGCCCCACCAACAAATATGATCACGAGCCGCCACTGGTTAGAACAAATTAACCGATAATTTATCATTTTACTTCAGGCATAGGCCCCTACACAAATATAGAAAGTATGTTAAATGCATTTGAAAATAGATGTCTGTGAAAAATAATTAATATAAAATGTGACGAATTTAGAAGAACATGAAATCAGAAAAATATTCGCTCAACCATCAGTAACAACTGTTATAAGTAGGAGACGATGGAGATATGTTGGACATGCCTTGAGAAGAAATAATCAAAGGATATCGAAGCAGTCATTGAAGTTGTAGACAAAGGGTTCAAGAAACAGAGGAAACCCTAGTGAAACCATGAAACGAACATTGCCGAGAGAGACCAAAAATATCAGACTCAATACCATGGAAGATATTGAGCGAGTTACCCAGAACGGAGCGGTATGGAGAAATTGCTTGCATACCATATGTAACTTATAACGTACTAGAGGAATTATTATTACTTATATAAGCCCCTACACATTTTGACCAGTGTGAGCATAAACAGCGTTACTACAATGTAGTGGCGGCTCGTCATTAAGGGCCAGTGAGGCCGGGCCCACCAAAAATAAGGTGTAACGTGTATTTATTATTTTATACATTAAAATATATCCTAACCGAAACCATAATTTTTCCGAAAATGTCTGTCTAGCTAGACCAACAAAAATGATCACGAGCGCGCACTGCTACAATGTAAAACGTAGTCTCTCGTAAATCACATTCTTTTTGTCTAGCGTCGCAAGCAGTGAAACGATATTTGAAGATTCAGTTCTTGTGGTTGGAACAAGTTGGTTGCATAGGTTGTTGTGAGCCTATGTAGTCTTATAATTCCTTTAATGTTGTCTATCAATCTACTTCTTAAATCTCATGACTGCCTGAGAACAGATCTACTTTTGTAAACACAAACATATAGCTGACTAGATTTGCT